>VMRM01000006.1:15534813-16763563 GCA_010277075.1 Poeciliopsis retropinna | reverse complement strand
GAAGAAGCTACAGAAGAATGTAATGTCTCTGAGCTTAAATAGATATTGCCTGGTCCGCAGCTATCATCACAATGAGCACAGAGCCATCTTGAAATATTACATGTAATGCACTTGTGCTTAAACCATTTTATCTGCGTAAACCACTCAGCCACTCCTTGCTCTGCCCTTGACCTAAAAAAACCCCCAGCTTTTTGTTTGCAAGTACACAAGAGGCAGTGGTCCTTGATCATTTTGGATTTTCATCAATTTAAACTTCAGTGTATTCTCTCAAAAAAATCCATCTCTCCTTTGTGTTTGTGTATTTTTGTGTGTACAAGTTGAACAATGAGTGGAAAAAGAGCAGGCACAGAGGGAAAATAAAATGTTTAATTTGGATGTTTTTGTCCTTGTTACATCAGATGATTATGCACTTAACTGCTGTTTGTAGGTCCAAGGCCATGGCTTTAATAGTTAACTGGAACACATGGCAGCTGTTGTCATGGGCATTGAATTGGGTTTTGTGGGAGCAGACGGCAGTAACACGCCTGTGCAATATTTTGCACTTTGGCTCCACAACACTAGAAATTTTCAAATGATCATTGAGTTGAACCACTGCGTCACTTTGACAAAAAGCTGACAAAAGCTTGGCTTCACGAGTTTAAAAACATTTATTGGAGTTGTTTATTGTCCACTTAAGAGCAGGTGTAGCTTTGTCATGTCCATTCCACTGAGTGATTATTGCCTGATGATTTTTGAAACAAAATAAAAGGCACAAAAACACACAAGCATGATTGGTGAACAAGTCTCACACTTCTGCAGGCATGACGTCAAACTGGTTTTTGTGTTTGGGTTTGAAGCTAACATATTTTTCCATAAAGTGTAAAACAGAGCCTGAGGACAGGGCTTTTTTATTCTCGAGTTGTTGTTTTGATTAGATTTTATTTTTCCACAAAACTGAGCACACAACCAGAGTGACTAAAAGTAATATCCTTTGGAGTGTTTCTCTCATTGTGTACTTATACCCTCCTTCTCCATTATTTCTTGCTCTGTCTCCCATCGTTCCGTTGCTTTGTTGAACACCTAAATTAAAGCAGGTGAAATATTGAAATCTGTTTTATGAATGATGATGCTTGTTGCCTCTGATTTGTTCGCGCAATAATGAAACCCTTATCGTTCCTGTGAGCTATTTGGTTGTGAAATTGCCGCACCAGAAGCCTGACACATTAGAAGCCATGATGTGTTTTGAAGCAGATATATTGTAGCATGTGTGGCTGTGTTGTCAATTTAAGACCGTCTCTGACTGATAGTAATAGACTCGGGCCCTGTTTCATGAGGCGAGTTCATCACTGTCACATGACAAGGCTAAAAGGTAATTGCCTTGATGGTTAAGTGGGTTAATGCCAGCTTTCTCATCCAATCATATGCAGCATCAACAGAGCAAAAGCAGCATGTGTAATGTGAGATAGGATGATAGCACTGACTTAAACTGAAATAGGATCTGAAGCAACATTATTCACCAGGGTAAAAGATATGGAATATAAATATTTAAAAGCAAGAGGTTTCAAAAAGCCAGAGAAATAATTCAAAATGATAAAATACAGTTCATTTTGTATATTTTTCCATTAAAGGTTGATTATACAGAGACATGTCATATCTTTTCAGATGAAATATGTTATATTTATAAAATTGTAAACAAGACTTGGTCTGTTAAAATGAAATGAGCTAAAATGTATATTTCTGAACATATTCTTTGTTATTCTCATTTTATTTATGTTTACTATGGTCATCAAAGCCCTTTGATATTTATTTGAATAACCCCGTCCTCAGTAAGTATAGCATGAACAATATTGTAACTTCTTGATTTAAAGTGATGTGAAACAATATTTCCCTCATACAGAATAATTCTGTTTCATTTATTTTGTCTGAGATCCAGCAAATGTTTGTGTCAGAAAAAGATCTTGTGAGAAAATTATAGAACGTTCACTACTATAAAGTTTTTTTTGACTCTGTAAAAACATATTTTGTAAGAGATTCAAGACCCTTAAGCTGAGATGAAATAGTGTGACGAGAGAAAGAGGTACAGAAGAAATAATCTTCAAATGCTAAATGAGAGCAGGTTAATAGATCGCTGCAGATTAGATAGCGATTAGCTGCTGTGATAATGCTTGTGATCGTCTTCATTAGAGTTTTGCTCATATTTCCCACAAGTTCAGTTATGGTACATTAGAAACAAAACTTTTCCAAACATTACGACTGGAAACAGAGCAGCAAAACAGTAGCTGTTAAATGTGGGTTTCATACTTTTGCAGTACTGCACTTTTCTGTAGCTGACATTTTCAGGGGCCTGAATGAACAAAAATGTAAGCATCAAACACTGAAGACTTTTGGAAAATCTGTCCTGCTAGATATGATGATTCTCTACAGATAATTTCTTGTTATGTGTGGTATGAGGGTGACAGATAAATGTGCTCCCTGATAAACATTGATGCTTGGCTGTATGGCTTTCAACTCAATCACTGATATCGTGAATCCATCCAAATACATGTTGTCTTGCTGTTACCTGATGCCATCACACCACGTTTTGTAAACTGACACATTCTGGCACTAACATTCCCTCAAACAAAAATGGCACAGGAACCTCAGCAAAATTTTATTATAGACCCATAATACATTTTAGTGATTCAATATAATGATTGATCACCAGCTTGTTGACTTAGCAGTAGTCAGTGCCACTTATTATATATAAAAATCAATAGTATCTTAAAAACAAAACAGTTTGGTAAAAGTTGCTAAATTACTTCAACTGTGAAAAATTAGAGATAAAGTCATTGTGAAGGATTAGGAAAATGAACCTGGTAAATGTGGGCTAATAATGTAAACAGATCAGCCAAACTATGACCACTCATGGATAATGGGCATTGTGTCCTCTTTGACATACTATGACTTTCACCTCACAATGTTTTAGTCACTTCACTTCATTCTTCATGCCTCAGAAACAGAAAATGCCAAAACATGTTGATTTAAATGAGGAGACAAACTTTGGCCAATAAAGATATTGTCTAGCATCCCTTATGATGGACACATGGATGACATTTACAAAGATTAAAATATTACTCATGTGGACACTGACTGAGTTCACTTTTTTAGGCCATTGGTTCCCACAGTTTGGGTCAGGACCTTTTGTGGGTCCCTAGACTCTAACGGGGGATCATAAATAAAATGTTGTAATCAAATTCATCATTGTGATAAATATTATCACGGCTTATCACAGCAGTACAAATATAAAATAAATGTTAATGAGCATAGTGTCAGTAACATAAAGGTTTTACTAATATGTTTATTCATCTTAATTCTATTAATAATGGTTTTATGGTATTTTATATATGACAAATATTTTTGAGAACTGCACAGTATTCAGTGTTTTCAGAAACATTTTTATGACTAGAGAAGATGCTGCAAGATACAAAACATGATTTTTTTTAAGTCCACACTGCGCTACAAATGCTTAAGACTCATATTGTTAATTTTGAAGAAAGTTCTGTTTATGTTTATCTCGTTGACACTTTTTACAAAGTAAACACTTGTTAAACTCCAAAAGGCCTTGTATCTTTTTGGCTGTCTTGCCAAGTTTAAAATTAAACCATTGGTGGCATTCCTGATACTTCAAGAAAACTTAGAAGTTAGTACCTTAGTTTAACAGCCTAACTAGACCATGTTGAAGGTCACAAATATGTGGCTACAAATTGCCCTACTGAAAAGGAGCCTCAAGGTTGTTGAAGGCAGAGGATCACTCCAGCCTTTGCAGTAGGTAGGTTTAAAAAAATAATAACAATAAAAAAGCCTTCCTTGCACACCAAAGTCACATTTAGTAATTTCTGATGTTTGGTAGATAACAAAAATAATAATAACAATAAATTGTGTTATTCAAGTTGGTTATGCATTTTGTCATTATTTATGTTCCTTAGATTTTTATTTATGTTCTGCCTTTTTTCTACTTTTACTTTAGTTCCCACTTAATGATTCTAGCTATGTTGATTTTTTGGGTCTAGTACTTTCTTAGTTACTCTAGTTATGTTTCTTTGTCTAGTTATTTTGTTAGATGTTTTTCCTAGTCCTTAGTGTGCTCTCCTTTGCCCTCGTGTCACTTCCTCTTTCTACCACAGTTATTAGTCTGCCTTCTGCTCTCTCCCCTCACACCTGCAACCCATTAGCTCATCAGCCCAGGTCTTTTGTTTTCAGCATTCAACCTCCTAGTACTTAAGCGCCTCGTCCTCATCCCACATAAGACTTACCTTTAGTTCTACATGCTCTCGGCATGTAAGGGGATGGACATGGTCAACAATAGTTTTTAAAGCAGACTAAACAGGTCTGTTTTAGTCCTGTTTAGGTGTTATTTGCCTAAATCGCCTTTTTCCGAATTCTGATTCTCTGTTTGAGCTTCTTGCAAGTCGACTTTACCAGATCTAGGTGTCTAAATGCATTGAATGGCTTTCATGTGACAGTTTTGCTATTGAACAAGTACACCTGAAAAAAATGGCCAATGAGTTTAGTTTAACATGTACAATTTGCACTGATTTTCATTCTGCATTCTGTCTTTTTATTATATTCAAACTCTGTTTATTCTTAAGGTGCTTTACAACAAAACACTTATGGCAAATTATATTTATGTTGTTTCAGTGATGTGTGTGGAAAATATTTGTAGTTTTTCCAGTCATTGGTATTATACTTCATTTAAATCAGCATGCAGGGATATATTCAAAAATACATACCAATCAATATGCAGTAAGAACCATCTTGCAGATTTACTAGTGAAGAAAAGGAAACGGAAGAAGAGAGATGTCTGAGTGTATGGATGAGTCAGACCTCAGGGCTAACGGTTACAGAGAAACTTTCAAAGCTCTGGATTTGTGACATGATGTCCAGTCTGATGGTCCTAATCTGCTCTAATAGAATCCTGATTTCTTTCACTTAGAGATGAGAGTCACTGTGATATTCAGCAGAGCTCAGGCATCAGCCAGAGTTTTGGTGCTAGTGACGAGACGGATAAATATCCAGAAGGAAATAACAAAGGCTAGTGTGTTTTAAAAGTTTTGCACTGTGGCGTGATAGAAGCTAACTTTTGAATTTATTTATTTATTGCAAGATGTATTGAAAAAGGTTAAACTCATACAGCCCTCAACACTATGAGTGAAAGAAAAATATGGTTTTTATTTTTGTCTGGAAAACCACGTTAACTAAATGCTTGCTTTTAATAGTCTGCTTCTTGATTGCATCACTTTAGGCTCTATCAATTACTGATCCCATCTAATAATCATAAAAATGTATTGCATTTGAAAAAAAAAAGAAAATAAAAGTCATTAGAAGATTTACACTTTTACTGATTGCATTTATCAGTGGTGGATCTTGGTGAGCAATTCATAAAGTTCAATAAACTATATTAAGATTTTATGGAAAAAGAAAGTAGTACATACTATGCGATTTAGGCATGGAAGTACAGAAGAAAAATGACATGTTTTTTCAAATTATTTGGGAAATACAAACTTGAATTAAGACTTGTGTTTTTTTTTCACCCCTTTTAGCCGTATATAAAACGTAAGTGCAACCCATTGCTTTCACCAAATTAGTAAAGAGAACCTGTGTAAGTAGTAAAGATTATGTCTGAGCAAATGTTGAACTAGAGAAGATAAAGTATTGAGAACTGGTTAAAAAAAGTTAACTCAGTAGCAAATGAGAAAATATGAATCAAATACAAACTCAAAATACAAAAATATTTAAGTTAACTTAAAAAAGTTAACTCAGTAGCAAATGAGAAAATATGAATCAAATACAAACTCCACCATCACTAGCCAGCCAGCTCTGGTTTACTACTATAGCTTCTAAAACAGTTTGCATCACACTTTGCATGAAAAACAGGATTTGAAAGTCTGATTCAGTATGTTTTTAGGGTAGCTTATGCTTTCCTCTGACACTAATATTAAAAACTGCTGCCAGTAATCTTATAGTTTGGCTTAGATCGTTGTTCTTGTTGAAAAAAGAAAAATAGAGATGAGAATTAATTCTGCTTTTGTCCAAAACCGAAACCAGAATTATTTTTCGTCAAATAAAATGGAGACACTTTTGTTGAGATGTGGGACATTGCACCCGCAAATGACCAAACATCACTTTGTCTTGTATATTTCCATACCTCCTTCACAACATAACACCAGGATGAGAGATGAATCAATATCTGAGATGGCTTCTAAATTATGCATTAAAAAGAAATGGTGAGCAGTTTTGCACTGAGAGCTTTCACGTGTAGAACAGGGGCCCTTTCATAGGAGCTTTAATGCTTTTTGTGGTGTCATCGTGAACCATTACATTGAAATCAGACCAATTTGATAATGGCCTTCTATTAGTGACCTTGGATAAAAGAATCACAGATAATCTACATCTAAACTAATGTGTTTTGTCCTTGTGGGGGACAAAGAGTTTGGTTTAGGGAACTGGCACCTCCCCAAATGGAGCCACCCTCTCATTGATGTTGTTCACACACAAACGTGTCTAAAGTGCATCCATGAACCCAATGCAATGTCATGGAGCGGAGAGGGGGGCAGAAAATCACCCTGTGACACCAGAAGAACAGGAGGAGTCTGGTTACCTTGTAAAAAGACAATCGCTGGGACCAAATTTAATGAAATAGGTAATAAAATTACAGAGCATACGGTCCCTCTAATAAGAAACAGGCATGTCCCGATCTTAATGCTGTTTACCCACCTGACTAAAGTATAACACTGATTTGGCACCTATGTCCAGATTGAACTGGAAAATGACTTGCTAATCTGTTTAGGTATTTGGAGTAATTGGGTCTGGTGCCAGTGAGGGGGATTTCCTTGACTGCTGAAAGTCTCTGTTAGTAGTCCATTCCCAGCTCCTTGGTATAATTACTCTGACAGAGCTGTGGCCACAGGGCCTGTGAGCAGGGCTGCTTTTTAAACTGTAAATTATGAAGGATTAGCATTTATGAATTTTAAATCAGGACTGTGGTAGGAGACACTAAAGCTGCTTAGTGATTGCAAACGGTAGCGTCTAAGCAGGCAGCTCTACACCCCTCACTTTTCGAGCTTTTCAATCCAAGTGTGTGTGGCTGTTTATTCAAATGTGGCTCTGCATAAACACAAAATTCTCAGACTGGACTCCCAGTATTCGCTCAGAGCGAATAAGGATCTGACATCTTAACATCCTCCTGTCCCAGCAAGCGCTGTTTGAGTGTCGGTGTGTGTGTATGCGTGTGTGTATGGGAGGTGGGGGGTTGAATTTAGTATCAAGGAAAGTGTGGACATGTTTGCAGACTCATCCAAGGGTGTGTTTCCCCTGTCACTCTTTCTCAAACTGGAGTTCTGCTCCTCACAACTGCATGTCACACAATGCAGAATATCCAATGGGTGATTATGTTAATATGGGATTTGATCCATGTTAAATTATGCATAATGGATTGATGTGCTGCAGAGTCATCAATTAGACAGAAATCAGCTCTAAAAACTGCGACACAGCATAATACTCTTAATTCTTCATCTTTTTTTTCCCTGTGTATCTCAGACACAGAGTGTGTTTGCTTATCCAGTTTAGCTGTGGGGTTTTGTGTGTCCAGTCTGCCTGTTGCAGTGTTGACCTTGCTTTGTTTCAGATTTACAGTCATCATGCTCCTGTGTTCAGGTGTGAGTCCATGGCTGCCATGTAGTGATATTCAGCAGACACCACCGGAGGCCTCATATCACACCTCTAGGAGCTGTCTGCTACAGGGTCAGTGGGCCATGACCTCAAGCCTGCAGTGTTAACTGGTTTAGCCAGGTGGCAATGGTGGGAGAGGGGGCTGGAGGGTTGAACATTAAAATCCCCCATGGGCTGATGAACAGTTTCTTCTGGCCAGATTTTCACATTCAGTCCTCCCTTGAAAAAGGCCCAACATATTCTGATAGGTTTACATTTACCACCTGAAACATACAATGTCTGAATGACTACTTCCTTATTGGCTGCGATAAATTAATACCTAATGAATATTTGAATAACTTTGAGCACCAAGGGAGGTCTATACCTGCCCTTGAAATTAGGAAAATAAAAATGAATCATGTCTTTGTTTTTTAATTCACATGTCTGGTGATCACATGTACTGCTAAGCAGACACGTGGAAATGAAGGAAAATGTGATTTCATATCTTTATATATTTTTGGAAACCTAAAGATAAAGGGAAAATTCCTACATCATTTTATCTTACATGGGTCAGCTGTATGTTTCATCACAACTACAGCCCAACACCTTAGGCACCATAAAGTATTCAAATCAAACTACAAATGTTCATTCGTGTCAATCTGAGTGTCCGTGTTAGAGCAACAAAAAGCAGGAGAAAAATATTAAGTAGAGGGAAAATGAAACAAAGCTTCAGTTGCGTTTATTCAAAATCCATGATTCAGTACTTTGTCGAACCACTATTTGCTGCATTTACAGCTATTGTCTATTGGCGGTATTACATAGCCCTACCAACTTTGCACATCGAGAGGTTCATCAGCCCGTGGGGGATCAGCCCTGCTATCCAGACCAAAGTCGGTCAGATAGCAAGAGAACCTCAATAAGCATCCATTTGAAAGCTTAACTCCACTTCTCAATTGGAGTTAAGCTTGACTTTCTACCATGTCACTCCTAACATTTTAAGATGGTTTGATAGAAACCACTCCATTGTAGTTCTGCCTGTAACTTTGAGGTTGTTGTAGAGCTAAAGTAAATATTTTTGCAAAGTTTCCAAATGGTAATAATAGTGGTAATTCTTGTCTTGGTAATAATTCTTGCTGGCCTTCCGCCAAAGCCAGAAATGCTGAGCTTCTATCTTCTTGTTTTTTCAAGCTTGCCATGTTTTCATTAAGCGAAATTTTATGGTTAATAGAGACGCAGCTAGTAATGGTTTGGATGGGTTTGAGTCCCATGTCATCTGCTAGTGTTGGCCCACTGTGCTCTCTGAAGCCCACAGTCAGCCATCTACCAGGAAACTCTAGAGCATGTTATGCTTTTTTCTTCTTACAAGCTGTATGGAGATGATGATTTCACTTTCTTGCTGGACTTGGCACCTGCCAATACACCCAAAGGTACCAGACGCTGGTGCAGTGACCATTGTGGCAACTGGATAGCATTGACAAACTTATGACTTGTTGCAAACTTGTTCAGCGATATCTGAACCCATAACACATGCAACTCCATTAATATTATTGTGCTTATTCTCTACATATTTGACAAAATGCTCACATTTTTCAAGCAAGGTCTGCAGTCAAAAGGCATATGTTGGCCCTTCATCAACTGAGAATAGCTGTAACACTCTGACCACTCCAACAGAGTGAAGCATCAAACATATGGGCTGGATGATAACAGACTTTTATATTTTGATTTAGCCTATTGCCTACCCCAACACCGTAAGAGTGTATTCCCAATGGCTAATGCATTTTCAAACTTGTATTCTTTAGAGTTAAAATCCTTTTGAACTTCTTACCCAAATGTCATTGTTCCCTCATTTCACCATTCCTGCTTGCCAGGTGTTTATCTCAAATGAAAGAACTCATTTTGTTTCAGCCTCTTTTGCCCTTTGTGGGACCAATGATTTAGTAAAACGTTGCTTTTGTTTAAGCTAAGCTGTTTTTAACATCCAATTTAAAAAAATACTGTCTTATAAATCAAAGACAACAAAAATCTGCGAAAGCACACCTCTGTGCTTTCACAAAAATCACTTCTGAAGTTACTCTAAAGAATATCACATTTCAGGGAATAAACAACAACAACAACAACAACATGACAGCTTTTTCAACAACAACAAAAAAATGCTCTGTATCACCAACCCTCTCCTTCTCTGTATTGTCCTAATTGGATAGATCACATCAACTTTCAAGTGTATCTAAAAAAATGATTTAATGGGGAAAAAATAGTACAACCTTTCAAAAAGTACATTTTGGGGTTTTTTTTCTTCAGATTTGTCTTAGCAAAGAATCTTCTCCTAGACTTTGAGGCATAAGTGGACACATCTTATTGATTTTCTTTCAAGCCGGATTGCATTGATTGCTGCGAATATGGCAGACAAATCCATCTGGTTGTGCGTCCACTGGGACATCGCACGGAGGCAGACAGGGAGCTGAGGCTTGGCGTCTAGCGGCAGGGGGGCAGGCTTCATTACACCAAATAAGAGCCCACTGGCCTAACACAACCCTAGCCCGACCCCCACAGAACACTCTCCATCCTCTACTTACCCCCAAATTAAACTGAGAGCTTTTTAATTATTTATCAATACCATGCACTCATCGCAGATCAATCAGTGTGAATGGTTTTTAAACATAATGAAGGAGCCTGCTCCAGTAGACCTATGAGAATTGATTGTGATCTTTGCCATTATGCCTTAAGTAAAGATAAGGTGTGTTGACAGTGGTGTTGGTAATTTAAGGTTTGGACACAGATGTAGTGGAGCGCCCTGGTTGCTCCTCCTCCGCCTGAACAAGAGTGTGCTTCAGCTAAAGCAAACAGTGTCTGTTCTCAGAGGCCATCTCATACTCCGCCATTAATCAGGCTCTTAAACAGGACATCTCATCTTATCATCACATCACACCGTCCTCACTGAAGAGGGCAGGCCCACTCCTCAGGCCAGAGGCACCTCCTCAGAGAACACTTCTCATAGCAAATTACACAGGTCCTCACTGCTCTCAAGGTTTTACTAAAGCTTGATTCATTGTGCTTCTTAGGTCTCCAACTGAACCTAAGCAACCTTAACTTTCCCACTCTGCTCACATATTTCTCCCGGGGTGCATGATGTCAAGCAGACTGAGGAGATATTCCATCTGGAGTTATTAGCCAGAGACACACAATGCAATCTAATTTCATAGCACCACATTCAATCACTGTTAATTCAGTTTCACAGGGGCAGTAAATAAGACATGGGGTGCAGGTATTTCAAAATGAATTAATACTCTGAGAGGAATCTCTGTCCCCGAATCTTATGAAATTAGACAAAAAGGAAAGAAAAAAAAAAAAACACATCACTTGTCGTTCACCTGCTTTTCAGGAGCTGTGAGTAAATACACAGATATTAAATTCAAAAGCTTGTTTGCGAGAAAACAAGCTAACATAAAGCAGAAAAGCATAATGAGATTCTTATTTCATCCTTTTCTTTCCTGGTGGGGGTGGAATTGGATTATAGCAGACTTATTTGTATGTGATATTGAGCAGTGCAAAATAAATTCACACCTATTCAAATTGAAATCAGACCTAGGTGCATCAGATAATCCTTTTTAAGATAGTATGAACTGACAGGCCAATCCCACACACTGGAAAGAAATAATCTACCCCTTACAAAACTGATATATAGCCTACCTTGCCAAAAGCATTCCATGATTTATTTTTTAACAAATATTTGTCAAGTATGTGCTTGATTTTAAAAAAATGTTTTCTCTCCCAAAGGCATAAACAGTTGCATCCATATTCATAGGGAATTTGAGCCTGTCTTCCAATCATCATGTCACAAAGACTCTTTGCGAAAGCGCTTCCCCAATTGCTCAGTTTGTCGTTGGATGAGGAAACCTGATTTTGTTTTGAATCCCACAGCCTTTTGAGACGTCAGGCTGCATCAGAGAAGGAGCCTGTGACGGCTGCAGTTATACAGCATGGCGGCTCCAGCTGCTCATGAGCCTCCTTTTCTTTCTTTTTTTTTTATTTTTTTTTTTTAAATGGCTTATTTTTGAGGGGGTGTCGAGACATAAGCCTGAAAGAAGGACAAGGTTTAGTGCGAAGATGAGCAGTGGGTTGCTGCTGCGAGGATGTGATGTGCTGCTGGTGGTGTCAGTGGTTGTGGTGAGACTGTGAGAGGCTCTAATGTGAGAAGGGATGAAGCAGGGAAGGAGAGGGTGCTGTTGCTGGGTGGGTGGGTGTAATGCAACCTCGATGTGAACCCAAGCTAGATGTGAGCTTCAGGCACATTTCTTCCGATGCTGCTGGCATTCATATGAGCAGCTTAGTGATTTATCACCCTGCTGGTTAGAAGCAAGTGGGCCTGCATGATGTCCATTCTGTGGCGGTGCACACTAAAAGCCTTTTGGTCAGGTGGTGGCTGTGGAGGCCATGTCTGCTGCACCAATTTCTGAGTTAATGAAGAGTTTCCCAGAATGAGAGTACATCTTGTATAGTTCTCGTTCACCTCCACACTGCTGGAATATTGAGACCATACAGATGTAATGACACAGTGCCAGAGTGTGGAGTCAGTATGGATAGAGCCACTTACCTATTTCTTTTACTTCTCTGCATTAGGTTCAGTGTTGAGTTTCGGGTTTTTTTTTTTTTCAGATCAATCCAACAGCTATTATTTGTCCATAAATGGCAGTCCTTTGAACTAACGATGTCAGAGCACTTATCAGTCAGTTTATTCCAGTTCTTCTCAAGTCTATTAGATAACTTTACCATTTCTTCATGTACCACTGTCAGACTTTCTCAGCTTCTCTTTTCACATTTTCACTTTTCACATTATTTAAGGTCAAAATTTAGGTCACACTTTGAGCTTATCTAACTATATGAACACCCATTAAATAAAAACAAATAAATAAAATGAGTTTTGGGCTCCCAAAACCTTGAGGGTCTGGCTCACTGTCTTGGTTAGTATTCTTCAAAGTCTGTCACAGGATATACTCTTTTATTGTTTATTGTTTTTTTCAAATTCAGGTTACAAATGGCTGGCTCGAGTTTTGAACTGATTGCACATGGTCTGAAACTAAAGAGAACAATCGGTAAAGAGAAGTTTTCTCAAAGCTTCTCTGAAATGCACAAACTCATTTGTTGAGCTGTAAAAGTGCTCAGTGACCAAAACAAGGAATTTGCTACAGCACATTTACCCAGGAAAACAAGAAAATCCACAAATTATTGTTTTGTTGTTGCATTCAGGGCTGGTATGAAAACTTGTTACAACCTTTGAACAGAGAAACAGATGTGTTCAGTTTTTAGTTTCTAATTTTCCTTGAGCTTAAAAAATGAACATATCTTCTAAAATGCCATCTTCATTAATATATATGAAGTATGTCTGTTCCCTACGATTGGCTTCTGTTTGTTTTGAGGAGCTATGCACTCAGATGAAGGGTGTGATACTTCTTTAGGACAGACTATGTTGCATTTACATGCATGCTTTAGTATTAAATGTGTTGAGGGTGTAAAGATACTAATGTACATTTTAACAGATCATTTATTTTTCCATCCCATTGTGTCTCTTTTAGTTTGACAGTGGGCTGTGAAAAAAGTATTTCCCCCTTGCAAAATATTTTTTTGTTTGTCACTGTTAAATGTTTCAGATTAGCAAATGGATTTGAATATCAGACAAAGCGATTTGATTAAATACAACATTAAGTTTTGGAATGCTGATTACATGTATTAAAGGGAAAAAAGGATACCCAAACTAACTAGATAATTATGCTCCTGGTAAACCAACTGTTTCCATCCATCCATTATCCAACATGCTTATCCCAGCGGGGTTGCCAGGGGTGTTGGTTTCTATCTCCAGCGGTCAACGGGCGAGAGGCTGAGTACGCCCTGGACGGGTCACCAGTCCATTGCTTTATTTATCTAAAGCAGTTGCATAATGTTTGATGACATGTTCAACTTTAAAAATAACAATAAAAGAAAACTTCTGATATCTTCACATTTCACTCAATTTTACCAGGGAACATTAAAGATGAACAAAAATAGTAATTTGATTTATTTTGTGGTATACATCAATGTGTATTGATATACAAAATTTAGTGCGATAGGTAGAGCATGCCATTCACCACAATTAAAGACTTATTACCTGGTCGATATAAGACCTTGGCACTGCAATGCAATCTTAGTAAAATGAAAAAATAATTATTCTCATCTTAGGAACAAATTATATTTTGACATATTTTTTTGTTCTGATCTTTCCCTGACTATAATGCCCATATTTACTTTGGGAAGAAGCAATTAGCAAAAGGCAAACAACTTGTCACTAGCAAAATTAAACATGAATTAATATTTCAACATATTTTATAAAATATGAAAGAAAAATACAACAAATGAGTCAAACTAAAAACTGATTTTAAAAAAGTATCACCTTTCCATCTTATGGCAAGAAAATATGTGTCACTCTTTTGAACACACCTGTAATAACAATATGAAACTGATAAGTTAGTATATTTTTGTGTAGTGATGTAAAATGCCAACACAATAGGCTGACTTTAAACACTTTCAGGAATTAAAGCAGTGATGTAAATCCAGGCTGTGAAAGTTTTGGTGAGTACTCAAATGAAGGGAGGCTGGAACTGGGCCAAAGAGAGAGCAAGTTCTTCACATCAGATAGAGGGCATATCCGTAGGCCTCTGGAGCTTTTTTTTTCTTTCTTTTTTTAAAAAAAAAAACCTTGCACCATCTAACAGTATAAAGTAGCCAGAAAACTCTGACAAAGAAAAAGTTATTTGGGTTGTAATGAGTGACCTTTCCATGAAGCAGCAAACATGCATTTTTATGCCAGGGCATAAATAGCTGAGCTACATAACAATTAAGGTAACCTTTCTGTCTGAATAAGAGGCAATTGCTCAGAGAACTGAAATAACATGAATGATAAATTATTTTTGTAACCCTGTGCACAGACGGTGAAGAATAACGAACAATGAAGTGGGGGAGGGAGAAGTGGTGCCTTGTCTCAATTGTAAATCCCAGTTATAATGCCTCGTTAAAAAGATTTGGGAAGGCGAAACAGAAGCAGACACTCTCTCTCTTTCTTAAAGGTAGACAGGTCTCAGTGGGATTCATTAATGTGTGTCCCGGTGGTAGTCTTCCTCTTACAGCACAATCGCCTGGGTTAGCACCAATGCTGAAATTACACCTAATTGGACAATTACTCAAACTCAGAAACCTCATGCAATAAGCCAACAAGGCTCGTAATAAACACCTTGTCTTCTAATAAAAACAAGGAAGTCATTTGCGTCACCCAAGAGGCCCAATTTTTTTTTCTTTTTTTTTTTTATCTGCGCTAAATTTATTTTTAAAATAATTGCATGTGCTATGAATGAGAATATTAAAAAGGTGGCTGAGAGAGGGGAAAAGAACTACGTCTGAGAAGGAGAGAAAGACAGCAATGCAACCCAACCTCAGGCTCAGTGTTGCAGTCTGCTCTCCTCTGGGAGAGCTCATTTGTTCCACAGATAACCACACTGCACACAGCACAGCTTTAATATTACTGCTGTCATGCCATTCCATAATGAAATAATTACTGTTTTGTCTTCTTTTCAACCAACTGGGCCAACCTTCCCTTTCGTTTGATCCCTCACTCCCCCCTTTTGCATTGGTTGAAGACGTGTTTCCTTCATATGTGAAACATTAATTAAATAATGACAGTTATGACACATTTCTGTCAGCTATGCTGCTTTTGTGTCACTCATAGCAGCTGATGGCGAGTTATGTTTCTGGAAATTTAAAGGAATGGAGCGACATTTTTATGAATATCATATTGTTTTAGTCCTTGTAAGGAGTTATACCTGAAAATTTACATAACTCCTGTGCATCTCTGGTAAATCTAAGAATAAAGTAAACACTGATGCATCTGGGTTGGTAAGGTTGCTTTTTATTAGCAATTTGTTTTTAGTTGCATTTCCTTGAGGCCCTAGAGCTTGAATTTCTTTTATTCTGGCAGAATTTACCAGGCCAGCCTCCTTTTCAAACAGATTTACACCTTGACTCTTGCTTATCTAGCTTAGATAATGTTTATTCTAGAGTTATTCATAAAAGGTTTCTCAAAAGTGTTTTGTTGCAGACATGTATATCTGTCTTAATTTTTAAATGGGGGTTATTTTTTAAAGTTGACTTTGCTGAGATTTATATCATGCTAATATATTGTTCCCTAATCCAAAAAACATCTGGAGTGTTGCTTTGATTCTTTCAAGCATATTTGAGACATTCTGCTTACACAGCACCTATTTCCACGAAGCTCCTCCTTGGAACTTGAATCTCCAGTCAAACGTCTGTCTCACATAACATCCCTCCCCTGCCCAGTCCCCAATCCCACCATTTTAATAAGTGTTGTTTTGAGGTCATCCATCTATATTTTCCACAAAATCATCCAAACCATCCATCGGTAAATGTTGATGAAGGGTTAATTTTGCAATGTGATATTTAACTTATCCTTTGCCTAAAAGGCCCCTTATTCACACTTGATTTTGAGTCTTTCTGTCCTTACTCTGACCTTTTAAAGCTGTGCATCACTCCGGAAGGTTAGCAACCATTTTCACATCTTGCTACCAACATAAGACAAATAAACAGATGAATAAATAATCACAGCTGACCTCACACCACAAGGGACAGCGGTCTTCCCTCTACACTGGGAGAGGTTCACCATAATACTACCAAAGCAGGAAAAAGAAAAAAGGAGAAAAAAGATGTCAGGAACCAGGGATGAGAACCCACAAGAGGTGGACAGTGACAAATGGTGTGGAAAAAACAACACAGGCAGCCATCTGAAGGGAAGACAAGAGTAATACTCACAAATAATTAACTGGGTAAATATTGGATAGGAGACTGACTAATTACTTCACACGTCTCACTGCGCTCTCATTATTGTTGCTGTCGGAGTTAACCCTTTCCTACAAGGTGGAGCTGTGTGGCTGCCTAAACTGAAACCACAAAGTAGATAAATCACTTATACCCACTGACGTCTTTTTATTTATTCATGCACCTAAAAGCAGAAAAAAAAAAAATGAAGGAAATTATTTTCTGTTAGGATTTAACCCACCAAAAACTAAAATGAGGAAAGGTAATATAGATGCAAAGAAGGACTTGTAGTCAAAACGATCCATTTTGGACATTTCAATTAGAACACATCTACGTGAAACAAAATGATTCATACCTTTAATCGAATCCTTTTGTTTTATTTAGATTTAGCACGTTCTTTATGACTGAAAATTATGCTAGCATTTTGGAGAGGCCTGGCTAGAGTCCCAAGTTGAATCTAATACAAAATCTATGGCGAAAGCTGAAGATTAGACAGATGGCAAGTAGGCTCATGAGCTGAGATCAACTCTATAAATACATGAGGAAATATGAAAAATCTGGACATAAATGAGTCCATTGATCATGAAAATGGTTGGTTTTCATCATAATCTTTTTTCATAACAGATAAGAAATTTTCTATTCAAAAGTCATGCTTGAAATTTTAAATCTGCTAAGAGTATAAATGTTTTTGACTGAAATGTATTTATCTCTTTAATTACACTGATATGCAAAGCAACATGAAAATGGTGGGTTGTTGGTCATTTCATCCTTATCCATTTCCTATTTTTGCTGTTTTAATTGTTTCACACCCAACTTTTACAATATGTTAATTAGTATCTATGTTATATGACTGAAATTAATATTATCTACTATTTTAGGGTCATAAGCGTGCCATTTTAAACTACTCCATTGGGCTTAATGTGCATCAATACCAAAGTAAATTTAAAAAAAAGTCTAATACTTATCGTTCAGATAACAATGTACATTTAAAATTAAATGACTCATTAAATTTAAGGACATTCATGATCATTTGTTTTCACTATTCATAAAGTTGCTTACCTACAAGAAAAATAGTTTTACATGTGCAAATTTGCATAGACAAGGTGAAATCAAGATGCATGTACACGAAATTTGACATTTTCAAATAGATTGACCCAGAGCCATATGTTTACTGAAATGTTTCTGCAACAAATCCTACTCAAGATTTAGATTTTGTTTTCAAGATACTATTTGATTCAGATCTTGGTTTTGGATCCCATTAGAACCAGTCAAAGTAAGATAAATTGGAGAAACGTGCTTCCCATGTTTATGATAATCTGTAATGTGTTTGTATTACCTTCCTCAAAGTGGCATTTAGGTCAGAATGTTAATATTAAATTTCAATTGAACAACATTTACAACTAACTTATGTCTAAATACATTATTTGAAATGGTTTGCATTTAAGTTTGATAATCTGGCACAAATTTGGCTTTTTAATTGTGTGGCTTGCCTCAAACTCCAGAAGGTAGCAGGAAGGTATTGTAGTGTTGAGATGTCGATCTGGGAAAACCTGATCAGAAACGAACAATATCAATTAATAAAGAAACACAACATGAAAATATGATGTGAAAAGCTACTCTTAAATTTGTAAATGTAATCCCTTTTAGCATTATACTTTATGGTATTTAGGCAGCATTGGGTGTTGTGTGTTTCCTTTAAGATTCGAGTTTGGGTAAACGCAAGCACCTCGTTGCTGGCTCATCACCCATCGAAGTTTCAGCCCACAGTCCTGAGGTAAACTGGTGAAGCTCCTCACACAAGGACGTTTGTCCAATAATCTGCGAGGCAGTGGTTAATGACAGCAGCTGTGAGGCAGGCATGCACCACTTCCAAGCTGATTTAAGTTTAACGAGCCACTCTGGAGTGCTATTGATTCAAATCTATATTTGACAGGATACACTGTGAGCATGTATTAAATGGATAAGAACACCTCTTGGACACTCTGAGAGCTTTGGCAAATGGAACAGAAGGCATTAAGCAAACACAGGGAGTCTTGTTGAGTGAGCAATGTTTTGTCAGTATGGAGCATGTGTATGGCTGAGACTTTATATAGATTTTATGTTGTTTTTAATTTAGAATATTTAGAAGATGGGTCTTACCAAGAGCTGCCATTTCAAAAAGTGCATTAACTTGAGCATGTTTTTTTTTAAACTAAGGGGTTGCATGTTGTGATGTTAGAAAATAAAGGCCAATACTGAATTGCGTACGCTATGTGTAATTAATTGAAAGCCACATCTTTTTGCTGTGTGTCAACCACAAACCTGTTGACCCTAATCCTACCTCTTGATTCACATGTCGGACTCAATTAAATAAAAAAAAAATGTACTTGAAAAAAGCAATAACTGAGACATTAATATCCAAGTTGTTTTGGTGGGGAATTTAGCATAGATACAAGGGAACACATCGGTGCAATATTGAAAAGAAGTGGGGTTGTTATTCAGTAATTTTGTGATAAAATTGACCTCTGTTCTCAGAGAACCACTTTAAAGGGGAACAATCAGAAAGTTATTTCAGTAAACTCATGTTCTTGCCATTAGGGCTATCAAGTTTAGACCTCTGTGTTTACTTTAGTTCACTATGTATATTTGAATGGCATAGTTGAGATAAGGGCTTTCCAAAGCTTGAAGTTTGTCCAGTTTAAACTTGTTCAAAAGCAATTTATCATTATTGTCTTGTTGGGAAGTCCGATTATATCCAAGTTTCAACCATTTAGCTCACTAAACTCTCCAAAGATGAAAGAAAAATTATTAAACTGATCCAGAAAATACTACGAAAAAAACAAAAAACAAAGTGTACATCATGTCTTTGCTAGTTTCTATGTGAATAAACCTGGACTATGTGTGGTTTTAATAATTATTGGCATAGTCATTTTTAAACTCTGAAAAAAAGACTAGTTTAAATGTATACTTAGAAGTCTCCTAAGGTATATCACCTATGGACATGATAGGTATACATTTCTCACCAGTACATCCATGCAGCCTGAGGCTGCAGTGGCTCATTGTTACTCAGATGACAAATGAACTTCAAACAGAATCCAGAATGCTTCTGACATCAAAGTTTGTGTCCCTTGTTTACAGATATTGCTTATTAATATGCAGATGCATGTTTCTGGAGATAAATCACAAAAGCGCTTCCTGCTTTATGGATGCTGAAAAAAGAAACATTTTTAAACAAAAATGCATTTATACAAATATTTTATGTTCATTAATGAATTTTTTATGCTCCTATAATTAGATTGGTTCATTAGCGTCATAGTTATTTGACTACAAACACAAAGGGCTTTTTAGCTAACTTGACACCACACCATTGTTTCTCCCGAATTTAACATTCTCATAAGTGTCAGTATTAGTTCAAATATCTTTTGCAGATCTGAATTGTTTTTTTTGTTTTTTTTAAAATAATATTTTTAATTCTGTCTTGATTGGCACATATAAGTTTAATATATTCTACAACTGTTATTGCATTGTAAACACAACAAAATAGAGAGAAATCATGAATGGGAAAACTTTGGACGGATATCTGACTAGTAGGAAACAAGAGGAGAGTGGAGCAGTTGAAATACCATAACTCCAAATGCATACAGCAACAGAACTGAAGACAAATTCATCATTATAAACAGCCAATAGATTCTAAAGGATTGTGACACATTGGCTACACACTGAAACTATTGCAAAAGATGTACTGTTTCAGAATTACGGTCAATATGACAATGATGTGATGTTTTAGCTATATATTTTAGTGAATCCAGTTTGCAAGATACTGGCCTAACCCTCCAAAATGAAAGCACCCCAATTAAAATGTAGATGTCACTTGTGCACCATCTGTAAATGTAAGCCAAAATCAACTTCTGCGCTGGCTGTAAAACTGGTCTGAAGTTGAGCCTAATGTCATTTTGCAGATGTGGCAGCAGGTACAAAGAGCAAAGGACGATCAAACAAGTTGAAGCTGGAATGGCTTATAAATCAGTGAAAAGTGGATCCAGCAGAACTGAATCTGTTTATGGAAAAAAAAATAAAAAGTAAAATGTGATACATAAACTTTGGTGCCTTTACCTATTAGATGTAAGTGAAACTACCACACTAACAAGAATAACTGGTACACTAGAAAGATGTATTACGAGGATGAGCTGATGAACAGCAGATGTATAAACTGACTGGAGCAGAGCCAGGACAGAGTGATGAAAGCATATTTCTCACAACTCATTAACACTGAGACAAAAATATGGAGAAGCAAAGAGTAGAAAAGAGAAAACATTTCAGTCAAGCCACAGTTTCAAATATTCAAAAGTAATCTGAAATCACAAAAACAAAGTCATACCAGCTGTATTATATTGACAGTCACAAGATGTAAAACTGTGAAATCAAGGATAAGCTATTAAATTAACTTTAGAGGTTAGAGAGCTACTAATGGGCGATATTGAAACTCCCCCCTCTTCCAGACTAGCGGCAGCAACCTGGTGGAACTACGATCTGCTGAGCTTATCCTACAAACTACTTCTCAGACCAAAGCTCCTAAAGTTGTTGATGTGCTATAGTGGCACTGCGGTCACAAGAACGACTTCATACCTTGTATGTTGAATTCTGAGTGTATCATTGGAATACCATTGAAAATTGTAGTGTCAGTTTTCCCTCCTCACCTGACAAGAATAGCACCTGCTGTGGTCTTCAAGGTCTGGTGTGTTGTGGGTTATGCAGAATGGCTTTCTGCATAACTTGTCACCAGTGGTTCTTTGAGCTACCATTGTCTTCCTATCACCTCAGACCAGTCTGCACATTTTCCTCCAATCTTTAACAAGACATTTTACACTCAACTGCCATTTACTGGATATTTTCTCCTTTTCTAACAATTTTATAAAAACCTAAGATGGTCATAAGTCACATTCCAGTATCGACAGTTTCTGAAATACTCAGATGAGCAAATGCATTTGCTGTAATTTACCTGGTTGATCTGTTACTTATGTATTATTCTTAATTAAGTGGCTTGCATGTATTTTAATTTTCAAGCAACACAGCTCCTCAGTAACCTAACATACGGGAGGGCAATAAGTCAAGGAGAAATTTTAAAGTGAGTTTAAGAAATATGAATATTTCATAATAAACAAAACAGTAATCAAGGTGCCCTTTTATTAAAATAACACAACAGGCTCTTAATAATTTGCATATCAATTGAAACATAAAATCTTAAATAATTATAGACATGGCAGATATTACTGCCTGTAATACTCAACTTTAATAAAAACAAACATTTTACAGTTTACTAACAAAAGCTTCAGAGTACAAAAGCTACAACTTATACTGCACAGGGCAATCATTACTATGATGAACATAATAAATAAGGTAAACTGAATCTCCATTAAGGCTAAAATAAAACAAACAAACAAAAAAAGATATTCCAGCAAACCACTATGTTTCTGTCTGAGAAAAGCTTGACAATCCCAACAACTGAGTGACGCAGAGGATTTGAGAGAAAAGCTATTTTCTCACTTTTCTGATCTTTGAACTCATTCTCCTCCATGGTAAGCTGTGTGAACTGCAATTAAAAAAATGCCTGCTTGATTAGATGCATTTTTTATTTTTTTATTTTTTTGCAGTGATGATAACAAATGTTTTCAAAATCCACAATGAATTGGATTCTGTTCTCCCCCCAACCCAACTGACAGCTTCCTAATGCTGCCACATTAAAGTGGTTTTCCAGCGCGTGTGATGCAGCTTTAACTAGGTCCCGGGGGCATTGTTAGTTATCATTGCCTACTGCTGGAGTGAGCCCCGGTGAAAGCAATTTTAGCTTTCCTACCAATCAGTGGTGCAACATGAGAGATGGCCAGCAAGAACAAACGGCCTGGCTCACCACTTCCCACCGCCGATCTTATCTGAAATGCCGCTCCTGTCCCGAAAGGGCCCACTAACGCAACATCCCGCCCCCTCCCCTAAAAAGACATGAGATGGTTGGCCCCAGGCCCTCTCAATTCATGCAGATATCCGTAAATTAGACTCATAGAGACAGACCAAAACATCCTCCGAGGGTATTAGATATGAGCACTTATGCCACGAAACATGTGAGGGGCTTTCTGGGAGAGCGCAGGGTATGATCAAACTACATGAAAATGCCATCATGAAGTCCCACCACAGCCGAGGGTTTACATGTTTCTATTTTGGCCTGTTGTGCAAGTACTGCTGGGATGTCAATACCCTCGTACCTACAGGCAAGGTAAATTCAAATCAAAAATAATTATTTTTTTCTACCTGGTGCCAGTGATGTATTTATTTCTAGCAATGGGGAAATATTTTCAAAGAAAACTGCTCTGCCATTAGCACAGTGTAAGTCATTTAAAGTGCACATGTCACATTGTAAAGGTTTAATACAAGGCTAGTAAAGATAGGAGTAATGTACATGGATGGCGTCAGATTTCTTAAATTATAACAATCATCTTTATTATAAAATGTAAAAATAAACAGATTTTTCATTTTCAAAAATTAAACAGCTCCATTGAGATGGACTGGTGATTTGTCCAGGGTACATGCCTGTTAGTGAGTGAACGCCCCTCAGTGACCTTGCCAGGATGGATGGATGGATGCTACAATAGTAAAACAGTAAAATAGTAACATGGACAATGTTGTTGATTAGAAGTTTTTTAATAAAACTGAGAACAAAAAAGGTTAAAATCCCTTTGGAGATGTTATGATGTCAGGACAATCAAGAGTACAAGATGTATGAATACACCATAAAAACACTGCTATCAGGAAATCCTCTGTTGAGAGGTAATCGTAAGAACAGCACCAGTGTGTTGATGCATCTCATGTGCTGAGAGGAGGGTGGTTGTTTACAGTGCGTGCAATGTCCACATGCACTGTGTGGAAATTGCATAACATTGAACTAGAACATTACATACGCTAGTGATTGGGTCAGATTTTGAACTTCAACAGTCTATGCCTTCAACAAACAATAGCCAAGAGTCCAGACCCACTGTATGAAGCACAGCATGGAACAGTGGGCTGGATTTCACCAGGCTAGCAAGCTAAAATGCTTATTGCTGTTGAAAAATCTGAATGGTGACATAAAATTTTGGTTCAATCAACCTTTTCTTCTTCACTGTAACTACATGAGAAACTTTAAGGTTCCCAAATAGCAGAGGTAATGATAGCTGAAAGATGTGGCTGTTTTGTTTTGGTGCTACTTTTAAAAGCTACACTTGAGAATGTTACATTGCTTACTTAGTTCCACGCATAAATATTCAGCATGTGTTTGACTTAAAAAGAAATTTGACTTTGCAACTTAATGCCTTGAAATTGGGCCTATGTCTCTTTAGGAAGCTACTTCTGTTTCTGACACTCTAACGTCAGCGTTCTCTCTACCGTAGCAGTATTGAACTGAAAGTAGCAGATATGATGAGCTCAGCAGACATTCAACTAGGTGTTTACTAAATACTTTTGGCACTAGTCTGAAGGAGCTAATTAGGGGTTGGATTCTTATTTTGTAACCTCCTGCATAAGTTTTTGGAATAATTTTGAGAGCTAGACAACTTATGGAAAGGTTCACCACTGCTCTGTATTTTCTCCATTTGAGGATAATGACTCTCACTGAGACTTGCAGCTCTCCCAAACCCTTTTAAAATAGTTTTGTGTCCCTTTGCAGTCTGATAGATGTCAGTGGTTTTGTTTCTCATCAGTTCCTGAATTTCTTTAGTCCAAGTCACATTGTGTTGTGTTTTGATTTCTTTCAGCCTACTTCAGGTTGACAGACAGGTCCTTTTAAGTGATGTCTTGATTATACAAATGTAGTAGGATTCAGACTAGGCTGTGACTTGTAAAACTGAACCAAAAACTATTCTTAATAGGTCTGTGTTAGAACACTTCCGTGCCCCCCAAAAAACATGCTTTTGTCATGACAATTGTCAAACTGTTTTGAAAACCACCTTTCTGATATTAAAAAGTCTTGGATCAGAATTTTTAAATGTTACAAAAAAGGAAAAACACATCAGTAATGCTTTGTACATTATTGTATGGCTGAACTGCAGCACCATCAATATATCTGTTTTGCAAAGATGTTTGCAGAACTTTTAGTCTGGGTAGTATATTTTAAACATCATAGACGAGAAAAAAAAAAACTACAGTCATGGAAACAGAGGTTAACCCAAACCAAGTGCTGGTTTTACAATGCAGGTCTGAGTAATGAATTATGGCTGCATGCCTACAGCACACTTGCAGCAGTCCTTGTATCAGCATGATTTGAAACAAGAATGTGCACTAAGGTATGAAAAACCTCTAAAGTAGGATTCTAGAGGACTACAAATTTGATCTATTTTCTGTTGATATTTTTAATACTGTTTTGTGGCAAAAAAAAAAAATCAATACTGACTGATATCAAACTTTACATTTTGATATTTTGTTAAGCTTGATCGTAATAAGTCTTGGATATTACTGACATTTAAATAAATATGCTTTTTGGAGTGATTCTGATTAACTATTTTGTAAAAAAAAAAAAAAAAAAAAAAGCCTTCAGTTTCAGTACTATTACAGCAGTAAGACAGCTGTAGCTTTAGTAAAATGTGTTTCTTTCCCATTGTTTTAATTAAAGGCTTCCTTTGTGTTCAGCAATGTCCCCAGACTATTCAGAAGAGTTGGAAAAACATCAAAATGAGTTATAAAATTCAATCTTTCACAAAACTGACCTTAAGACTATCACTAATTCAATGAAAGGATGATTTAAAGGTTTGACTGAGCTTAACCTTTTATTGAATGATCTCTTCTGAGATCTTCTCAGTTAAAGGGTTTATTTGCATTTAAAAAGTTTTTATTGTAATTCAATCAGTGGAATTAAGTACTTCATTTTTAATGATAAATATATACAAATAAAAATGAAAAATGTAAAAGGAGAACATGGTATTATGCGATTAGAGGTAAAACGTGTGCTGCATGTCCCACCAGTCCAGCTACCGCTTACCCAAATATGTCAATTTTGCTCAGTGGCTGACTCTTCTGTAAATTTCTGGATCTTTCAAGTCACACTGTAATTTGCCCATACTGAAATTAAATGAATAAAATAAGTTCTAAGATGATGCCATAATTACATTTCTCTGACAATCAATCTGAGCTTGATTCTTCTTCCTCAGTTGTTCTGCCACCTCTTCCTGTGATATCAGATGTTGGATAGCTCAGGTGGAGGAAAACAAGCATGGTCTCATAGATGGCTTGAGTTATGTGGCTGTCTTAGGTCTTATTACCAGTGCACTGCCCACGGGCAGCATACCCATTTGGGAATACACTGAACATCACTCATACATTAACTCAACTTAAACAGCTGATCGATACCTGATATTTTGTGATTTCCCTTGTGAAGGAATCACCCACATGAACCCACCCTGGTGTTTTTCCAAATTAGATTTTTTTTTTTTTTTTACATGTAATATTTTCTTTCTATACCCAAAATGTGGTTTTTCACTTGTTTATTTTTAACAACTTTTGTTTTATTTTCAGATAAAAAGAAAACCGTCAGTGGTTTAAATGTGCTCGTCTGAACATGCTGTTGATTTTATGCATCGCAAAGTAATCATTTCCTGGCACAGTGGGCCACAATTGAGTCTGTGGAGGTTGATGATTAAGATAAAAACACATTGTGGTGCATTGAGGTAAGTGACCTGCCGCTCTGTACAGATAAGACTCCAATTAATCCAGGCTGAATTGCAGTAATGTAAAATAAAGATAATTACTAAATCACCAGGCTACATTGCTTTGATAGATTTTTGTTACTCACTGTTATTGCTGCGAGGAATAAGAAATTAAATGGATTATATCACAGCATTTTCAGATGGATTACAACTGCTTTTAAATAACCGCAAGAGCAATTTCATCAGCCCTGCAATTCGAGAAGCCACTGACAGGCACTGCATGATTCAAATTGAACTTGCTCTCATCATTTTAATAAAGCGCTTCAGTCTTCACCCCCAGCAGGCATGCACGCACGCGCGCTTTGAAACACATGCGCTGTTCAAACTGTACGGGCTCTATTTAAGCTGAAAAAATAGGCACACTTTTGCAAAACACACCTAATTTCTGCAGAAAGCAACGTATCCCAGAACTTAGTTCAATATTTCACAGGATTTCAAGAATCGCCATTATAGAGGAAGAGAGTTGGTGAAAAACTAATCTGTTTTTGTGCCTCCAAAGAGCCTTCGCTGAGAAACACATCAGGTCAATTTATCGTGAGACCTCTTCAATAAACATAGCCCTGCGAGGATTGTTTGAAGTTCAAGGTTTAAAAACAGTAAATAGTGGACAAGTAATCAAAGGCATGTGATGAGAGATTTTACGGGTGGTTATCTCTGGGTTCTGGCTGCCTCTTCTGTGTGTGCCGGGAAGATTGTGGAAGGGCTCGGCGTGCCAAGCGCCCAGGGCTGCGGCGATGACTGCTCTCCTTTAAAACCACGCTGGCACAGAGCCCCCTATCGAAGCCAAGGCCCGACTCTGTAAGCATTCATTATGGCATCCATTAGAATAAACATCTCAAAATCCCCAAAGACCAGCCCCCTTTGCTTTTAAGTGCCTTCTGACAAGGCTGCATCCAAGCTGCAAAATGAGAACAGTGCCCACATTTTATTGTATTTATTTATTCATCTCTGTATTTATACTTTTTCCTCAGACAGAGTTCGCAGAGTGTTTTCACATGAAAAGCTTTTAAATGTTTGTCTCAGAGTGTTGCCGTCTCTGCGGAAAACTGACAGCAGTGCCAGCGAAGAGTGGAAGAGGGCCTAATTGCTAATCTGTGCTCCTCCTAAGTGCATCGACACAACAATATAAGGTGCATTTGTATTTGCACTTAAAGACGTCCAGAGCGTGCACGTTGCTTAAACCAGTTAAATCAGTTCTGTGTGTACATCTGGGAATGCGTGAAAACAACGAACAGACACAGAAATGATTTTAAAGGTTTTGGGGAGTCTGAGTGGTCTTTGATCAAATCTAAAGGTCGTGTGTTGAGACTTTGAAACAACTCACGATGTTGCTCATCTGCATCTGTTTTCCTTGACAAAGGAAGATGCAATGCCAAAGGTCTGTGGCCATTGATGAGCGATGACTCCTCCCATTGCAGCTGTGTCAGCCAGGGTCTCACAGGAGTTGAAGCCTCAGACCTCTTAAGAAAATTTAGATGTACAGAACGTCACTTTGACATGCATACCTTATTTGCACTTCGGGAATTTAATGCAGTTTTCATTTTAAACAGTAGATGTCACTTCAAATGAAACCAGTCGGTACTCACCAACTGGTAGGAGAAGAAAAAGTAAGCGCGTTCTTTATCAAACTCTCAATAGAACAATTTGCCTTATGCTGCTTTTTTCCATGTAACATTTTGTAATAATTATTTTCCAAGTGTTTATATTTAACCCTCAAAACAGGATTGAATCTGTTCAACATTAAGGACAAAAAAATGACATTAATACAATTCTCTTCAGTTCCTCATATTTAAACATTTTTCGGTTCACCAGCATACTGGCAAGGTAGGAAACAGCAAGACAACATTTGAGTTTTATTGGTCTGGACTACAAACTGTCACTTATTTAAAAACACATCCAATACAGACAGGCTGATGGTAAACATCCCAGGGAATCTAATGAAAGAGGTCATTAGTTGAGAAAATCATACATAATTCAAACCAAACAGAGGTTTGGGTTCTTATTGGATACATTTTCAGATAAAACATTTAGCTTTGGAAGCAGATCCACGCTCAGTCCACGGTTTTCTTAAAGAGAGATCAGATTTCAGTTTTCATGTTTTCTAAAACTCGACCTATAGGATCACTGTGAGAAATGTGTTTCTTCCCTGCTGCAGCAGCGTCGTCTGCCAACAAACCCTATTAGGGTAAAAACAACAAAAGGAGAACAAAAGGGAGCACAGAAACAAAAACACCAGGCATTATCATCACCATTATTGACAACAGCAACAGCGGTAATAACAACAACAAAGGCCATCCTGGGATATCAAGTCACATTTGTTTCTCCATTTGCTGCCTGAAACGTACTGTAATAAGGCCGCCTTTCCACTTTGATTTGGAGCACCGGGGATGTCGGCGGGCTGCGGACGGGAAGGTCTCATCAGCTCACTTTTTTCACATAGCCAACTTCACTTCCAACCTAACTGGGCCAACAGGCCTGACACTCTGCGTTGAAGTAGAACAGACTGAGATAAATGAAATTCAGATGATTGGTAAAATGATACGATATACAAAAGCAAGTGTCATCAGGCTGTCATGTTTGCCTTGTTCCCCATCTTGGTGTGCAGCAGCACGCCTTGGGCGACGTTGCCCCTCCTCCCCCTCCTCCCTCCACGCATGGTTCAGGGACGCTGGCCGTCTGCCTGACTGACAGGCAGAGGGAGAGATGAGCCACATATGCCCCCCCCTTAATTCAAACAGAAATAAAGACCGACCAGCAGTCAACAACTCATAAGTAAATCTCTTTAAATTTGAAAGCGAGGGCCTAGACAGTTAGTATAAAACTTTAAAAAAGGAGCATCAAGGAGGCTGAGGAAAAAAGAAAAAGAAAAAAAAAAGAGAGCTGTGAAGTTTCAGAGAGAAAGGAGATCAAGAATGACAGGTTTACAGATTATGACACTGTTTTGCTTCCCTTGCCCCTCAGGCCAGCTTCTGAGTTTCAGATTAAGTCACTCAGATATTCACATATTGGGGATTTAAAGTCAATATTCTTCTGCAATACTAAATCAGCAGAGTGTGAGTCACTTCCCTGCCCTCATGCTGATGTACTAGCTATCGCATCCACCTAATCTAATTAAGTAAACAACTCCGCAGTGCTGAAGGATGGGCGTCGCATTAGATCAAAGGTATTCTTCTTCTGCCTCCTTTGAAAAATTCTAAACAATGGCACTAGATCATTTGAATAAAAGCAGAATTCAGAAAGATTTTTCTTTTGATTGAGGCCTCCAACACACACAAGCCTGATGCAACTCTTGCTGTTCTTTGCTCTCAGTCTGTGGGTATACAACTTTTTTTTATTATTATTATTTTTATGTGGATATATATTTGATATCTGAAGCTGCTTTCAAGTTATAATTAGAGGAAAACAATACCCCAACACCCAGCTCTGTTGTCTGTCAGCACATCAGTCCCCTCAGCATACAATAGGGGGAGCAGTGATACTCTGATCATTCTGCTGGTGTGTGTTAGAAATTAAGCAAATTGGATCATTTGCCGCTTGGATGCAGAAGAATGATGTTTCTTCCCCTTCAAATTTACAAGTAAAGTACCAAATAATGCCAGGCAATTAGGAAGGGCCGTCACTACACAACAAGGGGAGGGAGTGATCGCTGATGTGGATTAGGCTGCTTTATCCCGCCGGTGGAAGGAGAAGGGCTGACACTGAAAGGTGGTGCTGCGCGAGCACCAAGGACAAAGCCTTAAATGCCACACTTCAGCAGCGAGAAGGGATTTGTCTCTAATTAATTTCCAAAGAATTTGGTCATCCACTTTTCTGAATGCCAGCCCCGGTGGAAACTCAATAGCAGAGTGCCCTCCAGCAGTTAAAGCCCCGAAAAAAAATGTTCCACATCATTAAAAAATATCAAGTATCTTTTGTACCCTCTCCTTTCTGAGTCCTGCTACTGCAGCTACAGCGGGAAAACAGTTAAAAGTTCCTCTAAGTTCAAAGGCAGCAACATTTTGTCTACATAGATTCCATTTTTTATTAGTTTATTAATGTGGTATTTTAAATATTTACATTTTGCTCCTGGCTGTAACAATGAGCCAAACTTCAGGGAGACTTTGAGGGAATATTCTAAACCTTGCACTACTAAATGTGCCACTGTCTCATCGGAGAAAGAGCTGCAGGGCAGTTTATCTGAGTGCTGCCATCTCACGAAAGGGTTTAGCAGCGACGAGGGATGTGGTTCTGGATGACAGATTTTAATTACAGGAACACAGCCCGGTGACACTCGAATGACCAGTCGCAGCTTACCATCAGCCAATCATCGCTGATAACCAGATGATGAGCGCAGAGCGACCAATTAGCTGTGAAAGGGCAGCAGTACCACATCAGCTGCCGCGCTGCTATGCTGCATGATCTTTGTTGTAGGTATAAATCTCAGAAGGCACTCCGCTAAAGTCTCGTCACTGTGGTTAGATGTGTGGAGCTCCGCTACACTAAGCAGGCAGAGGTATCTGAGAGGTAGCAGGTTTGAAAATAATATGCAGGAATGTTGAATTGTTCAGGAAGTTTTCACTTTTTGATGCGACTTATTTTCCATGTAACTTTCCCTTTTCAGGTAACTGAAAATGGCCTTCAGTTCGTTCTGAGCAAATTGTTGTTTCCTGTGTTTGTTAGGAGTTGTTTTTTTTTTTTTTTCTTGTGAAACATGATTGTTCTCATGACCTTCTTCACTGACAGTCATCAAATGAACAGCTCGTTACCAGGCCTTCACCAAACTTAACGGCACGCCGAAGAGATAATTCCATCATTTTATTCAGCTAGAACAGAGATGCGTTTCATACCTGCCGGACAGTAGATCTCCAGGACTAGGGTTGGAGACAGTCTGCCAGTTACATTTTTTTTTGTTTGTTTGCATTCCTAGTTGCTATGTGTGCTATGCTAAGTGTGTTTTGTGTAAAATTCACATTTGTTTTTTTGTTTCTTCTTTGCAGACTGTAAATGGAAGCAAACATATAGCAAGCTGCAATAATATAACAAACACAAAAAGGTCACAAATCCACATTTCATCCATCTGAATTGCAATTTGGGTCACATTGTTTCCCATTGAGACCTTCTTATATTTTATTTTACTTAAGATTTTAATAAATCTTACTTTCTTTGTGGTTCAGATAGCTATGTGGACCAACTGACTCATGTGGCATATGATAGACATATGATAGATTAAGTACATATTTCTCACCGGAATCACATAACTATTTCCACTCAGTACTTCTAATCATACAGCATGATTAGAGGTTCTACTTTAATCATTAATAGACCAACCAGGCACAAACAGATCACAGTGCATGGACAAAATTATATATTATGTTTTCACATAACATGTGCAAGCAAGTAAAGAAGCTGCTGAGTAGAGGAATCGCGCATATTTTTCGGAGGCACAACTCTCCAGTATTGTTGGGGCGACTGTGACTCTAGGTTGAGTAGTCATCTTGTGATCAGAACTCATAGGTTCGATTCCAGCTTCCACATGCCGATATGCCTCTGGGCAAGGCACTTTAACCCCAAATTGCCTACCAATTGATGTATAAGTGCGTATGTATTTGTGAGAGCCAATGGGTGTGACTGTAGTGTAAAGCGCTCTGAGTGGTCACAATGACTGGAAAAGTAATTTACCATTTGTTCTGTTTTTCTTTAAATGAACAAATACTTGCAGTAAGTTTTGATTTGCAGAAACCGAAGCAACATTTATTGGATTATTTTTTCTTTGGCAAAAATACATGACATTGAACCTGAGAAGATAAATTCTCGCTTATTAAAAAAATATCCCACAATGTCTAAGATGTCCTTTTATCAAGCATGGTATATATATGTATATATATATATATATATATATATATATATATATATATATATATATATATATATATATATATATATATATATATGTCATTTATTTTCATTTTGTAAAAACAGTGAGGAGAACTTTTTTACTTTTGCAACATGAGCAGTAGCATTTAAATCATGCAAACAGCAGATTTATCTTATGAACACACACCACTGTAAGTATAAAAGTAGACTGCAAAGTGCACAAAAAACTTTGGCTGACTTCAGTGCTTGATCACTCAGCAGTGCAGCTGTTGCAGCAAGTGTAGTTAATATCGTTAGCTGTGATCATATTTGCTGTAGCCCACTGGTTGCTCCACCAGCGGAGCCATGCCGGGCTCTGAGTGTGTGATGCTCAGACCAGCAGCAGCACACAGCAGAGGCCTTTCCTGCCTGACGCAGAGCATAGAGTAGAACCTGAGCAGCAACATTCTTGTTATTCCGCGGTCGCAGCCTGCTGGTCTGTAGATACATAGGCATTTGGGTGAGTGGCTGAGAGTAGCGCAGTGTGAATGGTAACACCCCAGACAAATTACATGGCGACAGAAGAGGGGCCTCTCCCCCGCTGAGCCATGGTGGCATCACAGGGGCGGAAAATGACAATTCCTTGAAAAGGTCATACAAGATGCCTGCACCGTGATACGAGCTTACAGCCAATCTGACAATCTTAATTCAAATCATGACATTCCCCCCAAAACTGGAACGTTTTCATCTCACCATGTCAGGATTGCAGCCTGACCTTTAGCATGCAAGAACTTCACTGAGTTTTAACAAATGCTAATCAGAACCCTTCATTAACTGCTTTCTTACATCTCCTCCGATTTGCAATTTGTGCCTTTCACACTCAGATTTAAAAGAATGGGAATATTCCTCTTATGGTCTATTACAGCAGCTACGTTCGCAATGAAGTCAATAATTTGATTTCACAAGATGATGGTCATGACAGAAAATGAATTTAATGTAGTGTGATTTTAAAATGAATCAATAATCTGTCATGCCATCAAACAGTCTTATCTCCTGTTACTTTTACTGATGCTTTTTATGTTGTAGATTGTATTCTTGATTCAAATACCTGCTCACTTGGTCAGAGTAATCTGAAACTTTAATATGACCTGAGATAAACTTTCATGGAGTTTTCACCTGCAGATGAGTTCGTCTTTCCACTGTTTCATGGCTATGCTAAATAACCTTCTGATAAATATACACTGGAACATACCAAAGCGAGTAAAAACAAAATTCCTTATATACTGAACTAGATGTAATGTTCACACAAATTTACTTTTAAACACCTACCTGCACATCTACCAAAGTAGCACATTGTTCACATCAGATTTTCCACTTGTTTTTTTGTTTTTTTTGCATTGAAACAGAATGTTCCAGTAATATAAATTCTGACAGGGTAAACTTGAACAAATTTGACAATGACAGCAAGTCATTGTCACTTCCAACCTGTTCTTTTACTGCCATTATAGGGAATTGTTGAGTGATCTCTTCCTAAGTGGCTTGGCTCAGCTGAAACTGTACTTTCTTGGAGTGATAGCCAACAAAGTACCAGTCCATGGGAGATTACCCACACTTGACAAATGCAGTATGCTCAGAAACGGTTAGACGGCTATGTCAGGAATCCCCTGAAACAAAGTGCATTCACAAAATGGCAAATAAAAGAAGACAATTAAGATTTATTATGTTTTACAGATCATATATTTGATTAGTAGCTTGTAGTAAGAAAAGAAAACATTAAGCTTAGTCGTAAACTGTTTTGATTCTTTGAAACTATTAATTTTTCAAAATTGAAAAAAAGAGATCAAAATGACCAACATAATAATCCATCCGTTGTCTGAACTCAGTGTTGCAGTGTTCCAGTGGTCATTAGGTAACAGGTATGGCACAAACTGGACAGGTAGTCCTAGTCTTTCACAGGGGCAGCACAGACACAGACAGAACAAATAACCAGGCACGCACACATTCACCTCTCAGAACTATTTAGAGAGACCAATTATTTTAGAGTCACTGTTTTGGACTGTGGGACAAAACCAGAGTACCTGGAGAGTGGCCACACATTCATGGGGAAAACATGCAAATGCCATGCAGAAAGACCCCAATACAATAATCCTACCTGCATGGCAATGCAGCTGAAAAACACTGACGTGCATAAATCTGTCTGTCCAGTTTTAGATTGTGGAGAAGTGGGTCTGAGGTTACTCTCAACAACCCTGTAGTGATAAAAAAAAAAAAAACATTGCACAGACTTGCGCTTAGGTGTGCACAGAAACACTTCAAAACTAGTCTTATATGGAGATATGGGGTGGGAAATGTGACGTTAGATACATTGGAGATATGGTGAGACTGGGACAGGTTCATTACTGCCTCAGATCATGTATGATCAGAACATAATTTTACATTGGGACTTTTCCAACAGATACACTTGGGCTAGACAGATGGAGAAGATATTTAGGGAGAGTGGTTTTCAGTGCATTTACAGAAATAAGTTGATATGTAATGTCAGATAAACTCTTGTATGTTGTAGATAAGTTGCCTGTGTCTATTCTCTACATGTGTAATGTCTGTTTGAAAAATGCCAGTGCTTGCCTTATGCCATCATCTATTGTTATTTTAACATCTAAGGCTTATCAGGCAGGTATTTATACACAATAATTGAGATTAAACTAATTGACAATTATTTTCCTAAATGTTCTAAATGACTAGTTTTATTAATAATTCCCCAAAGTAATTATTCACAAGAATATGTTGCCATTAGACCCTTACATTATGCATCAGGATATCTAAAACACAAGGTACTCACATTTTGAAACCACAAGAACTACTTCAAAAAGGCATATCAAAGATTTTCATAGAAATATTGACACAATCCATTCACCAGTGTGCTCTGATCTGTACTGCACCGAGACAATCTTGAGTTCTCGATGAAATCTAAACACGGGCAGCAGTACCAGCGGGCTACTGTGTGGACCAGAGGAGATAGGACAGCAAAGCCTTCCTTACAGCTGGGTGCCCAGATTGATAGGCAAGATAGACATAGCATATGTGTTTACTCATCACTCTGATGGCACCTGCCTGGGACAAAGGCTTTATTTAGACAGGTCAAAACAATCAAAGACCGTACGAAGGGTTATAAATGCAGATACTCTGAAAAGGCGCTGGTATGAAGATAGAGGCAAATTCCTCTGGCGCAAGAGACAAAGCGAGTCTTCTCCACACGTCACCTTTGTTTGAGCCACTGCTGCATTTGCTTATTTAAATTTCCTCGCAGTATCACCTCATTCCCCATGCTCCTCTCAAAGCTATCCCACCACTTCAGAGAAAAAGGTCTTTAATATATGAAATGCCAGCGCTGCTGTGTCAGTTTGAGAGAGTTCAGGTTCTACAAGGAGCAGCACTCTAGGATGCGACCTTGTGCCACGCATATCTTCTGTTCCTTTGTAACATTTCTTTTGCCGAGGTTAATAAGCTTGACACTGAGTGCCCTCACCCTGCTCAACAGCCTTGCACTCATTCCCCTCTTCTCTCTGCATGCCGTCAACTTGCAGCTGAAAACAGTGATTTCACTTAGCACATGCACAATGGGGAAGTTATCAAGCAGCAGAGTGGTCACCTGTGCTTTTCAAGGCTGTTAGGAAAGGTCAGGCACTCAGGTTGCCTCTGCTCGGTTTGACAGCCCGGAGCCTCTGAGGGATTAATTTCCCAGCGCTGTCTTATTTACGATCACGACAAACAGATCCATAACTCCTCTCTCTCTCGTTTAAGGTGCTCGCTGATCATTAGGCGGTGTTTTAATTTTGCAGAGTGGGTTTTCTTAACAACACTAATTATTTGATAACAACCAAACGCGAGCTAATTCCAAGCCCCAGCATTTAAATCTGTGGTCTCATGCATTTTTAATTGGACATTATTGTAGCATTACCAGCTGAATATGCAGCCAACCCTTTCTCACATTTGTCCCAGCCTTAAGTGAAAGTGCCTTAAATTAAAAGGCTATAGAAATCAATACGAGGAGCATCCGTGAGCGAGAACGTCTTCGACAGTCTGCCTCCTAATGCATCCCTCCCCACATGCTCTGCTCAAGTCTAAAAGCACTTAATGTGCAATAAGCAGCTGCCCACCTCGGATACTGCCAAATGATGGAGGTGACTTGTCTGAGAAAAGCTTCAAAGTTTGATCTTTTGCTGAGTTAATGGATTACTTGGACAGAGACTCAGCTTCAACAGAAAATTTATACATTTTATAACATGACAAATTGTAACAACTGACGAATGTTTCTGGTTTGCATAACTTCGTTAACATTTTCACAAGAGTAAAAAAGATGGTTGTGAACAGAAACCTTTGTGATTCGGAAGAGTTTTAAGCTGACCAGAGTGGGTTACACCCACAGAGCAATTTATAGCCGGAGCCTGTTTTGCTTGCCTTGTCCTCACCAAATGCATGGTTTTGTAAAGAGGAGAAGAGTGAATCTGCAGCACCAGCGAGCAAAGTGGTGGAGGACTTCATGAAGTGAACCGATTAAAACATGTGCCGGCTCGCACACAGTTGAGATCATTTGTGAGTAAATCCAAAGCTGTTGTTCAACAACTTTACCGTTAATTGTCTTGACGTGCACACACTTCGTGCACACACTGTCTCCTTGGAGTGCCACATTTCCCCCCTTACACTGTTAAGAGTCAAAACTTAAAAATGGATGAGATCTTTGTCACTCAAATGGCTGCAGGTTTCTTAAGTGCTGTCAGAGAACGGATGAGGCCAACATGCATTATGGAAGACAGTGCTTTGCTGAGCACCTCGACTCTCTACCGGTTCTGCTGCACAAAGTTGTCTAATGGAGGTGAAGATGTGGTAGTTTCTTTTGCAAGTTAGGATTTTCTTTTTTTTTTTAATAATAACTAAAGTTGGGAGCTAATTAGTCTCAGAGGTATAGCATAGGCGTAAGGCCTCTCTGCACTGTCTGGAGCAGTTAATTCCTCCCATCTGGAGTCCTAAGGAGCATTTATGAGAGTTTACCAGATTAACCGCAGACAAGGGTTATTTAAAAGGAACTGCTTGTACTCTTCAGATTGGAGATCTGTACTCATTGAACAGTTTAATAATGGCCTATTGTATGCCAATGTGACTGCTTCAACTGGAGAGCTAAAAAGGGAACCAGCTAAATGAGAAAAAACCTTTTTTGTCATCCATATTTAAAGTGGGATATGGATGAAGTTAATTTAAATTTTTATATAGTTCATGTCTTTCTAATTTCACTGGCAGTGGATTTTGTTGCAGAACATGCACTTTAGGCTTAGGTCCATCATTGTTAGATACTCATCTGAACAGATTAACCAAAAGCCACAGTATCAGACTTTTTTTAAATTAGACTTATCTGTAAGTTGTTGCCGTTGATTAGATGGAAGAGATCTTTGGATTCTCATTACAGCCAGGAGGCCGAACTGGGATGCAATAACAGATGAACAATGATACTAGTGTCATTGCACTAAAATATATTCAGTACTTATATTATGTCTTCCCAGTTTTGGCAAGATCCTGAGCTTTCCTGATAAGACCAAGGTCATCTGTTAGAAGTGTCTGCATTGGAAATGAGGTTAAGCTCCCAGCAGACTCAGCAGGAAGGCCGCAGAGAGGAGTTAATAGTCCATGCTATGGTTTTAAAGACTTTTTGCAGTCCTAGTTGAGTTCTTCACTCTCATGCCGTGGCTGCTAAGGATTTTGCTTGACAACGAGACAGGAAGACGGGGAGCAGGTGACAAAAATGATAGTGAGAGAGTTTTAAGAACAGAGAATAGGAAAGCGCTCACGTAGCACCATCATCCGCCCCTTTCCCGTAATCAATTTCAAATGTCCCCTCTGCGAGGCTCAACTTTCACTCTTTATTCACACACCAGAAATTCAAATTACCCACAGTGCTACAGAGTGCATCCAGAGTGGACTGCGTTAGTTAAGTGAATTTCCCCATGTGCCATCTTGGGTGTGCTCTGGAAGCCGTCTTACCTCCAGTTTGTGTCAGTCACAGCTGGCAATGACGAATTATTAAGGTGGATTTGACATGAAATGTTGGACGTAGTCACCCTCTACCTTTTCCCCACCCATTAGTCTCTGAGAGGCGTACTTGACAGGGAGTGCCATCAGCCAGCATCAGCTCAGGCAGCGCAGCACTCTCCTCCCCCGCAGATGCACCTTGGGCCAGCAGCAGTCTCCTCCTCTTCTTTGTTCAGCGCATCTGTTCAGCATCAGATGACAGCACTGATTAGCCTCACTCAGGGTCTTAATAAGACAACCGGAGTACAGAGAGCCAGTGCAAGGTGAACATGAACTCACAAACACATCGAAACAAACAGCTGTAAACACAACATGCTCTTTTCTGTGCTTACTTTACTGACTAACACTTAACCAGACCATAAGGACGTCTTCATCCCCTATGAGGTCTGAAAATGTCCCTTCCTTTAATGATCTATCTGCTTTTTCACCTTTATATCTTTCTGCAAAAACAGCTCAAAATCTTCAATCCGAATACATTGCACAAAGTTTTAAATATGTGAAGAATCTAAAATCGGAGGAATTAAAAATTTAAATACTATTAGGTTAATTTATTTAAAAAGTGAGGTTTATTTAAGAAAGTGCTGCTACATAAAAAAAAATAAATAAATAAATTTCAGTCAAACTGGAGAATGAGTAAGATCACTTTTCACTGTCTTTAAGACTGTAACTCACTGCAGCTGCTTTAATTCAAATGAAACATCTTACTGTATTCAGTTCAGTTTTAGTTTAATGTATTTTTAGAAATCATTAAACTAATGATTTAAATCCACAGCTAAGCCCTAATCAGCAAAAAAAAAAAAAAAAAAAAAAAAAAAAGAGAGATTCAAAGCTCTGCAACAATATCTAATTGGAATCTGTTTCCAGACTTCTCATGTGTCTGAAACACATACCATATGTTTCCATTTTAGTTTCAAGCATTAAGCATGTTTAAAGCGTACAGCATGCCGAGGTGAGTAAAAGGAATGTATGGCGTGGTGTGGTGTGAAGCTAACTAATGTTATTATTCACCTATTGCTGCAATACTTGAGTTAGAGTAACTGTGATTCAGCAGCAGTGTTACAACTGAAGTATGTATATGCGATGTAGTAATTCAGGAAGGTTTTTGAACATGGCATTGAAAGCCCTGATATCGTGTCTCACCTGTTGGTCTAGTTGCACATACTACAGTCTCAACTGCATATTACAGCAATCATGTAGTGTGGATCATGTAACCGGCTGAGGTTTTTAGAACTTGTCTCCAACTGGAACAATAAAAACACAATTACTTTGTATTATGAGCAGGTTTAAATTGGGATGTATGAAATTAAATTTTAATGCGTGCATATGATAACATACAGTTTGCATATAAATTGGATCTATTTGTCTTTTAAAAATCTTGTAATATTTGGTATGAATTGACACTATGTAAACTAAAATAATTGAACTGAATTGAATTATGGCAGAGGGTTCATTTGGGCTTGTTTTCTGTGTTTTCCCATGTTAAAATCAATGGATGAGATATATATTGGAATAAATAAATAAAAAACACTGTTTTCCAACAGCACAACATGTTAAAGCAGGATAGTAGGGAAAAAAAACACCTAGTTGTTGTTGTTGTTTCTGGTCACATGTTTATGTAGCAATGAGTGGGAGTGCAGCTGCAGCTCTCCGTAGCCCTGTGTTTCTGCAGGGTGAACTTCTCCCAGATGCCTTCACCATCTCCCCCACTGCCTCCTGGCGGATGCTCCTCACTCCATGTGTGTCCCAGCCCACCTGTTCAGCCCTCATTACTGTCAGCCCCTGTGTTAATAAATATCCAGGTGTAAACCGCTCCTCTGTGCCTGTACTTCATCACCAAGGAGTTCAGTCTGGCGGTCGCCCCCTCCTCTCCTGCAGCAGAGCTGACAGGAACCATGATTACACTGTAAGCACTGTAGTTATTCACCTTCTGCCCAAACTGCGACACCACACTCCATCTTATCCAACACACACGCGGAGCTGTACACACTTCCAAAAAAGGAACACACTCCCACTGACAAACAAATGCTTACAGATATTTGGTCTTTCATTCCCATTATTTTTTTCTCTTCAGTGCTCCCGGTTGTACTGGCAACATGCTGCCCATGTTGCCATTTGCACTCTGCGAATATCCCTGCAGCAATGTTTGGTGACTACAAATTATTACTGTTGTGCGGGTCCACAACACTAAGCATTTAATTATGCATAACATCAAAACATGTTGTTTTGAAATACACTGAAGCACCTTATGTGACTCCAACTATAAAAAATATTACATTTGGTAATTGCTTGATCAGATTTCTGCTTTAAATCTCCACAGACTCAGAGGATAGGGAAAATATGGTTTTCATTCTGTTTCTGACAAACTGAGGCAATATCTATTGTGTCGTGAAGTTTCAACTCTGTTAAACGTTTCATAAATCATGTTTCTTTTTTTCTGAGATTGTTTGTTCTCTGCTGACAGCGTGCCTCTAACCTGTTACTTTTATGCTGACTTTTCATAAAGCTCTTTATCTATTGTCTTCACGAGCTAATGGCATGTCTCCCAGAAGACGTCCAACAGTTTTGCCATGATTGACTCCTGAATTTTATGTTGGAGCAAAACAAAAATAAAGAAGTACTATTAGTTTAATAAAAACATGAAAATCAACCAGATGAATTTTAAACAAAAGTATGTGTTTTTTTTTTATTCAAACCCAGCAATGTAATTATCTAAAAGCTCTTCTGACAGATTAAAAGAGTAAACGCCAGAGTTTTTGTTCAAATAGACATTCCAGCAGTCGTGTTTTGCAGACTTATTGTTTTAGATATAGTACTTATTTAGAGCATAGAAATATGTTTGTTTTTGTTTATGTTACATGAACTGTTTTTCTTTCTTCATAAAAATCGTGTGGTTTTGATAATGATCCATCCATATTCCCGTCATCTCTTGTTGCTTGTCCCATGTCATCTGTTACTATAGGCAACATTTAGGTTCAAACAGCATCTGGCTTGTTACCAAGCAGACTTTCTGTGGTTTTATAAATCTTTACCAATTTAAATAATGTTTAACATTTCTTTTTTTAAATTAAAATACAGATAAAATTATAACTTTTTAACTTCCTTGATTTCCCTGTTTCATTGTTTTAGTGTCTTTCAAGAGACGAAGGTCTCAATTCCTTCGAGCAGCGCTTGTTTTGGTTTAATCAAAAATGTGCCACACCTAAATCTCAGTGTTGAGAATAAATTTACTGTGGATGTCCAAGCAACAACTGTCACTGAACACTAACACCAAACAGTGCGAAAACATAACAGAAATAAATAGGCAAACATGTTCTTAAACTTTGACTCAATTGGAGATGATGTCTTCCTGTTGATTCTGTGAATGAAAAGCAGAATCTAATCTCTGCTTAGATTACACCACATATTAGAGATTACACCACATATTAATAGTCATACTAACAAATAGAAAAAAATATATTTTCCTATTTAAAATACTAACCTTTACAACCTTTCTTGCTGCAATCGCACTCTCACTTGCAGGCTTATGAGTTCCCCTCCAATGGCCGTAGACATCAAGCGGTTTCTGTAGTGTTGATTTAAGTACCGTCTGAGTAAATATTACAACACAAACATGCATGTACATTCAGTTTCTTAGGGTCTACTTAAGAGAAACAACAGTAAATCATCCAATGCAACCATTGTTATGTTTAGTAACATTCTCTAGAAGGTAAGATCATAAAATTTGTATTACAGAATATGAGGAACACAAGCCGTATGAGAGGAAATGACAGATTTATTAACCTGGTTTAAAAGTAGTTTAGAGTAATAAAATTATCATAAATGTGTGCAGTTATCAATGAACACCATGTCGTCATCCACTGGTTTAAAAAGTAAACTCATCAGTACCATTCAGACCTTGTGATGCAATCACAATGTCACCTTGCAATATTTACTAATAAAGTGAAGTTAAAACACAATTCACAAAATAAACACGTAGCTTTACCTTTAAGTAAGCTTTAAACAAAATATATTTTTCTCGTCTTTGCTCTAATTTTCCATGAACATTATACAACTGTTTTTTGTTTTTGTTTTCCTACAGATTTGGGCCTGGAAGACTGTAGTTGGTCATAAAACGCTAATCAGGGGTGCAAAAGGGATCTTTAAGTAAATTTTAAAGGGTTGGTTGTGAATTGATATTTACTACTTGGCTGATCAACACTGGATATTCTTTAGTGGTACAAGTGCAGGATACCCATTTTAGATTTTACATAATTTTGTTTTTGTGCTCAATTTTCTAAATTTTAGATTTGTGAAATAATTCACCTTTTTCCTCTTGTTTTACTTTTCTGTGTCTTTTTCTTTTAAAAAGAATGACTCACCTTGACTTTTTTGGTCTTGGTCTGATAATTTGTTGTGTTCACAAAGTTAAACATTCAAACATTGCTGATTGCTACTCCTATCTGTATTTCTCAAAAAAAAAAAAAAAAAAAAAAAGGTAATCCCTCCAGCTTGTCATGCAATCAGAACAGCGTTTTTTTTTTTTTTTTTTTTCCTTCCAGGCCCCCTGTCTCATGGCATGTACATATAATCTCAACATGATTCACTGAGTGGGTCAGTCGGCGTGAGGGCTCTTGTTTCAGCAGCTCCGAGCAGGAAGTGCAGCAGTGGTGGTGGTCAGCAAAAAGACAGTGAAGACACGTCCACTTGACTCTGGAGGAGCAATCAGACTCTAAGGGGTTTAATGCACTGCCTTGGGTTTGAGCCACAGCAATTGGGTTTGATAGCTGTGTCATTATGTGAGGAGGGCGTCTGGAGGTCTTCTTCAACGGCGAGGGATTAGACGGGAAGCACAGAGATGGTGAAGAGAAGAGCAGGACAGCAGTGAGTGGAAACACCCTCGCTCCCTTCTTTGGATGTAGGACTCCCCACCAACTCTGTGCACTCCATGTGATTCCTCTTCAAAATAACCATTGAAGACAACACCCTTTGGGCAGATAATACCACTTAGAGGTCACTCCCACATTGTGTTTCCTAGCTTGTTTTACACAAGGCTTTTTAATTTCCTGCCATGCACACAATTATGGTTTATTTCTTCAACAACAGCTAATTAAGAGAATGTCAGTGACAGTTTCTAAAGCATTTTCTCTCTTTAGTTGCCTCCTCCGCCTTACAGCCTCGGTAATCAGTGCAAGGAGGAGGCAGTGGGTACAAAGCTGAGAGATTCTAGGAAAATGTCAGTTACTTAACATTCAGCACATAAATCTGACACTTAAATCTAATTTTCCTATTTATGATTTCTTTTGACAGACTCATTTAGCGCTTAAAGCTCCTCGATGTAACTTAGGTTTGGGAACATGTTCACAAACAAGTTAAGACTATTGAGAGAGAGCTCACAGAGCAGTCAAGTGTCTATGAGAGAGAGTGAGAGTGAAGGGAGTCAACCTGTGATGGATGCGATGGCAGATGCTGGGCTAAGAGTTGTCATCAGCGCTCCAGAGGCTCGTGGAAGAGTGCCAGGTACGCGGCTTTGATTGGGCCTTCTGTGGCTGCGCTGTTTGCCGCAGCACCGCTTTGATTAGTACCTCCATGAAAATGTATGCCCTAGCCTCAAAGAAAACTGGGGGAGTAACTACCTGTCAGGAAATTCACAAACAAGGCTACTTAGAGCACGGAGAACTGTATATTTTAAAGTCTGCTTCTTTTCATTTCGTCGGAGCAGGGGGAGTTTGCCAAATCCCCACTGATACCCCACCCCAACACACCCCGCAAAAGGTCCTCCGATTAGGAGGAGGTACCGGATAAGGAGGTTACCCCCAGCCTGTCTTACACACATGCACACACACACTCACACACATACAGAAGGAAAGAAAGATACATGTGCGGCAAGGCGCACAACAAAGGCTCACTGCCAGATGCTGTGAATACCAAAAATCCCCGTGACAGAAAATATATAAATTAATCAGAGTGCAGGTAAATAAATAAATAATGTATATGAGAAGCTAATTAAATGTGTTTATTTCTGTTATCATATGCTGCCCTCATTTCCACCACTTGAAGTCATGAATCATTAAGTGGCTGCTAAATTGGTCTCTGGGGCTGTCCTAGTGGCAGGGGGCGGTCAGATCCTGTCTGGCAGGAGGCAGGTGTGCGGCGGACGGACGGATGGCCTGTGCTCCTGTAGTCCTCGGACAGTGGAGCCTGACAGGGGAGAAACGGGCGTCATGCTGGGAGGTGAGCGGCCGGAGGAGAGCCTGTAGCGGAGCGGCTGACAGGGCCGCCCGACAGCGGGTCGGCTCCGCTTTGATTAATGAGGGCATTTGAAAGACAATTAGTGGGAGCAGATTTGCCTTCAACTGCCTTATCAATCAGAACTCTTTTAATTCAATGTGTAGCGCACTCTGCAGCGAAATGAGAGCGTGTAAGCATTGTGCATCAGAGCAGGAGCCGCTTGCCAGTCAACAAGAGGCGAGGCTATGAAACACAAATTTCTCTGAAGACTAAAGATATTAAAAGTGTTGACCTATGTTATGTTCACATAAAAGTGGCAATTTCTTTAAAAATGTACAACATACCCTTTATTTTCCTATAAAGTCTGCATACCCTTATAATTTTTCAAATTTTTTTTTCAAAATCACAATAACTTGTTAAAGTAAAAAAGAACAGAGCTGCACTTTAGATTTTTTCAGGTATCTGTAAAATAAATTAATAATTGAAAAACACATTATTTTCCTTTCACTTCTATTGCGCTCGACTTTGTATTTGTTTGTCACATAAAATTTCTGCAAAATACTCTGTAGTTCCAGGTGGTGTAACAAATGCAAATAAGTTCCAGGGTATGAATTTGTTGTTCAGATAGTTTAAAAAAAAAAAAAAAATTCTCTGTCATTAATGTTTTTTGTCTGTGAGTATTGATGTAAAAATACTTTGTGATGGCTTTCAGTCAATTATTTTCTTTATTACAGTTTAAGTCCTGTGATTGTAATATTCATTATCACTTCAGTTCAAAAGTTTTAAAATTGTGACGCCAATTATATCTTTTTTATCAGCCAAATTTCAGAGCTTGTTACCTCCTTGAGACATGAGAAAGTATTCACTTTGTTTAGTCACTGAGGGTTAAATTGTCTTTTCAGTAATTCTGTGAAAATCTCTTCTGCTGCTGCAAAATGAGAATTTACCCCTAAAGATAAAAATGCCACTTAGAAAAACAGCTTCACCTAGTTTTACAATTTTAATGATTTTTACACATCAACCGTAAAAAGATCAAATTTATTTCAACGAGAAATTCAAAATCTCTGAATAAGTCTGTAAACAAGAGGCAGAAGCTCTTCCGTCTCATATGTACCGTCCTAATATTCGCAGCGGCGTATTTTTGAGCGAAGAACTGAAAGCATAACCATTTTCATATTTAATATACGATACTGCGGAGAACACAGCAGTCAAGATGCTTGATGGCCTCAACCAAGTTCAGCTAATAATAATTGAGACTGTCTGAGACATAAAGGTCTTCGAAGCACATTTTACAACTTTCTTTTAGGAACTGACAGCTGCAAAGGTCAATATCCAGGAGATGGTTTTCAAGTTCATGACAGCTCTGAGGAGAACTGAACAAATATACAGTTTTCACTTTACTCCTGCAGCTTTTCATCTTGCTCCTTAAGCCACCTTTTTTTGCACAATTTCACCTGTCCATCATTTCGGCTCTGATTATTAGTACTTCAGTGAAATGATGTAGATCTGCCTGTGTGCTTAAGAGACTGAGAGATGTGTTTTCATGAAGCTGGAACAGGAGCGAGGAAGTGTCTCCATTGATCCTTCAGCCTGTAAATAAAACAGGGGTGGTGGGCAAAAAAGAAACAAACAGCTCTGGCAGAGAGAACATGGGGGTGGGGGGGAATCAATAGATACCCTCAGCGGTGGGTCTTCTCTGGTCAGACTATTCTCTGCGGGTTTGGCTTTGTGCAGACAGTGAGGGAAACAGAGGGGCACTCAGTCAACACCATCCTGATTCCCAAATTTCGGTCCTAATGAAACTGGAACAGGAAACACTGCTTATATTCAATTAATTTGAAGACACTGATGGAAAAAAAAATACTCCACCAAATTGAATTAAGTTTGTAAGCTATGTGATGCAGATGGTTTCTTTGGTTAGTTTGGGTTCTTGAGTAATTTTGTATGCCAGTCTGTTTTTGAGCAGCGCTCCCTGTGTAGGCTTAACATATTAATAAAAATATAAAATAGTGTTTAACAAAGACACTTTTCCATTTTAAATTCTCAAGACATTTTTCCTAATATTTGATAGTCTTGAAGTGTAATAATCAACAAAAGAACAGGTCATACTGTGCTTTGTTATCATATATTGATAAATCAATAAGACAATATGCGTGTCAGCTAAGATCACTTCATAATCAATAGTACTAATAAGCTGAAGGTATTGTCTTTATGAACTTATTTGCTTCAGAAATTAAAATAAAGAAACTCTGTCCTTTTATTCTGCTTTTCTGTACTTTTCTCAGTGTCAGAAGTTTACATACTCTCTCCCACTGTTTCACTTTGCCTTCCAAATTTGGAAAACCTTTGAGTGAACTCAAAATAGATACCTGGATGTATTCCAAGGCAATGCCTCAAACATGCATTTTCCTTCTGTGAAATCATTTGAAAATAAAAACAACAGCTCAGGGAAGATAACAAGAACAGAGATGTGGACCTCCACAAATCTGTCTAATTCTTTTGGATATTTTCCGGATAACTCAAAGTTCATGTCTTCAAGCAATTGTATACAAAACCGAGGAAATGTAAATCCATCAAACCATTCTAAAAGGAGTCCCAGAGATTAACAAGCTGTAGTGTGAAAATGTGTGTCTGCTTACCCACTATACCCACTCGGCCATGCCCCAAAGTGTCGTCACTTTGCTGTTACTCTTTGAATCAGCTACTTGTACCACAGCGCCTAGTATCTCAACAGGAAATAGACATGTGGTTTTACTGATTTTCCTGTCCTTCACGAGAGTTCTGCAGAGAATAGAAGCATCTCTACGAATAAAGCAATGTGGATTTCGTTGCTGCTGCTTGTGTAAAACTTTTGTTTCAATGTCCTTTAACTACTGGGAAGAGAGCTGCAACCACGGGAGCCCATCTGTTTATTGCATCATTGGATTCTTGAACAGAGTTCAGTAATTTATAGAGATTACTGAACTCTATAAATTATAACTCCAAAGGGCTAAGTTCCTGTTGCCACCACACCTTAAAATTAAACTTATTTTGCTTCTTTTTCTAAGTGCTAAATGAAGCTCTGTCCAATGTTTTCCGCTGATGAATACATTTTTTATCACCCAAGCATTGTTGGGATTGCAAATTGTTTTCAGACTGTCTGATTTTCTAGATTGATGGGCTGCACCACTCACTCTTCTAAGATTACTGCTGATGTCTTTTCTCATTGCATTAACACACACCTGAATGACCTAGAGCATAAAACATCTGCTCTTAAACAGGGGCTCACACTCGCTTATGATAAGTTAATCATACGCATTTGATTAACAGCACCTGGCTGACGCTCGCCCTCTTACTTCCTTTGAAAACAAGACGTTTGATGGGCTTGTTTGATCATGTCTCTTTGTCTGCATTACACATGTGCACTCTTAAAGGTCAGAGAGGAATTGAACAATTGAAATTAATTTCAAACATAACGATATAATATTTTAAAAACCAAGCACTCGATTCAGTCTTACTCAACATCAGAAGTCGTACAATCAGTTTTATTTTCGCACGTATGATTCAATTGGCTCCTGTTCGGTCAAACCAGGCCAGTTGTAGACATTTGGTTCTGCCTTTTTGTGTGTGTTTCAGCTTTGTGTGTGCAATGAGGAATGCTGCCTGTCGCCCTCCGTTTCCCATTAACTGTTTTATTTCACGGGAAATTTGCTTCCTGCTTGCTGTAATTGGTATGTAGCTACCTCCTGATGTGGGCATTAGGATTTTTAATACAATCTTACACACAGGTGAGAGTGTGCATATATTACCCTTTTGGGAGCACATTATTTGATTGCCATTCACAATTATTTACCCATACTCTGCGTGAAAAAAGTCAAAGATTGTGGTTGATGTTATGAGTTAATGTTATTTGGGCAGGCTCGCTGCCCGAAGGCTAGAAATATCTGAAAACTCCACAAACTTTGATGTGAATTTTTCTCTTGGAGCAGTTTTATTGGTTCAAATATTTGCAGAATGAGAATTTGCACAAGCTACAAGAGCAAGAAAGAGTTAATTCAAACGGCAACAGTAATTAACTCCACCAATGTCCTTTGAAGTCATGACATTTTTAAGACTTTCACTGCTGCAAACTCTTAGTTAACCAAGTGTTTGGAATTCAAGACACATGCTGGCAAAAGTGCGTCAAGTCTTTCTCCAGAAGAGGCCAGAACTGAGTGCCGTAATGATATTCATTTTCAAACAGGAGAACATTCTAATGGGCAATTAAGATGATCAAGCCTGCCAAGATACACGTGAGGAGCGGAGTGCTGGTGCCAGCGATTACGTGTCCTCCGCCCCTGCCTGCTTCCTGTGCTGGCCCCGGACTTTGTCTTATGTGTGTGCATAAGTAGGAAGGAGGGGAAAATGGGAAAAGGCTCCAAAAGCACAATATAATTGAACTTTCCACATTATTTCTCACTAATATGTGCTGCCACTTGGTCTCATTAGTGGAATGATGTGCTCTGCCATTCCAGAGTGAACTCTTTGCCCGAGTAATTAAGGCTCCTAAAGTTTCCAGTCCTTTGTTTAAAGAATTTGTCCTTGTGCTCTCCATGCCCCATCAGCTGCCTAATTAGCAGGGCCTTTGTGTGATTAAAAATTCTCACAGAGATTCCGTTGGATATTTTCCTCTGTTAATGAGTGTTTGTGGACAGCTGGGAACGGGCAGCGGCTCCCTCCTCGTTGGACCTCCTGTGCGTCAGGCAGACCTCTGTCAAGGCCCAAGAGTGAGAGCTGTCATTTTCGTAATGGGGATGGAAATTGGTCAAAATCCACCAAGGCCCCCGCAGGAGCGGGAATGCCTTGAAATATAAATGAGGATGAATATTCATATTTCTTCCACTTCAATAAGAAAAAAAAAAGTGCTGAGTATTAATATACATGTCTGTCAGTTAAGGCAACGCTAGGAGCCACTGTGTGTGCCCATTAAAGCAGCCTTTGGCTTCATTTGCTATTATCCTCAGGTTCTTTTCCTCCCTAAAGTTGGGGTCACCCTCTCCACTGAGAATTACACATTGGAGGCTTTCCCTTTGTTCCAGTTCTTCCATTTAGTGTCTCAGAGAGAGAAAGAGAGACGGCGTAAGAGAAGGCCCTGAAAGAAACAGAAAGACATTTAATGAAGCCCACTCGGAAGGAAGGTAGGAAGGGGTCAAACCCGAATGAAACGAATGAGCAGAAATCCAAAGGGAGAAAAGCAGTAATGCAGAGAGGAAATGGGGTAAAGAAGAGGAAGCAGTCCACATGGGTTTGGACCCTTTAGCCTCACAGCCAAAGCCCTGCTTTAACTATGCTGTCTTTTGTCTTGTGGCAAAGTAACAGCAAACAAAAAAAAAAAAAAGTTTAGTCGCTGCCGTATATCTGCGGTATATTTTAAGACTGAATTTATTTTTGCTTTATGTGTACTGCTACAGTAAAATGAAATAATTTCGAGGATGACTCAAGCAGAAACCCATCTTTAAATATAAAATTTTAGACTTGAGTTATATTTTTCTCTGGCGATTCTCTAAAATAGCAACATTTTAAAGGCCGACTGCATTAATTAAACGAGAGGAATTCACAAGACAGGCTCTGTCAATTTAAATAGATTTCTGTTTGATAATCCGCAAGTGCATGAGCTTCAAAAGGGATTTTTTTTGGACCTACTTAAGGGAGATATGTGTACGCTCAGCATCTCTTGTGAATCAGCCAGGGGCAGACTGTCAGAAATCATTGTGAGTTAAAGCTTATTATTTTTATGAAAAAGCATTTGGTCTGTTGTTTTGGTGAGGCTGGAGCCAGATGATTTAACTTTTAACCAAAGCAACAAGAAACACAGAAACATACTGCGTATGGATTACGTTTTATTGACCTTATAAAGTCAAGTGTATAATTGGTTAATTTTGCTCAGAGACAAAGAAAAATATCAAATAAAAAAATCTGAAATTTCTAATTAAGACCACTAACAACATCATTAACCTTTATTTGAAATTATTTATTGTGGGAATATTAAGGTGCCCACTATGAAGGTTAAAGCGATTAGACAGATTATCAAATAATAAATCAGCTAATCAGTTTGCTGGGCATATAAAATATATTTGCTGATATTTAGAGCCAGTCGCCTAATCATATAATGGACATCTTATCACAGATTATTTGCATATTTTTTGAACTGTAAACTCCTTTGATGTATTAAACCCCCTCTCAGCATTAATAAATATTTTGTGTATCTGCAAACCTCTCACAGGAACCATTCCGCTGTTAAAAGTTGGGTTCTATTTGGATGGAGTTAAATTTCCTGGATGCATAAAGCTCTGGGTAATTTGTTTGTTTTTAATTAAAATCTAATGCAGCTTTCTCAGGGCCTGGCAGCTCTGCAGCTCTGCCCAGTAACTGGGGGATATTTAATAAGCTGCAGTGCTGAAAGTTGTTTCATTAGGTGTGAAAAGGGCTGATAACTCAATAGCCAACAGCCAAACATCCTCTCAATGTCGGTTTCCTGCCTCTTTAATCTGTTTTTCATTCTGCCTGGCATGCTGCAGCAGTGAAGGGGACTTCACAAAAAAGGAAAAAGGCATTCATCACCATCGGGCCTCCACCAAACTGGGGTGACAGAGACCCAGAGTGTTTGGCTGAGAAAAGAGGTGATCAGACTGCTGAGCGTGAAGTAAACAGTCCCTCATATGAACAGACGACTGCATGATTTAATTAATCTCTATGTTTAGTGCCATTAGGCTAATCAATAATTGCTTCACTTCTGAGTTTTCTGAAGCTGAATATATTTCAATCAGAGTTTTATATTTTACTATTTATTTGACATAAAATCTTTCAACATCCCCATAGCTGTTACATCCAACCTGTCTGACCCATGAATCTCTGATTCTTGTAGGTATCAAATATACATAAAACAAGGTATGTTAATGTTGTCATTATATCTCCCTGACATTTTTGTTTTGATTTGGTCAAATTGTCCCAATGACCTACTGGCACTTGTTTATTGTAACTGAAAAAGTCCATTATGGCAAAAATAGTGTTTTCTGTTGACAAAATATCTCAGTCGGAAAGTTGTTATTTATTGTGATGTTGTTTGTGTTCACTTATTTGGGCCAAATTCTCCTTCTTAATGTCCTTATTAATCATGGATTGGATAAAAGGTAAGTGGATAATGCTTTTCCACTTGCTTTTTGGTGTTGCAGAGATGTTTCAAGTTTTTGTTTGCATTTATCCAAAAGTCCTGAAGAAATAATCCATCTTTGTCAATTTATAAATGTAAATGTTTTCCACTTGGAAGGGTGGAAATATTTTTATTTGTCCAAGAATGGCAGCAAATAATCTATAAGAAAAGAGGTCAGAAATAGATTCTGAACTGCAATAATATTTGTGGCGCAAACTATGGAAAACAATTTAATTATCCCTTTTCCAATGACCAAATATGTCAGAAATTAAAAAATTTGATAAATAGGTTAACAATTTACTTTTAAAGCAAAGCTTTTAAGACTTTTTCTTTTCTAGCTTCCTGGATAGAATAATGTCTTTGCTAACATCATGAACAAGTGGAGTTTCACTTTTATTCTATTTTACATTTGTCCTCATTTATAGTAGTATCTCCAGACAACACTTTTGTTTTCATCATTGCAGAAGAAAAATTACATTTTTCTTTGGCATTTCTTGTCCATGTGCTCGTAAAGAAAAAACAAAACAAAACAAAAAGCGCTGTACATGACGAAACAGGTACCTACAGTCTCTTCTTCCCTCTCTGAATAAAGAACATGGCTCCTCATTTGCTGCAAGAGATCTGTGGCACACTTGAGTTCCCCTTCATTCACTCCTTCGGGGAGGACTTCTAAAGCTCTTACAGTAATAAGGTGACAAGTATACCTTCGCATGTTGAACTACATCAAGCCCACTAATCCAGAGTGAAGCCGCCCACTGATTTAGTCTGTCATTATGTGTTTCATAAACGTTCCACTCCGAGGTGTTATATTGCAAAAATCTGGAAAGGTGGAGATGGAATAGGAGGCATAAATGGCCCTTCATTAGTGTTCATCCCTCTGTACGCAGAGTTTAAACAGGGCAACATAAACGTGTTGGCTCAATAGCTCTGTTCCACCTGAGATAAAAGGCTATTTACATCCTGAGATGATGATGACGATGGCTGTGGGAGCCAGCATCATTTCCAGACGACTGCGGCTCGCCATCATTTGAAAGGCTTTAAGGGGGAAAGCTGCTGGAGCCATGCATACTCTGTGACCATCACACCTAATTAAGCAGCGAGGCGGCGCCTAAAGTGAAACATAACTACAAAAATGAGTTAAAAATGAATCTCCTTCTCTGCAGATAGACATGACATTGCAGAACAATCACAGGTCACTTCTTGATAAGTGTGATGGCATATAATTTTCTCATTTGAGATTGATTTTCAAATGCGAAAACTACAGAAAACTGGACCACAAGATAGACTCCAAACCCAGAAGGAATCTTTTTTTTATTTTTTATTTTTTCTGGTGCTGGCTGCTACTTTCTGTTTCATGCTGCGCTGATAAGTTGATCAATGATAAGTGTTATTCATTACAATGAGTAAGCCAATTAAAAAGGCAGTTTTATCTAATTTGATAGTTAGACATAATTTGCAAAAGAGTTTAGACTGAAAACTCCCAACTAATAGTATGGTATAATTCAATTTTACACTTTTTTTTGTGGAGCATTGGATTAAAGGATTGAAATTTTGTCTACTACTTGCACAACTCTATTGGCCTATTTAATTAGCCGTTTTGCTGTTCAGACGTGTGCATAAAGCAAAATCCCAACCGTAACCCAGAAAATAAATGAATAATTAAAATAAATGTATGCTTAAAGGCAATTAAACCATTTCAGCAGCTACATTAGCACCACTTGTGTCTGTGAGGAGAGGAAATGTGCATGGTGCAGCACTGACTCTTAGCCTCGTGTAGGTGGAAAATGACTCCACAGCTAACCTGAAGTAAGGAAATGGAGCAAGAGAAACGGGCCCTTCCATTTTTCATGAATAAGGTCACTTATCAGTGAATGTAATGTCACCAAGTTCTCTTCATCAATTCAATAACACACTGTGAGGGGAAAAAATAGTTGGGTCATTTCTTTGTAAAACACCCCTGGGCTTTTTATTATGACTTCATTTCCCCTTGTAATATTGGAACGTCTCTATAATTGTAAAACTGTAATAGACTCTAATATAATTTCATTTTGAACCCTGAATGGTCTATGCCATCTCTGCTCAATTTGAGTAGAATAATGATTTTTAATGTCCACACATGGCTTCCTGTGACCTTATTCAATCTCTGGGCTGATCAGGAAATATATTGATTCAATTACAGTGCTGATGACAAGCGAACAGAGGAGAGGAGGGAAAAAAAGGTCAGCATATATTTGAAAATGTAAATCTTAACAATGTCTTTTGGGTTTGCTGGGGGAAAAAGCCATTATCAAATGCCATTTGGCTCTAGTGGCATGCAGCCTGCTGCCTCTTCCCCCTCACACCAATGGGAATAGTTGGAATATTTAGAAAATCCAGAGTGGATTTTTCAGTTGTCAGCATGTGAGTTATATTCAGAGCAATGCGTCTCCCTGTTGCTGTGATTGTGTAGAACATAATGGTTGCATTATTTCTTGAACATTACATGTCCAAAGCTGGCCTTTAAAGGAACTACCTAATGACCTTAAGTTAATGACTTTACATTGTTTTATATTAACCGCACAAGTCCTTTTCCTCCATAAGCTGCAGTATAAGTAAATTAGCCTTTCTGTAGTCTGAACAAAGCTCTCGAGCTCATTTCTTCTCAAATTGCATGCACACCGCAGCAGGCTCTGCTAATTATTTGTTTGGTCATTAAAAACTCATTAAATTTAAACTGTTCATTTGCATACCACTGTGTGTTGCATCGTAAATTATTAATTGGAGATAAATAAATGAATTCAATTAGAAAAATAAGTAATGTAACATATGCGCCAACAGAGATCCCGTGTTTGCCTTTGTTTTTGACATTGAGATTTGGCTTTGGATAAACAGCATATCATATTTGATTTTTGCAGCTTTCAGAATAAACTGGGCAAAGTAAAATGGATGCTTGAAAAAAATTAACTGTGTGAACAAAGTAAAGGTTTTAGGACCGCAAATTCTTAATGCAGACAAAAGTGCTTTTTGTTGCCATTTCTCTCTCTCTCATTTATACATTCAGCTGATTAACCCTTCTATGTTTTCTCTCATTGTCGAATAAAAAATGACCAATTTCCTCAAGAATACTCATTATCCCACATAAATGTTTATTTAAAAGTTTCAGGGCTGGAATATTTTCCCATTCTATTACAAACAATTGTCAGCAACACAACTCTTCTGTTTTTCCTCAAGTCTGCAGGTGTGGCCCTCATTGTTTTTGCCCTCTTTACATGCACTACTTTCTTATTCCAGGAATTGGTAAATGTTCGCCCTTTTTCAAATCACTTCATTAATTAAATGGGATTGAGAAAGGTTGCGAGCTAATGGATTAGACTGGGGCTGGCTGGTCCAGGCCTTTTACCAGAGGTCACATTTCATTTGCTGCCTATGTCAAGCGACCAGCAGCAGGGCCTCAGAGGCAATCTAATCAATGTCTGCGTGCCGTAGCCCTTGAATGAATCCATTAAAGTTATGTGGATGCATCCTGCTCAGGGAAGGGGGTGGGGGGAAATCCCCCGATACCTCAGATAGAAATTAGCCATGAATTAGGAGAAAGGCTGGACTCGTTCTGGATTCCAGCCAAAGCAAAATTAATAGGCCGTCAGAGCCTCTTGTGTGTTAAATCCCATTTGTCCACCGGTGGTTTATGAAAGCACCTCATCCGTCACTCCAGGCCTGGTGTGAGACCCCCAGAACTCCCACCACAAAACTTTACTCATTAAATAATTTTCTGTGGGGCGGGAAAGGGGTAGAGAAGTCAGGGAGGGCTTTAGATCAGGGACAGAGCCGCAATTTAGGCTTGTGTTGTAAGAGATGATTATTGCACTGAGCTTGGTGTGTGATTGCATTTGAGGTTTGGGTGGGCTTAGAATGGAGCTGTAACAGGACTTTAGTGGGGCACCCCGGAGAGAGAAGGACAATAGTCATATGGGCTGCAGCAGTACCAACTCCTTCTCAACAGTTTCCACTAATCCCACAAATTGATCCACAGTATTTATGTGTTCAAGTCCAGAAAAAGGTACACTGTAAAAGAAAATCTGTAAAAAAAAAAAAAAAAATGGATAAATGTGAAAAGTGAAGGAATTTTCAGTTATAATTTTAATTAGGTGTTTCTCCTATATTTTCAACTACACGCTTTGCATCATGGGAACAAGAACCATTGTGAAGCACAAAAACTGGCTTTACAGAGTCAGACGTTCCACAGTTTCTCACTTTATCATCTTTTTCAGGCTCTCTGAAAACATTGAGAGCTGGGGGGCTTATTACATATTTGTGATTATTAAACATGAGCAGTTACTGATCTTCTAACGCTAAGTAGACACAATGCAGAACTCCTCATAACATACATAGTCTGCTGACATTTGAGGCATCATTAATGCATTTATTGGAACACCACGCATAATCATATATAATTTGTATAAATTAATGCGAGACCTAAAAACATTGCATTCTGAAAGATGAGACTTGTTTGTGTGAATTACATTGTGCAGAAAAAATACCACCAGCTAACAGCTGGTGATATTTATGGTGAAAAAGATGAAAGAGAAAACAGCCACCTATTTTAATCCCGGGAGGTCAGATAAGATTCAGAACAAAACCTGTATTTCTCTAGTAATTTAAACAATAACAGAAAATTTCTCTCTTTGTTCACATCAGCATCTACCAAGCCACGAATTGACTCAAAAAAGGTGTACATTGCAACTAACCAAGTTGTTAGCATCTTGGTGACTCGAGCGTGTGAATGCACAACTGAGGCTTCCCACAACATGGCATGAAACATGATTATGAGAAACAGGACAAGGGACTCACTAAAGGATTAAATGAATCCAGGGGGCGTTTATTCGGAATCAAAATAATGGCTGGAACACCACAGGTGAAGTAACCATTAAATAAGAACCAGACTTGTAGAGTGGAAGAACCAAAACCAATCTGAAAAACAAAGAAGACAAACGAGGGGAGCATCAAAGACCTACTAAAAACAGGATCATCTCAACAAAGCCAAACAGAGAACCCTAAAGATAAAACGAAACACAAAACCAAAGTCACATCAAATCCACAGGAGAACGACAGGAGATGCAATGGAAGATTATGGCCTTCATAATACCCTGTCTAACTGAGTCATACATAGCTCAAGCAAGGTTTTTTTTTTTTTTTGGTAAATATACTATGTACCTAACACTGAGAAGATTTAGTCTCACAAAGCAAGACCTTCATAGTGAGCTTGCAAACTGAAACTACTTGCTGCTCTGAGCAAATAGGAATAATGGTGAGTGACACCAATTTTCTGGCTGGCCAAAAAATTTATTGGAACTTATCAAGTGCAAGAAAACAAATCGTTTCTTTTAATTAAACAAATTTATGACATCTTATTTGATCTAAATTGGGATTTTTTTGGATTGTATAGGTAGGAGATGTAGTAATTGTCTGACTCCTCAGTAACATAGTGTCCGATTCCTGTTTGGAAATGGCAACGCCTCGATCCGAGATCAATCGATGACATCTTTCACTTGTAAACTTAAATGGCATGGCTTGTTATATGAATATAAGAATAACTGGTAAAATACTGCCTGAACAGAAAAGCATTTGCTGTCAGGGAATACAGCAGCAGTAATAAAATTTTACTCTTGTCTTTCTAACAGCTACAATGTGTCTCCCTGCAGAGATTGTTATCTGTATGCCAGACTACTTTAAATGCCTGCAACACAACTCAAGCAGACCGTTTAACAAGAATCTGTACACAACAATGAGACTTGACAATAAGTATTTTGATTTTTATGGAGAGATGTGCAAAGAACAGATGATTATTACTTTAATAAAGTAATAATCAGCCCCAGTCCTCAGAGCAGTATGTAACATAATCTGTATAAAAAATCACCCCAAGGTTTTGTCATTTTTTTTGGAAATAGAAAATCCTTTTGCTTACGTCATGTGATGTCATGGAAAATAAGCAGGAATGACAACAAAACAAAAATCTACTACTTCCGCCATTTAGCAAATTTCATCCACATGCACTCGTATTTTCATCATCTTTTTTAGTGACGCACCCGTGACTCAAGTAGGGATAGAACTGACCAAATGTCCACCAATCACCTCTTACTGGTCAGTGGAAAACTAAAAGAATCAAAATTTCACATCTATACTTGCTCTTTCAACTCTCAAAGATTGGGAGGAAAACCTCGAGAAATAGCCTCTGACATTTTATTCTTACATGACTGGCTGCTTTTTCAATTACATTTTCTCAAGAATAATTTTATGCAGACCTGGTGTTTTCCATGCAGTGGGTTATTTTTGCATTTAACTATTTTGCTGGGAGAAACTGTGAGTTTGAGGACGTATTCAGGGTCTGCAAAGGCACAACAACTTCATTCATTATATAACAAACCAATCATAACAGATCTAGTTTCAGAAGCTGATGTGTTTTTTTTGTTTTTTTTTTGTGGCGAAGTCAAACCCCTTCTGTTGGTTACTGTTTAGATTTGGGTTCTCATTTTTTTTTGGTAAGGAATAACCAATTTCAGGAACCATCCTGTTTCACTTTGTGTGCATGTTCAGCACACACTTGTTGAAGCCATAAGTAGAGCTTTGCCCGATTATCAGTGCAGACTCAAGCAGCACAAAATGTATCAGCTCTTCAAGGGACAAGTAAGGCTGTGATTATCAAAATAGACAAAACGTATATTCAGAAAAAGAGATAACTGAAAAATAAAGCTTGTTACATTTAATTCCCCTTTGCTTTCACACTCAATCGATGCTACAGCAACACTGCCATTAATGAGGTGGATAGTGTTTTGTATTGTTTGGTAGACCTTGTTTGCTTGCCTTGTTTTGAGTCTTTCTCTTGTGCTTTCAGTGGAGCTCGGCTCCCACTGGAGTGTCATGCCAGGCTTCTGTTTGCAATAACACCACCTGAAGCTGATTGTCTCTACCACCCTTATTTCATTAGAGCCTGGGCTTTTTAACTGCCTTTGTCAGATCCCATTATACCATGGTTGAACAACTTGGGAGTACCTTGCTATAGTTTTTTTTACATTTCTGTTCAATTATTCTGATTAAAGTCACCCTGCCGGCTGCCTGCCTGCCTTTATGCCCCTTTAGACCATGGTTTCATGACCAATAATCAGAATCGACAGGTCCAATCAAAGTAAACTAAAGTCTACATCATCCAGAAAATGCCTTAAAGGGTTCATTTCTAATTTCTAAACACTAATTTGCAAAAAAAAAGAGCTTGTGATGTTTTTACCACCGATGACGTAATCATCTTTGTCTGACCATCTTTGTCTCATATTTAGTATAGCATTGCTTCAAATGACTCTGTGACTGAAAGGAGCTCAAATATTGTGGTTTTCAAGACAATAAATGCAGAATATAAAGTCTGATGTGTTGCTTCTCCAAACTTGACACTGGATTCACATCAGATCGTGATGGAGCTTTCTCCACTGTGTCCTGTAGAAACATCCTGTCATCCCTGCAACAAGAAGCTTCACATCTAAGAGTAAAACTTTCTTTCACCTTTAAGTGTCCCATATTTTAACAAGTTTTTGACAAGGAGGAATGGCAGTTTAACGTGTTTTTTTGTTCTTTATGCCTTTCTTCAATCACAGATTCCATTTTATGGTAATTAATATGCAGTCAGCATCAATGAGAGCCTAAATTTGGGTTAAGACAGTTGGGTTGTCTTTTCAGACAGTTTGTTGGGTCATTAGGTTCAGTCTAACCATCAGGATCTTTCAATAAATTTCCAACAACTCCATTTGACCTGTGCCGTTGGAGGCCTTGCTGTTTAACTGTGTTCAAAAACAGAAAGCCTTTGTGCTTTCTTTCATCTGTGGGTCATGAGTCTGTGAATGATTACAAGAAATTACATGAAAGCCATTTTGCTGTGAGATATGATAAATATGGTTTTATGGTTTTTTTAATTTTTCAAAGCTCTTTGCAGTCATCTGAGGTGAACTTCGCCTTTTCTTGTGGCTGGGTGAATAACTGCCTTAAGTCTTTTCACACATGTGAATAACCTTTTCAGAGCTGAATGATGAGCTCTAAATTGGTAATGGCCTTTCAACCCTACCGAGATTGATGGGCTCTAACAACTGCTTTTCGAAAATAATTGCTAATGCCTTTTTCTTTTCTTATCATACATGATTGCGCCAGACAAATAAAATGCTAAAACTTTTCCTCCATGAAGCTGGCTTTGTTTAATTTTAAGAACTGGTTTAACTTTTTTTTTTCTCAATTTTGTGCTGCAAGTTTTTAATTAAAACCACAACAAGAAAAAGAATAAGAAAAGTTTCCTCTTAACTTCATTGGAACCGGTGAGTGCAGCAAAAACATACTGATTCACCTTGACAGAACAGCGATAACCTCTAAATGAACTGGTCCCAAACTAATCAAGCAGCCAACTGAAATAACACAAGGATGTGCAGCTCAGAGGGGAGGCCCCAGAGTTGCTGCTCTGTGAAGTTTGCACACTGAAGCTTTGCAGCTTCTTTTCTCTGCGCTGATAAACAACAATTCCCAGAGTCTCTGAGTCATCGACTGTCCAAATTTATTTGAGGGGTTACGAGCTCCAAAACATATGACTGTCGAAGGTCAGAGCAAGGTATTCAGATAAACACACAACACACAGGTAAACATAACTTTCTCTCAAATGAAAGCGGGAATACCACATTTTTTGGTGAAATACTTCAATAAAGCGCCTGAATATACTGCAAAAGTTATTTCTGCACACAAGTGAGATGTGGACATTGCATCTCTGCATCCACACAAATAGGATCTCAATTATTTTCATGTCATTATAGACAAAGCCTATGTAAATGCAATCCAAAGCGATTCTCATGCGTGCCCTCTTCCTCCAGTGCCAGAGTCACGCATCATTGTCAGCAGCCGGCAAAACAAGATGAAATAAAATTCTAAGCCGTCCTGGCAGTCAAGGACACCATTCCCTCACCGTAATAGCCTGTATCGCCTCGCCACTCCATGTGTAGCTTTTCCTCATTGCTCCGGGCTTTTATTCCTGGCAATAAGCTCTTTATCACTCCTCAACACAATTCTTTTAAAACCACCGTCAAGAAGCAATCAGACCTTAAGTAAGAGGATTCAAAGTCAGTGTGTTATTGTTAAGCAAAGCGGTATTACTTCATTTCCATAATGTACCCAGACAGAGATGCCAAATAGGTAATAATAAAGAAAGAAAAGCATGCAGGCAAATAAACAGTTAATACTTTTTTTTTTCCAGAAAAATAAAAAAATTCAAACCCAATCCCATCTACACTCTTGTTTCCTCGTCCTTCTTGCAGTTGCTTCCTTCTCTGCCTTCAGAATGACATTGTGTTTGGGTTGGTTGTCTTTCTGCTTCAAACACCTATGATTTAGCAGTTCTTGACATATCCATTACACCTCATAGATTGGCTGTTCACTTTTCCCCCTGTCTTGGAAACCTAAAGAAATGACATGTAACCTTCCTATCCCCCCCTCAGATGTCCTCGATTCACAGGTGGTGCGTTCAAAAAGAAGTAGATTCTAATTTCAGAAGTGTTTCCCTACTATTAACCATAGCTACATGAGGGACATCAAGCTTGACAAGGACTTTTTGAACCATGTCTGAAAATGCAATACCAGGTATATTTTTCACCTGGTCTTCACAGACTGACCGTAGATGGGCATTTAAACTGCAGGCTTTATGATTTATTATCTGCGTTACTTTTTTTTGTTTGTTTCTATAACTGTGCTTGGAAAATTGTTCATGTCTCATTATCATATATTTTCTAGATGTGGACTGCTCTTTAAAACTGAAAGTGATAGCGTCACAATCATGGTTAAAAATGGCAAGTTTTATGTTAACACAAAATTTGTATTTTATCTCCGGGACCTAAGTCATCTTTTTCAAATTTTGAGTTGAATATTGAACCTGAACCCCACAATCTAGTTTACATTTGCTGCTGTACAGAGTAATTGATCTAAAGGCAGAAGAAGTCCATCGGCCGCAGCCACGTCAGTGTGCAGACAGATTCTTCAAAACCACAATGATCAAAAGGTCACAATGTAACAATCTGCAATCCATATTAATTATGCTGCAATTTCCAGTACAAATAACTTTTTAGTCTTTTGTTATACCAGGAACAGTTAGAACTCGATGTTAAATTAAACTCAGCATATTAGATTCTGAGCAGCTTTTCCAGAAATTGATTAAAGTGGTTTGTTGTTGACGTCAGAACATTCAGATGTCACTCAATTAGATCTCAGCACAATCGTATAAACAACGTTTTACTTATTAGATTTTATTAAGGAAAATAAAAACACTTCTGAAAATATTTTCAGTATACAACGTATGTACAACAGCTTCCACATTTTTTGCTACCTCAAGTAAAAATGTGTGAAAAATGTAAAATTCAAATGCAAAAAAACTAAAACTTGAGACAATCCTGACCTTGGACCAGATCACATTTAATTAGTGGGGGGGATATCATATATTAGGAAATAATAACAAATCCCTGGTGCAACATTTCCTAGCATCTATTTCATACAAAAGAACAGAAACTAGAAAATCTTTTGGTGATTTTTGCTAAGCTGATCAAAGTGTTGATGAGTTTTCATTTAGCAATCGGTATATGTGAACAGAAGTCCATATTTCCTAGTCAAACTTCAAAATGGGAAAAAGAAGAGACCATGTCCATGTCCATTTCTTGAAGGTAAGTAAGTACCACATGCAGTCTGCACTGAGTTACAAAAATTTAGAGACGCATGACCAGCTGTCATGACAGTGCACAAGACCAACGCACAGGCACGAACGGTGCGTTGGTCTTGTGCCAAACACATGATTGGTACAAGGGTTCAATGCATTAAGTATAAAAATAGTTGGCCCAGTTCAGTACGTTAACTCTGTACCTAGATTTACTCGCCATACCTTTAGATATTAAAAATTTTGGGATAAATTTTTGTCCTTATGTGGTGACACCACTGAAAAACACTGGCGCCCCCTAGGGGAAGCACATCCCATATTTTTGTGGTTCCCAAATCTGGTCCTGAATTACTCCAGCCCACATTAATTTAAATCAAGTATTTGGAAGCTGTGAGACACCTAAAACATGCAGGGTAAGGCCACTTCAGGACGAGGCTTTGGAATCTCTGACAGATCAGTGGTCTCCAGTCGCCTTATGGGTCAATAACTTCAAGCTGAAAATACTACTGGAACCACAAATTTTTGTTTTTTAATGCATTAAATATCTTCTTGTCAGTTTTTTTATTTTCATCTTTACTTGATCAACAATTAATCAGACATTGAACATTTTATGAAAACACATAAACTAGTCAGTTTTGGAAGAAAAGTTAAATCCAAAACATCAGTCACAAATTTGCACCACTTTTAAATTGCTTTAAAAGTCATTCAGAGTACCGCAAATCTCCACACTATGAACCACTAAAAAATTACTCTAGGATAAGATAACCTTTTCAGCTTAAGATGTAAAGCTTTCTAACTTGCAAAATCATCCATTTGTAGGCCTCACATGTAACTGGACACATTGTTTGTGGAGTGGTGTGGGCTACTTGTCATTTTCCCATCGAGAAAAGCAGGAAAAAGGTCTGGAATTGATTTGAGACGCTTTCATCTGCATTTGCATTTTTAGGCTGTTGTGAACTCACTACATGCAGTCAAAAGAGTTTTCAGCAAAAGTGAAACAGGCAATTTTGGCTGCAGCAGCACATCCATCAGAAAAGGAGTGGGGACAAGGTGAGTGGCCACATTAGTAGTTTGGCACATTCCGAAGAAAATGGCAAAAAACCTGGAATAACAGAGCATCCTGTACGTAATTAGAGTATTGGCATTTGCCCAGGTGAGGAATACAATCACCGATTGGTTTTCCATGTTGAGACTACTGAAAAACTTTACAAAAGCTAAGACCAAGAGTTTTTTTTAACTAGAAAGTATCAAGAAAACAACATATTTTATAATACATGTCAAGAAATCATAGACACGTCTGTTGTGTGGATTTCAGTAACAGCGGGTCACCTGTGTTTATTGGTAATGTGAAAGACAACAAAAGCAGATCAATTCTGTGCAAGTTCACTCTTTGTTCACATTAAGTTGAACCTATAATGGTACATGGATTGTACTTCAAAGTACTGATGGACAATGCACCAAACTGCCACAATACTACTGAGAAACCTAAATAGTCCCAAAACATTCAATTTCAATCCCTACATCTCAGTCCAACAGAAACAAAACTGAAAACTGAAAGGAGTTAAAGTAAAGATATCCTAAACTGTGTCAGACTCAAGGTCTTTGGGCCAAATCCGCCCGCCATAGCTATTTATGAGGACATCTATTATCGAGGGCCACATAAATAGAACCTTGAAGACAACAGTTGTGTGCTTAAATATTTTTTTATCAATTAAATCTGTTTTTATGTGGCACTAAATGAAAATTAGTTTGACACCTCTGTCTGAAACAATCGCCAAATAAGAAATCTGTTTCTTGGAGATCCTCCAGCGTTTCAGAACATTAAGCAGCTACTGCTGATTACTGGTGGTTTTTAATCACAAAATAAATGTATCTTATTGGCATTTAATATAACAGAACAAAAAGTTTTTGCAATAAAACAAAAATTGCAAGCAGGTACAAAAAGGATAAGTGATTTCCAAAAGGTTTTTGGAAACTCAGAAAAGTGATGACTATTCTACTTACGTTTCATTCATTCGCAGAGTTTAGGGTTTGTTTCTATAGGCTCTGTACAACCAGTGACTAAACTCACTAAAACACTTAAAATTAATGGAAGTATAAATTCCCTATTGGACACAAGTTTGGATCTTTAAAACAAAAATGTGTTTTGACGTAAACCATTCCTGTTTCTTCCATTCCTTGCTGAAGAAATCATCTGAATCTGATGTTACCAACACCATGTGGTACTGTGGAGGTGGTGTGTTCAGGCTCATGTGCACTTAGTTTTGCCATGTCCAACATGTCCACTTTTTACTCCCTCTTGTCCTTCCATTTTATACATTAACTTCACCACCAGGGAGATTAAAACCAATGCCTAAAGGAGCAAAGACCAAAATTTAAAAGAATTAACTGTAATTAGCATGCTAATAAATGGCATTATAAAGGCAATTGTTATATGTTTGCCTTAAACTTTGTATCACTCTTGTATCACACTTTTTAAAATATTGGTGATTTTGGGTTGAAAAATTAAAATATTTAATCAACGCATAGTAGGAAATAGACACAGTAACAGATGGAAGTATAAAACACAGAAATGTTTCTCAATAGATTAAAGTAACACTGAAAAATTAATGCATTATACTCTGTGCTAACCAAATAAATATACAGTCCAACTTTTACTTTTTAATTATACTGAACAGTTCAACAAACCATAAATGTTAAATTGTTCCTTCAATCAAGCTTCCAAAAGCAGTAACTCCAGTGTCATAGTTTTATACTTATGTCATGTTCGATTGTTTTACATTCCCGAAAAAACCAGGTGAAATATTGTACTAATTTATGTCCTCCCCAAATTCAGTCCAAATAAACCTTGTTAGATTCAGGCTTGGTCAGCCAGTTTGATCAGCCGTAATAATGTTCAGTTGACTTCTTTATGTGAATGGCTTTGCACGTTCCAGCAATATTAAAACATGTTTTACAAGGACGTAAAGTATTGTTTTAATGTGTTTCTTTGCACTCCGATTGTTTGTGCCATGACGCTTTTTGCATTTTTCTCTCCTTGTGTTTTTCTTCAAGGCCACATAAGCAATGCGACAATCTGCAAGCCAACCATCACAGACAGACAGCTAGTAGTGAATTGGATTTATTGGCTCTGATAGTTATTGGATGGAGAATTTTTTTTCCCCCATGCTTTCCCACCTTCTGCTTGTTGTTGTTACTACCCTCAGAAGGATCTTTCCACCCTGACAGTAATGAAAATAATAATAATGGTGAGAATAGCATCACTTCAATCTCACTTTCAGTGATTACATTGTTCCACCCGTTTCCGTTTCTGCTTAAATTATATTTAACTTCATCTGCCGTGGTCCGCAAACAGGATTACTGGTACTTATCTGAAATGAAAGTGCATTTTTAACGCAGTTTAATAACGAGAGTGGAAAATCCAGTCCACAGCAATAAAGCTGAAACTAATTCATTCCAATGGCTGTTGGCGCAGTATGGGAGGAGGGGACTCAATTCTTCCCCACATGGCTCAAAACTTTAAAAGAAAGACGACAGCCATTTGTATGTAATCTGCTGCGGCTTGACACGAACATGGTGATCAGAGAAATGCTAAAGATTTTCCATCCGGTTTTTTTAAGAGCTTCTTCAAAGAGGAACTACAAGTCCAAATTTAAAGCAACCATGTCAAACTCTAACTTTCCGTAGGAGTTTTTAGCAGAGGCAAGGTTGAGCTAACAGGATGGAGGAGGGAGAAACTTCCACATGCCCTCATGCATCTAAAGTTGTCAGCAGTTTGAACCTGTCCATGCCTCCTGTTCCATTATGGAATAGTAGCACAGGAGCCTGTTTGTTCGCCAAACACAATTAACAAGGTTTCTGCTGCACATCAATACTGCTATTTGCATAAGGTATCGATCTGAAGTCCTTATAATCACAAAATGTTAATTGCTCCAATTAATTCTCAATCTGTTTGTGCCCTTGTCTGGCTGCCTTGAGCCCTGAAGGTCAGTGTGAAAATGAACTGCTCTTTGATTCTCCTCCCGGAAAAGATTTTTTCCCAAGACAACACAGTTCGCTACTCTCACCATCAAAAGGCCTCACCATCCGTTATCATTATTATCATTCAGTGTGAGTAGCAGCTAATGGGTTTGAAATCTTGTGATCTGATTTGTCCTTTTAAACAAGGTTTTTCTTGTCTCGTTCATTAACTAGGGGTGCCTCCTCCTCTCCGCAGGGCCATGGCTATTTAAACTCAAAGACACAGTATCCCCCTCTCTTATTGACTAATAAGTCATTTTCAGAGACAATGCCTGGCCTGTTTGATTCATGGCTTATATGTGCTGTGTGTGTTTTCCTGTGTCTCTGTTCCTGCTACTACAACGTGTTATTGCACGCTGAAGCATGACCTCCTGGTTTATTGTCTGTTTGAGATGATCAGAATAATAAGTCAGAGCTGTCTATTTGCTGCTCCTTTGGCTGTGATATGTGGGTAGCCTAACTCCTTTGCTGTGTGTTGATGCTTCATACATTTCCTCCATAAACAGACTGTAATTTTAACAAATGTATGGATGCTGTGGTTATAAATGCTTTCTCAATACAATCAATAACAATTTTAACCAAAGTTCGTGACATAGATGATAAAGCTCTTCTTTCTGGGCGCCATGTTTGGTGGGCACAATAAAAAGGCTTTTTTGTCAGTTGAGTCAAAACTATACATCAATGATTTTCAAGTCTACTTATTAGGGAGTTCATATAGTTTAAGTCTGATGCCTTATTTCAGACTCATTTGTTCAAAATCCTAAGTAGGGTGAGTGAACATACCTAAACTGGATTGTTGTGCACCAGGGATGCCCAAGTCCAATTCTTCAGAGCCACCAGCCTGAAACTTTTAGATGCTTTCCTTCTCTTAACACTCCTGGATCAAATGGATGGCTCGTTAGCAGGGCTCTGCAGAGCAGAGTTACTGCTGGTCAACAAAGTCAGGCTTTTGACTCAGGTGTGTTGGAGCAGGAGGAACAGGTTGCAGGATGGTAGCTCTCGAGGACTGAACTTGAGCTCCCCTGACCTACACTAAACTGAGATTCTTCAAAAGACTGTTTGAACCTGAAGAAACATTCAACTTTTTTCCCATTTTTTTCTGTGTTTTGTATTAAAACAGCTTTAGACTATGAGCGCAAAACTGCAATATCAACATTGATCACGTGAGAATGAATTTGCTAATTACAAATAGTTTGGAACACAGTTATTCTTCTTCTAATTGAAGAAGAGATATGTATTTCTCAAATTTTTAAAATCTCTCATCTTACAACTAGAAAGAGTACGGGGTTGTTTGTAAGAAAAGAATTAAAATTGCCTATGTCTGTACACGATTACACCTTTGCACTTTGAAGCGTCTTCTGATTCAGTTTCTTTAGATTAACTCTTACTAAGTTCACATCTACCATAAATTGGGTGGAATATGGTGAAACTACAACAAAGTTCTGCTTGAATTGTTATGACTTCCCTGCATTTGCATCCATTAGCTAAATCTAAGTTGGCAGACAGGTTATAAAGGTCTCAGTCAGGAGAAAGGAACAAAGAAGTACAGTATCATATATTATATATATATATATATATATATATATATATATATATTATATATACTGCTAAAAAAAAATAAAGGGAACACTTAAACAACACAGTATAACTCCAAGTAAATCCACCTTCTGTGAAATCAAACTGTCCATCTAGGATGTGTTATTTGAGTGTTCCCTTTATTTTTTTGAGCAGTGTATATATATATATATATATATATATAAGTATATAAAAATGCTGAATACATAAATGCCTTAAATTTAGTAAACATTGTGTCTTTTTCATTCTAGCAATAGTTTTATTCCGCCTACCAACATTATACACATGTGTAAGTATGTGTAGTGTGTATGTGGATGTTCTTGCTGGAGGGCCATTATCATCATCATCAAGATGAGAACATTTCCTGGTTCTAGGTTTAGTGACATGTTCTCCTAGTTCTAGGTTTAGTGACATGTTCTCCTGGTTCTAGGTTTAGTGACATGTTCCTCTCCTATCTGCACTCAGCATTACAAAAGAATCTTTCCTTCTGTACATCCGAACCATCCGTGCCTGAACACGGCCAAATGAAAAATGAGCCTCCCTGTGTGAAAGATGAATTTCAATCCACTACACCTGTGCCACCCCAGCAAATGAAAGGACTGATTGCCTCCAATTGCATATTTAAAATGCTTAATTCCTCCATTAAGGAACCTATTTACATGAATTAGGGACAATTAGCATTTTCAAACCCACTTCAACTTTGTTCGCCCCCATCCATTAACATTTGAAAGTGTCGGCAGGCAGACACAAAAAAGCGCCTCCATCTGATTTCTGCTGACCCTCCCTCCTCCCCCCCATGACTGCATGGATGGACTTTTTTATCAGCAGCACCTCAGCAAGAAAAGAATAGGAAGAGGGGGAGGCAGCGGATAAACCGAGGGACTATAGTAGGTCACCTCATTATGGTTAATCAACAAAAGCCAGTGGAAGTAAGACAACAGAGTGAAGGGCAAAGGAATGTCTAATCTAAAGAAGCAAAGGTGAAAGTCTTCAACCTAACACACCTTTTATCTAATGGATATTACATTCATTTCATGTGGCAGAGCTCTTGTGTTGTCCCTCTAATAGTGTGTTGCACGCTGAACAGTCGAGGAAAAACGAAAAGGAAAATCTGTGGCCTCTGAGCTGTCAGCAGTTAAGTGGAAATAATGAGGGGGAAAGTTGATAAAAGAGAGTAAGATGATTTTCAGGGTGTGTACCTGTCAAGTTTCTGGAGTTATCGGGCCTTGTAGCAAAATCTAGTCAACACAATTAAAATGAGGCCTCTGTGAGGACTTTGCACAGCCTTGAATATTCTCATTGGTCAGCAATTACAGTCGCTGTGATTCAAAGCGCTTACACATCCTTATGATGAGCTTTTTGATGGAGAAAAGCTGTCATGTTGTAATGAAGATGACAGAGGCTGTCACACTCTCCAGAGAATTTATTAGAAAAAAGGGGCCTCACATCATGTGAGTCATGTGTAATGCTTTTTATTGCTGCACTCACAGGCGAGAGAGGAAGAGAGAGGACTTGTTTGGATGATTATATTCACTCTAGGAAGTATATTAATATCTCTTTGAGCTGCATAATCTCTGTGTGTTTGTTCATACTTATATAATCAAAGAAGGAAAATGCTACCCTTAAGTGAATGATTTTTTTTTTTTTCAGAACTTTGTCTTTTTAATGGGTTACATAACAAAGTTAACAGAAATGGTGGAGGTCAAATTAAAGTTTACAAGATCTAAAATAGTTTTAACAGAGGTAGCAAGATTCTTGGAAAATCCTAGAAGCAACTATGGAGTGTGCTTACTGAAATGTCTCAATACTTTTTGCTTCGCACAAAATGAGTTACCCGTGGCAGATTTATTTAAACCATTTTCAATTTGAACACATTTCTTCTGACTGGAAGAGGCCCAGTTACAATTCTGACCAAAGCTTTGGATGGCGCTAAAGATTAGGGTGATGGGCAAGGAGGATTTTCGACTTCAAGGACTCCAGAGCTCATTAAAAACAAAAACACAGAGAAACATAAAAAAAAAATTAAGTATAAGATTTAATTCATTATTGAGAAGGATATAAGTAATTGTTTATTGTGATTTTTTTAAATCAGTGTGATCAAGATTAATGCTTCCTTTTCATTGTTTTATTACCTTCTGACAGATGTTTATTTTTCACTTCAAAAAAAGGAACTTCTTGGTTGAATTAATATAATTTTAAAAACAAATCATCCAGGAATATGAATAATTTTGTAATATAGTAGAAAAATATTTTAGTAATTATAACTTAAATAAAAGTTTTTGCTTGTCATTTAAATTTTGCCTTAAGAAATCAAGTCAGTTTTCATTTACTTAGATTTTCCCAAGGACGGAAAGTGTGACAAATATTTTTTTATTATTATTATTACTTTGGAGGGGGTACTTATAGTATTTGTTACTGACATTTTACTCAGCAGGTTTATGCATCACAGTGCCACACTGCCTTTTTCCCTTATTGCTTTGGGTCATTTGCATATTGAATTATATGTCAAGACACAGGTGGATGCAGACAATTAGCATAGTCTGAGAGAATAAGGAAGAAATTTCTTGATAAATTACATTTGTATATAACCAAACTCAATGCAGACCTGAGGCCTGAAACTTTGTCAGGCGGTATTGACTTTAGGTCAAATGGCAGGGCTCTATCTGCTACATGCAGGAACCTGGTACAGCAAAACATTGCGGATGTGAGGAGGTTAGCTAATACCCCTGCAAAACATACATACATAAGGAAAGCTTAAAACCTCATGCATGAAGATGATAATGCATTTAGGATTATAGACCTTGCATATTTTTCTATGGAGGGGGAAAGTCAGAATACCCGGACAAAACTCATGCATACACAAGGAGAACATGTAACTCCACAGAGAAACGACACAACTGTGATTCATACCTTGGACCTTCTAGCTGCTAGGCAACAGCGGTAACAACAGCACCACCCTGCAGCCCCTAGTGTTATTTCTGCTGAGTAATTTTCAGGAAAAATATCTGTTGTCACTGGAAAGAAGTTTCACTTTCTATAGAGATTGTCTATTGAACTGAAATGGCTTCCTCAAGGGTTCAAACACCATTTATACATTGAAAGGTAACAGTAGAATGGATGACACCCGATCCTGAAACAGTACGATCTGCTCTACCACTGCACCACAGAATAAGAAAATAAATAAACTAGCAGATGAGGATGGATGCAATATGTCTACTACTCTATTAGTTTTGTTTGTTACACTTCTAGTCATGCATCACATCTTCCCACAGCAGTGTGATGCATCCATATCCTGAATTTTGTGTTTTAACACCAGACCTTGTCATTGATGACCTTGCCAACAATTAAACTAAGTGACAAATCATCAGAGCTCAAAAACAAGCCCTGACTGGAAACAAAAATGAAAATGGGTAACATGCTTTTATTTCAAACATTTTTCATGGTATAGGTAGAAATAATTAGTTATGCTTCTATTTAATATTCTGTGTTTCTGGTAATATGTCTGGACACTTCTAAGAAGTTTTATTCAGTAAAAAAAAAAAAAAAAAAAAAAAAAAACATTTGCCATTGAAATTGTTCTGTGGGCTATCTCTGAGCAGAACATTCTCCTACAAGTGTGTGACAAAGAGTGGAACGTAAACATACAAAAGTTCCTTTCAGAAATTTTACAAACTCCAGTAAGGTGATGACTGATCTCTTCCAGAGGGAACTTTCAAGTTCAGCAAAAAAATTCTCACAACCTTCCATGTGTTTGTGCAATTCTAGCTTAAAACAATATTAGTACTTAACTGTTTCGTCATAATGTTTCTTTTATTCATAGACACCATGTTATTTTCTACACTTGGTTTAATTAGGACTGATGCTGACAAGCTTTTGGTTTTATTGTGGCATTCTACTCCAGATAATGGAAAGCAGAATGAATAATTCTCTTTCTACAGAAGCTACTGATGTACTAAAAAATACTGTCTGTTGAAAAGACTTCACTTTATTGTAGAGAAGAGAGCTGTACGAACAATCATAATTGGGCTATTGATTACACATAACTCACTTTGTCTGATTATGATTACAGTTTAATATTGACTTTCCATGCACGACGAAGTCACCCTCCTGGTGTCACTCTTGTTGACTTGTATGATCTATGATTCATCAATACCATTGATCCTTCCAAAGTTCATCCATCCATATGTGACTGGCACACCAGTATTTTACATAAAAGAGATTGAGGGGAGGCAATCTGCATGTCAGCAAAATGTCACCATAATTGAGCTTGGCTGATGTTATTGTCCTTTAACGAAGTTCTGACTGTTTTATAAACAGGCCTGGGACAAGACGTATCAGTCACAAGGGAGACCGGTAACGTACCAAGGACAAGAGGAGGGCTCATTTGAAAGGAGCAGCTGATATTCTGTCTATATGTGTTTCTATCCATATATCAAAAATGTCCTGAGAAAATAGAGAAAACATAAATGTCATTTAATTTAAGAGAGAAAAGAAGTGGTGAAAACTAACCTTGTCTTATGTAAAAAAAAAAAAAAAAAAAAGTAGCTCTCCATTGGCCCACTCTTTGTTTCACAATTGTTTTAATTCTGCAACATTGCAGGGCTAGGAGCCTGAATGCCCTGTCAGATTTCAGTCTAGACTTTGACTAGTTCATCCCAAGTTTCTCTATAATTATCCTGCTCCATAACCAAAATGCTCATGGTCAATACATTTATGTTGGACATTCTTCATCAACAGTTTATGTTAGAAAGCAGAAGTCAGGTTTTCATCAATAATGGAAAGTCATCTAGGAACTGAAGCAGCAAAGCAGACCCAGACCATCACACTACCACCACCTGTGTTGTTATGGAGATGGATCCACAAGCACACAGCAGAGCAAGAGTCTCTTGTGAAGATTTATTTACAAAGAACTTGGAAATGTAAAAGGACAAAGAGGAGCAAGAGAAACTCTGGTGATGACAATAACAGGATAAACAAAAGTAAACAGGTGAGAGAAGAGGTACACATGAAAATAGGCATGGCAAGTAATAGATGTGATGAGGAGGTAAGAAACTGACTGGCTAATAACTGTACATCTAAAAAACGATTTAATATTAGGTAAAAGTGCATCATCATCTCAGACATTAAAAATCATATTATAATCCATATAGTGATCTAGTCCAAGCCTTTGTTTCTTGTACTTTAGATGATTATGGCCCATGGATTATGGGAATTCATGGTGTTACAACCTAATCAACTAATTAACCCAAAACCCTTGCAATTGCTTCCTGAGCCTTTAAACATTCTCTCCGTCTGAGTCAGACATTGACATCGTTCACAAGGAGGGAAAGCCACAAAAGGTCATTCCTGAAAGAAGCTGGTTGTTCACAGCCTTCTGTTTCCAAGCATAATTACAGAAAATTGAAGGGATGGAAGAAGTGTGGTAGGAAAAGGAGCAAAAGGAAGCTTTGAGATGACTGTGACGCAGGATCCATTACAGAAGAGCCACCACACCGACACAAATTCTAAACATGGTCTGCAAATGTTGCATTCCTCATGTCAAGCCACTCCTTAACCAGAGACATCTTACCTGAGTTAAGGAGAAAAGGAACTGGTCTGTTGCTCAATGGTCCAGAGCAACAGACAAGTAGATTTTGCATTTCATCCCATTTGTAAATCAAGGTCTGAGGGTCTGGAGGAAGAGTGGAGAGGCACAAAGTCCACATTAGGTTTCCACAGTCGGTGATGGTTTGGGGTGACATGTCATTTGGTGTTGGTCCAGTGTGTTTTCTGAAGTCCACAGTCACTGCAGCCGTCTACCAGGAAATTATAGCGCATTTCATGCTTCTCTCTGCTGACAAGCTTCATGGTGATGCAAGTTTTATTTTCTAGCAGGACTTGGCACCTCCCCACTCCACCAAAGGTACCAAAAGCTGGTTCAGTGATCATGATGTTCCTGTCCCTCTCTAGAACCCCATAGAAAATCTATGAGCTAAGAGAACAATGAGACTCCAGACCCAACGAAGCAGATAATGACCTGAAAGAAAATATTTTACTGTTATGGAATATTCTAACTTTAAGATGTACAACCACCTGTTGGTGTGGAGTTGAGTGACATGGGAACCAGGGGAGACTATTAAACAGAATGCACTCTGCCGTAGATGGGTGATGGACCAAAAAGTTAGGAGAAAATGAGTTATGAACACAGAATGGATTACACAAGGATCTTTCTGAAGCAAAAGCTGAAGACTAATCCTAAAATATTAATAAGCCCAATACACAAAGTATCAAACTGATGCAAGACCCAAGAAACTCAAAATAACAGCATGTACAAGTACAGCATGTCAAAGATCAATGTGAACACAAATAAATCCAACTAGAAATCCAAAAAGACAATCAAAATATGGAAAGACACAGATAATCACAGCGCCATCTTTGATAGGCTGATCAAACTTTATTTAAGTTGACAACACTAGCCACCCATATGTGCAAAAGTCTTGTACTAGTTTTCTCACACGGCTTCTTTGGATATTAACTAGCTTTTAGCTCATTTTCAGCCCAGTACCCAAGCATTTTTAGAAAATATTTTTTTTTTTTCATCAAACCAGTTAGCTTTGACCTATAAATCAACCTGACATCAATCAAGAAATGAACCATTTAACTTAATTCAGACAGTTTAACAAAGAACCTGTTCTTAATGAGATCTTTAGGCATTTAGTTACGACCCTGTCAGGAAGTCCCAGTTTGCTGCCTTTTCCTCAGCTTTGTTTGAATATGAAAGAATAACAGTTTAAAAGCACCAGCAGAGTAATCCACTAAACTACGGCTAATGCAGTTGATCAATAAAAGGACAATGCATTCTTGAGGTATTGTGTCAGGTCTTTGATGTTCTGGCACTTCTTTGTCCATCACTTGTTCAATATCTCACATTTTAAGCTCAAACTGTACAATATCTGATACTGATCTGGTAAGAGTACTGGACAGAAAAAAACAATTCAATAAAATCAAAGTCCAAAGAAAAATTTTACCAGAAAGCCAAGACAAACTTTGATCTTGTAACAAATCATAACTTAATTAGGGGGCAATTTACTTTTGTGCAGTCTATCTGTCCATGTCAAACCGACAGTAGACATGTCCTGACACCTAAAATAACCCCTTAAACTAAATCAAGAAGAATAACAGCACATACAGACTAATTGGGAAAAGTGTGTCAATGATTGAAGACAAACTTGTGCTCTATGTGTGTGCCTTGTATGTGTGCACAGCTGTTCAGTCTGCACACACCTGCACATTCCTTGCAATTGCTCTGCTGCTGGACACCACAATGACAGTGAGCTGCCCTCAGAGGTCTTTGGATATCCAGTGTAAATCCAACCTAGTGGAGCAGGGTGGCGGGGGGAAGCTAATAATATGTTATTGCAGACTAGGTCCCCCCTGTCGCCCCTGCATCAGAGCACCACTGTCACCTTACACATGGACCACGGTGTGATAATGGACAATAATGTGGAGGAGCTGAGAGTGAGAACTCCAATCTGCCTCCTGAGTGGTAAAAGTGCTGAGAGGAAAGTATAGGCCGGATGCTGCGGACCAGCTTCTGACTGTGAGGCTGCGTGTCATCCTGTCATGAAACGCTGGGCCCCTCTTCCACTGGCTGATCATACCACTGTCTATTTTCATCAATTGTAAAAGTTCAGTCTTCAGTAAAGAGAGAGCTTTGTGGTCTTTCTTTGCAAATTACATTTCTTTTCCACAGAGAAGTTACGCTTAATTGATGAAACCTACTCTGCAGCTTTGTTTTTGTTATTACCATTTTCTTGGCATCCAGAAATGTAAACCAGCTACACACTAAGGACCATTGCCTAATTGTTTCATCATGATGTGTTTATTCATATTTAATGTAGAGGCATTTTCTCCTGCAAAACATGGTCATTAGTGGGAGCATCAAGAAGAAATAAATACCTAAGTCGTCTGTTGAATCTCTCAAAGAGAATCTCAAATCATGACTGACTTCAGGCATGTTTGCAGTTAGTTAAAGCACCGCTGCACACAAACCCATGAACTATTGTTATGGTTTCTTTGCTTAGAACAAAGTTTTGTAAAATATCTTAACTGTAACAACTCGGTTTTCCAACCTAAACATATTAAATATGCTTCCTTTGATCAGCCTGGTGTTTATGGATTCCCTGCAGAGAAATGTTAAAACACTCACAAGAGCAGGAGGGAAAACAGTGCAAATGTAAAAAAGAAAACTTTAAGCCAGAGTGAGGCCTCTACCGGCAGATAAGTGCACCATCATTCATTTGAACATGAGCTTATTAACAAAGAAGAATTGTTGCATATCTTCATCCTCTGAGGTGTTTTAAAGGAGTTTGCACATACCGTAGATATACATTTTACATTTACTTTAGGGCAAGTATAATTAAATTTTCCAGCAGCTCCACATCATTAATAAAAGCTTTGTGATTAACATTAAGAAAAAGTTATCACATTAAGTATCACTGCAGCTTCTACATTCATCAGATTAAAGTATGTTTACTTCTGCAAATTACATTCTGCCTTTCTAATTGTAATTACTGTACGACTGAAAGGGCACAGGGGCATTTTATTTTCTGTCTGATGATTGAATTCTTGACTCCTTAGAGTTGTTTTTCTGGTGCACGGCCACAAGCTTTGTGATTTCTGCAGCCTCGTGGGACCAATTCCCATTATTTACTTGACTATGACCCCGTATCATGACCTCTCGAGTCTCTCATTCTGGAGGAACCTACTTTCAAATCGCTCATCTAATGGCGACCTGCTTTTTTTTTTTTTTTCTTTTCTGGACTGTAATGAATGTTCCAATTATGCTGAAGGTGATGAAGGCGATTTTCCTATAATAGAGAAGGTGATTGGATCTCACACACTCCATTTCACTGTCTCTTTTTCTCCCCTGTTCTTCAGGCATTCCCACAGACCCGTGGTCACTCACTTGCTTTTGGGGCGGAAGTGAAGCCTCCTCTTGTGGTAATGCCTCCACTCTGAGCCCTGCCGAGCCATGCAATGGTCAGGTTCCTGTGGAATTAAGTGCTTGAAATAAATGCATTCATTTTGGGGCAAAAATGTGTCAAATGACCTTTCCGCTTCTCGTAACACTTGGTACATGTTACTCCGGAGAGACAGCCCTGCTGTAAATATTTGTCAAAGAAAAATGGTAGCTAATTGAAATCATTTGCATGTGTAAGGGTGAAGCAGATCCTTCGTCCTGTGTCGTAGCCTATGATAGGGGTCAATGGATATTTGGAGAGTAAAGAAGAGTCAGGTGATAAGAACTCCAGTCATACTGTGCTAAATGACTGCCAAAGCTCCATAAAACCAATTCAAGGGCAGATGAGTATGAGGGCAAGGAGGAGTGGAAAGAGATGAGGGGGAAAAAGGCATTGTCCCCAGTGAGCTGCATTCTGACAGCAGTAACGACAGTCACTATGCTTAGAAATTGCGCTGTTTTGGATCATTCAAGGCTGGGCACATTTTTCATTTTTCCACTTCCCCTCAGCCCCCCTTACTCCTTCTGATTAAAAGGTTGTTTGTGGGAAACTCAAGAGTCTCCTTGGAGGTGGCATCCTCCTGCTTGACTGAATGTGGGGCATTTCACCCAGCTCTCTGCGGCTCAAGAGAAGGGAGCTTATCCGACGGCAGAGGCTTGCTTGTCTGCCTGCCAGGGAGGGATGTGGCTTTAAGAGGGCCATACATGCTGTTGATTAGTTTCACCGAGCTCGTATGCAGAGACCAATAAATTAAATATGAATAAATTAAAAATGTACTCTAGCAGAAAATTGCTTGGAAAACAACCACCTCCCTATTAAAATATGTATAGTAATGCCTTTTATGTGAAGTAACTTGGGATTAGATATCACTGTAAATTAACACACCACCCAACCGTAGTCGAGAACTTTTCACTTTTAACAAGGACTTATAAAAGAGGTATTTACTCCAGTGTGTTCAGTAATTAATTTGATATTCAAATGAGGTTACAGTATGCATTATAATTGCAAATATCCTAAATAAGAGTAGTTTAAAAAAGGGGGTAGTGTCAACAAAGATTGATGAGGCTTGCTTTGAAATCGCCATCTGTTTCAAATGTTTGCTTGACGTAAACGCAGCCCCTCCCTGTTTCTTTTTCTTTGGAAAAAAAAGCCATCGTGGATAGTAGCCATGTTTATATTTACTTGTTTTGTTCTTTAGAAAAGAGGGGGTCCCAAACTGCAAGGCGTTTCTGCCACTGACGGGAATCAGCAACATCAGGGTGTATGATTGATAATGTCTCTGCAACGTTTCCATGACATTGTAGCCATGTTAGCTCGTTACCACAATGTCATAGCAGCAGTGTGAGGATGTTGTGTTGGGGTAACGGTAGTCGATGGTGAGGAGCGGGTGTGTGTGTGTGTGTGTGTGTGTGTGTGGGTGGAGAAGGGGGTCAGCTGCAGGTATCAGGCCTGTGCAGATGAGTTGATTAATTAAAGAGAGCTTTATTAGGTTATGGAGATGCACTCCCCCTCCTCTTACTTGCCGCCTTCAAGCAGTTCAGTACTCACTGGAAAAAGGTGGAGGAAGCCGAGAGGGGTGCGCAACAAAGGGAGGGGAAGCATTCTTGCTTCTTTTGACATTAGCTTGCGCACACTCATTTCCACAACTGTGCGACTCTAGCCACAAGTGCCCCTCTGCTCCCCACCTTTGCAGGGAGTGACACTGTGTTGAGGCTCCAAAATAGGGCTGAAGAGTTTTAATCCCTTCACCCCGTCAAGCCACCCACCCATACCTCCATCTGGCAGGGGCTCTGCTAGAGGAAAAGAGTGGGAGGGCTTTTAGGGGTGTGGGCGAAGGGTGGTGCCGGGATTGGGGGGGAGCAATCGCATCCCTCGTTGCATCCCGACGAATTTTCTAATTTCCTTTGCCTCTGTGCTTTGTCCTAAATTCACGCCCCTAACCTATCCCACCATACAGCCTCTCATGTGGCCCCCCTTGTTATCGCCCACCTCTGTTGTTGTTTTGCCACACCGAGGAACCAAATAACTGGAAGCTAATGTTTACCTGCTTCAATTTGCGCAGACAGATTTTTGAGTCTTTGCAATTTTGAAGTTAGCACAAAAACTAAAATATTCCCTATCATCTTAGAATTGCCCAACCCTAACACACACACAAGTATTGTTTGGATTTGTTGTATGGACATTTTGCTTTGAAAATAATTAATATAGGACAAAAAAAATGGTGAGCATGTGGAGAAATGCCACCTCCACTAGAACACAATTGGCCCAACAAACAACTACGTAAATAAATTTTATGCAAATGTGAAGTATGTTTAACTAACTACACAAATCATTAGTTGTGTGCTTTTTGTTAAATTCTCAAATTATTTAAAAACAAAATTACAAGACAGCACTCGACAGGAGTCACGTCTTAACAATTTTATTTTAACTACATGGACCGTCGAGGTGTAAGCATACAACATATTAATTAGAGACAGATTACATGGAAATCACATTTTTTAATGGGCAGTGGCTCAAGCACTCAATTCTAATTACACATCCTCATGCTGAAAATTAGGTAGCTTTAGGTACAGCTCAAATTAATGAATTCAGCAACTAACTACAGCTCCATCTGCTGTTTTATAGCAATCTGAGTAAACCAGAGACATTCAGCGTGTCAATAATTCTGCAGTAGCAGAGCAGTCCTTTTTTTTTTGGCAAGCAGCTTTTATCAACAATTGCTTGTGTCCTAAAAACATAAATATAAAACTGATCAGGCTACATTCTCACATATGCACTAAAACATAAAGCCTGTGGAGGAACACGGGCCCATTGTTGGCACTCATTCACTTCAAGATGCAAATGGATGGATTTGAAATTCACCCTCTGTGTGTTATGCTTGGATACGTTAATGTTGTATCTGTGCTGGGGATTATTTTCTCTACAGCGGGGGAAAAAAACCTGTGCTTGAATGGCAGTGCCCTCAAAGTAGCTGCTGCTGCTTTCAGTGGCCTCCAAACGAGATTAGACCCGTGGCTGCCCTCAGTCCCAATCCTCTGCATTTAGATGGAGCGTAACCAGCCTGTGTGACAGTTTCTCTGTTTTGACACTGAGTGGGTGCAGTCACTGCATATGCAATGTTTTGGGATTGAGAGGTCAGAGCACAAAGGGAGCAAAATCCCTTTTGCTTAGTTCGGTGTTGTGAAATGATATCCAAACTAATACATATCAGTTAAATATGTAATTCTTAAAACACAAATCAAACCCTGGATGTGTACATGTGCCACAGTAGTATGCACATATGTAAAATAAAACTCACAGACTACATTTAGCCTAGTGCCAAATCTGTTTCCGGTTTGGTTCATTTCAATCTTTTTATTCCCTATCTGTACATCTAGCAGTGAAAGAAGATAAGAATGCAATGTAAAAAGAAAAATATTAGCAGAGTAAAAGTAAAAAGATAACATTTATATTATTTGCTAGCAGCAATAAACAGATGACTACTGCATTTACTTTGTGTAAGTTTCCAAGGTAACATTTCTATCTTTCTGTAAGGTAACTGTATCGGTAGACCCTGATAAGAAAGTATTCATTCTCCCATGTTAACTTCTCTTAAAAAACAACAACAACAAAAAAAATATATGTTTTACCTGTCTGATGATTTTAGTTTGTCTAGCTGGAAAACAGCTCAGAGTAGGGCTTTCGTATAGGCACAAGGTAGCACTGCTGAGGCTGCACACCCAAAGTGCAATGGGTTTGGGCATGTTGAACTATTGTCACATTACATGTGAGGCCCGTTCCTTTGACACTACAGCCTCTGCTTCCTCCCCAGTCAGCACAGTTGGGGTAGCGCCACATCTGCTAAAACCAAAACTAAAAAAAACAGAAATGCATAAATATTAAAATGATCAAAACATTACAATTCCCTTTTACGTTTTCTCATATGAATGATTTGACTCAAATTTTCCCCTTTATTTCTTTTTTATCTTTCGTTTTGTTTTTCTGGTCTGATGAGCTGGATTTATCCTTTTTTTTTTTCTTTTTTCTGTGATGCTTTTTTGCTTTGCCATGTGACAGAGGTGTTTCTGTTTTACAGCTAGATGATTGTCCCTTCTCTGACTTTGTTGAAAAAGTGGTCGACTTCAGTGTTGAATCCGTCTTGTCTGCAGATTTTTCCGATATTGTACTCAGCAGGGTTGTACTTTTTCTACTAAGATGCTGTAAAAATCAGATACATATTCATGTCAGACAGCTCAGACATTGACAAAAAAACAACTAAGTCTCGACTTTTAACATCTTTTTAAGAGGAAAATCTGGCACCATCTAGTGGTGATTCGGTGTCAAATGCAATATGAAAGAATAAAGCAAATGAGGACAGCCACATATCAGAAGATATTGGCAGTTTCAAGCTAAAAATCAAATATGTGACACAATACGAACGCGACAATAAAGACTTAAATAGAAACTGAACTGAAAGGATCTGGCAGTTCAACAAACCTTTGTAGTGTGTGGCAGTGCTGTTGTCTCAGAGCTGTCAAGGTAAATTATAATGCCTCACAAAAGTATTCATATCCCTTAAACACGCTGACATCCAGGGCTGCCAAGTGAGGAGCATCTGTTAGCTCTGTTACCTGGGTTTGAACCCCCGCTTGGGGTCTTTCTATATGAAGTTTGCACGTTCTGCCCGTGCATGTGTTTGTTGCCCAAAGCACAAAACATGACTGCTAGTTGGTCTCTCTAAATTTTTCTTAGATGTGAGTGTGCATGTTATTTTTGTTGTGTGTGTGTGTGTGTCTGTGTTGCCCTGTGACCGACTGGCGACCTGTCCAGGGTTTAACCCGCCTCTCAGCCAATGATGACTGGGGATAGGCACCTGTCCCCCTGTGACCCAAGATGGATGAATGGATGGATGGACTTTAACATCATACAAACATTAAATTAAATTTATTTAAATGGGACACTAGGCTTTCAAACATTTTTAACCAATAAAAGAACTCTTGCATTTAGTTGTTTATCCTTCATCATAGGTACACTCCTAAAAAAAATCAGGGGCAACTAAGAAGCTGTAGACACCTTCTTCGAGAATACAGCCAAACACAGCAAAATTGAGTCTCAGTAGAAGTAAAGGTATTTTGTGAAGGCCTAAAAAATTTGCTAGAGAACATTAGTGAACAAATAGCATCCTGGAGACTGAGGGACACACTACACCGGGCTAGGATAAAGCTGCAGAGAACCTTAAAGCAGGGCTATGTTTTAGAATAACATCTAAAGTTTTGAAGTGCAAGTCATTCCGATCATCTAAAAATGAAAAGAGTATGCCCCTGGTGTAAGCCTACAAAATCATGACAGTCCATCTAAACTATAAAGATAAGCATTAATCAGAGAGAGTTGCACAGATCCACACTCGGGTGAAAGAATCTGTTAAACCATGAGAAATCCACAAGTCTGGCCTCAACAGAAGTGCGGCTTTAAAAAGAAGACATTTTTCAAATGTGGAAGAAGGTGTTCTGGTCAGATCAAACTAAAATTGAACTCTAACAGTGTGCAACACTCTGAACAAAGCAGGACTACAAGTGTGATATGCTGAGGGATGCTTACTTTCAGATGGAACAGCACAGTTGGTCAGAGTTGGTGAAAAGATAAGTTAAACATAGACCAACCCTAGAAGAGCAATAGAGTAATATATGCTGCCAAGGATGTTTTAAAATGGCCCAGTTAAAGTCCACACATTAATCAAATTGAGACAATTGATTAAGAAAATGACATGGGTGCTTGTGCTGGTTTGCATGAAAGCACAAAATTGGGCAATAATAAGTCCAAATACCAGCAAAACCGGTACAAAAATATTTTTGTTCACTAACGTTCTCTATAAACATTTTTCAGTATTAGTTAAAAATAAGGTATAATTTTTCTTTCACTTTGCAAATATTCACTACTGTGTGTTGGTCTATCACATAAAATTCCAGATTTAATCTAAAAGAGTATAAGAGGTATAAATACTTTGCAAAGCACTGTATATGACAACAGAAACAACATTAGCTATCACAAACAGCCCTTGAGCCCACTATCCATCTATTCTTAGATGGATAGTGTTGCAGAGTTGTGTTAAACAGACAAACAGTACCGGCTTGGTAGATGTGGATGGTCTGGTGGTGCTTCTCTCAGGGGAAACCTTTGCTTTTGCAACCTTTCTGGTCTCACGAAGGCTGTCTTTCTTTGAGGGCAAGCAGATAATGTCCAGGTATGGCTCTTCGGCATCCTCCGAAGAGGTGGACAGAAAATCATTCTCAGTCTCACTTTCTTCTTCTGAAAAAGATATTAATCAGCAATAGGACACCTATACTGCAAAAACACAAAATCTTATTGGGTATTTTTGGTCTAGTTTTTAGTTAAAAAATATCTTACTACACTTGAAATTAGACAAAACTGACTTGTAAGTAACTTTCCAGCAAGATATATGAGCTTGTGTAAGGATGAATTGTTAATATTGACCAAAAGTACTAGTTCCACCAGCAGATTTTATAAGTGACATAATCTACCAGTGGAACTAGTTCATTTTATAAATATAAAGAAATTACTGACTTCAAACAAACTCCTATGTCTTGATATAAAGTTTATTGTAAGTTAGTTTTGTCTTACGTCAAGTGTACTAAGGTATCTGCACTAGAAACTAGACCAGAAATACTAATAATTTTGTGTTTTCGCTGTGTCATTTTCATACCAACCTATTTGAAAACATAAAAGTTCCCTGTATATTTACATGATAGTTACATTTCATATTTTATTTGAGCAAGTAGTAAGGTCAGCTTTTTAACTGTAAGTATAGCTAAGCAAATCAGTCATAATTTTTGCTATGACATTTTTTAAGTTTTTAATCGTTTTCATTTTTATAAAAAAAAAGGAAAAATACAAATCCACAGAAGAATCGAATTCAACTTTCTGTCTAACAATAACAAACTTGTTCATATTATTAAAGCCTTAAAGGCTTAGGATTATGACTGAAATTTCTGATTATGAATTTGAGAATTTCTGCTCTGGTGATTGCTTAACACTTATGAAGCCTTCAAAATTAATTGTCCTCCAGGATTATTTCATTTTCCACCCACTAAAAATACACCAATATGCATGTTTTTCCCATTCTGTTTCATTAAACAACAATTACCTAATGTCAGTTACTGGAAGATTTTGATCATAGCTTGGAAAGAACAATATTTGAATTCAACTTCATTATTACCTTCTTCATTTTCCATACAGTGATGCATCATCTCCAACACGTTGTTCGGACCCAAAGGCACAGTTGTATCACCCTGTTGGAAAAGTTTCCCATAAAACCTCTTTGCGCCGGTCACTTAAAGTTCAGAAATGCAGAAGAGGAGCCGGTGCCCTACTGTAATCCAGGGATGTTCTAGCAATTGATGAGCAGACATGCGGTAAGCAGGGTCAGGCTTTAGAAGGCAAGTCAGGAGATATTTTCCTGTTGAGACAGAAACCAGTTGGTTAAAGTGGGTACTGTTTAATCTTTGTTAACAGTGAGATTTAAGAAAAAATTTCACCTCCATCACTAACTGTGGCCCAAATGGGTTGAGTAAATTGTACTTCCTTGCGCATAATTTTCTTGAGCAGTCTGTCCTTTGATTTGGAATGAAATGGAGGCTCTCCACAAAGCCTACATGAAGACATATTTCAGTCATGGCTAATTCTAATTCAAGGTGATTAGGAAGTAGTAGAAGTGTGCCTACTTACAGCATAAACATAATGACTCCAATGCTCCAAACATCACACCAATGGCTGTAACCGCGGCCACTCATCATTTCAGGGGCTGAAAATCACACACGAATGGCTTTTTTTTTCAGTTACAGAAACCTTGGGACCAAAACATACATGTTAAAAAAACTTCTGAGTAGTAATGATGCTTAGAAGCTGCTTCTAGAAAACATACAAAACTGTAGTTCTAGATGTTTGAACAGCCACATCGATGTGGTGAAACTACAACAGAATTGCAGAATTTGACAAATCAGATGAAATTCAGCGCATCCAATGGAATGTGGTGAAATTTGTACACTTTGTCAGATGTCTCTTTGTTTTCCTTAAAAATTCTTGTGTTTTATCTTTTACACTGATATTCACAGTCAGACTAGTGTCTGCTATAATACTAGCAATAAATGATGACAAAGTTCAAAGCCTACAACTTAGTTTATAAAGTAGGCAAACAACTCCTGCAAGTCCTTTCTGGACACAAATAGGTGGAAATCCAAAGAAAAATTATTTTGAGCCAAGACTTGTTGATATTACGCATATATACTTGCAAATAGCCAAATACAAGTCAATAAAAAAAAGATGACTTTGTTTCAATATCATCCAAACAACTTTGTAAAAAAGTCTTCTGCAGTGGTTGTATATATTCAACTTAATTTATTGAGCATAATATGGTAAATATTACTTATAGAGAGGATACCCATATAGAGAAGAGTCCCACAGGCCTCCGTCAATACCTTCCTAATCCCAACACCGGCTGCCTTCACTGACAGTCCGAAGTCTGCCACCTAGGTGCACAACAGCACTTAAGAAAAAGGTATTTCAATAAATGTCTCAGGTCTCCTGTTTTGGTACTACAGCATGCAGAACTTATAAATAAAATACACTCAGACACACTTCCTATTCTTAATGTGTTTATAATTATGTACTTGAGCAGAAAAAATAGACTAAGAAACCACCTCCTCTATGCCTCCACTATCAACTGTATGTTTTATGAGTTCAGACAAAATAATGTTATTTGATGATTATGTGCTGAGAAACAACTTAATCTTTGCAAGAATATTGGTATCAAAAAGGACAAAAAAGGCCTTTACTGATATTAAGATTAATTAAATGAGTCCTAATGAGGCTTTCTTTAAATTCGTGGAGAGAAAGGAAAACGCGTGATGAAACATTTCATTGCATGTTTATATCACAACTTTACCTTAATGTCAAAACAGTCTTTCTTATCATCAGGAGAATTCTTCACAAGAATGTTTTCAAGTTTCAGGTCCCGGTGCACTATATCTGCAAAGGAAAACTAAAGATTAGAAAGAAGAAACCTTTTTTATTAAATGTTAACCTTATTTACTTATTCTACCACTCTAATGCAAATACTTAGCATGAATAATAAATACAAGAAACATGTAAAAAAGAAAAAAATATAATCACTTGTACGTGTTCTGATGAATATTTTTCACCACTTTCTAAATTGCTTCAAGACGGCTACACTTTAATATGTGAAAATGTATTATTTATAAAGTTAGTGAATGAGGACAATATTTTTAATACAAAGGTGGTAGATGTGACCAGTTTTGGCTTAGTTTAAAAATCTGAGAAAACCAAATCAACACATAAGAATATGCAAAACTTTGATAAGTCATTTACAAATAAAGGATTTACCAACCAAAACAAATACAATTATCAGTGAAGGTGAGAAAAGTCACCAATGCTGACAAGGAATAGGGATCAGGAGAATAGCAAGTAGTTACTTACAACAACGCAAAGATTTAATCATAATCATTTAATCATAATCATGGTTCTGGTCTGCTCTGCATCCCCAGAATCAGAACCAAACAAGGAGAAGCAGCATTCAGCATCTATGCACCAAAAATTTGGAACAAACTTCCAGAAAACTGTAAAACAGCTGAAACACTGAGTTCCTTTAAATCTCGACTAAAAACGCACCTGTTTGGAATTGTATTTGAAACGTACTCAATTAAAAATTAATGATGGACCTTGACTTAATGTCATGTTTTGATTGTTGATTCTATGTTGCATGACTTTATGTTTTTGTGTTTGTTATGATGTAAAGCACTTTGAAATGCCTTGCTGCTGAAATGTGCTATACAAATAAAATTTGATTGATTGATTTGATAAGGTAAAACATTTTCTTTTCTTTTTGCAATATTATGTCACATGGCTAAAGTTTCTCAATCCTTTCTTAACATGATCTCTACATGTAGACAGAAGTATAACATTCTCATTAATCACCATAATAATTTATTATTCTTATAAATATGTTGTTAGAGCTCACTGCCTTAATAGAACCATCTTGAACCTGAACCTTTCAGATTGCTTACTGACAGACTTGAGGCTATTTTTTAAATCCATGAGATAATAAGGTAGCCTGCTCAACTACTTTATTTAATATTTAACTGATTATTATTGTTTGCTGTAAGGACTAGTTTTTATATTTCTGGCGGTTTTCGAATATAAAGATACCAACTAAACAAATGGCATGATGAAAATACACTGAGCATTTTGTGTCTATTACATTATCTGTGTAAGTCTTGTCCATAAACTATATTCACACACTACTGTTAGTCTGCTAAATATACATCACCTCTTTTGTGAAGGTAGACGACTGCATCAGCTAAACAATATATAATTTTTCTCGTTTCATCCTCTGTAAAGAATTTTTTTTGGTGGAGCTGCTGCTTCAGGGTGCCTCCTCTGCAGAGCTCAGTGACCAGACAAATCTTCTGGGAACAAAATGGGAAACAAGGTCACTTCAGTTCAGTAAGACTTAGTAGTAAAAGATAAGTATTATCAATCGTACATTTGACGAGAATTTATGTTGAGATCGAGACCCTAGGACAAGCAATCATTACCGTAGGTGTATTGTAGGTTACTTCAAGATGTATTATGTGAGAATGGTCTACTTGCTTGAGGAGGTTTATTTCGTTATCCAACATCTTAAACTTTGAACTTCCTGCCTGTGACAAAAGTTGTGGCAGAATAAAAAAGTATAGAAGAATTGATTGCTCTTGATACATGGGCTTCTCTAACACGTGTTGCTTGATAATCACAAAAAGCAGGGCTCACCGCTGGTTTGCGAACCTCCTTTATCGCCCATTTTGTTTGTGTCGCGATGTGAGTGGCTTCATAAACAATTCCAAAACTTCCTTGACCCAGTGTCTTTCCAAATTCATAAATTTTCTGAGTGGAATAAAAAAAGAGAGAAAACATTAAAGCATTTGTAGCTGACTGTCAATAGCTCAGTCTGTGATTAGGGCTCTGCAAACCAAACACTTTCACCTTAACTTTGATACTTGGCCTAATTTGAGGTGATCCAAAAAAACATGCCAGATTTCTAGTCTCTTGAGCTGCAGAATATAGTATTTTTAATCAACTCACAAATGATTAAGTTGCTGCTGCAGTTCATTCAATCTCAGGTCTAATTAACTTGATTATTATCTGTGTACATGCAAGACTGAGCACTGGCTGCTTTGCATGTGGCAAACAGAGCGGTCAAATTCCCCAAAGAAAGCGGCCTCGGCAAAAGAAAGTAGAGATTGAACTTCTTCTGGAGCAATTCGAGTTAATTGTTTCAGTGACACAAATACACACAACCATTAGAGCTACACAATATGTCACACATTTATCATCATTGTGGTATCAGTGCATGAAATATAAGTATTGTAAAAATTAATATGCTCATAATAAATATTCCTTTTTCATACCATACATTTATTCACTAAATAACCAGTAATTTGTTTAGTAATATTTCTTGTTTAATGCAGCAAAATAAGATATTTTGCAAAAGTCAAAAAGAAAATACATTGCAGCAGCTGCAGACAGATTCAAGTTTTCAATAAAAAGATTTTTCTGAAATTAAAATAACTAATTTAATTTTCTTTCAGTACCTGATTAAACTCTCAGCTATCAAAGGTTTATGTTTGCAAAGGTCTCAAAGCACAAAGGCTTCAACACTATAAATTCCATATCGGATTAATTATCACAAATCATATTATCATCGCAATGTGGCCAACAATATCACATTTTTTCCAGATATCATGCGGCTCTTACCATGTCATTAAGACTTCTAAACAGAAACTTTCCTTACCCATAGTTCTGAATCCGATTGGAGGCGTATAACAGGAACCTCCCTGTTAGATGTAGCACCAGGGGTCACTGTCGACCGATGCTTCATGCCTTCCTTAACAACATCTGCTTATATCCTATATTAAAAAAAACAAGAAGGTATGAAGTTAAATGTTATGTTCAAAAGACTAAATTCAATGTTTTTCCAAACACAATGAATAACTGTTTACATAATTGTGTTTAACCAAAAGCCAACAGCAGCATGACTGGGCAACATACAAGAAATACCATCTTTAGTCTATATTTCTCTGAAAACCTGACTGTTGCCTCTGCTTAAGCCTATATTCACTTTAAGCACAATTTAGCCAGCTTGAAAAACAGTCTCTGAAGCCAAATTAAATGTAAAGCAATTATCAAGTGACGACCAGGAGCGATGAAGTGGATCCACCACACGCACAGCAATTAATTATTAACAAGGAAGCAGTGTCTTTAACCTCCTCACTCCGACGCATTATTTTAGCCCTGACAGGGCTCTCATAACAGGCCTGTCTCTCCCATTATTTTATGTCTATTTTCCAATCAAAATGATTGTGACAGCCTCTGGAAATTCCAATCATCTCAATCAGAGCTCATCTGTGGAAGACAGAGGCATGTGATGAGTGTATCACTGAGAAACCGAAGTGACTGCAACAGGGTCTTCTGTGTCTAAGGTGTCTTCTGAGACAGAGGTGTCTGATCCTTGCCCCTCTAATCTCTGATGCAAAGGAAATGGGACACCAAGGTCAACTTAGGGTGAGAAGTTGGACGTTAAAAGGGGTCACAAATTGTTTTAAGTCTCCAGTGCCTAGCTGCAATCTTCAGACTTGTCTCCCAGTAGCCACGGCTCAAACTACAGGTTAAAATTGCAAAACTAATTACTTAATTAGCTTTTTTGTTGTTCTTGCGTATAATGTCAGCATGAACTTGCAACATTTGCAAGAAAGCTTACACCTAATCATAATCTAAAAATCATACTGAGCAAAACAGCTATTTTTATTATATCTGTCATGATTTGGATTAAAAGACAGAAATCCAGTGGACTATTAACTATAAAGAACACTATTAAAGTAAAGTTAGAAGAACCTGAGTTAAAAGAAACACTAACGAATTGTTAATGAAGAAACAAAGACACGATCAGTGATGTGCAAGGCTTCAGCAAAAGAGCATTTTGGATGACCAGATTGCTAAATGTACAACTGGGATTCAGACCACTCAGCAGTCATGGTTAAGAACTATGCCCTAGTGCCACATGTGGACCTAAATGCTTCCCATTAAGAATGCACTTTGTACTCATATTGTGAGATTTAAAACACTCCCAGAAGGACCAAATCCAAGGACCCTGTTTCACTTCATTAAGACAGCACTGCCAAATTCTTTGTGTGCCCTTTCTTTCTGTCATTTACGCAAAAAGAAAATGAGCCTATTTAAAAAACTACAGAACTAGGTCATATATTGATGAAATAGTTGACAAAGATTAGTAAAACATTTAAACCACATTAGTTTGTCTTCACTCTTGCTCACAATTAGAGATAAGTAAACACAAGTACACACCATAAGCCCAGGAGAGACACACTGCCATCAACCTTTTACACTGTGTTCACCTCATCTCCAGTTTCAACAGGAAGTAATTAGAGACGACAGACCATCACATGTCAAGTCCATACTTCCCTTACCTCCCCATCATTTAAGGGGAAAATTTCCACCTTTCTTTTATTAGCACAAAATGAACATGCACACAATGGCTGCAAATAGCAAGTTCTTTAATGATTTTCATACAAACTAAAGATATTTTCCAACAAAATAAATCATGATCACAAGGAATAGATGACTCTCATTTTTGTAAGTTTTCTCTCTTCAGATCTGCTTGTGTTTTACTTGCTGAAGGTAATGTATATTTATCCTGCCTCACACCCTCAGTGTCAGTAGCACTACAATAAGGACTCCAAAAGCCCAAATTTCTCATTGCCAATGGATTGTTGTAGAGTGCACACCACATAAGATAGCTATGCCCTAATTGGGGGCTGGTCTATACAGTATGTTTCTTGTAGGAAATCTGATGCAGTTACAGGGTTCAGAACAAAATAGGATTTATGCGCTTTGACAAATTTTTACAAAATTTTAAAGCAAAATACAATGGACTTTTGAGGTGTATCGTGTAACTATTGTGCCTTCAGTTGTTACAGAAATGCTGCATATATATCACCTGTAACTTAAAAGATATTTAAGCATCAAATTTAAATTAATGCTGTGAATTAATCTATTGAGGTATGCAAGACTATTGGTAAGATATACATTAAAAAGGCAGTTAAAAAGTAGTTACTCTTTGCATAAGATACATTTAAATTATTGTTTTGAGGTTTGCTTCCTATGAAGACCGTGATGATTAAAGCTATATAATATTTTCCTGCTGTAGCACAAAGCTGCAAAAACATATCCTGGAAAATCAAACAAAAACTAAATTGCTGCAAATGTAATCAAAATATGCACTATTATCTATTTTACTCAAGCTCTAATATTATATTTGACTCATGTGAAACTTAATCATTTATTGACAGCTTGGCTTTTATGACTAATGATAAACTTCACAGTCCTAATGAAGCGTGGAATTACGTTACCTGATGAGGCAAGAAATTGCATGTTTAGAATGCAAATGTCCCATCTACTTCAATAAGTTCTGGAGGGAAACCTAATATTATGCAGCGAGATTATCAGAGCTTGTGGGCTAAATATGATATACCAATAACACATCAGGATTAAGGCATTAAAGCTGCCAACTGACTCACTAAAGAGCTGTAGAAGTATATTGTAATTGACAGCTGAGAAACAATAGAGGAGATTCTTTAGGATAAAATCAGAAAAATATTGTCCTACTGTAATATAGCATATCCAGACCACTTTCAGTTCTTTTTCAGCCTCTAACAGGTTTTATTTCAGGATCTAATCAGCTTCTTCAGTCCCTTCTGAATAAAACCATGGCCATGGTATAATGCTGTCAATACTGTCTTTAACCATGGAGAAGGTTTGGTGTTAGGCAAAGAGTTCATTTTTCTGCACACTTTCAAGCTTTGAAGTTTAATTTTGTTCTCTTCTTGCCACCTTTAAAAAAAGACCAGATTTGTGGTGTGCAAATTTAACAGTTATTCTGCTGTCAGATTCATATACCTGAGCAGTAGATCTTTAATCTCCTTGGGCCTCTACTCTGCTTTTCTGATTAATGCTTTTCTTGCCCAGCATTTTAGTTCTGGTGAGCAGTTTGGAGTTATGTTATATTCATTAAATTTTGAGATTATGGATTAAAAATTGGTCCACAAGTTATTCAAAACTTGGCTCTATCCTTTAAAACCTGACCCTACTTTAACTTCTTCACAACTATATTACTGACTTTTCTGCTGTGTTCCTCTGCGCAGTCACTAACAAATGAGAGGCCTTCGTAGAACAACCATATTTTTACTGAGATTAGTGAAATACAGTAATTTGTAGACACTGCCTACAAATTATATGACTTTGGAGAGCAGTTGTTTGCACTGTATTTTAAGAAATCATCTAACCATTCTCTGCCATATCAGTGTTTTAGTAACAAGTATTGGTGTAAAAATGCATAAAAATGGAAAATACAAATAGAACTATACGGGAGTTTCAAATCAACTTTTTTCCTTGTTTGGATGTCTGGGGTTCCCTCCTGGAACAGTGGATGGATGAACAGATATATGCTATTCCTTCTACTTAACAACTATACTACCTTATTTTATGTTAAAACCCAGTAAAATACCAGAAAGTTTGTGATTGTACAGTGGCAAAATCTAAAACAAAGTCGAAGGTATGAGAATAGATTGCAAAGCACTGTGATTTTCAGTTTATACCTGTATCCAAGTGTTTTAAACTATATGGTAGGCATATCTAATTAAAGACTAAACAAATAAAAATATATATTTTGGTTATTTCTTAGCCTTTCAATTTCAGATCAACTAACTTCTGAGACAAATAGCACCACTGCAATGTTTTTAGGCTCCTATTAGAAGGATGTCAAGGGGTTAAGCTGTAATTCTGATGCAGCAAACAAGTGCATGTTGTTTCCTCATAAACAAACCATTTAAAAGCCCCCTCCCTGTCTTCAACGGTCAAGTATGATAAGTGTCTACTGGGGGGGGAAACACATGCTTTGCTATTGGGAAGCAAAAGATCAAATTCTGCCATTCGCTTAGGGCACTCCACATGTTGCTAGAAGATAAGGGCCAACAAATTCAAATTTCCTCATTGGTTTAATCCTGGTTAAAGCTAATCTCTGCCCTTGCTGGGCTCAGCCTTGGGAAGCGAGGAGAAGAGACGGGCAAAAAAATAAAATAAAATAAATAAAAATTTAGGCCACTGCAGAAACAAGAGCAAATCAAATTCACTTGGAGGAAAGAAAACACAGTCCATAAATAAGACGGCAATGCGCCACAGACATTGTCCCACTAGCTCAAATTATCATTTTTACGAATGGGCAAAAATAAAATAGGTATTCAAAAACTCTGAGGAGACATTTACATGTGAAGTAACTTTAACACCTTGTGGAAATATTCTGGGGCCGCTTAAGTGTTTTTATTTTATTTTATTATTTTTTTTTTTTTTGTGACTTAAAAATGTCTTTTTAGCAGAGTAAACAAAAGGGTAATGCCAAAAACAGCTTGAGCTAGCTAGTAGTAAACACTGTATGATTAGCTTAATAAAATGAGAGCAACTAAAAAGAGGTTATTGATCAAACATCACTGCCGTCCAGTTTTGTTTTTGTGTGTGTCGTTATAATAAATGGCTCCGACTTATAGACACTATTATTTTTGACATGAAACAGTCTAAACGCTTTGGTTTTATGTTAGGAGGTCATTCCCTATAGTTACCATGGAGACTGAATGTGAACACTCCCGGATGATTTTAGCTTTTTTAAATAAGACAAAAAAAACTAATTGGAACAAAAGTGACACACATACAGAAGAAGTACTTTTTTTCGGTGTCAGCTGCTTCTTATAAAATTCACCAAAATGCTCTTACCTCTAAGTAGTAATCATTTTTAGCTCAGCACGTTGCTCATCAAGCAAAAAACTTTTCTGCCGGTGGATGGCTAAGGAAAGCGAAAAGGGACAAATGTCCTAAAGGTAATCCACTCTGCTCAATACCTGACACCTGTTAAGTTTCTGCCCAAATATTGACGTAAAGAAATTTGCTAGATTTCGAGTCATGTAGCTTAGTACAACAACTAACCTACAATATCTAAATATGAACCCAGTTATTCTCTGTGGCACCTGGATTTATCTTGATGTTTGTCGCCACCTAGTGGACAAATGTTAGAATAGCGCCTTAGATCTTCGGATTGCTGGTCTGAAACAAGAAGCCAGAAGGTGTTATAGTTTGTTTTTGTAAATACAAGCTTCACTGGCATTGTGGGTTGTCTAATTAGAAATAAGACTTATAAGAAGAAATATTGAGAAGCTGCAATCAGATCAGACCCAGTGTTATGAGATTCACTTCTAGGAAAAACCATGATCCATACCAAATCGCTACTGGTATCTCATTTAATTTATCCATATGAGATTTTTTTTCACACAACAACGCAATGTGTTGCATAGTCAAACTAGTTATACCACAAACTTCTAAATGCATTTTGTGATTTAATACGTTACCATTTTTAGAGCACCTAAGATAAATTCTATTGTTATTGTAATTTATTTTTGCACAAACAATAAGAATAATACGACAGATTAAAAAGCAGATGTGCAAGATAGGCTAAGAAGACTAAAAAAATCTTCAAAAGACCATGTTCCCTATGAGATTGTAGAACTCGTAGCAAGCAGGAATAAATAAATGTCAAACATAACACATATGTATAAGAAACAACATACTTATAGAAGAAAGTGATTTCAGTTATCAAACTACATTATGGTAGATTGATCTTTTATATTTCACATTTCACATCAGATTGTAAAACCACATTTGGATTTAAGTTTCTGTCATTCTGCACTGAAAAGAGAAAAGATAAATGTCAGTCTATAGCAAGGTTAAACTCCCCAGAAACCCTATAAAAAATGCATTTAAGGTTAACACAAGTCCAGCTTTGTTCAGAGAGATAAACAGCATTCCTTGTGACATGACTTCAACAGCAATTAGAAACTAAAACCACTGATTTCTCCCATCAGACAGGCTTTTGCCTTTTACCAAAACCATTATTGATTAGTTTGGCCATTGACTTGGCGCCACTGTTTTGTCTGCCACAAGTGGAGTATTTCAGGCACTCCATCACATGACAAATAAGGTTTGTCAGGAGGATGGAAGTTGTGAGCTACTTGTCTGCAACAGACATCTCCAGGAAGACAGACAGAACAGAGGAGCTCACATCTCTTTTTTTTGTTTTTTTGTTCCCAGAAAGAAGATCGTATACTTCCCCCTGCCTGTCATAAAATTGTGAAGCCGAGTGGTACATGAACTGCTGCATTATTATAGCAGTTTGAATTCATGATAGTAATTAACTGTGTAAGGCAGCCTATCTAAAACATTTCCTTCAGAAAGTTGTTCTGACAACATAGCACTGACAGTCTGACACAGAAAGGAATTCCCCAGCTCTCTAGGTGCAAATAAGGATTGTACAAAGGCGTTGGCTCCCTGTCCTTTTTGTTATGATGAGATTGGGCTTAAGATCTAAACTGGATCCAGCCACCAAGATTGATATGAATCGATCTCTTTGTTTCATATCCACATTTCAATCGGTGATCATGGTGTTCTGCCTGTACTCTACAAAGAAAATATGCCTTTAACACCCATGTAGCAAGTCTATAATGTTGCAGTCACCAAATTGTAGCATAAACTATACAGTTAAAACCAGCAGCATGACAAAAATGCAGCTGACCTTGCATAAAAACAACATTTTAAAAAGATGATGTTGGACCTGCAAAAGTGTGGTTCATGTTTGGGTGTCATGCCCATAAGTTCAAACAGTTTCCAGGAAAAACACCAGGGGAATGTCCATGGTGGTAAAAAAAAAAAAAAAAAAAAAAAAAAACACTAAAGAGGATGATCTAATCCACACTGAAATTGGTGTTGGGTGACAAAGAAACCCTTACTCTAACAAATAAGATTGTTTAAGATTTTTAATAAACAGAAAATAGACAATAAAATGTTCCGATGCACTCAGAGAGAATGACTTCAATTTTTTCAGACATGTCCTGGAGTTGTATGAAGCTATTTTAGAGGAATTTAGCCATAATGACCGTCTTGAAATCTGGAGACAAAAAAAAAAACTTTTCCAGAAGGCATGTTTCAGATCCTTTCACAAATGTTCAACAGCTTTTCAATCCAAGCTCATAGATGGCCAGTTTAAAATAGTCCAACGTTTTGCTCTTAGCCACTGTCGGGTGTCTTTAGCTGTGTGTTTTTGGTCATTATACTGGCCATGACCTGCGACTGAGACCAATCTTTCTGACAGTAGGCAGCACATTTCTCTCGAGAATGCCTTGATAGTCTTGAGATTTCTTCGTAACCTGCACAGATTACGAATACATGTTGTGCCAGATGTAGCAAAGCAGCCCAGAACCCCAGTGGAGTGGCCAACATTTTTCAAGGGGGCGCTACTACTTATTTGGGCATTTCTATCACTAACAGAAGGGTATTAACAATTTTTTCCTTGTCTGTACATGGACAAATAAACAATGACTGTTTTTAACACAGAAAATTAAAGACTACTGTGTGACCAGAAGAAAGAAAAGTAAAACATGTTTTAATGATAAGTAACACTCTGTTGTAAGGTATGTTCTAATAAAATCAATGCATAACAATGACCACCTCATTAACTATGGCATATAATTGCAAAACGAAGGCAAACAAACATATGTTGAGTGCAGCCTGAGCTGAGCGACAGTAAAATGTGCACACTATTGATTGAACACCTAAATGCAACAGACTGCAAAGAAGGTTTTCTGGACTCCCATTTAACTGATAAAATGTAATTACTTTCAGGGAGAAAAAAACTGCAAAATCCACAAGAGTAATATCTGATATATGAGATAACAGTGTTACAGTTGCATTTATGTTGCTCACTTATTAACTTGGACAGGTAGCATACTCACCTATTGATTGCATTGTTGGCGATCATTGCAGAAACCTGAAACAATATAAAGAATGTAGAAAAGATTCTTTATTGTCTCAGCTTAGATTTGAAATTGTAAACCCAGTACGTATCTTTGTGCGGCAAACTAATGCGCAAAGAGGAGGCATCAGTTTACCAGATTGCAGTAAATCATTTAAATCCTGCAGCAGAATAACATGCACTGCAGTCCGACACAAACAATGTAAAATGTACTTCTGTTCTCTGCAACAAGCAGAGGCTGCCTCCTCCTCATTGACCGCACATGAATAAAAGCAATGGACGACTTGTTCAAAGTAAAACTGACAGATAGGTTATAATTTTTTATCTCCTTGCTTTCAAACTCCACCCACATGGCCCATACCAAAAACCACATCTGCACCAGTAGCTAAATACCAGTTTAAGAGTAAGTTCCACACAAAGACAATCCTTATTAGCAGTAGTTAGATGTTGCTGAATGTTAATGAATGACTATTAAGTTCTGTGTATTTCATAAAAGAGATGCAAATTATTATTAAGCATTCATATGTTGATGAAGTGTGGAAATTATTCCACACTTTGCTGATATATATCAAGTAATTTCCTTTGCTTCATTTTGTTGGAAACTTCTTATTAATTTCACTTTATCATTCTGAAGCAATTCTTGTCAGAAGTTTTGTCAAGCAAGTAATTTCCTTTTCCATTTATGCTCACACATGATGCAATATGGAGAAAAATAATTATGTAATAAATGTACTCCAAAATTTATTAAATAAGATCGTTCCTCGACGGGTAAAGCAGTTGTTTTGTATTCAGAGTAGCAGGCTTGATTCCAACTGTACCCTCGGGCAAGGCATCTAACCTCAAGTTGCGTAACAGTTTGCATGTTCTGGTTCGTGAGTGTGAACGGGTGAATGCGACTCCAGTGTAAAGTGCTTTGAGAGGTCAGCATGATTAGGAAAGTGCTATTAGCTCAGTCCATCACCATTTAGAAGTCTGAGAGCTTTTCTGGCACAAAACATTCCAGTGCCTGATTAACATAAGATGCTCTGAGTGACCAAAACTTTTATCTCTTTAGGAAGCAATTAATTTTGTGGCCAAACTGAAACTAAAAACCATGATGTAAAGGAATAAAAATCAATTCCAAACCAATCTCAACCAAACATAATGATTTTCATCTTTTTATTATGTGGAAATAGCTTAACAATATATATATATATACATATATATATGTATTTTAAAATATTGTCCATGATGATGACACGTGTCTTTCACATCATAGCACATCATAATCAACAAGCGATGCCTATCAGATTAGATGTACCTTTTGAGAAGGTACTTTAAAAAAAAAAAAGTTCCAAACTGCTGTTGCTAACTTCATAAGACTGTTGTGCATAAGACAAAATACCATAATTTTTTTTTTTACCTCTTCTCTCCAGGTACTCCAGTTTCTTCCCACAGTTCAAAAAGTCTTATCTAAATTGCAACAGCCTGCGTGAGTGTTTGTCCTTCCGGTGTCTGTGGTAGGATGGTAACATTTCCAGGTTTTATAACACACTTCAACTACTGACTGCTGGAGATCGGCATCATGTTCTTGTTTACGTCGCAATTTGAAGAACAGCAAGAAAAATTGGTCTCTGGGTGATGCCACAATTATAATGCAGGAATTTAGAAAAAGTGTTTGTCAAAAAATGTTTCTAGACATTTTGATTTTTCTAAAAATGCTTCAATAATTTAATTCAGTTGAATTCTTTGTAGGAGAATGTTGGGGTAAATCACAATTTCAAGGCACTCTTCAATAAAAAAATTTACTTTTATTCATTTTATAAAAGTTGCTTAGACTGCCAATTACTGTTGAAATTTTGAGGGGAAAAAAAAAAGACAAAATATTTTTATCCTTCAAGCTAGAGCTTGAATTTATTTTTATATTGTCCATATTTATTTTATTACTTAATTTTTTTACATATCTTTACCAGATTGACAATAACGGTGGATGTTTCTTTATGCTTTCATTTACTTTCTAAATATTCATCCAAGTACAAATCCTGAAGTCAATTGCTGCTCAGGTTTGATCTCTGACACTTTTGTTAATTAACTCACAGTCTAATGGGAGCATTACATCATAAAAATTCAATCTCTCTTAAATGTTTAAAATAAATTGGGAAAACCAAGAGAATATACAAGGCATATATGCCTAAAAAAGAATATATGCAAACTTATTTGATAGGAAACTATGTTATTTTGTGGCTCTTCATAGATAGCGTTGCCCCACAAATAAAATAAAAATGTTTTATTTGAAGTTACCCAACAATGGCAAGAGTCTTAAAACAAAGTTTTCAAATATCCCATTTATTGTAGAAATGATGACAGTTGTAATGGGTCAAGCTAGTATATTCTGTATGTGTTCATTTGAAGCTTTTACAGTTAAAAACAATGAAAAAGAATCAAACATAGATTTTAAGTAAATTTTGTCCTCCTTTCTCAAAACAAAAAGACATTTTTCTATGATGTCTATAAAAAAACAGGCCATATCTAGTTTGAGCTGCACTACAGTGAAATATTCGTAAACAGGGAATGATCTGAGGAGTTAGAGATTTACACGTCCTTTTAAACAGAATTTGTTGTGCAAATAGTACTGCCATTTTAGAACTGTGAATAATATTTTTTTTCGATTCAGCCTGAGTTATTGAAATAGGAAAGGTTCGCAAGTTTTTGTGGAACATGGATGGATCCTGTTTGACGTCTTTATGATTCAAGATTTAGCTCATTTTTATTATTGAACACATAAAATCCTATGTCAATATTCTTATCCTTGTAGCTTTAACGGAACATATATTTCTTACTCTTTCACACTTTATTTCTTTCTGATCATAAAGATAGATTCAGAGACATTTTTTTTTGTTGTTGTTTTTGAGTGACAAACTAAAACTCAGGTTATGTCAAGAAGAAGCAAAAGCGCTTTTTGTAACTGGAAGCAACAGCAGAAGTGTTTCTATGCAGGCAAACATTTATAATATGTAGAACATATATGAATAAAAACATTACAGAATTTGCGAGCATTAACATTTTAACATTTCTTTTATACTGAGGAACATGTCACTTAAAAAAAAGTCCACGTATTACAAGGTTTCAAAAACATCCAGCTACAGCATCCTGTTTGTACAATACAGCAAAGGGCAGAAAGCGTGCACCGATTACATATCTACATGTAAATAAAGCAGTAAGCAATGCAGTGCATCAGAGGGTTATGTGGCAATATGATAAAGAAGCTCTTACAGTAAGTAATACATAGAACATTGTTTATAGCTACAAGAGGAAGTCCGTACACTCTGCTGCGTGCACCCTGCCAACGAAACTATTTTTACACATTCAGCTTCTTTGATTAGCTGCCTGCAGGAAGAATAACTAAAGAAGATATGTTCAGCTGCCATCGGATGGTAGCACTGACAATTTACAACAAACCACAACATTGGTCATCGAGAGATGAATCAGAGAATAAAATCTTCGTTGTCACTCCACAGGCTGTCACTTAAAAAGTTAGAAGTGATGCCTCCTTGACTTGAGCGACTGCCTCCTCTTCCTCTTCCTGTGACACTGCTCCCTCCTCTCTGGCCAGAGGAAGCTGCCATTAGGGGCCCTGCAGGTCTCGTCATACTCGTCGCTGTCAGAATCGAACTCAGCCATCGGGAAATCTCTATCTGGGAAAACTTCTTTCAGCTTTGACATGAAGAACACCTCAAGGCTGCGGCCTGCTTGGGCCACCTCAGAGTCAGGCTGTGGTCAGAGTAAAAATAAAATTAAAAAAAAGCCTTTTAGAATCATGCCAACTTTAGTTAGCACTTTTATATAGATCAGTTTAATATGGTTTGAGAAATGTTTGACTCACATAATTAAATTTTGCACAGTTGCGGAACATGAGACAGACATCAGCAACAAACTGGTCCGGGCAGCTGTAATGCCTGGGATTCCCTTTACTGAGCTTGGCTCTGATCACAGACAGATCCATTGGCCTCTTGATGATCTGGTAGTAATGACGTGCCTGGAAGATAAAGCAGTGTTATAAACTGCATGCTACACACTCAATCTTTGTGAACCGGGGTTGCCAAAGTACGGCGCTGGAGCCATTTAATTTTGTTCGGCTCCCCAAAAGCATTGGAAGAATGACGCAAATTTGCACACACATTTTAAAAAAAAATTATTTAGGCATAGTTGAGGAAATTTAGAAAATGCAAAACCTTTTTTTATTTTTCTGATCAATAGAAATGACAACCATTAAACAATCAGTTTGTCCGTTTTATGAAATCGTTGCATTTTCAGTTTATTTTAAGGAAAAGGAAAGAAATTACAATCAATTAACTTTTTTGTTTGGTATTTGTAAAAAATAAATCTGACTTTAATGATGCTCACACTTCCAACTTGACAAAGATAGCCCACATGGCAAAACATTTGAGCACCTCTGGTGTAAACCCAAAAAGGAAACAACTTCTAGACTTTCATTGAGATCTGTCATATTGTGTCAGTTACAGAGGAATCTGCTTCGGTCTATTAAAACATACTTGCCAAAATGTAAAGCAAATCATCCCTCCTAAAATCTAGCACAGGAAGCAGGGGGTTGGTAAGGATAAAAAGAAAGAAAACTAGCACAGCTCCATTTAATGTTCCTGGTTCTGTTTTGATTTTGTAAAAAGAAATCCATAGGGCGGAACCTCCAAGAATCAAAAACAGCTGGAATCAAAGCATGTTTGTGCATCCAGAGCCCCGATGTAACCCCCTGAGGGCATATCTGTGTGCCTACAACTATGATGAAAGACAAATAACACGTACTTCATTGTAACTGGGTTGTAGGAACATGATGATCACTTACAAGTGGACTGACAGGCTCGTGGAAAGGAGCACTCAAGATGTTGCTGAGAATCAGAAGAGCCAGTCGCTCACATTTCTGCAGCCAAACAAAACATAAAATATGTTAGACATTAAAAGAGAAAAATCTATAAACAAGACAGAAACTGTGAATTATTGATCTGAATCTTGTAGCTGGGTGAAAATCATACTCTCTGATCGCAAACAGAGAGTCCGTGGGCAGTGTTCGCTGCAGATGATCTCTCATTCTCACAGTCATATTCAACTTCAGGCTGAAAAATATCTCTGCAGACGCTGCACACCCAGTCTCCTCTGAACATGATAAAACACAGGTTAATATTACCTCAAGTCTGCTGCAAAATAAAAATGAAAGAGGACCTGAGAGCTGTTGAGTGTATACAGAAGCAGCTTACGTGGGGAAGCTTAGAAGAGGCGGCACATGGCATGATAAGTGGAAGACCTTTGGACAGCGGTCACAGCACAGCAGCTCCCCTCCAATCAGGCAGACTGCACAGAAGTCCTCACTCTCCATCTCATCCACGTCCTGCTCTGTCTGAATGTCCTCTTCGTCCCTCTGAGCTGCGGGGTTTGCGATCAAAAGCTGCCTCGGACCAGGACCCATCTGCGGTTCCTCCTCCAGGTCAGAACGTAGCGGTTGGGGGTCGTCAGTTGCCGGTTCGAGTTCAGACTCCAAGTCGAGATCGGACTCCCCGGTGCCCTGAGAATCTGGAGGCTGACCGGAGACAGCGTCAGAGTCGGTTTCAGCCTGAAAACTGGGATCATATTCAGGCTGGGTGTCAGACTCGGTTTCAGCATCCCCTGATTCTGTATCGGCATCCAACCCCCGACCGTCCTCTGATCCTGCTCCTGCATCCATGTCTGGCTCCGCTTCATAGTCAAGGCTCAGTTCTGAATCCACATTCTGTCTCACCTCACCTGAACCTGCTGACTCCCTTGCAGCAGCGAATTCAAATTCAGCCTCGGAAGAAGATGCTGCATTTGGATCAGAATCCAGTGATCCATCAGAGTTTAGCGGTGGATCTGGGTCAGTCGGATAACAGATGGCGTCCTCCGAAACTGACCTGGGATCAGAGTCGGTGTCCAAATCGAGCGCAAAGTAACTTTCTGGCACATATTTGGAGTCAGTAGGAAGCTGTGCAGATGCTGTGTGGGAGCTGAGTCTCCTGCTAAAGTCACAGGTGTCAGAGTAGGTGGCAGGCGGGCCGCGAGTGGATCGCTCTGTGAGTGAGCGAGTGGTCCTTCTGGTGTCAGACCCCCTGGCTGTCCCCTGTTGTTAAAAAAGAAAGGCTTTATTAAAGTTTTTCAAACATTGTTGTCAATATTTATACATACTTTATTCCAGATATTTAAAGGATGAGCATTCCTTTTACTTGCTTAGACTGTATAACAAATGAAGCATGAATAAAGCAATTACAACGACAGAGCTGTTGTTACCAGAAGCTGTTTGGCTTTGTTTGCAAAAACAGCCTGAAAACCATAAAAAACAACAAACCTCATTTGGTTCAAAACTGAAAATATCTGTTTTTAATCTTATCTAGAATTTAAGTCTAACAACAACAAATATATCAATGGGTTTGGGTTAGTTTGGTAAGTTATTGGTATTGGAATAACTGCAAACTCTCAATCTGTGTTGCAATTACCAATGGACATGACTGGATTACCGCCAGGTGTACTTAGACTTGTGTTCATTACTTGTGAGGTTAATATGAATGCATTAACAAACTCCAAAAGTCAAAGCGCTAAGTTGTTCAGACGCAGATGACAACCAATAAATTCTACTTCTCTGATTTGTTTTTTAAGTTGCACATTGTTCTTTAGTTTCAAATCATTAACATAAGAAAAAAAATCATTGCCCCGTAAATGAAAAGTAAGCCAACTTTTTTTTTTTAGCATTCAATGTGAAACTTCACTGTTTGTGCTGTGAAAGTTTCCTATACAGAGAATATTTTTTAAAGAATATCATAAAACTCATGCAAACATTTGTGATCGGAAGTTTTTATTTTGATGTGATTTTAAAAATATTAATTTGTAACCGTCTGTTTGGGATGAAAAGAGGTTTGTCATACGTGTTGCATTACTGTGTGCCATGTGCTGTGCTGGGGAAGGCCTTCACTCTTCTCTGGTTCACTGGCAGGCAAAGGGTCACTTTGTCTTCGTCCGTGTGGGGGGAGCTGTGACACGAGGATTTTGAGACGCTCTAAGCAAACCACTGGAACCCTGGATCTCCCCGAATCTTTCAGAGCTTCTCCATTACTTCAAAGGGAAGCAGTGGATGAATGATTTAAAAAAAAAAAGCAAAACTTTGTTGCCATGAAGTGTGCTGGAAATCTGAAGTCATTTTTGCCCGAAGGCACGACTCACCTGGTGATGCTGTTTTGTGGGAGTCTGTGCTTCTCCTTGGCTCTGTATTCAACCTCTTCATATACAAAAGCAGTTGGGTGACCTGAAGAGAGAAGACAGAAGGGAGGCATTTAGTTTTTACATATTAAATAATTCATTTAAACTTCATGAAAGTAACAGATGTAAATTCAGCACCTGGTTCTGTCTTATAGGGAGGTGAAGGAGACAATCCTTTGGATTGGATTGAGTCGCTTTCGTTGACGACACAAAGTCCTCCATCTGAAGCTCTCCTTTGTTTTAGATCTATCATATCATACTGAAAACAAAACAAAAGGTTCTTACACTGAGTTAACAAGCTTCTCTGACTGAAAAACTGCTTTTCACCTGCTTTCTAAATGTAAGTAACATCACAATACATTCTAAGTCATCTGGATTAATCCTTTTTTATGGTCGACAACAGAGCAAGGCATGTTTACCTATATACACCATTCATACAGAAAATAATTATAGGAAAACTAAAAAATAGAGAATCAAAGCAGCATCTCATGCAGTCATTTAAGGACTGGGGTGATATGATATGTTTTCCTGATGTTGGTCAGGACTAGAAGCAGAATTCTGGATGAGCAGCAGCTGTAGTTTTTTCTGTATTCTGTTTTAATAAGAACCCCTTTATTCTGGCAATGTCTTGAAGGTGACAGTAGGTATATTTATTTATATACTTTACGAGGTACGACCGCATAAAGTATAGCATAGTTCAGGACCCAGTCAGTGATAACATCTAAGTTTTTTGTTTTCTCTGTCATTTTTAGGCCAATAGAACTTAGATAAGTTTTGATTCCTAAATGTAGATGCGTTAAAGTTAGAGTGCACTCATTAAATGAAATGTTTCAAACGTGAAGCACACACCACAGCTGTCATCCTAGAGCTTCCTACAATATATTGCTGCCTCCAGCAGATGACATGCTCTGCAGTCTCGGCTGAGTCGTTTATTGTGCTCTCGCCATTTCAGTACCCTAAGTACCAGCTTCATTCAGAGGCAAACATTTTAACTGAAGTCAAAATCGCAGATGCTGCAAAAACAGAATAACATCCAGGAATGTGACCAGAGGTCCCGCGTTTGCTCCTGTTTGTAGACAGCTTTGCATATCCTGTTTGCTCAGACCCATAATAGGCCATGCTTTCAGCATGTATGCAAGATGACATGTTATAGCAAGAGAAGCGAAACAAGAACGAAGCATCAGCAGTTTGTTTGCAGCAGTCTGCTGCCATGAGACAAGTTGATGTCAGCAGATCATTTATTTCTTCTTAATACAGATCTGATTCCAAGCCAAAATTAATATTTTACAGTGCTACTGCTTAACCAAGTGGAGTGGTGCTTGATCTGACTCAAAATAAAATTGAATCACTGGAAAATTTGGCCACACCTTATAAATAAGCAAAAGAAAGTGTGAGGAATCTGTACAGTACAGCAGAATATTTTTAAAAAGAGTAAAACAATGTCAAGTAAGTGCGAAATTTGCAACATATAAATATGAACCTCAACAGTAGCATTACGAGATGCTTCAACATCTTTCCAGAAGTTACTCATTTTAGAAACAACAAAAATAGAAATCGATCTGGAGTTCACCACTCACACTTCACCTCTCACCTTCCCTCAAGATATAAACTCAGACCTTAATAAATGAATAACAATTAAGTTCTTTCCTACAGATAAATGTGTACACTATTTTTAAATAATTGCATACGTTATTAGAATTATAAACCTTATGTGGACACTGATAAAGTTTCAATTGTCTTTGTCAAATTCATCCTTCTTCCAGTAGAGGTCATTTGTAGCTAAACTACTATCTTATGCACTTTCTGTGTGGGGTTTTGACTGAATAAAAATCAAATACAATTGTTTTATTTTTTGCTTTCTTGAGAAACAGGAATTGAGACTCTGTTTGACTATTCTCCCATCTTTCTCACTAACACTAACAGTGTGGACTGGAGTTCATTTTACTCATCAGGCCACAGAACTGAGTTTCATAATCTTCTTCCACAGAACAATTAGCAGACTCTGCTCTCTTGTCATGCAGTCACTTCTTGTGTTGTATCTTTGCTGTTATATTTGGTGCTTATTATGTTAAAAAGGGAAGAGTGATTCCATGGCAGAATATACATACTAGTTTATACATATTGAGTTGTGATGGGAAACTAAGCTTGTACTATATTAATGATTTATGCATTGCTGAGGAACTGTGCAGGACGACTGCTTCTATGCAAAGGTTAAAGCAGAAACTGAAATATCCCCTCATGAAGGGGTCACCTTCTTCGCAGCTCCTGCCTCCTGGCTGTTTGTGCATCCTGCAGCAGGCCTTTCAGTGTAAGTGCTGGAGGGCGGGGCCACCAGCTCGGCTGGGATGCTCCGGGAGCGACGCTTCCTCGTTGTACACACCAGACTGGGGCTGAGCCTGCTGCTCTGCACATCAGATGCGCGCTCGTGGGCTCTGGCGGACACCTCCAGGGACGTGGACCTCTGTTGGAAACAGTGAGAGAAAAAAAATTCAAGTTAAATCAAATACAGAGATGCACCTGCTCACACCATTAGCAGCTGAAAGGAAGAGGAGTGTGATGTGTGTTGCGCACAAATAAAACACAGGTGAGAATCTATTTGGGGGGGGGAAAAAACTACAAACACGCTGCATGAATTAGTGGTATAATACAGGGAATGAAAGGTTTGGCTACCACACCAATTATCAAATGCAAATTCAGCAGCAGGTTTAGTGCTGCTCCTTGATTAAACTAGACCTGCTTAGCACTTATTACCCTTCTGTCTTACATTTCAGTTTAACAAATGCACAGATTTTCCTTAAACTCCTCGGCTGTGTCTCAAAAATGCGAGGAAGAAAGCCGGCAAATTGTTTAGCACCAGTTTTTTTCCCTTTTTTTTTTTAGTACACCATCATACATATTCAGGCCAGACTTAAACTGAGCACATGCTCCCAAGTATCATGCGATTAAAACACTTACCTGATCTCCGCCCCCTGGGAGCAGGATGCAGGATTTAGACTGTGGAGAAAAAAAAGACTAATCCCTCTCTATGGAAGCTGGGGAGCAGGAATTCATCTTTGTACAAACCAGGGCTAAAATCAAACTGGCAGCTCCCACTATTCCCACAGTGGCTCATTACTGATAGGTTAAGTACATAAATGATTGAGCCCAAGTGGTTTTATATCATTTTCAGATGCAGTGAGTTGAAAAAAGTAAAAATAACACGTGTCTTTGTGCTCATAACCATCTATCTCAGAGAGAGAGGTGATTATGCGGCTGCTAACACTTCTGGCATTAAGCATGAGCTTGACGATGATGAGTGCACTACTGCAATTTTAGGAATGCGTTATTTTAATTGTCAGAGCAGCTCTTTGATTTTTCATCATTTCTTCATGAAAAGCAAGAGCAGCTTTATGGTGTGCCATCTGTTTCAGTCCTCCGGTTTAAAGTGAGAGCTTTGGTCATAAACTACTGATATCTGAAGCTGAAAGCTGCTTCATATTCAGCACAACTTCATTTAAACCTTTTTCAATATTTATCAAATTTTCTTGCTGCCTTTAAATATTGATAGCAATGCTTTCTTTATTGTGCTTTGTTGCCTCGAATTTCTTTCTTTGGTTGTCTGCATAGCCGCTAAACAACTCTGCTTTTACAGGAAACGGGCTTGACTTGACCGATCAGTAGTGACTTTCAAAAACTGAGTTTCAACAGCTTTGTGTGGCTTACCATGTTGTGATCTGAGCCTGAGGCCAAATGGATTTATTTTGAGCTTGTGTCGCCTAGCCAGAACCACGTGTGAAACAAAAATGAGAAGACAGACGCGCACAAACACACAAAAAAAGTCCCGCTACACAAGTTGCTTTGATACCTTTACAAACTTGAAACCATATGCACCTTTACCTCATAACGTTAAGAAGTCATTTCCAACCAGAAATAGGCAAATATTTTAAGATGTATTGAACCTGTGGACTGTAAAATGTAACATTGAATTTAAGTGAAAATAATAAAAGATTAGTGGATATGACTTGACTTCAGACTTCCAGGTGTACTGTGAAGCTAAAAGTGAATTTAATGGACTGAATAAATTAAACAGCTTGAAATTACTTTTTCAAGTACTTATAATTAGCACTCAATTTAAACAAGTTGAGAGCCCCTTGAGGAAAAAACATTTTAAAAATTGATTTATTTTTATTTAAATTTATTAGGGACAGTGCACATTAATGAACAATCAATACTTCTGTACAGACTGTAAATGAGCCAGATTATAGCATAATTGCTAATTTCCATCTGTAGTCCCAAGTAGTCATTTAGTTAATTTAAAGTATGTGGAAGGGTACATTGTGTGACAGTAAGGATTGGCCAGCAAGGTTTCCCAGAATGCATTGCACTGCCAGTGGCAGGAAGCAGAAAGTTTTCACTTCTTGAAACAAACGTTTGCTTTGTGACAAAAATGTTTTTTTAATGTGTTTAAGATAAAAAATATAATAAAAAAAGTAGACCTCAAAGCTTCATCTACGCAGTCAGGTCATCAACAATGTGCCAACTTGTTGATGACAAGTTAGCTCTTTTCAGAGCAGCACATTTCCACTGGGATTGTTGTTGTGTGTAGTGTACATTTATAGTACGAAAAATATTTTAAACCTAATTAATTCAGTGTAAACTCATTATTTTCTATTTTCGTTGTATTTTTCCGAAATCCCAGTTCTAGTTTGGATGCAGTTTTCCAGAGATCATCTCGACTACCATTTCTGTCTCTGTTCCCATGATGCTTTGCAGATTGTTATTAACTGCTTTACTTTAACTGGGAGTTGATTCAGTATATAAATTATTATCATTCCTTTCCTGTACTTTCCAGTTAGACAGCCACACGTATTGACATTCTGGACAAAGCAGCATGAGTGAGTTGTTTGTTCATTTTCATGGCCACTCCATTCTGCCTTACAGTGTGGTGTTTTAAGTGTTTTTATAAGTAGATTCAAGTAAAAAATATCTGTTTTCAGAAAGCTTTAGTTTTTATTACATATTCTAAAGAAATGTTTTCAGTGCCACTGGAATAATTATAATATATTTAGATTTATTGAGTTAAATTAAAACTGCACATGTTACTGCTACTCAGTCAGTTAATTTAATAAAAAACAAAAATTTCTGAACTGATTTTAGAGTTGCTGGCCTGAAATGTTGCTAGTGGTGCTTTAAGCACTGGACGTGCTCATTTCCCCCCTACCTATTTATTGGGCTATGAAAAAGCTGACTTGCTGGGTGTCATGGTGCTCTGCAAAAATCCCTTCATCTCATTTTCTCATTTGTCAGACAACCAAAGACATCCCCTTATTATTTTTGGATTGTACTTTGTGTCATAGACCAACACAAAGTGCTATAAAACTGTGGAGCTTGATACAAGGCTAATATAATAAAGTTTCTCACCTTGCCATTTCTATGCATTCTGAGGTTGAGAGGTGGTCTGGTCCTCTGCTGGTCAGCAGCTAAACACGCCTGAAGCTGGACCAGATTCTGCTCCCTTCTGTCTGCCTCCAGATCCTCATCCAGCTCTCTGCTTTCATCTTCTGTTGATTGTCCACAGGTCTCCCCTCTACACCTCTCCTCATCTTTGTCCCTCACATTGCGGCTGACCTCTTGCTGCAGAGCCGGGCTCGTAGACAACTTCGCCTTGCACTGACCCAGACCACCACGGTCGGCACTGAAGTGAGTCTGGCTGTCTGGAGCGATTTCCCTCTGACGTTGCTGACAGGAGACGTACGTTAAAGCCTGAGGATCTTGGGATGCGGATCCTTGGCTGCAGCCGAGCTGGATGGGTCCTGGGAGAGGAGATGTAGGAGGAGGGCACTGAAGGGAGCTCTCCGTCTCCCAAAACTTCTGGAGCTGCTGACTCTGGTGCAGTGAAGCAGAGAAATGAGCAGGCTGAGTACAGCTGGAGTTAAACAGAGTGCTCTCCATCTGGCTTTTGTCCAGAGTGGCCAACTCCTGCTGAGGGGTCATGCCATGCAGGCAACATATCTGAGGCTCGCAGCAGGTCTGGTAGCCACAGCCTGGCTCTCGGCCTCGGTGAAACATGGCGGGCAAAGCCAGGCAGGCGACGGGCTGGGGCCTCAAAATACTGGAACAGGCCAGTCCCGAAGGATAAGCGCAATTTCCCCCATCGACAGTTAGTTGACCTGAAAAAAAAAACAAACTTGTTTCGATATCAAATTCTATCTTTTTTGAAAACCTTTAATATTTTAGTACAGATTCTTCACTGCCTTTATACAACAGGGTTTACCGAAAGAGGAAATCTGCTTTGTCCAGTAACTGGCATCCCAGTTAAACTTGATTTTGACAGGACTCCAGGAGTCTGTGTGGAGAGACGACTCCAGCAGCTGCTGCATCTGAAGAGAAATCTGAAGAACAAACACAAACGTGATTTCTATAAAAACATCTGAACATACACATCATACAATAACATACAATCATCAGAAGATGATTAAAAGTCTATTTATTTAGTAATTTAGTTCAAAAGTGGAAGTCATGCATGCATAGATTCATTACACACATTATTTATTGTTAATATTGTGATATTTTCAGTGTGAATATACAGCATCTGGTCTGTTTTTAGACATGCCAGAATAATGATAATGTCTCCATCCTTCAGACTTGTTGCTGCAGCTAACACATGCTATTTGGAGGTTCTGGCCCTTTTGCTGAACTTAGTCAACTTTCCGTAAGCTTAATGTCATGCATACTCTTCATACACCCAAAGGACACTGTGAACTACAAATGTTCCCACTGGGTGATCTGCCATTACTGTCACAGGCATAATTATTGCTTTACTTCAAGTGAAGACGTGGCAGAGGAGTTTCTTCCTTTCTTGTTGTTTTGTTTGCACATTTTAATATTCCACATGTGTTTGTGTGTGTGTGTGTTACAGAGGGACATCTGCTTATTGTCTCACCAGAGCCCTGCTGAAGAGCACGGGGCCTCTGCAGTGATGGGTTGTGGCCCAGGTGATGAACTTCTGAATGTGGTCCAGCTGGCCACAGATCTCTATTGCCCCCTGCAGCTGGTCCTCCAGACGCTGCTGGAAGTCCTCCGAAATCTTCTACACAAACAAAATGAAAGGAAACAGACACAAAGTTATGAGTATTTACTGGAAGACAGCTTTGTTGTGCCAGCAGTGTAGTCTGTAATCAACAGATGCTTTTGCTTTAAGCAGCCCGAGACATCAGTTTTGGGTTCTAATGGGCTCCTGTTGGATCTGTTTTGGGGCTGATTAAATCAAGGCTGCTATGAATTCTCTGCATGAACACCCACAGCTATGTGAACGATAAGAGGAAAAGAAAGAGAAAGTAATTACCTCCAGTTGCTCTATTAATAGGTTGGCTCGTTTGTTAAGCTCGTTCATCATAATCATCTTTGCCATTTTAATCTGGTTCTCTGCCTTCCTGTGTGCGATCTTTACTCCATGCAGTCTGCACAGCCAGAGACGGAAATAGGGGTTACATTTCTTTTAAAATGCACAAAAAAAATTTACATTTCCAGCAATATTTGGTTTGTTGTTACAGCAATATTCATGCCCTTTGATTGTCTGCTAATTAAAACCGTGGGGGTTGGAACTAACCTGTCTTCTATTTGTTTTGCACTGTTTTCCACTGAAGACCGCCTCTCTTCCACTTGCATCATCAGGTTTTCGAACAGCCACTGCTGATCCTGCAGGGCCTTGCCAATCTGCACCACCCTAATCACATGCACACAGCACACAGAAGGATCTCTAATTTATTCCTCAGCGGGGCCAAAATAAAACCAGAATTTCATGCATTTTCCCCGAGGACGGCTTATTATGCATGTGACCTTGGAGATAGCAAATGCACTTTAATGTCACAGAAAACAAACAGGTATGAATAGCTAATGAGTGTCCGAATGCCAAGGGTAGTGTATGCAGATGCCTGAGATAAAAATGACAGGGCAGTTAACGAGCGCTTCAGCTCAGAGGAAGTGTTTAACCTGTGGTTAGCCCCCTTTGTGTCCCGCTCCGTTCTCTCTCTGCAGTGCCCTTGTGCTACATGGTTGAGGACTAACCTGTGGTTTTTGTGGGAGGACAGGTGACAGCTGCTGCAGCACAAAAGGTCACATGACTCACAAAAAAGTTCCAAGGGCTCCTGTCGGTGAGTGTGGCACATGAGGAGGGAGCAAGGATACGAACTGTGGTCTGAAATGCACAGAGAGGTAGAGGAGAGGGACGACGCATCAGAATCAGAAACAGTCAACAAGCACAACGCAGCTAGAGACAGAGCAGCACAGCACGCTGCATCGTTGTAAAAGCTGCTTAGAAATTAGAATGAGAAAAACATTCATTGTTTCAAAGTGGTGTCGACTTGAAAAAGGCAGAAAAGCGCAAAGGTTAATACTAAATTCCTCCGAGGTTATATTAAGATCCAGAAAATTTCATATTTTGTTTAGAAAATTTCCTTTATGCTCATAGGATGTGGAATAGCTGCTGAATTAAGCTGTGTGAGGCATTCCTGATGCCAGAAACCCAGAAACAAACCCAGAAGCAGAAAATGCCTCAGAAAGGAGACAGAAGCTCACTTATCGATAAAAATGTCAAAAGCACACCACCATCCTCATTTTTACAGTCCTGGCTGATAGTTAACAGAAGCTGAAGGCCTGCAGAGACATCACCTGAATAATTGTGGGAAGCAAGGATTTATATATTTTCTTTTAGATTCTCTGTTTGCTAAACTGCCAGAAACAAGACAATGTGGGTTTCAATCAAAAATCATCACAATTAGAGAGAAAATAAAAGCATCACAGTTTATAAACCATTGGAAAAAAATCTATAACAATGTGCAACTAAATAACTAAAACTGAATGTCTGGCACAAAGAGCAGCAGGCCTTAGATTTATTTCGGTTCTTGCTTGCAGATGGAAGTGAAACTGAGACAGTTTTACAGATTAAAAACGGAGAAGCAAACAATAAATAATTTGGTTTAAAATGTATTTTTTTATCTTTTTCTGTTTCCAGTCTGCCCTTTCTGCTGCACACAGACTTTCTGATGCTGCTGATGATATGAAGTGGAAATCATTTCAAATCATCAGTGCAATAATAGCTGTTAGCTGCTAATAAACTCTTAACTAAAACTAAAACATTAGTCTTGCACACAAACACAACAAAAGCTGATACTAATCTCTGTCATCAAACTGTCCTGCAGATAGTTTTGCTCAGCATGTCTGCCCATGCTGTGTGGTTTATGCACACAGCATGGGCAGACACAGTTATTCACTTTAGATTTCTTTTCCGACGCTGTTTTACCTTTGCTCATTCAGACATCATGCAGGAATGCAGGCCCAGGCTGAACATTATTCATCCCGTAATAACTAACATAGCATTTTTCTAACTCATTCATCCCCAACTTTAACTCAGTCAAAATGAGTACTCTGCCTAAGTTTTTATATTTATTTCATTACCTCTTTTTAGTTACAAAATCCTTTCATGGCGTCCTGAATCCCATAAGCTGCTATTACATTTGTAAGACAAACACCAAATTGTAAAAACGCATTTCTCAAAGTAACAGCAGACTGGAATCCCTAATTTCCTGGTTTGCTGCAAACAGCTAATCTGTTCTTTAAACTACTCCTTATAAAATGGTGAGATTATACAGTAAAGCCTGAAATTATCTACATCACACACCTTTGCTGGTGGGATTTAACTTGAGGGCATTTGCAACATAAAATCCTTCCTCAAACTCCCTGCAGGCTACCTTAGACACCCCTGTTTCAGTCATCAAAAATACTTTAATATCATAGTTAATCTATGTAAATGCAGAAAACTGATTTCTAATTATTGGTTTATTGATAAATGTTGGAAAAAAAAAAAAAAAGGCAATTCAAATTAACTTTGCCCTATTAGGAAAAGTAATTGCTCCCTAAATCTACAGCTGGTTTTTCTAGCCTCTGTTGCAACATCTGCCATCAAGTGTTTAAGATAGCTGACAATGTCTCCTTAACATTGCTGTGGAGGAATGCTCTTTGCATAATTGCTTTAACAGCATCAGATTGAACATTTCTCAGCATGTATGGCTCCACCTTGATTGGATCTAAGTTCAGACTTTGACTGGGCCTCTCAAAAAGATTTTGCTTTGTGCCATTCAGAGCTGGACTTCCTGGTGTTCTTCGGATCATTTTTCCTGCTGTGTAACCCGAGAATGTTTGAGCTTGATGGTCAGAGACTGATGGTCAGAGATACTACTGACTATCTCTGACTAATATTTTACTACAGAGGAGAATTCATGGTTGCACCTATTTGGGTAATTTTGTCCTGGTCAATGGTGGGAAGGTTTCTCACTGTTCTATGTTTTCTTATTTGAGAATAATGACTCTCTCTTGTCTACTTGTGCACTTCATGCTGTCAAACAGGTTTTATTAACATGATTCCTATTTTTTAAGTTAGGCATTAATCAGGCTCAGTTGTGGATAGCTAAACAAAAGCAAAATTCATGAATTATCAATGGGAGTATTTACATACTGACCCATAGAAGCAAGTTGATTTGAATAGATTTTTTAAATTAATAACATCAACATTTGAAAATACACAAAAACAAATTGTTGTGGTCAGGTAGCACTCCTGCAGAAAAACACTGAGATTATTTCTTTGGGCTCGAAAGGCAATAGATTATACCACGTGTTGCACTTTGTTCATATTAAATAGCACATTTGTCTAAAAATGACATGGGCAATATAATAAACTCCTACATGGTGCTACAGCTGGACCCTTAAGTAGCTATCAACTTAATCTGGATCAAGTTAAAACTACTTGTTATGTTGAAGTTGGGCTGCATCTGCACTATGATACAGAAAGAATAATACAAATGTGGTAAATAGGTTGAAGCTAAAGGAAGTTGAGGTTAAACTAGGTCTTGTGTTGAGCGACAGAGGAGGTAAATAAACAAAGTGTCGGGCCTTTGAAGTTCCATCAAATATGAAATATGCCAAAATACGTCAGCAAGCCAGCGAATAAACGTTTGGCCCACAGAACCTGTGCCTAACAATAACTCAAAGGCAGTAAAACCAAAGCCCTGCTGCTCCCTGCTGGCCATCTCACCTCATCCATCCGCCCCCCCCCCTCCACACCGCCCCCCACCCTCCTCCTGCTCCCCTGAGCCTGCAGATCATCACAGATCTCTGTGGCAGAGAGCTGAGCATCACCTCAGGTGCATCAGCCTGATCTGACTGACCACATCCTGTCTGTCAGCACATTCACCCTGCTTTTCTCACAAATACACAAACCAAAGAGAAACACTCTCTCGTCACAATTAAAAAGCCGAGAGGACGTGCTCGTTATGATTAGATGTCGACCTGCAAATGAAGCTGGCACCAAAGCGGCACACTGGGGGCACACTTGACGGGCTTTAAATAGCGAGACACTAAAATTAGCAAAGATGAAATCATCCCAGTCCCCCAGAATCTGGGCCATGCGTTAAAGATAGGTACAACAAAGCGCACGGATCTCCAGGAATGATCTGCAACCGTCGGCATCATCATACATTATTCAGTGCAAAAGACTCAGGCTGAAACATTAAACACACCGAACAGAGCACAATAACAGCAAATGTAGAGGCACAGCAACCAAGTATCCACCTTGTCCAGTAGGAGGCAGTGTGCTGGAGTTTTTCTGGTGCAAGTCAGGACACTGTGCAGCACTGGGCCTTTGCTGTTGCTGGAACGAATCAGCATACTGGGAGGAGGCTCTCTGGTGCTGGTGCACATCGGTGCACTGGTAGCACAGCCACTTGTTGCACAGCGTACAGAGACTCTGTGCAAGTGTTGGCTCTGTGCACTCTGAGCAGATCTGAAAGAAAGAAAAAAAAATCTACCAGGTCTAAAATAAACACATTCATAAACCCAACACTGGGTGATGAGAGCATATGGCTGCAATATGAGAAGATATATCCGTGCTGCTACCCGTTAAATTGAACTTCAATGAGCTGTTGTATGTGATTTTACATTTAAAAAACTAAACCTGTGCAAAAATATTATTATACTGATTTAATTTTCAATGTAACACCCTTTATAGATGTTAGATACTAAAATAAAGAATGGATTTCAAGTGTCTCACCTTTAAAATATTCAAAACTTGTTTTAATCTCAAATGGCTTTTATTTCAGATATTATATTTCCCTTTGGAAACAGTCAACAACTGCAGCTTAACAACAAAAATCAGCATTTTAACTGCATCTAATCTCAACCAAGCAGATGTCAGGAGTTTTTCTAACAACTAAAACGACTTGTGAGGTGAGAAAAGAGCAAAGAAAAACCCCATCAATGCCTCAGCTTTACACAGAAAATTCCCCCAACAAACCTCAAGTGCAAATTCAGAAACTGCTGCACAAACTAAAACAAGCTTTTGCCGTGTCAGAAAAGAACAAAAAGTTCAATATTTAAAGGAATCAATGCCAGAGAGACGTCTCTTACCTTCTCCATTTTCGTGCTTGGAGCAGAGGATGTTTTGCCTGCTCAGCTGGAGGGAGCTGAGAGAAGAGAGAGAGCAGCCCTGAAGCCACCAGCGGCAGAAGCACTGCTGCCACTGAGGCTTCTACCTGAGGCAGGAAGCAGCGCGAACCGAGAGGAGGCCCCCAGAGGAGACAGCTTACATGACAGCCTCGCAGCACTCTCTCCTCCCCCGGTTCATCCAAGTGTAGGACCCCTTTCTGCAGAGGAGCAGACGAGTGTCACGTTCAGATTCTTTCTGCTCTGCTGCTACTGCTGCTGATGCTGAAGAAGACAGCGGGGAAACCGAATCCTTTTTCTTAAATAAGCCTGTGCATAATAATTGGGAATTAGGGAGATAACATAATTATTTTTTTGTAGGACATAATATACCCAGAAGCCATTTCCAAAATGGAGGAAGGAGAAAGACCAAGTGACCTACAATGAGGCAGAGGGGAGAATTTGTAACACGGTGCGGGTTCTTTCAGGAGGCGACGTTAGCCCTGAGCTGTGCCAGGTCAGCGTGGGTGAGCAGTGGCCTTCTCCCCCACCTTCATCGCGATGAGGAGGGGACGTGTCCCAGAGGAACTACACACCGATGCAGAACGTTAAAATCGGGTCAAGCCTGGATAAGCCCCAGCTGGGACTAAGATACACTCATGCAGCTCCCTCTAACATTGTAAAAATCAATTAAGATGTTTGTTCGAAGTGCAACACCCTGCACTTCGAACAAACAGAACATGCTTTAAGAGGTGAAAAAAAAAAGTTTGTGTTGACTCAGAGTGAGATGCAGATTCAAAACGGGGATATTTATAAAACCCTACTCAGAATGCTATGTGACAATGTGACAGTTGAAAAAGGGAAGCAGGCTGTAAGTGTGAGAACAATTAAGACTCAATAACCAACATCAAATATAGCCACACAGACCTTAAGAGTGGGTCTGCCTAATGACAGCCGTTAGCAGCCTGACCTACAAATCTGACAACTTTCTTATCCTAGGATGTTTCAGTGGGGAGCTCGGAGAAATCCCATTCCCCATTGTGCACCAAAAGACCCAATTTTAAGCACAATTAGCGTGTTGCAGCTCACCCTGGTTCACTCTGTATCGTGTTTAACCCAGGCAAGCTCCCTCTCCGCAACTTCACAGCATTTACCTTTCACACTGAAATCTGCCCTCCACTTTGTGATCTGCTAAGCAGGCACCAGATATATGCACATCATCTCAAGAGACGGCACAATAATAGAAAGCTGAGCAGCTATCTGTCCCTTGCAAGCTACATCTATTAACACAGAGGTGATAAGGTCACACAGGACATACATAGCATTAAGGTATTAAGGCTGAACCTTCAGTACAGCCTTTATATTTTTTTTCCTCAACTAATTTACTTTGTAGTAAGCTAAGAAATTTACAGAAAAAGAAGAAGCATCAGTTTCTTATAAAATAGTATAGACAAGTTCTTAGAATTGGGTTGTTAGAAAACAAAAGGACTGACAATGAAACGCTTCAGACATATTACTGTGTTTAGTTTTCACCAGGCCAGAAAAATACCTCTAGGTTATGAAAAGGCATCATTAAGTTATATCATTATTATCATAAAGGATTAAAATTAGGCTTAATGAATCTTTTGTTGTAGCTGAGTGCACACCCATCGCTACGGGAAAGGACGTGACTAAAGTGACCTTTGACTAAGAAAGAAAAAAGTTTTTAAGTTTGACAACAAACAAATGTTACATCCAGCAGAGACGGACGGATCAATGTTAGAAATCAGAAATGGATTATTCTTTTTTTAAAGGTTTTTATCAGCAAGCTAAGCTGATAAAAAAAAAATTCTCTTCACTTTTCATTAAATTTGTTTAAGTATAATTCCTGCCAGTTTTTCTTTCTATAAGATCATCAACAAACAATATGTACTGTGATGTATTTATACACAAATACTATAAATCAGATAAAGACTAGGGACAAATCCTTTCATTCATGGCATTATTTAGTTGTTGCAGTCCTTAGAAAGAAACACTAGTAAAAATCTAAATTGGTCAAAATCAGAATAAGTAAATCAGATTTCAACAAAAACAGAGTGGAAACCAAAAGGCCTGAACAGTGACTCTCTAAAATTCATGATCCATCCATTGCCTTCAGTGAGTTTTCTGTACCTTCAGACCACACAAAGTCCTGTTTAAAAAAATTCACGGTTGCAGCTGAACGTTTTTCTAATAATAAGCGGCTAAGAGACAGTTCAGTTTTCTCTTGTATGAAGCTCTCCCAGCCCCCACTTGTTGCTGGAGGCTGAGATCATGCTCTTATTTCACACCTTCATTACACAATGCAAAAAATAAAATAAAATACTGGAGCTAATTTACGTGTTAGGTTCACAGGCAAAGGTGATATCTACGTAAATAAATTAGATTTAATGTTGATGTCACTGTAGCACTAAAGAGAACCTGAGGATGATCTTTATATAAATTAGGAAATAAAAATAATTATTGGTTAGGATTTTAAAATTAAACCATTCATTTCTCATAAAAAGATTAAACGTAGAAACTCCACAGGTTTTGTGTGCATTCGGAATATAAAAATAGACTCTTCTTGGTACCCCAACGTGCTCCATAATCAAGGTTGCTTTATCCTCACATTGGCATCTGGATTCATTTTTAAACAGAAAAAAAAATGCATCCAAGCATGATGAAAATGACTTTTCATGCAAGGCTATTTAATGAGACCTTTGGATTAGTAAAACACACCAAAGAACAGCCAAAAAAAAAAAAAAAAAAAAAAGCATTTTACATCATCCCTCCAATTTGTGTGCACGTTTTATGTTCAGGCAAGAAAAATCTGCGCTGGAAATGAATACATCGTTGTAGTTCTGTGAGGTGTTATTCACTCCGCAAAGCTTTGGGAATTTGGGATTTCCAGTCATGTTCCTGTCATAATAACACACATTTGGCAACCTGTTCCGTCTCCTCACGGATGCTGTCGCCCTGACAGCACTTTATTAGAGCGCCTTCGATTAAAAACAAGAAGCCTGACAGGCATGCAGATCGCATGCAGCGTGTCTTCCCCCGCATCCTCAGCCTGCCTCTGCATCAGCAGCCTCACCTCCAGCGCATCACTGAGCGTGATATTATTTTTTAGAAAGTGCGCAGGAGATTACGCCCCTATCATGGCATCGTGGTGCCATCCAGAACACGGCGGCTCGGGTCCGCAAAACAAAACAAACAAAAAAAATATAGAAAAACTCCGTGCATAAACAGCGCCGTCTCCGTCAAACGCTTATTTGCACTTGCGCGCCTGCAAAACATCCTCCCAGCCCGAGCAGGAGTGAATCTGCGCGTCTGAGGCTGTCAGAGTGATGTTTTCGGTCCAGAACAAACGAGACTGCCCGCCGACAAAACTCAGCCTCCCGTCAGCCTGACGAACGCCCTGTTTATTGTGCAGCAGCCGAAAAGTCGGGGACAAATCCGGGGTTTAGTTTTTACCTTGACCCGAGCATCTCCGGGCGGCCATCGCCCCCCCTTGATCGGATGTCGCTCTTTGGTCCGGACAAAATTTTGGGAGATTCAAAGTCTCGCAGTTAATCGTGAGATTTTCTCGTTGCAATACTTCTGACGTTTCTCAAAGCAGAAAGCGTGCCGTGGCACCTGGCAACACGACTTTGTTTCTCTGTGAAAACTTCACATAGCTTTTTTATGGTCGCTTTTGTTATAACAATATAAAAAATATAATGGAACTTTTCAACTTATGAATTAGGTTGGATTTTTTTTTCTATCTGACAAATGCCAAGATTTTTCAACCAGTCAAAAAAATAAAAATAATTTTAAAAAAGTCAAATCAACCACTTAAAAGTATATTTTAAATCAGTCTTAAATATTGAGGAGGTGGGAGCTGAATATGCTTCATACATTTTCCATATCCCTTCCCCAGAATTATATTAATACTGCAACAACCTGCAGAAAGATAATGCAACACATATGGATAATTCATCACATATTAGCTGCAGCAGGTGAAATTTTAATTAAACAAAAAAAACTGCATTTACATAGGTAAGTTTGAAACATTTTAATTTCACTGTTAATTTTATTCAGTGTTTTGTAGTTTAATTTTGTAAAAGAATAACATTTTGACATTGGTTTGTAACCGGAAAAGTTGAATTTGTTTAAAGAAAAAATTAAATTGTGTTTCAAGGCTTACCTTCCTCTTATTTAAACATGAAATGCATACAAACTAAAACAAGCTGAACTAAACGAGCACGTAACATAAATTCAAAAAACCTCGTAACGTTGTGTGCCTTTACCTCTTTTCTTCAAACACTCCAAGTGGCTTTTGTGGTTCTGGAGCCTGATTCAAAACATCAGATCGCTCCTTACTGGTAAAGGACACAGACAGAGGGGCAGTAACATGGTACCTGGCATCCACAGACAGCCTCTCGGTGAGGGGAACTAATAACAGCACGGCAGTGACAGTAGCCGGAGTGATGTGCAGAGACGTAATTAGGTTAGAGGCTGCATGCAGTGGCTGGTGCTCGACTATGGCGCCTTTTGGGATCCTACAAGCTCCTCCTAATGCAAACCTTTAAACAATGCTGTCATTGAGATGACCCTTATGTTATTATGAAAATTTGTGAGATAGACAAGCAAAGAAATGCTCAAGACACAGTCATATCTTTAAAGCACTTAGATGGCTATATTTAATAAGAGATGCACAAGACTGTTAAAATAATCTGTCTTCATTATCTTGATGCATGTACAGTTTTTCGAATACACTCCTTAAACAGAGGACAAATAATGATGCCAAAGTAATGACGCGTTAGAACACATGAACTGTACATCTACATCCGTATCAAGTAACACACACTCACTCTGAAAACGCTCCTCACATGCACACCCGGATCTCAGTGGTTACTCTACGACTCAGTCGCTGTGTACCGTCCTGCTATCGCTGTCTCATATAGGAACTATAAACATACACTGAAGAGTATCACAGCTTACAGTGAAATATTATGTACATATATTTACTTTTTTAATAATAATAATAAAAAAAAAAGGTACAAAATGTCTGAGAATCATCTTGAAGCAGAGGCGTGCAGGTCTTCAGTTCTTTTTGTGGAGAAACTTCATTTTATTTCCTGGGAGGAGAAAAAAGGTAAAACTAATTACAATGCATTTTGCTTAATCTCGCATATTCAATACTAACTTCGGAGCTTCGGAGATCTAAATTGAAACTCTCCACTAATAATACAGATTTAGGAGGTTCAGAGTTGCAAAACATGTAAGAAAAAAAGGTTACGCAAAAGTAAATTTTTAACAAAAGAAATGACTAACAGCAGCAGACGCTAAGAAAAATCAGATGTTCAAATGATAGCAGCATGTTTAAAAAGTGATTAAAACTTTTTTTTTTTTTTTATAAAATAAAAAATAGGTTTAATTTCCATACATGCAGATCAGTGGTGGAGCATTACGATATTAAGACAAAAAAAAAAAAAATTCTTCATTCAGTAGTAAACAAATCCTCTTTCTCAATTTCTGAAATTATTATCTATTGCTTTAAAAATTGGAAAGTATAGAATTGGGTTAAGATTTAAATGAAGTACAGCATAACTCAGCAACAACACATAGATACTGCAGATTTTACAACAATACAACTATTTGAAAACATTCGATGTTAAAGTTGAAACCTTTTCTGAATGCAACTCTGTCCATATTTGAGAATAAAACATATTTAAATCACTTTGGAGTTGTTTTTCTAACTCATAGCAGAGCTTAGTGATCACTGGGAATCCTCTCTGCTTGGTGCCACTTCTTAATGTTACCCAACCGAACATTGCTTTGTGCCCTTAGTTCCACATATTAACTCTCTGTATTTGTTCTATTATGAAAAGACGCTGTATTTATTAGGTACATGTGTGTACTGAACACAAAGGTTTAGTACACACATGTACTCTAAAAAATATTTTTGATATTATAACATATTGCTACACCCCCAAAGCAAATGCATTGGAAACATCTGACATTATATTCCAAATCAAAACTTGAAGACAAACATCACATTTGTTATCAATCAATATGAAATGAGGAAAAAATATATTTCTCAAAGAAACAAAACTATCTGAATATTTTTTTCCCCAATTCCACATTTCTTAGTTTGTCTTCAGAAACCGTATGCTTGCTTACTGGTGTGTGTGGCCACATTCTTGTTGAAACACCAATTTTGAGAACATTTATTCATAACCACAAAGACATTTGACCTAATCAAATATTTTTATGAAATTAAACTGATATATGATCTCAGGTATGCATCATCCAAGCCTGATTCCATTGAATGAGAAACATTGACATACGATGGCTCATCCAAGCTTTGCAGTGTACTGTGGGTTGAATTCAGCATTGGGGATTGTTTGACAAACTGTCCATGGCCTCTTGACTGAAAGAGAACCATCTTGCTTTCATTAGTCCATAAGTTCTTGTGCTATTTCTCTGTCGGTAAGTCAATGCGTTCACTGGTGAATTTTAACATCTTTTTCTTAAATAGGTTGTTTCTTTCAGGCTCCTGAAATCTGAGACTTGTCTTGAAGCAAAACTCACCAAGGCCTTTGAGGAACTTGTTGACTCCGCTCTGCTCTGTGTCTGGTAGCTCTTCCAGATACTGATCCACTCGCTGCTCAAACAGCCCTGACATTTTAACAACAGAAATCCAAACAAAAAAAGTTACGGCTCATCAACACGTTCCAGGAAGCTACAACCTCTTTGTTTGCCAGGAAGAATTCAGTGAAGCCAGAGACGCGTAGGTAAAAACATTCCTCCACCAGAGGGCAGTATCAGTACAATGCTTGCTGCCATTCAGGGACTGCTAGAAGTTCAAGAGAGGAAATCAGAAAAAAGTGCTCAGCTCCATTAACTTGATAGCAACCCACCTTTAGCCCGAGTCTTCCTCAGCTCCCGGTCCTGAATAAACCCAGCAAACATCTGAGACTCCATGAAGACTCCCAGGAAGCGACGGATGCTCTTGGACGCCACAGACTTGCGAAAAGCCTCTCTTTGGAAAACACGCTCGCCACGTTCGTTCTGAGTGATAAACAGGGAGTAATGTCCCATCGTCTCCAGGAAGAAGCGGATGAAGGCCTCTGACACCAGGCTGTTCAATGAGTTGTATTCTACATATATCAGGAAAGCACAAAGAAACATTGTGAATATTCTGCTTGAATCTAGGAGATCTAAAGCAACTGAAGAGTCTCAGTAAACTCTGAAAGTGCTTGAGCTTAATTTCAAAAAATCTGTTTCTTAGAGCTAAAGTTCCCCGTCCCTAGCAACCCTCAATAGTTACTTGACCAATGAAACTTTGTTGTCTGCCTAAAAGGGATATAAGTTATATAAGCAAGCATCTTTGAACTGCAGAGAAAAGTCAACTGACTGTGACTGACATGCAGCAGATGTTACGTAACCTTGCAGAAAGGCATCCCGAAGCTTGTAAAGTTGCGAAACAGTTATAATACCTTCACTGCGACAGGTCTTGACTTTTCTGTAGGACATTAAAACACCAACGTAGCGGGCAGCAATGTAATGTTCTGACAAAGCAGATTTATCAGTTTTACTTTCACCATTTTGCTTTCGCGTTATTTACTAATTTAGACAGAGTGTACCTCAAGTGTCGATTTAATTTGACACAAGTTATGGAAACTGCACTTCGGCGTTAAATAGTAGTTGGACTAAATACTCTTTAAGGATTGTGCTTTTAAAAAATTGTTTGTAGGTATGAAAAGGAAATTTAGGTTGATATCACATGAATAAAAACAAATCTGGTTAAGGGAAACTTGGAGATTTCAGCAGCAGCTGTGTACCTGTAACCAACCAAGACAGCTGGATTACTGAGAAATTGTCAGCATAATTTCCAACAATTGTTGAACCGAGCTTGTAATAAATCCAGAATTGATTAGTAAGAGTATTACCTGCAGAGTAAAACATAAACCAGGAGATCTCAAGCTTAAAAGTTTTAACAATTTATGAAGGAAGAAATATGTGTAGCTTGGGACTTTGTCAAGACCAGAGAACTCAATACGAGTTTCATCATCAATGTGTGACATAATCCTAACTTGGCAGCTCATCCTGCACAGTTCGCCTCCATTATCTTCAAAATCTCATCTCTACGTCAAGCCTCTATGACAAACCGGATGAAAAGTCTGAAGAAAAGATGTCATCTCCCAGCGGGTTTCCCAGACAGTCAAACTGAGTACGGCACTGCCTGTTGCTCCAATTAACCAGGAGAACATCTGCCTGTGAGATGACGATCTGTCACTTACTCACCTTCATCTGACTCACTGTCAGAGTCCTGGTTGATGATCTCATTCCTTTGCTCAAGCGCTTGTTCCAGAGCTGCTTGAAGTTTTCGTGGCAACAGCGAGGCCTCGTCATCCATCTGTAAACAGTTGAAGTCAGTAGAGATAAACAGAAACGATTGAAAAAGACGTTTAAAAGGTCTGCTCCAACTGCGAACCGCATGTTTAAAAAAGGCAAAATAAATAACACAATCTTCAGCTTTAGAGTTATTGTTTCTGTGTTACTTTTGTTCAATACGAGCTGTAAGCTACAGCTGATAATTGTATAGTTTCAGATGGATAATTTTGTTTAACAAACACTACTGATGTAGTGATAAAAGCTAAAAACTAAAAAAGTTATTTCAAGTTTTACAGGAATTGAAAGAGGAAAACCTGATTGTGATTTAAATGTACTTGTTATCCTCTGGCAAAGCTCCTCCCATGAATATCCATCGCAATTTAACTTTTGCACATTTTGTCTTGTTATAACTACAAGCTGTATTGTTTTTGAATTTTTTATTCTTTTTATTAACAAAATAGTTCATAAAAATAAAAATAAAAAAAATACATGGCTTCCAACACCTATCTTGCTAAAAGATCTGGAAGTGTCGCATTTGAGTTTATGGAGCCTCCAGTTGACACGCTGTAGAATTGTGCCAATATATTGTTAGCTTAAGATACTTTGCTTCCAAACTCATTAGAGCATTTTTCAATTCCCAAGCAATGCCAACTGGACTTAGGTCTGAACTTTGACTGGTCCATTCTCACAAATGAATATGCTTTCATCTAAACCATTCTAGTTTTGCACTGACTAGTCATGATATAAAGTGAATCTCCACTCGTCTCAAGTCTTTAGCAACCTCTAAAGTTGTTTTTTTTTCTTCCATCTGTTTGGTTTCATCCATGTTCTCATAAACACTAACCAGCTGAAAAACAGCATACCCACAACTGACACCACCCATCCTGGGGATGGTGTATTTTAAGGTGATGTCTAAGTGTTAGTTTTCCACAAAACATTCAGCATATATGATAAAAAGTTGAGCTCAAGCACCTTCTTTCATGTGTTTGCTGTATCTTCTACATGGTTTATGGCAAGCATTGAATGGAACTTTGCATTCTTTTGTTTTAACAATTATTTTCTTCTTGCATCTCACCCATGGAAGTAAAATTTGTGACATTTATGACCCAAAAGTTATTATTTCAACAGATTAACTGTCCCACCTCAATAGTAAATGTCTGCAGCTCCTCCAAAGTTATTATGAGTGGATGCTTCTTTGAGTCCATTTTTGGAAAATGAACTGAACAGTGCCATGTGGTTTGCTCAAAGCCTGGAACATTTCACAATCAAACCCTGCTTTAAACTTCCCCACAACTTTCTGTCTGCTGTGTTCCTTGGTTTTCATGAGGCTGTTTATTCACCAATGTTTTCAAAGCTAGGATAGACATTGCTTCACAGGATAGCAATGTCTATCCTAGTAGTCTGTTGCACAAAGGTTTTCTCATTTTTACCAATGAAACTGATTTGATTTAGGGGTAGTGGAGTAAAGGGGCCTGAGTACACACATATGAAGGAATTGCTCAAGATTTATTTGTTATTTTCCCTTGTTGTTTTCTCCTTTTCTTTATGGTTATACACTACTTTAGGTTGTTTTATCACACAAAATCCAATAAAAAACAAAGTCTGACGTTATAAAGTACTAAAATGTAAATTAATTTCTTGGGATTTACTGATTTTGCAAGGGACTGCACATTGTTTTACATTATGCTAGTTTAAATTTAAATGTATGTATACAAACCTGCCGGATAAAGCGATCAGTTCCCAAATCAACCATTAAAGCCTGAGTGAAGGAAAGAAGAGCAAATTAGTACAATTTCCATAAAAGGAGCCATCAGATAAGGCTTGGTACATGCCCAATATATATTTTCAGTCAACAGCAGGAACTGAGAATAAGTTTGCTGTTTAGAAAAAAATACAGATGCAAGCTACATGCTTTATCTCAAACTGGGCTTCTGCTTTTCTTCAAAATATTTATTGGAGCTGAAACCAGAAACTGAAGGAGGGCTTCCCATTCTAGACACCAGCACTTTACTGGCTCCAGTTTCCAACACCACTTAGCGTCTCCTACTGCATATCTGTGGCTGTGCATGCTAGTTTTGTACCAAATATGAACTTCTGGGCTAGTAATTTTAAGGTTCAGAGCAGAGGCGGGTGTCTGCAAGAGGAATGTCCTCAAATACTTTAAGCTGCTGTTACCCTTCATGCACCATTTCGTCTGCCATTTTCTTGATTAGCGGGTTCATCATTTTGGTTTTTAAGATGTCATCAAATCATTAAAACATTTTTCTTCACATTTTTTCAGTGACATGAAGACAATTTAAAAGCTGAACACTTTATTGTTCAAGTCTTTAAAAAAAAAAAATCTGAAACTACATCAAAATATTTCTGTCTCAAAAGACATTAGTGTCTGAACAACGTATTTCTTTGTCTGGACATAAATAATAATGCAAGTGAAAAAAATAAAAAGATTTCTGAGACAGATCAAAAACCCCAGACCAGAACAATAAAGGACATGTAGATTAAGGATGTTCCACTCCTTAGTCAAAAATATACATTTTTATATTAATACAACAAGAAGAATAGCCACGCCTTCTTCTACTCACTTCTTCTACAGGTAACTCTTTAAGTTTTGGCAATGAGCTGGACAGGAGTCCCACTAGGAAAGGGGTTGGACAGCACACAATGTCCAACATGGATGCTGGCAGCACAGGGATGAAGGTATGTTGCCAGGAGAAGGGGTAGAGCAGCGCCACCACTGCGTGCATGCAGCTGGACAACGTACTAATGATGGGAGAAAATGAAAAAAATGACACAGTGTTACAACTTTCACAGTCAGCAGAGTTGCGGGTCCGGTTGGGTTAATTGGTTTTAAATAGCTTTATTTACACAGACATCAGAGCATTTTTTAACGACACAGTTCAACATATTACCATTGGGCTTTTTTTTTTTATTGTAAGTTACTGTTTTATTTAAAATAAACAGTTTTCCATTGTTTAAAAACAAGATAATCTTATTTAAGAATGACACACCGACTACAATTCATTATGGTGTTTTTCTAAATCAAATCAAATTTTATTTGTATAGCACCTTTAACAACAACGCATTTCAAAGTGCTTTACATCATAAAAACACAAAACTACAAACTCATAATTAGATTTTCTAAATGTTGACACCTACAGTAATTGCTAACTTTAGTCTCAACATGAACATTGTTGTTCTTGTACTGTGTTTAATGGATTACTTCATCATTGTTTCCTCCACTACTGTAATGTAATATGAGGCTTTTAGCTCAGTTAGATACTTAAATGCTTTTTTCTCTTCCTATAACTCATCTCTGATACAACAAGACTTAAAAAAAACAGAGGGCGTTTTTACAAGCTGCAGCATCTTCTAAAAAAATAAGTCCTTATGTTCTCCTACTAGTAGTTTAGTTTACACTTCAAACCACAATGACGAAAGACGGCTCCATTAAAATGCATCTTTGTGATCTTCTTGAGCTCCATTTACAGGGGTGGCATGTTTCTATAGTTAAGCCAAAGGCTTGTTGACGCAATAAGTAATAGCAAGAGGTTGGTTTTAACGCCGACAGCTGCGGTTCAACACGAAAATCCCAAATAGCGGCCCATCTTTCTCACGATCCGTCGCTTGTTGACAGTGGCTGACCCCTCCTCCTCTCTGTCTTCCACACAGTGTTCAGTTCATGTGTACAAAAAACAGTGAAAATAAACTGTGGGTCTAATCGTGCATACACACACACAAGCACTAAATCAGTATGGATCAAGAACAAGACCAAGAATCAAACATAGTATGTGATTGGCCCTATTTAAGGGAATAATTGTGAGAAATATTTTCCACAGTTACTGTCCTCATAGCAGCCCACTCCGGTTCACAGTGGTTACTGCTTTTTATTTAAACTCATTAGGTTTAATTCAGGGGAAACTCAACTGTCCTTAGAGAACATGCAGAAAACAAGCAGCAGAAGCGTGATTCCTGAGCTGAGAAAAATAACTTGCTTAGCCTTTCGCACGGTGTTTACTCAGGCTACACGTTTGCCACGGTGGCTTTTCATCTCCTCTTCCCATGAGTCAAATTGCCAAGATTACAACATGTTTTCTTGACAGGCTAAAACAGAATTACTAAGCGAAATCCAAAGTCTACAATAACCGCAGAGATCAGGGACTTTTTCTGGCCTCTTTCAGTTCACTCTGCTAACGGAGCATTTATAGCTTCGCTTTGGCCAGGCTGATTTCCATTTGCCCGGGGAGGGCTTGATAATTTCAAACAGATCCTGTCTCCGGGGTTTGACAAGTTCCAACAGGGAGCGATGGGGCACAGATCTGAGAATAACCTTCGCCACAGGCTACACATGGCCCGGCGCTCCACCAGTACCAAAAGGATCCATTACACTCATCCGCCGACCACAAACTCCTGGGAGAAAATGAACTTACAATGAAAACACTCTGCTCCACCAGAGGTTGCCACTCAACTTTGGAAAGAAAGAGGCTAAAGCAGAATGAGAAAAGTTATAAAAAAGAATTAAGTGAGCTCCATGCTTCCGACCAGGTACAGTAACAACCAAGTAAATAATTAGAAACATCCTGAGATACAGTATCTTTCAGCAGGGCTAGGAGGAGCAGATATTCTTCCGTTGTAGGTGGTTATCAGTTTTCAACTTGTTCCGAATTGAAAACATAATCTAAAACATCCTAAGAAGTTGTAACTCTGTCTTGGGAAGTCAGTAATCCCCATGCTGTACAAACATTAACAACCAATATGTCTGCCTCAAGTATAACGCATAGTTGAAACTTCCAGGTTATGTAACAATATTCTGCAGGAATTAGCAACTCTCTCCCACACAGCTTGTGTTGAACCTAACCCTGTTGCTCTTTGGGAAAGGCATTGGGTCCATGTGGAGGGAACTTTTAGATACTTTTTTGGCCTGAGCCTCAGTAGCAGCCAAAAGCAAAGGCAAAATTACCAACAAAACTCACCCAGCCTGAATCCAGGAGGGTTCTCCAGTCTTCCTATTTATTGGAAGATTCATCAAGACGATTGTACCGCTTTCAGTTTATTTGATTTTGTTCTGGATTCATGCAAGCCTCATTCCATTGTTTAAAAGAAATGTATATTGAATAAATTAATGACGTATTTCGGTTTTGTTGCAGTTTTGAAAATGCGTTTTCTAAAGTACTGCGCTTCTCTTGTGCTCTTGTGTTAGCTGACTATATTCAAATGAATCAAGATGAATCGTAATGAATACTTATATGTGACCAGTTGCAAGAAAAATAGAAGTGTAGTTTAGCAATTCTGACGTCAGTGCACGTCTGCTTTGTGTTAAAGTAGGACAGCTAATCCTGACATATTCTCTGTCAAAGTTTTGTCAGGCCAGGCAAAATGTTAGTGAGGCTGAAATGGCAGATACTCCAGGAAAGTAAGTAGCCTGTGAATCCCGAAGGAGGAGGAGGGAACATTTTAGTGTTTAAGGAGAAGGGACTTGGATTAATGCACCATGCTGACACCCCTGCTCATGTTTTGAAAGTCTGTACTGTGCAGATCACAGAACGTCTGGAATAAACCGGATCTGCAGAGCTTGGATTAACATCTGTCCACATTTTTAACTGTGTTAACACATCACATTAACATCATATATAAATATATGTCAGATAGTCTGCTCTACATTAACTCATAGGCATATTCTGGAGGGTTTACGGGACACAAGTGACTTGAATATTTCTTTGGCATATCAATAAGCTTAGCTAAGCCACACATGTTAAAAAGGCCAGTAAAGAACTGATGTGTGATGTTTTAAACAGACAAAATATTTTTTTAACGATCAGCTTTTTCCCATTTTCCATCCAGATGTTTGCTGACAAAAAAAAAATGACAGGTTTACAGGTTTAACATAGCCATAAGTTGTGTCGTCTGTGTTATATATATAACAAAAATATGACCTGCTGCCTCTGATAGTCTGACTCAGTTTGTTCAATGTTGCATTAAAACGACAGAAGAGGAAATATATGAAGATTGTTAAAACTTCAGGCCAAGATTGGATTAAAGGTAACAATCAGCTCAGCGGCCATCATTGTTTGAATAATGCTCTTCCGGAAATTAAAAGAGACATACATTTTTTTAGACTTGGTTATATTTCAATGTGGCTTCAGGTTATATTTGATTTCACCAGAATGTTTGAGATGTTTCACAGCTCGCCACTGAATGTTGCCTGAATAATCACATACTACTGTGAATATCTGTGTTTACTGTCACCCAATAGTTAAATGTTCTTGGAGGGTCTTAGGTAGCGGTCTGAATTTCTGTCAGACAACAGCTGTGCCAAAAAGCTAAAAAAAAAACCCCAAAAACTTGTCTATGTTTCACCTCTTTCTGTGCTCAATATAACATCTGGTAAAGTGCACGCAGACAGAGCTGTACATGATGTATTTTTATCCTTTAGCATAATGTTCTCTCTTTGCTCCCTGACTCCCTGAACAGTTTTTCCTCACTTCCTCTCTGTGAGGACCTACAGCCACCAACTCTCTCATTCTGACAGCAGAAGCCGTTTGACACAAAGAAATTCCCTCCCGAAGGAACACCGCTGATTCTTCCTCTTCCTATTCAGACCTCAAAAATGCCCGGATTCAGTCAAGCGTGTCAGGACAGTGCGCAAGTGCGTCACGGCGTCCGCTTGTTGTACGTTTTATCGCTCACAGCAAATGAGACTGATGTGAAAGTCAGCTGGTAAAGCAGAGCACCTGCGGGTGAAGAAGGTGAGATCACTCCAGGACCCATGCTGAACAGGGGGCCTACAAAAAGCTACATTTGGGCTGGAATGAAACAACAGATGTAGGTTAAGCCAGCTGCTGCTGCTGCTGCTGCTGCTGCTGCTGCTGCTGCTGCTGCTGCTGCTGCTGCTGCGCTGCTGCTGCTGCTGCTGCTGCTGCTGCTGCTGCTGCTGCTGCTGCTGCGTGCCATGAGGCTGACTGATGGAGAAACCGTGTGACTGTGGCTTTAAGTGATGTGTTTCTAATCAAGTTGGAGTGTAAAAAATTGTGCTCCTTCGACATCCTGTTATCAAGAATGAAAGGTTGGGCACTGCTAAGCACTGTGGTATTTTGCAGAAATCAGTTAACATGTCAGATCAATCGGTTATATAAGTTCATATTTTTAAAATGAATGCATACAGTGCAATTTGTGCATAAACATATGTGAAATAAGTTTTTTCTGATCGGGTTTCAAGGGATGAGATAAATAAGAACAAATAATCTCAAGCACTGAATAATCAAATGTAATGGTATTTTAGTAATGAGAAAGAGAAAGAGCAAAAACTGTATCCTAAGCAGAGTTTTATAATGAGAAAATCTCACGTTTCCCAAATGTCAAAGTGATCCCCAGGACCTTTGGGAAAGTATTCTGTGGGCTGACGATGCAAAAGTGAAACATTTTGAAAGCCGTTCATTTGCAAGTTCACCTCTGAGAGGCTGAAAAAAAGATGGAACTTAAAATTCTCAAGTTTTGCATTAAATCTGATTGAGAGGCTTTTGCATGACCTTAAATAGACCATTCACACCTCCCAAAATGACCAAATTTAAATAATCCCGCAAAATCTTACAGTCTAAAGTTCCTCCACAGTGATGTGGACCCATAACCAGATCTCATGCGTAGGGAATAATTACTTCTCACACACATGGCTGGGTTGGTTGTATCTTTAATCAGTTCTTCCTCAGTCAATCCTGGCCAGACTCGTCTCCTTTTGCACATACTGTTTTTTGGAACCACCTAACGGGTGGACCAAACCGGACCTAGCTAGGTATAGTACGCAGGTGATTTGATTGATTGGCCTTTACGTCAACAACATCCCAACCATCATTTTCAATCTGAGACCACCATAGTTAACTAGATGCTGAGCAGCAAATCGATAGTTATCAAATGTGGTAGAAAAACACAAACAGCCTCAATTGAACGGGGCAACCAGCAACGCGCAAATACACCAAGAGATTTCAGAGAAACAGACTACCCAATGATACACATGCAAAATGGCATCATCAGTGTCAAACACAGCTCCTGCATGCACACACGGCTCACTCGCATTCCCCCCAACTTGCCCACATACTGAGGAACACTGCCAATGGAGACACACCCAACTTGGCTAGAGCTGAGCCAGACGTTAACCATCTAGGGTGAGACTTGACAGTAGAGAAGGAGTTTTAGTAAGATCATAAATTTGTTTGATAATCTCTTGGCAAGTATTTTCTCAAAATGTTAATCCCAGCATTACCAAAACTCAGTGGGAGTTTGGAAGACGTTGTGATGACGAGGGAAAATAAGAGAATAAAAAGTAAAGCAAGTTGTGTGGGTTAACTCCAACAATTTTCAGACAGCAATACAGAGCACTAATATAGCTTTGGGAAATATGTATTTCCCAAATATTTTGCAGGCCTGAAACAGATCATTCTCTGGTATACATTGCCATAAGAATACAAACAAATAAAAATCAAGCTAACAGGAACTAAAATGATGATGACCTGACAAGAATAAATATGTACAGCAGAAACGATTACTGACACCAGCTGGGTGTGATGAGTGATAAAGTTGGATCTGTTACATATAGGAAAAAGAAGGCAGAGCAAACTGAAACAAACCAGGTTATAGAGAAACAGAGCACAGAAACAAACAAGTAGACAACTGGGTATTTTATTATAGACAATAACATTACCAATCTGTCACGCTGTAAAATAAAACACACCCGCTTTAGTGCATCAGATGCACAGCAATAAAACTGATGTTGGTACAGCATAACAATGAGGATGACTTTCATTTGTTCTATTTAATTATATTTTTATACAATGATGGTTGTGATATTTGGAGATTTTTAATCCAAAGGCTTTTAATGCATTTTTTCTGACAAAGTTGGAAAATCAACTTTGTTAGAAATCAATAGCTATAAACTTCAAAACAAAATAAACTTCTACACACAGAATAAAACTCCACCCTTCTGGTGATATCAGCGTCTTGCTCAACTTTTCGAAAACCGTAAACATTTCTAATGTTTACTGTGTGTCAGTCCCACTCAAGTTCACAAGGAAACCGGTTAAGTTGTTCAACATGGTTTTGGCTTTGAATCAGTTCTTCAAAGCACACTTGAGAAAGTGTTTGTCAGGAACAGAGGGAAAGAAAAGACGATGACCAAATCCGAACACACAAATCGACCAGCATGAAGTTTATCCTCCATCACAAAAAATGCATCAATTTTTTTTTTTTTTTTTTTTTTTTTTATGGATTAGAACAAATATATGAGTTGACATGACATCTGCAACATAACATAGCTCTGCCACAGATTGTTTTCCTGCAGAAACCCAGGGAGCTTTTTGTACTCCCTTTTCACTGCTTTCCTAAACCTCTCAGATTTCATTTAATTCATCTCTGTGTATCTATGTTAGCAGAGGACTTCCAGGACTTCCAGTAACAAGATAATACAACAAATACAAAGCCACTGCTACACGTCAGAGCACCTTCCTGCTTCAGACCATGAGATCAATGCAGACACACACATACAAGCTGCTAACTGTTCACAGCTCCAGCCTGAGGACAGACTCAGGATAAGGAAGTTTGCCACGAAGAGAGGGAAAAATCTCACCAGGCACTTTGGGGTCAGTCAAGTTGAGCAATTACAGAGTGACAGAGTTGATGATGTGTTTATCTGATTAGGCTTCAAACCTGTTATTACTGGCAACAAATGGCAGATGAACGCTTTAAGAGAAACTGTGTCTGCACGCTTTCATGTGAAGGCAACAAAACCTTTATGGAATAAATACAAGAGATGACTGAATGCAGCTATTGTCTAACATGGCTTTCTTCTCCTGTTTTTTTGCTTGTACTGTATATGCGCTACAAGTAACACGCGTCAAGCTCTGCAGTAGAGGTAATTTAAGCATATGTAATGTGACAGAGTTCCAGAGGGGGAAGCTCCGTTATCACTAATGTCATTAAGAGTGCAATGAGCCTCTGTGACAGGTCTCTAATGATCAGCAACGTGCATGTGTACATCAATCTAAGCACAAAGAAGTCACAGCACATATAAAAGTGTACAAAAAAACAAAGATGTAACCCACATGTTGGGTATAAATGTGATTTTTTTTATTTTTTATCTCTAGTATGTGTATTGTGCCAAACTGCCAGAAAACCCTGTCTATGTTTTTCTTAATGATAACAAAGGATGAGTAGCAGGATTAACTCACTTTTCAACTTCTTTTCAGTGGCTGATGTCACTCTTATGACATCAATGCACTCAAAAAAAAACTAAGTTAAAGAAGGAGACACTGAAAAACATTCATGTCTATTTACTTTTTGCAACTGATATGCTTAGTTCTTACAAGGAAGTTAAAATGAAACATTATCTCACTTCCGTGATTGTGTTGTAGACAAATCGAACTTTACAAGAAGAAAGATAAGAGCAAGATGTCCCCAGGTCACCAGAAACGATGAGAAAAATTACTGTTATTTCCTATGACTTTTAAAGTATTAATTTATATAAAGTATTTTGAAAGTAGGTTTAGATTATATAAACTGTCATCTACATCCTCTGGATTCGGTCTCTGATTTTTTAAAAATCCAATATCAGTTCAACTTATTGAGGTTTGGGCCTATTTGTTTATAAAGAGTCCTCTTAAGGTCCGACTACAAACGTTTCACTCAAGTGGAGGTCTAGATTTTGATGGGAACAAACTTTGACTAATTGAGAATTTTCTCTCTCAGCCTTTCTGGTAAGAATTTGCAGTTGTGTATGGGAACATGATCCTGTTTGTCACCCGATTCGAACAAAAATTCTGATACAGATTTCAAATTGAATTCTAGGTTATTTTGGCATTTGTAAAACTTCAATATTGACTTGATGACTGCAAGATACATAGGCAACGTTCTTTTAAAAATAGCATTATTGCCCTTCTGACATCAACAAGCAGCAGAAATTGCCTTGTATATGTTACTGCTGATGTCATTCCCTCTGGTAAAGACCGGATCATTTTAAGTACATCCTGACATGTTAAAACCTTGAACTCCAAGGTTTTCTTTTTTTCCCCAACAACAACATGTAGTGATTATGAGATATTATGTTCTTCAGTGCTTTGGATATTTGTATATACATTTTAAGATAAACAGATAATCTCTAAACCATCAATGAATTTACATCTAAAATAAAACAAGCTATACAATTACTTACTTGCAATATAAGCTTAGGACAGTTGATGTCATTTTCAGACAGGCCTAAACAAAAAGGTCACAAACTAAGTTCACCAAAAATCTTAAAACACTGCAGAATGTGTTGACTCTGAACAATGAATCAGGATAATGTATCTTGAGTGAAATTCACGATTCCCTCCCAGTGACTCCTAGATCCTATCACCTCTTGCAATGAGCAACAAGGATTCATCTTCTCTAGGGACACAGACGGAGAGGTCGCTCGTACGCTGGGAGTGAACGGGGGGCATCATAAGTCAAACGGCGACAGCTGAGCCACAGATCACAGAGGGCAGAGTCGTGCACACAGGAAGTGCATTCCTTCCCCTCACAGTCACTGCCCCCACTGATGTTTGTTTAAACTGGGTTCTGATATGTGGAGAGATTACTTCTTGGCTAAATTCTCCACCCTCGTCTCCAATGCTCTAAAAGCATCCAGCTCCTTTCTGTAACAACAGGACAGAGTGGGACAGGGAGTCCTTGGGGACTCTTCACATCTTATCAGACCCCACCCTGGATGTACTGCTCTGATGGTGTCCCACTTTCCTGATGGTAACAGAGCTCACTGAAACGCCAGACACAGCACCGCGTCAGACGTCACAACCAGATTTGTGCATTTGACAAACTGAGAGTATAACAGTGTCTGTACAACAAGTCAAAACCAAAGACTGATAAGGCTTTTTTTTTGTTTCATTCATAGTGATTTATTTGTTTTATTGAGTCCTGAAAATGGAAATTTGAGAGAAAAAAAATCAAGACAAATTTATGTATATGGTGTCACATGACTTCGTGTACATTATTTAACACATTATCTGTATTATGCATGACCAATTTAATTCAAAGAAAGCACTCAAGCAAGACTGAATGAAAAACAAAAACCTTAAATGCTATGACTACCTGTTAATGGCCAGAAATGTGTCTGTTCTGAATTTGATGCCAGCAATATAAATCAAAATAGTTGAGACAGGTCAGAATGACATGAACAATGTTGGCACATTAAAGCTCCTGTCACAATGCTTTCAGTCTGAGTCTATTGAAAAATGCATGTAACAAGGGTCTAAAAGAGAGAAAACAAAAGAAATTTTGTGAAATAATCACATATGTGTATCGCTGTTGATGCGCTCCCACTGTCAATACTACATTGAATTAGGATGAAGGGTGTGGAAATCACAGCATCTTGACTGAGTTTATTTTAGCAGAACCCTCAGATTGACTTTCAGTTTCAAACATCCATTATGCTAAAGTAAAGAAAATAATATGTGTATGTTTAGCTTAGCATTAAGTCATGCTATTATTATATAAATGCTGCTGCACGTTTTGCAATCTGAAATGTCAACAGCATAGAAAGGTGATGCTTTTATCTTCCTATGGCATATTTCACCTCAGAAAGTAAGATATGAAACAGTGTGATATATAAAAAACATTGATTAAGCTTTTGAGAGAGGTTATGTTTTCGGAATCAATGGAGAAAAGGATACATGGTATGTAAAATTTTACATTTTCTAATTTAAAATTTTCAAAAATTTTGGGATTTCTTTTTATCTGGGGTATATTATAAAACACCCAGTCATTTTGTGTTCCGACAAACAAGACAATTTGAGAACTATCAGTTGAATATCCAATTATCAGGTAAATCTGTTAAAACAGGTATGATGACAACACAAACATCAACAACCAACAGCTAGCAAGGACCCACAGAAGGCTTGAGATGAGCATTGTTTGTTACATTGGGCCCCTAATCTTGAGACATTGTAGCTCTGCTTAATTAAAACATTAAACTGTCCCACTGCGGTATTAATCTATCAACAGGATAGATTTTGATTCCTTTGAAACAAATAATGAAAATCATTTTGGTGAAAAAGTTACCAGTACTTGGTTTTAAAATTATTCTATAATGTGAACCAAATTTGATTTAAGAAGAAAAGGGTGGGCAAATGAAAGGAGATCAAATCTGTTATCTACTGAAAATTACAGCAATTGTTCCTATAAATGTAGATATTGCAAAATTCTGTGTATTTTTCAACCAGCACCTATATTTTCCATTGTAGTGGAAACTCACCTGAGTTTATCAGCCACAAAGATAACTCTGCGTTCCAGGAGGAGCGAGGCAAAGACGCGTAACACCTGCCGTACGCTGAGACACCTGAACAGGCTGTCAAAGTCAACATGCTCCAGTCTGGAGTCATTGGGTCGCCTCAGCTCTATGACCTGAATCCAATAAAAGAGCCACACATTAAAGTCTAACTTCTTAGTATGTTTCCCCTTACGGTTACGTTTATGCAATTATCTGATTATATATTTCTTTACAGGAACTGAATCTGCTTGTTTTGTGTCATTGATGAAAATCGGTGTTGCTTTGGGCAACAGTACTGACCTCATTTCCTGCACCGGGCAGAAAGGTCTTTACTTTGATAATCTTCCCTGGTGCAGGAAAGGGCGACTCCATCAGACTCCTCATGAAGGGATAAACCAGTGCCGCCGAGACTCCTCTGCGTCTTTCCACTTCATCCAGGATCTTAAAGACGCAAGAAGGAGGACAGATCCCTTCACAAAACTGACCCATTAACAGCTGTTACTCTTATGGACAAATGAGGTCATGTACAGAAAAATACAGTTTTCCACCAATAATAGCTGTTTGGATAATCGTGGTCATTTTTCTTTTGTAAAAAAACAATAAATAAATAAATAATAGATTTGTTTCCATGGCTACTGTAAAAGAAATTTCCACACAGAGCACCGTTTGGATCAGAGATGTCTCCTGTCTGGAAAACTGATTGGGAAAATCATTCACTGCTCTCATCTGTTACAAAAAGTCCCAGAAAAGCTGAATGCCAAAACCAAAAGAAAGCTTTAAACCATTACATTATTCTTGTCAACGTTCCTAAAATAGAATCACAAGCAGAATTACACAAACTTTAATCAAGAATTCAAATTGATAGTAATGCACGTGTGTTTATTGATTAATAAGGACTTCCTCACTTTGAATTAATAAGGTTGGAAAAGAATGACTTCTGTGAGACAGAAGTGAAGGAAATAATCGTTCTGGGAAATTAGAAAACCAAATGAATTCTGCAGAGATACGACAGACAGCCATTTCCATCATCTGCCAGATTGTTAAACACAGCTGCAGCACCACACTGATCAAGGTGGATGTGGATCTGATTGTGTGTGGGAGTGTGTGCATGCAAGACTGAACTTACTGTGGAGAACAAGTCAAAACAACCCAGCCGGCTGATGACACAGTACACCTCTGGAAGGCGAGGTCCTTTCCCAGTCGGCTGGAATAACGAGAGAACACGGATCAGACATAAGGAGATACATCTGCAGATGTTCCTAAAAACGGCTATAAATACACTCACCAGGCCTTCCATCGGCATAACATTACACATTCATCAAGTCGGGGGATTTATAGGACTTTTATTGTAATAAAAAACAGCTGAGTCAAAACGATCAAGAAATAACTAGATCTCACACGCAGTAAGAAATTCACAATTTCACAAATTTAGACTGCTTGTATTAGCAGCAGCTTGAGATGTGAATGCAGCTAACAACTATAAATTTGTAGTTTTGGTGTTGAGTTTTATGTAGCAGTTGTACAAATTACTGCCTTTAGTCCAGTTTCACCTATAAGGTTGTATATGAAACACAAACAAACAGTTGAAAACCTTTAAGACACAGGTCAAGAAAAACAATTACTTTCAAAAGATGCCAGAAATAACCAATTCCTCCATAAATATTAACTGGAGAGAACATTTATCTTCTAAATGTTTATTTGAAACCTTTGTTTCAGCTGTCAGTGTTGTTTTTATGACATCAGTGTATCAAAAAGATAAGTTGCTGGAAAGTGAAACTTGCATCTCCATAAGGCCTGTCAGTATAATGCGTGCTCTCATGGCAGACGGCTGCATCTACTTTGGAGTTAATAAAACACAGTGGACCAACAGCCGCTGATGTCATGGTTCTTGTCAGCACCACAACTTGGATTCTTCCTCAAGTCTCTTCCTCCAGATTCTGGGTTCTTGTTTTCTAAGATCCCAGATTTACTTTAATCTGAAAAGTGAACTGTGGACTAGATTTTTTTTTTTTTTCAAGCCCAGGTAAACCTCTGAGGTTGTCTCAGGTTCCTTAGCTTAACATGAGGAAGCTGTAACCGATGTTCTGTGTGTGTCTTGAAGCATTTATTGCAGCTGTAGTTCCCATCTTGGGAATTTCCACCAAATTCTTCAATAGGCTTTGAACAATCACCTTTCAAGGCAGCAAATTCTCTATTCGATATTTGTCCTTCCTCTCAATTTTCTATGAATATGCTTGGAAACAATACTGTATGATCATCCCAGTTCTTCAGAAATTACCTTTATTGTTTTAGTGCAGTTAGTAGCAATGTAGCCTTGCAACAAGAAGGTCCTGGGTTCAAATCTCAGGCTGGACTCTTTCCGCAAGGAGTCTGGATGTTCTCTCTGTGCGTGCGTGGGTTCTCTTTGTGTACTTTCCCCCACAGTTCAAAAACAATAATTGCTACATTAACTGGTCTCTTTATTTGTCCACAATCCACAGTAGAGATCAAGAGGCAATCTGTGCACTGCCTCTCATCGAATGACTGCTGTTTTGTACCAGCCCTCATTGCTGCCCAGAAAGGATAAGCGGGCAAATAAGGGTATCAGACGATTGGATGACTCATTGCGGAGGGTAACTATGACTATTGCCTGTAAAGTCAGTAATCTTCGTCATGAAAGTGTAGGCCACAACATAAAGCTTCTGTGTCAAAAATCTTTTTATTTGGAAATATATTATCACTGTTTCTGCATGACTTCATTTAACCAGTGAATTCCAAATGTTGAACTGAGTTACTGAGAAACAAAATAAACTTGTTCAATGAGATTTGAATTCGGCGAGATTCACCTGAAGATTTTATTCCAAAAAGAAAGACCATCATTAATTTGAACACTGTCATCTCATGGTTTGAGCCAGGGTCTGTGATTTGTCCTTCCATGCTACACAACCAATAAGTGATCATCTTCCAAGAGGAGCAATTTAATGTTTTGGTCTGGAAAATATGACAAGGATTCAGTTGACTTTAAATGAAGTCTTTATAGAGTGGATTTCGGATATTGCCGCTGCCTTTAGAGAGCGTCTGCCTGTCTGGTGGTGACCATTACATTTTAAAACACCACAGTCTCTCTGCTAAAGATTTGTTGCCTCTTTGCAGAGATAATGAGATCATTAACGTGATTCTTCAGGCTCCTTCAGAGCCACAGTAAACCCTCTGTCCACATACTTAAACATAGCCACAATGAGTAAATTAAACTTTATGAGGCTAATCTGTGTGTGTATAAAACAAAAAGACATTATATACAGGGTCGTAGGAAGAGCTAGGACAGTGCACGGTGATAGTATAACACAGGGATGTCTTTAATTTAATCTGCCTCCCAATGTGAGAGTCTTTTATGTGGTTGCCTCCCTCCTAAATACAGGTTTATCTGTAGGGGACAGCTGATCATATCTGCTGTCCCCTACATTCTCCCAAACCACTATGTGTCTTGAAACAACAGAGACTCTCAGTGAGAAAGACACAAATGAACACAGGCACTCTACAAGCGCCAATCCACTTGTCCATATTAGGTATACAATTTTCCCTCTTGTTTCTCCTCTGCTTCTCCAAACGGATGATTAAATCAACTGTGTGGGGCTTGATTCAAGTCCTTAGGAATGCTCGGCTACTGCCAACTGCTGGACGGATGGCGGGCGGGAAGCAAAGTTACTGAAGGAGCGCAGTTCCCCGCTCTCTGCCTTCGTGAAAAGGCTGCTTCTGTCTGGGTGAGTCTTATACCAAATGAGCGCACCAAGCACAACTGTTAGCAGGAAGCAACATTATTATTTTTTCACTAAGAAATACTATTATGCTGGACGTCCAGGGTAAACACTCACAAACAAACATGCTGAAGATGTGAAAAGACGCACAAAAACAAGAATCGGCAAACAACATCATCTGCGCAGTCACAACATCCCACACAGTCAGGCTCTCTGCCCACAAGCCAAATGGGAGGCTCAGCAAAACACTTCAAAGCGCTCTGCAGTCTCATTACGGGGAGGAAACGCTCCAGAATGACAAGGTTTGGATTTTTTCCTGGTTTTTCTTTGTCTTGCCCTCTCCTGAGAAAGCCTTGTTAAACTAAATGTCTAAACTTGGGTTTTTATCTTTGGTTATTATGTTTTTATTACATATTTCATGCCATTTTAACGAGTTATTCAAATGATGTGTAATTTTTTTTGTCATAATGCTCGTATGGAGAGAGATTTACAAATGTAATTATATGTTTGTTTTTTTTATTCCCATTTCACTCTTTCATTCTTTTAAAACTATGGCTTGCATGTTTGTTATTCTCCCGGTAACTCTGCAGAGCCATTTCCTGTGCTGAAGCAAAATCCAATCAGCTGCTAAAACAGATACTCCCACTTTTCCCACTGGTCTTAGTCTCTTTAATCTGTTCAGCTGTGCATGTTTTTCATGATTTTACTTCCTGTTACCACAGCAGACAATCAGGCAGCACATGGACATGTCTGTAGGAAAACAACATCACATGTGCAAAGAAAAAGGCCTGTCACAACAACCATGGCTGAACGAGGTGTGGGGTGGGTGGCGAAGAGGGTGAAGGGGAACCGGAGAGGAACAGGAACTTCTTACCAGAAGCCGTCTGCAGTACCCAAACCGTCTGCTGCCATTCTCTCCAGTTAGCATGAAGGAGAATGTTTCACTGCAACACAAAAAAACGAACATCACTCCAAAGCCACTGACATCTAATAAGAAAGTCACCTATTTCATGACATATTTGTCTTGCAAGAGCCAGACTGTCTGGTTGTATTTTAAAACTGTCTGGTTTCTGACAGTTTTTCTTTAGACTTTGGTTACTTTCTCAACTGACTGGTTTCAGAAGTGGCTGTGTGGTTTTTTTCACATTTTCGGGATGAATTAGAAGAAATTTATTAATCCTCAGTCAGTCAACACATGGACATTGGCTGCCTAAAAAAGATATTTTAACACAAACAAGGTGCTTTGTGAAGAGCAGCCAGCTGAAAAATTACAGTAATACAATAAATAATAAACGTTCAAAGGAGTGGGTGGAACTATAAACATATTAAAACCTACCTCTTCTCCAGAAATATAAAAAAAAATCTTAGTTTCAAAACTACCTAAATATTCTGTGTTCCTGCATTATAAGGATTTTTATTTTATGTCTGCTCACAGATAAAGTGCAGGTCATTTCCCACCAGTTGTGTGTAGCTGACCTCTCCACAAGCACACTTCTGCATACCTACTAGCTCTGCAAGTTCAGGCAAGTCCTGTTATCCCATTAATTCTCCCACAGCAGCACACACTCATTTCCTATTTAAAAATGAATGTGGGCCATGTCACCTTTTCTTTTTTTTTGAGTTTTTGCAGCTTTGGTTGTTAGACAAGTTTTTACAAAAAGTCATCAGGATGTTTTATAATCCAAACTCGTGTCAGTTCATACTTTCTATTGGGCCTTGTCTGCCAACTGATGAGCTAAAAGTCATTTATTAAACTGGTTTAATTTATATATGATATTAGAGCTTTTTTCTGATTATTTACATGTTGACTTTGGAAAAGGAGTCTCAGTTTTCACTAACAGAAACTTGTCTTTAAATCAAAACTTTCATTAACACTTAATAACAGTTCTAATACCCATCAGCTATCTAAATAGATGCTTCTGTAAGAACCTAAGAGAGAAGAGTAAATAATGATAAAGCTCGAAGGATACCTGGTGTACTCAGAGACGGGACTCCAGTCTTTTGCGTCCGGGAAACAGAACTGAGGAATAGCTTTGAGCCTCTGCTCCGCCTCCCTCATCTGCTTGGTCAGCCTCTCCAACTGCAAGGGGACGCAACAGGACTCCAACTTATCGTTTATGAAATTACCGGTCGATATTTTACAAAAGGCTTCAATAAAACGTGTCATGGAAGTTTAAACCTCTCGACCTTCAAGGCCTCCGTCACAGAGTCTGCATCCCCCAGGGGACATTTCTTGTGAACTAAATAAAAACCTTTCAGAATTTATTTTTCTAATAAAACACTTGCCAGTCACATGAATGAAATCCAGTTATTTTTAACTTAAAGTAATGTCTGCAGCTACCCACAAAGATTTAAATGATCAACAAAGTGGGCAGTCACATGAAAAAAATCTATGGAACATTTATTATTATAGCTATTAATATGGCAATTAGTCAGAGAAACCAGAAAACCTTTATATAATCCAGAGGTGGTAGTGGCAATAGGAATGATAACAACAGAGTGTTTAAATGGCATTTATTACTCACCATGATGTAGTTCAGACCAAGTGAACTGTTAAACAGTATTCTAAAATGACATCTGCCAAAATTAATATCTCAGTTAAAGCTCTGGAGTGCTTCAACGCAATTTAGTCTCATGTTGTTTTGGATTGCTATTGACGTGTTTGAACCACATCACACCTGCTAACCCCCCCAAATTAACACAACCTTAATTCCCATGATAACTTCCTGTAAACAGATCTATATTAGACATGTGTGACAAAAACAATGCAACCCAAAGTATTTCCTGAGAGCAGATATAAATAATTTGAAAGAAGTAGTTCCTTTATAGTCAAGTATCAAAGAGATTTGCATCTATATCTTTATGACGGGAGCCAACGTCATAAAACTTTCAAATAAAAACTTTGACTGGAAAGAAAAATTCACAATTTTATTTTTCAGACTTTAAACATAATCGCTGTTTCAAACAATGTGAGCTATTTAACTGCCCACAATACAAACAAAGATTGACTTAAATAACACAAAATGAGCAAGCTGAGCTTATCATGCCAGGTGTGAAGTTTGCCTCAAAGGACCGGTTGCAGGTTTCAGAAAAAGCTTTTACCTTGGGGAACTGATAGGAGACCTCTGGGGCGTAAGAGTTCTTTCCAGGTTTCTTTTTCAGAGAAACAACAACAAAGTACTCAAAGAGCTCTCTCTCCTGCCACTCGATGAGCTGCAGCTCCAGTGTTCGGTAGCTCGGGGCTCGTCGCAGGATGGACTGCAGCTTCAATAACCTCTGGGTGTGAGCTGAGCAGGGAAAACGTTTTGCACGAAGTAAATAAGCAATATTAGTTCTAACTATGTGGTTTAACACAATCTAATACCCATAGCTCAAGCCTCTTGTTGATCATAGATGCAAAACAATAACTTTAAAGTTGTGGGATAGAAAATCAGAGAAAACAGATGAAAGTATTGCTCACCTTTGAACCTGTCATCTGAGTCACTCTCACTCTCACTGTTGTCATCTGGAAACAAACATTAAAGAGAAACTGATATTCTCCTATGGGTCAATGGGGGTACTTTCAGATATGTGTTTTTGTCATGAGAAAGACACACAAATAGAAGAGGGAGAGAGAGATAGACGGCTCTCTGTGGGTAGAAGACACATAAATATTTACCCACTTATCTGGCCTTGGGATAAAAGGGAATAAGGAACAGCCTTACCTCTGAGAGATGCCGTCTCAAGATTGGACATGGACAGCTTCTTTAGCCTCTTCTTCCCTCGTTTAGTGCAGTAAATGGAGTTGATCCTTTGGACCAGCTGTAAACAGAGACGAGAGGAAATTCTCTGTGAGGAACTTGGAGTTCATTCTGTTTGTCTTTTGATCCTAAGTATAGAGGAAGCAGGCCTGTTCCTGGCCAAAAGTAACAGTCTAAAGCACATTGCATATATTTCAAGCATTGCAGGTTATTAATAAGAAATGCCTCAGGGAAAGCTCTTTAAAAAGCACCCCAAGGGTTGATTTTCATGCAAAAATATCTAACTGGATCAAAGCCCGGTGTCATTACGCCTCTGTTCCAAACAGAGGAATTATAAATGATCCAGAACCATCCAGACTCTGACTTGGTCCCGACAGAAACCTGATCAGATTTGTGAAAGCTGGAGCTCCGAAAAGGCCCCTTGCAGCAGTTTGTGTGGGATCCGGCTGTGTGTACCTTGGGGGTCCTCCAGTGCCTGCGTGAAGGCAGGGAATCACTGGTGCCACAGAGGCTATCGTCCAGCAGGCCGCAGGGGGACGATGACATGCCCATCTGGGGGATGAGCAGCATTTCATCGTGGCTGTAGCGTTTGGACAACTGGGACATGCGGTGGCTCTTCCTGTCGCTTGGACAGGGGAGGCGGAGAGACTGGCTGCTGGGTTTGGAAGGCAACTGGGCACAAAGAAGAGAACAGTCGCAGTCCGGAGCAATTCACGCAGATGAAGATTTACTGTTGATCTAATGGTTGCCTGATTCTATAATGAGAAATAACAGGAAATGATATGACCAAGTACAGCAGCTTCAGCTTCCACCTTTACTTCCTGTATAAGTTGCAGGAAAAAAACCAACAAAAAGGCTACAAAAATAAAACTTGTCTTTTTCACCTCAGTAGATTCTAAATGACTATCAGATATTAAAATAGTTTTAAACGCTACAGAGTAATAATCAGCTGCTGCTAATCATGCGGTTCCTTCAGCAACAACCCCTTTCCATTGCTAATACTCAGTTACTCCTTGTTGGGATAAACTGTGGAAAAACTAATACTGTTCCATAATCTACCGTTTCTTCATATTTATTAAAAACTGAAACACACATAATTTATTTTTTTCACTTTTCCAAACTGCACAGACAGCCAATAAACAGCTGAAAGTAATTTAGTAATTCAGATAAATGAGCTTTTTCTGCTATTAACCTGCTCAGACTGGAATGTTAAATAGAGGAAGCATATATGTTTCCACCATTTAACATTCCAGTCCACTTTGGTGGTTCGTTTACATATAAACAAGCCACCTAAACATGGGTGTTTTCTGCTATAAGTCACTGGTTATTTCCAGATGCACTAAACTCCTGAAGTCTTCCTCTTTTTGTGTTGCGTGTTACAACATATGAAGCCTTTTCCTAAAGTAAAGGTGGTTATCTTTTCTGTTTCATTTCATTTGGGAAGATGAAAGCCAATTTCCATTTGTTTGCATAAGCAGCAATAATCTGATAGCACCCTAATGTCGGACATTAAACCACATAAAGAGCATTTTTACAAAGCTTCTTTGATTTGATTTTCACTCCTGAATCTGATCACCATTCACAGAGTTTTGGCAGTAAACGTACAACAGATAACTAGGGATTTCTGAGGGAACATAGGACTGGATTTCCTGGAAACAATTGTTACGAATAAACATTTTTATCAACATGTAGTATGACATTCTTCGCCCGACCGGCAGCTCATTAACGACACAATTGTTTGTTAAAACGACGAATGATAGTATTTGACAGTTTGAATTTCCAGTGAAAATAACATGAAATGTATCAAAAGTCCAAGTTGGAAAAATAAGGTGACAAAGAAAGATGAGTAGAGCTTTAAGTTTTTGATACAGATTGGATTAATATGAATTACTTGATATTAAATTTCCGAAACTGAGTTTTAGATTTCTTGTTCCTTCAGCTTATATTAGATCCACATATCATACATTATTGTGTATTAGAATATTATTTTACATTAACACACAAATTATCTACAAATTATCTACCAAATTATATTATAGATATCCTTAACCCACTAGACGAGCTCCACAGATGAGGTTAATCTTCATATCCATGGATAACAGAGTGCTTATAAAAGGTTTTCATCAGCAGCTTTATACAAAATGATCAATTATAATCAGGCAGTAACATTTTAGTCTTCACCTCAACACCTGTATTACTCTTTTGCACATGTAGCAACGTTTTCATGATCAAAATGTAGACTTTTGCACATGTAGTCTGCATGTGCTGCTGTTACTGCAGCAGTAACAGCACAATCTGTGTTACTGCACAATCTGCAGTAACAGATAGTGCCAGTGAATATGTCGATTATCAAGTTGACCCAATTAAAGACATTTCCATTTGCTACGTGACCTTGCTGAGAGCTGATGAGTTTCTCTGGTTATTGTTGGTCACAAACCACACAAACCAGTCTAGGCTTGTCAGTGGCACTTCTATTTACAGTGAAAGGCAGGATTAAAATTCAGGTCAAGTCTTCTCGGTTATATAACAGCAATTCACAACATCTGTCACAAAACGTTTCATTCAGTCAAGAAAATTCAGTTAAGATCATTTCAATAACGGTCAAATCAAATTCTAATAAAATTAATTCAAATTCAGCTGCAGAAATATGCATCTGAGAAAGCCCAGCTGATTAAATCTGCCATCAACTTTGCAGCAACCCCTGATCCTCCTTTGCATTGCAGTAGAGAGGAACAAAACCCTTTATCAGGAAGAAACCTCCAGTAGAATTGGGTTTAGCACTAAATTATACACATTTTAAGCTGTACAAGTAAGTATACCGATACAATTTACATTTATTTAAGCAATTTTATCTCTGATGTGAAGGGGTTTTATTTTTGTTTTGTTTTGTTTGTTTTAGTTTTGATCTTTTTGCTCACCCTGAAATATTGTTGTATTACATATCCAGGAGATAATGCTGACAACCGAAGGGCTTACCTGAGGTGGCGAGTTAAGCTTCCTGTCCATAGTGGCCCAAGATCGGCTGTTCTCCGACAGACCGGACTTCCTACTCAAACTCCTCCGCTTCAGGTCAACATCCTCATATGGATTCTCCTTCTCTGTGGAAACAAAAAAACAAATTCAGCATAATCTTGTAACTCGTTGTGAAATGAGGGTAATATTCGATCAAAGACTGATTAGACTGAAGGGTCAGAGCGGGCACTAAAGATGTCCACCGCATAATCGAGCCCTCCCTTTTTTGTTTTTGGACAGTCTGAAAAAGAGGTGAGTCGTGGAAGGTAGGTCAAAGGTCATCCCCAGCTGATTCTGGTGAACTCCCTTTTTAAAGTAGTTACTGTTGGCAGCAGGCCTTGCAGACCCCCATGGCCTCATTGAAACCCGTGGACATAATGCTGCTGGTGAGTCACAGTCCAGGCATGCAACATGTCTGCAAAGGAAGAGGAGGGTCTCCTCCTTAGAGGTTTGAGCAATAAAAGTATTCGGTTAAGACATATTTTAAAGAATAGTTATATGTCTCTTATAGTCCGTGTAATGCATACTTCAGAAGCACAAACTAAGCAAAGTAGTTTATTCATCTAGTTGTTAGTTTTATATAACTCCTTAACACAACGTTATAAAGCACTTCTTAATTACATGTTTTAAATAAACATATTCTACAACTGGCCACAATTTTACTTTCTTTCCAGGTCATTTATTCTACATATATGAGGGAAATATTCTTTCCAGAGTTCCTATGATATCTCTATGTAAAAATTCTTTTCCATTTGTTGTTTTTAATGACATTAGAGTACAAAACATTCATCCAAATAAGGTTTATTATCTGTTACTTATGGCACAAATCATACAACACAAGATAGAAGCCCAAGATTCAGATAACAGGAAAACCTGGTTGTACCTTCAACAAAAAGGTAAGTTTGAAAAATCAAAAAATTGCAAGCTATGCTTAGCAAACAACAGTCCTCGTACTAGGGTATAATCTGAGAAAGTATCAGTGTAATTTTAAATATAATACAGTACAATCCTAAATAGAGCAGAAACTCAATATTAATACAGATGTCATTTAGAAGTATTTCTGTTTATTTCTATTACTACATTAAAAACAGACAGTAGTGTTGACCAAATAAGCTGTGCTGTTCCACTGTGATCGTAGCTATGAATGAGACTAGCACAGATGTAGCTACTGTTCTATAGATGTTCCTCAGACAATAAATTATGTTGGAAAAAAGGAAACGAAAGAGCAATACAGCGAACCAGCAGCTTTCACTGATGTCACCTGGCAGAGGACCAACATTAATAAAGCGCAAACTTGTGCAAAGCTGCAGTTCGTTTCTATTCAGATGTGCTCTGAGAATGGCTTTTTTTGGCAGTGCCTGAAAAAAAAGGTTGTGAGAATGAGAAGAAACCACAGTGAAAAACAAAAGCAGAGCCAGATGGAGTAAAAATGCATGAAGGGAGCTTTTATAGGAAAGACAATCAGCGCTATCTGTCAGTGGAGTTTGAAAAAACAAGTATCTGTGTGGTAGCCATGGCCCAACTTCCTGAGCATACTGATGGAAAACCCAATGAACTCCAACAAAGAGGGAGTGTTTTTCAAACATCTGGGATTATAAAGACAGACAGTTTCGTTCACTTATCTATTCTTAGGTTAATTATTGAGCCGGCGCTCATACACAGACAGTGTGAACTGCCAACGGCTCCTGGAAGCGTCATGTTGGGTCTCACAGTAAATTAGCTGAGTGCAGTAATCTTCTGTGCATCGTTAACACTGAGGAGGAGAAAAAGAGGGCTCAGTCCGGCCCCACGTTGTGCGACTGCTCCATTAAACCGGAGCAATACTGTAATGAGAGCCTGCTGGGAAAATGACATGTCTGTATAGCTACTTATATGCAGCAGGGTACTAATCTACTCCTCTGATTACAAACATCTCTCTGACACGCTCCCAGATACGGTGTTATGCAGGCAGTGGACACACCTCTGCTGCATGCTGTGATTGTGCATTTCTGTGTACACAATGGACTCTGTGGGCAAGGCGAGGCACAGAACGAACTATACCAACAATGCTGGTATCAGCTTTCACCATGAAGGACATAAAGAGGTGAGCTATGTTACAGTTGCTCTGTTGTAAAGGCAAAGTTGTGGGACTGAAAAACAAGTAAAGATACACTGCAAACCTTTAGAAAAACATGTGAAAAACATAAGAGGTTTCATAAAAGAATGTGTAAAAGCTTAGTTATAGTATCTTGCAAAAACAAAAGCCAATCAGCTTCCCTTTCCTTGAAGAATAGCATCTCCATAGAATCATACTTTAATCATTTTGGACTGCTCTACGCAAAGAATCTTCTTCTACATATTTGCTGTTCTTTCCACATGACTTTAAAATCCATCCATCTTCCGTTCGCCCTGACTTTAAAATATGACTTTAAATTAATGTTTCTATGGCATTCTTAAATAAGAACTTTAAATGGTATTCTTCATGCTCAATTTGTGGAATGTACTGCCATGGGTTTTCCTGTCAACATTTTCACACCTGAGTTCTGCAGCTCCTCCATAGATCTCATAGGTTTCCTGACGGCTTCTCTGATTAATGCTCTCCTTGCCCAATATGTCAGTTTAGGTCGAAATCCATGTGAGAGCTTTGTTTTATAATCTAACTCTGCTTCAAATTTCCCAACTTTATTTTTGACCTGTCTGCTGTCTTCAATGGTCTTCATGATGCTATTTTTTATGAATATTCTCTAACAAAGCCCTGAGGCCTTAAAACAACTGAAGAAACTGCATTTATACTGACATTAAATTATACAGCGATGGTCTATTTACTAATAAGATAAGTCCTAAACATAAAAGATTCACAGGTTTTATTTTGGTGGTGTCAGAGTAAAAAGGGGCTGAATACAATTCATTTTCCTTCCCCTTCCCGATCATGTACAACTTCCTGTTGGTCTACATTCCCAACAAAATACATCGAAACATGTTGAAAATAAAAATGAAATGGTTCAAAGGGCGCGAATACGTTCGCAATGTACTGCAAGTCTTGCTAAAAAGAGTTGCAAAATTATAGGTTTGTCAATTCTTTGCAAGGTTAAATCATCCCAGACACAGTCTCCCACATTTGCTTACAAGCGTAAGACCAGACATTTGTATCGAGTCACTGCTGTACAGATTCATGATTCATGACCCACTAAGCAACACATCACTCACCAGCACTTCATTCATCAACCACACCGGCTAAAGGCACTTGAAAAGTACTTTCAGATAACAATCTGCCATTTGCTTGTATTAGCACAATAGGCTGACACTCCATAGGTAAACATCTAACATCAAACACAGGTGCAAGAACCACAAATGATAGGAAATGATGAAAGCAAGCTAAGCTGTTTTAGGGAAGTTCAGCGCATATCTGGGTCAACAGTGGGACTTTACACACAAAGGGGTATGGAAAGGTTGCTATGATTTGAACAGTTTCTATGGTGGATTGGCCAAAATCAATAACCCCTAAAACAACACATATAAATTCAAGCTCATTTTCTGTTTCCACTGAAACTCTGTATCCCCCTAAAGGCGGATAGGCTCCGCCTTTAGGGGGCGGAGTCTATCCCAGAAGTCAATAGGCAAGAGGTTGGGTACAAACCAGGCAGGTTGCCAGTTCATCACAAGACCAATACAGAGATACTTACAGAGCCACACTTACATTCAGCTGCAAATACAATCACAAATTAGGCAGAAAAGATGTTCTTTGGATTCCAGAAACAAACGAACCAGAAGAAAACCCTGCCGTTCATGGAGAGAACATGGAAGCTTCACATAGAAAGAACGTAGCTGAGTCTTTAGCCAGAGATCTTCTAACTGTGAGACAACAGCACCTACTACTGCAGCTATTGTGCAGTAAAGGGTGAACTGTCTAGAGTTTGTTGCTTTGTCATCTTTGTCTAAAGCGGTGTTGTGCTTTCAGTTTTATTGTTGGCTTTCCTGGAATGTTATAATTTTCCAAATGCCATATTGTCCTCTATAATGCTGGGTTTACATGGTGAGCTCCCCAAATGATGCCTTGCTTAAACCATGCTTTCTTTCTCTTTTCTATAAATCCACCATTTCTTTGTTTTATTTTTTTTTGCTCATTTGTTTTTTGCTTCTTTTTTCTTTTTTTTTTCATTTTAATCTTGTCTCACTGTATTTTGTAGTTCAAGGCCACCACTGGGATCACTCTGCGGGATACAATTTTGGTCAAGCACAAAGACTGCCGAGAGAACGTCGCCAAAACTGCAAAGTCTAACCTTCCCAGTGCTGGATGAACAATGGGAGCTTTGTTAAGATTCACAAGAAAATCCGTCATGCCCTGACATTCACTCCGGCGCTGCACATCCTCAGTGAGGGAGAAACAAAAAAAAAAAAACAAAGACACTTATGAGCAAGCAATGGACCGTGAAGTAATGATATGCTTGTATATAAAAAAATTCAGCCCTTATTTGGTAATCATTAAGCGTTATAGCATGAACAATATTTCAGAGAAGAGAGCTTTTTTTTCTGCGTGTGAAACCTAAGCTACATCATGGGCCTGTGTGCTCACACTGACACACATTTTCGCTGCATTGAGAATGCGCCGGGGGAGTCAGCAGCTGAACTGGGCAAAAGGCCTGGGGTCATTTGCTAGTGGAAAGGAATTTGGCTTTTCAACATGTCCGGCATTTCATACACACATCATTTCTCAGAGCAAACTACTGCATTCTTCAAAGCTCTGCAACCACCCTAACTATCTGGTGTCTCTGTTACTGATTACAGCAGCTTAATGAACAAAGTAGTTAGCGTGTGTGAGACAATATGATCATGTTTTTATTGGAATGCCACAATTATTAGACTATAACTCTGTCCATCACGTATTGATCTTACACTAAAGGCTGGGTGTTGACAGACTGAACCTATAATGAGAGTTTTGAACCTGGAATGTCTACAACAGGAAGAGAAAGCAGCAGTTTGTCTCCAGCCTTATTACATTAGGCCTCCTGCGTCAGACTCCAAATTTCACTAAACATCTAATTATTAAACTCACGCAGTCTGTGATTTTTTTTTTTTCTCAGAAAATATCCAAATTTTATTTTGTAGCTCAAGTTTTCCAATATTTTAAATGTAATGTGTATGTTAGTAGCTGTTTTTTATAATAAATGAATAAAAGTTCATTAGTCTCCTAATTAACTTTACCATCCTTTGTGGGCTATGCGTTAAAGTGGCAGCTAACTGTCTAAAAACCCTCAGTTCGGAGAAACAAGGTTTAGTTCTAACTAAAGAAGGAAGCTAAAGGGACTGATCCAAAAAGAAGATTTCTGCTTTCTTACTTTATCTTATTTGAAAAATTGTTGCTGAGAAAAACATAATAAAAACAGAGGGAACAGAATCAAAGAATATTCGCCAATAGATTGTGTACAAAGCACAGGGTTACACAGCGCTGCCCCTCCCCAATATGTTTCTGCACACTGTGAGGTAAAGTATAGATTTGCGGCCTGAGCCCGACTCAAACCTGGCCCGAAATTGGGGCTGGGTCGATTCAAATTCAAAATTATTTGCTTGATGGTCGGTCTGATTGGGCGTCGGTGGTGCGTTTAATAAGCCGACAATACATGTAGCACAGAGAAACCCAAATGAGACTGCATGATATAAAGTTTTACTAATCTACTTATTAAAGTCTAAATAGAGGCATTGGCAGTGTACCCTGTCCTGCACTTAGACATTATTAGACGTCTAAGTGCATGATATTTCATTTGTTGAGTTGGATCAGGCTACGACACAATGTCTACAGGTTCAGGTTGGGACGGGCTGGATATTTTAGGCCTGATCTAAACTCTACTTTCATCTGCTGCTTCTTTTTCAAAACAAAGTGCCTGGTGCCAAAACCACCACCCTTATTCAGGTAACACTGTTTTAACACAGTTGACAAGATAAGAGTGGTTTGTTTGATTCTGAGGTTTTATTAAAAACAAGGACTGCACAAGTAGTTTTTTTTCCTGTGCAATATACTTGTATACATCGAAGCTGCAACTATACTTATTCTGCATTTTTCAAAAAATTTGTCTTCCATTAATTTAACTGCATAGAGTATATTTTCTTTAATCTCATACCATGTCAGACCATTGCTATAAGTGAAGAAAACAATTGACCTGTGCTTACCTACTATGTCCTCATAGGCATTTTCCTCTAAAGTGCTTTTGGAACTGGGCCGACTCTTGGGGTCCGTGGTCAGCGCTCCGTTCTCTGTGGGGGAGGAAGGATATGAAGATGGCAGGCTGGCAGCATCCTCCGATTCACATAACTCTCTGAGCAGGAGTTAGAGAAGTAAAAACAAACAGAGATCCATAAGCAAAGCTACAAGTAAGAATGAGTCATTGAGTCTCATAAAGTGAAAAAAAGCTAATAAAAAACAGAAGAAAAGGAATCCCGTGCATCTGGAACACAAAAAAAAAACAGTCGAGATGGGGTTTAACTCCTCCAACAGGTGATTTCATCCCACAGGAACCTTAAAACTAATCACAAAAAAAGAAATGTGCTTCAATCATTAGGAAAGTTCCAGAAAAGTAAACATGCAGGTAGCTTACTATCTCTTAGAACACATCACATGTCAAGAAACTGCATACAATGATAGCTGGGCTACATTTGTGGGAGAATCTACTGAAACTTCACAATGGGCCATCGACAGCATGCGGTTCTAAGGCCCGTTCTGAAACGGTTGCAACCGCAGGAATGTTAAACAGACTCCATGGGATGAACGTTTGAGGATTTCACATAGGAACGATCTGGTGAGGCAACACCCTCACTCAAAAAAGGTCTGACACATGAGAGTGAAATAAAGGGAAAGGCAAAGGTCAGCTGCAAGATCTGACTGCAGCTGGTAAGTGTGAGAAACCATGCACGTCTCTAAGAGAGAACATAGTTCAAGAAATTTCTAAATCTGTTTTGTAGAACATCAAAAAAAAATCTGGAACGGGTCTGACATTTTAAATATTGTGTAAACCAACACAAATCAGATATCTCCAGCATGAATAGTTTCCATGACATACACTAAGGAGCCAAAACCACTTCACAGGGAGACAGCGGGAAACAGACCTGAGCGATTAGACAGACATAAGAACATGAGACGTCCTCACCTGTCCGTGATTCTCACTGGCTTGCTCCCCTCATGCTTGGTGGTCCGTGTGGTGCTTGGTGCAGGAGTGGAGGGCAGAGGTGGGGGAGACTCTGAGGTTCTGTCCGGAGGTAATCCATTAGCTGACAAAACGTCCTTCTGGTCCCGTTTGGCATCATATTCAAAAGTGCGTTTGGGTTTAGGTAAGGGGTTCACTTGTGCGCCGACAGAGGTTTGTTGACTCTGCGGTTCCGGGCTCTCGGATCTGGTTGAGCTCACGCTGAACCTTTGTCTGAGCCTGGAAAGCTTATCAGAGACCAAAATAGTATCTGGTTCTGTGGCCACAGAGCAGATGCTGCTGCGCTTACTGGCACATGTGCTGTCCAAGTCATCACCTATCACAAAGGACTTCTGTCTTGTCTTGTCAGGAGCGTAGCAGTTACTGAGATATCGTGGAGGAGGAGGGCTGGGATTCTCCTTCAGGGCTTGTTCTATCTTTTGTATCCTGTTTAGGACCGCTGACGTCTCTTTACGAGCAGACAGGGTACGCACAAACCCTCCAGAAGACTCCGTCTTGCTTTTCCTTTTTTGGAAACGACCCAGGCCATCTTTGTCTGAAACTCCCTCGTCATCCTCCGTCCCAGTATAGGAGCATTCAGAAAAAGCTGTGCTCATCCTGCGGACTCCCTTAAAATCAAAGGTTTTCTCGCTGCAAGGAGAAGAGAGCAGACTTGGGCAGCCCTCGCTACCGCCAACAAGCTCCCCTCCTCGCTTATCTAGACACAGGCTCATCCTAGGCAGAGACACCCTCCTGCACTCCCATTCTGAGATCTTTTTACGGATTGTGGTGGGAGGGATGCCTGCTCCCGAGTGGGTGAGGGAAAGGGTGCGTTTGTGGCCTTGATTTGAGGAAGATCCCAGAGAGAAAGTGCTCCAGCTCAGAGGCCGACCATTGAGTTCTTCTCCTGCAGGGACTTCCCCTTGATTCTCCTTCTGTTCCTGATCCCCCTGATCCTCCTGACAGGTCTTGGTCAGTAACGGGGGCTTGTAGATTGAGAGCCTGTTGTCCAGGCAGCTGATGCTCTTCGATTTGGAGAGCCGGCCCTGGGGGTCAGTGTCACCTGTGAGAGAGACACCGCTGCACAGGCTAGCTGTCTTGCTGCTCCATCCAGCTCGCAGCAGGAACCTGCCGTCAGTCCTCACGTACTTAGCCTGTTTGGTCTCTCCGTCACTAAGGACAGGCTGCTGGTTCTGCCCTTGGCTGGCAGAAAGTGCTGGGAACGGGGATGTGGACTGGCTCCTAAAACAGGATAGAGCAAGCAGTAGAGGTTAATAGTAAACACCCATTTTCCTCATGACTGGCTATGACCAGTCAATGCTAGATCAAACACAGAATTAGAATAATAAGATTGTTTCAAAACTGAAAATTCCAGCATCTTAAACAAGCAGTTCTTTGACACATTCATAAATTAAAACAAGAAATTTTTCTCACGAGATTATATCGAGAAGCAGAACTAAACATAATTCAAGCAAAATGTGTAATATATGAACACCATTTATGCAGGAGGAACATGTGGTTGTCTCGTGTTTTGTATGTTATTATGCAATTTAATTTCGACATGTGAATTGCTTGTGTTTCACATGTCACTGAAAAATACAACTTTCATGTGTGAAATAAGTTCAAGTAATGAGCAGATAGTTGAAACAAATCAATACGTGGATGTGTCCAAACTTTCTTTGGGTTAATAGGTCAAAAACACTTGTGGATCAAAGGATTAACAATTAAGAGTCGGTGAACAGCTTCAGTTATTACAGATAGAAATGCTTTGATTAATAAAATGCTAATATGTCAAAATCCTTTGAATTACAAACAACTTCCATGACTAAAGATCTTGGTGAATATTTTTCTATGACAGTCAATGTTTGGCGCAGTTAATTTTTCATAAAAAGAAAATTCACTCAAACGACTTTGTATGTGTTACACTCCATGCTTTTCAGAATAACAAAGGGTAAAACAGACTTTGATTTTTTGAACAGTTGGTAAGTGTGCTGCATCTCTATGTAGCACACTTACAGATTTTAATCAACCAAAAACGACAACACATAGGGACCGCAAACGAGTCTATTGAACCTTTTAATAAGAAGCTGACTGTGGAACAGATGGGACAACTTTTCCAGGATCAAAGCCGACATGAAAACCTGAAGCCACGTATTCAGAAAAACCAGAGGAAAGTATTCAGTGTTTGGCAGCATCAGAATAAAACTAAGGGCAAAAGGAAATACACACTTCATTTAAATTACGCTGTGGATTTTTCCAGGTAATTGAAAAATTACTTGAAGAGATTCACAGCAGACCACACACAGAAGGCATTAAGCGCAATGAAGATTTATGAAAGCCACCTTACCTGCAAAGTCTGACTGCGCCTCTCGGGTTCTCACAGCCTTTTCTGATCCCTGCAGCTACAGTAAGAGATTCTGGACTCTACCACTGTCTCACACAAGTTTTCCCATGCTGTACACCTCCTTTAGGAAGACATGTACCCTCACAGTCACCGGACACTCCAACACTCATATTCTCCCAGAAAGCCTGTGATTATCTGGAAGCTGACTAACAGTTGTGAAAGTGAAGCACCGGGAGATCTGATGTCACCGTCTCGGTTAGAATAACGACTCTTGGGAGGAGAAAGCTGAAGGCTGCTGACTGTGATCCAACAGTGCAGGTTAGGACAGATCTGGCTTCACACCTATCTGCCCTTCCCGTATTTCACTCTCTCTGCTTCAGGCTGGAGAGAAACTCACACTGTGCCTGCAAGCTTGGACCATGATGGATGAAACTTATCTTACATCCTTTCCAGGAAGCATGAGAATCATTGTCTGCAGATTTCTACAGCCGGTTTTCACTTTGAAAAAGTAAACAATATATCATCACACAATGCTCAGGTGTTTCTGCAAAGCTGTTAAATTAATTGGACCTCTCCCAGTCCTTAATATATTAAATTAAGGACTTAAGGAAGAAGTCCCTAAGTTTGTCATTATGTTTGGATTCTAAGTAATCCACAATAAAAATGAAACAAGTTAACTTTTTCTGTTTGTAATTTCTCTTTTAGATTTAGTATATACTATCTACCATAGCAGATTACCCGTCTAAAACAATTGTAACATCATCTCTCAAGAAAAACTCGTTGGTTAAACAATAATTTTTCAGCTTTATGGTCTCTGTGACTGGGAAAACAACAATAAATTCAACTGTTTCACTATATTTAACTCTTTTCTCTGTGGAGTCTGCAAGAGCTCCATTGTTGACGAATGCAGGCGCAAATCTCTTTGTTTTATGACACGCAATTTTTTCTGGTTTACAGCAAGTTTTGTCATCAAGTAAATAGTTTATTCAAAAAGCTTCAGCAATGTGCATTATTCCTTTCTTTAGAATTTTCTTCAAATAAACCAGACTTTGTCCCAGTCCTCAACAATGGAGCCAGTGATCAGTTCTTCAGGCTTTCTCAAGGGTTTTTTGGGGGGATTTGTCTCTCCCTTTAGGTCCCATATTTGTGATAGATAGCCTAAAAATCAATCTACAACAGATGAACACTATGAAAGACATGTCCCAAAGAAATATAAAATATTTTAACCGAGTTGAAGCAAGAGCCAAAAGATGTCTTGTCCTTCAGTCAGTCTTCCATGTCATGGGGTTTCGGGTTGACGTTAAGGAGTTACGCTATTTTGATATATATTTGTTGATATCTATTAAATTTATGTGTGATTGTTCCCAGAAAAAAATTAATTTCACTGGAAAATTGGAATGTATGCAGTAAAGTCTGGTATCTGCAACTACAGGAAAAAATTGTAAAAAGTAGCAAAAGTTCAAAGAAAATGTTTTAAACACCTTTTATTTACACGTGAGAAAAATAACATTTATGGGCAATTTAAAGATTACAGAAATGTTTCTCTACTTTAAAGCAAAATTACAGATGGTTCACACCCTTTGGGCAGTACTCTTCATGCGCTGGTCTCAAGTGGAGTACGCTCAATCTAAAATGCTGACTTGACAAAAGATCTAGAGATAGATTTACACCTTATTTCTTTTCAGATGTTGATTTATTCAGCCATGCTATGGCTTTGCTTAGTAAGATTTACTTCCAGTGCTGTAAAATAAATGTGGGCTGCCACATGAAGACCTCACTATTAGAGACATTTGTAAAGAAATGTGCTGATTTCTTTCCTTTTTCCATATTTTCTTAGGGGTTCCTATTGAGGTGAATCAGCTTTTGTAGGAATAATAATCCCAGTTTTGTCAATTCCAGCTAGGTCGGCCACACGTAAAGTACTACACAAAGAGCTGAACGTCAGTCACAGCCTGGCCTCTGGCTTTAACTCAGGCTTCCAGGGCATGCTAAACCACAAGCCACATCCCGTTGCTAACCAGAACGGGGAGCGCAGACTGCTCACAGAGCCAGCATTGCTACTGCTGGGGTTTGCAATCCACCAGCTGCTTGTCACTTCGTCATTTGTTTACAACCCAGGATCCAACTCCTGTCTGGGGGCTTTCAAAAGTTCAATCAGAAAGGGAAATGTGTATTTCTTACACCTTATAACAACTTGTTTAACATGTTTTAAAATGTGGTTTGGCACCGCAAACATTTCTCCCCATTACTTTTTACAGTTAGCTGAAACCCGTCGCCGTAAAATACACCTTCAGACGACCAACCTGCACTGGATACATGTTTTAATTGGAGAGGATCACAGAGTCCACAAAAAGCTGCAGCATAATTTTTGCCTGAAAATATCAGCAGTTAATTTCATATTTCAGAGGAACATATTGTGAAGCATCCTCCAAGACAAGCAAAGTGCTCTCCATCTGTCAAAACATCCAGCTGCAAGGAACGTCTCTGCAATGTTTCAAGCACATGAAATCATATAATTATGTGTGTAACATGAGCCCATAAGGACCTGTAAGGCTCTACTGATATATGTACATTTATCACATATTGCACATTGAAAACTATGCATGTCCATAGAAAAATAGCCTACTATTAATTACTACGTTCCTTACGGTCAAATTCTACTGTAATGTGGTTAAGTACCTCCAGTAAACAACATCTACAACATATTAGAGTTATTTTGGGTTGAGCAAGAAGCACAATCTTTGATAATTAATGGGAATCAATGTAGCTGAACTGAACAACCACAATGAATTGAAATATGGTGTAATATATCAATTAAATAAAATTATAGGTAAGAGTTGGTTATTTTTTCATTGCAGTAATTTACCAAAATACTTAACTACAAGGACAAACTAACCGACAGGGAAGAGGTTAGATCTATGGGTATAAAATGGTTTGCTTACTGGTAAGAAAAGGAAACAAGCTGCGGGCGTATGGCGATGTGAGAGTAAGAAACTGTCGGGCAGTGTTTCTCATCCTGATCAGCAGGGCTCACAGTCCTTCATGCTTTGGATGTGACTCAGCTCCAGCACACCTGATTCAAATAAAAACATTACCTTTTCATGTAAATCATCGGGTGTGTGGTAGAAGGGTTCAACTTAAAACATGAAGGACAGTGGGGCAGAGAAACAGTTGACAACGAGAACTGACAGAGGATTTATGATTAACGTAAAATTATACAATGCTCAGGTGTTTGCTGGTTTCTGTTTTTCTATTACATTTAGCCACCTATTGATTTTTAAAACTTTATTTGTTTTATGTGTTTGCCTCGTAAACAAAGTGAAACATACAGATATTACAGAAATCAGCATCTGTAAAATACTTAAACGTTTACCACCACTGAATGAAACTGAGCAACAATCCGCTCAGCAGTGCTGTTCGCTCCAACAACAGTCATTCTTCATCAAAATAACCCCCAAAAAAACCTGTCTTACTAATCCACTGGGTTGGTTGGTAAATGATTCACATGTTAATAATAATTGCCTTTAGAGAAGGACACTGTCAGCTTTCAACATGCTAACACAAGCTCAGCACTCACAGTTCAAACATGGATGGGCCCTTGTCCTCAAAACAGGATCACACTTGCAGATGGTTTGATTGACAATCTCTGGTTATTTTTCCCAGGAGTTCAACAATATAAAAAAAAAATAAAGCAAAGAAAATCCAGCACAAACTGACATCTGATAGAGAGACCTGTTTGAAAATGAATGAGCTGGCAGGCAGAGTGAGACTGGGAGTGCAGGTTGACTAAACCAAACTGTCCCAGATGTCACTGACCTGTCGGGGACGTCGCGCGCACATTTACCCGCTCCTGCTCTGGGCACAGCCTTCGAGTTCTTGTTGGCAGTCATGTTTGTCTACAAACCGTCCACTCACCTGCAAGGCAAGAACATGAGGCATTTTATTAATGCATGTCAGCAAAATCAGACTCACAAAATCCTTTCAGTTCGTTTTCACAGTTGTTGAGGTGCGAGTTTAACATAGAGTCATAACTAAAAAATAAACATCTAATGGACTTTAATCCATATTTCCATCAACAACAACAGAAAAAAACAGGTGATTGAGATTCATCTGCACCATAGCCAGGACTCAGGACCAAACACAGAGTTTCAGCTGTCTGAACAGGAAAAGTCATCATACCTCCCCTGAGAACTCAGATAGCTGAGAGATGATTGAAAAACTACTGGAAGCTGATTTCAGCCTTACTTGACAGATGTACTCAGAATCAAACTCTACATCTCAACATTGCCTGACGTGTAATATATAAAAACAAGTTTGTATGGTAAAGATGACCATCAACACACCAAGCAGAATATATAATATTCTGCAGAATATATTGAAAGAAGCAGAATATATAATATTAACAAAGCTAAATTAACAATGAAAGATATAAAAATTAATTTATATAAAAACAACAACACAAACAAAACTCTATACAGCACAAGAAAAAGCAATACGCAAGAAATAACAAGTCTAAAATCCAGCCAATAATTACACAAATAGCAAGCAACAAAAACATTTATCTTAAATAGATTTTTAAAAATGATGAAGCTGTTACTGTTGTCATTATGGTGATATTTAAATGTATTTATTTTAAAGGTTTCTATTCTTCAGTCTGCTCCAGTCAGGGTCACGGGTTGCTGCTGGTGTTATTTTTGAAATATTTGGGAAGCTTTAGTTTCAGCTAACACTTTTGGTTGGTAATATACAGATGGTTGGATAAAATGCCATTGACTCACTGATTCTCACTATAAGAACTAAAACTGACAGATTTGTTCTACAGGTTAACATCTTGTTGTGTTTAACAAGATGCGAGAAAATAACTATTTATACATCAGCGAACCACATAAACCCATCAGTGCAATATTTGCTTAGGATGGCAGGTAAAACAAAGGAGGGCATGACTTTGTTGGTGTTTAGTCTTCTCTCATCAGCTGTCAGTCAGTCGTTTCCCTGCAGCCCAGCATCCTCTCGTTTCACACCAACTGAGGTCCTTAAAACAAATAAACCATAAACAATGTAAAGACATGTTCCTTGCAGGAAACATTTCCTGGACCTTATCTCTCATCAGACCAAAAGTTACTTAAAGCCTCCCCTCAAACTAAAGGCCAATGCTCCTGAAAACACAACTTGGACCCTTTTATAAGTGGGCTCAAAGCAATTGTTCTGATGCAAAAGGGGGTCAAACAGAGAACTCCGGAGTTCAGAGGTGGAGGATAGGAGGCTGCTTGGCAGCAGGACTTGTTTACAGGAAGTTGTTGTATGAAGGAGCAAGCCAACCAGGCTGAAGCTGATTCCTGAAGAGACAGATGAGGAGAGAGAATAAGCATTCCTGCTGTCAGCTATTTCCTGTGACTGTGGACTGAGCTGGAAGGGCACAACATGCATCATTTTTTCATTAGAACACAAAGACTGATGTTGTTCTGCGCAGAACATAAACCTCCAGTTCTTCATCTTCTCCAGGAACCACAGCAACTCTGAACTGAGTGAATTTAAATAAAATACAGCACCAGAATGGGGTTAGAGATGGTGTGGATAAACACTGGTCACAGTGATGTAGTTGGTGCTATAGAATTTAACACAAAAAACTGTTATGTCAAATGTTCTTATCTTTAAAAAATCTAAAAAATATATTACCAGTTGAGACAACATTAGTATTGTTGACCTTTATGCAGAGAATTATGGATGACGTTTGATATAATCCTATAAAACATGTGCCATGCTCAAAATCTAGCTTCTGTCTCGAAATAACTCTGCTAAATAAAAAGAACACAACTTTTTGTATCATAAAGCTGTTAATCGGAGCCACTTTTACTCATTGATTCGTATGGACTCATTCGAAAGTAACTTTTAAATTCATCCTTTTTCAGCTTTCTTCAGCTGAAAACGGCGCAGCAAGAGAATTGGGTCACACGGACCCAAGATGGGACCCGCATTGTAAACACCAAGGCGTTAGCCAACTGACTTCCTGAGAGCTGATACCATCTTCTACACAAAATCACCAGCTGTAAACAAGCACTACTGAGAAACCTCCAGAGTACTTTTAAAGTGCATTCAGCCAGATTTAAGAGAAAGTTTCTCTTGAGATATCTGAGCCAAAACTGATCAACAACTGCCTAAAGCTGCAAGGAGTTCAGCATCCTACCCTCAAACGTCTGTTTACTTAGCGCATGAACATATTATCTAGTTCATGTTATTGCCATACCAAGTCCGCCATGTTGGTTCATAAACTGCAGGTCTTTCTGAAAGAGGGACCTTCCTGTGTTGTTCTTCCTTTTCTTTCATGGTTGTGTGTTTTTCATCAAAAGAACACAAGTAGATTGTCCATGTTAGTATTACAACTACATGAGTAGCCGGACTTTCCTGAGACAGCACATGATGCAAAAAATAACTTAGTAAGAAGTCAGCTAACCTCTCTGTGCTTTTATTCAGGCATGGTCTGCTTTCAACATTTTTTTTTTAAAATATTCCTGCCACGCTTCCTGCCAGAGGTTATGACAGAAAAATTCTGATTTGCCGACCAGATGGGCAAATCTGTTCAGTTCTACTCTGAGAGAATTTTGCTTTGTCCCATTTGGTGGGACAAAGCAAAATGTCCCAGCAAATGGGACTGTATCCTTTTTTATTTAAGTGTTTATTCTTATGCAACTGAATGCATCACAAAGTAACTTGTAATTGGTTTGGTCAGACGTTTTTTTTTACCAATTTCCTTTCCCGTAGAGGAAAAACAGTCACAACAACAAATCTGCCAAGCAGTTAATACCCCGAGTGTTTTACAGCTGTTAACTTCTCTGATAACAGAAAATTACAAGCAACAAAAACTGACCCGGAAAGTCAGCGTCTGTTTTTTAAAAAGTTTTCAAAATTTGCAGTTTTTGTGTGACTTTATCAAGATGATTTGAGTATTCACTTCAGATATATATATAATTTCTCCTATTTACCAAATGGTTGGACTTTAACTACAAATGAGAAGTAGCATTTTTGGCTTAGCTGCATCTTACTTTGAACTGGCACAATTTCTGGTCTGCAACTACAAAAATAATGCTCTGCCTTTAATAGCAACTTTGATTCTGACTGATTTATATATTCTATCAAGTACAACACAAAAGCATACAAATGTGCAGCAGGTCCTTTGATGCAGTAAGAAGATTTAAATCCCACAAAAAATTAATGAATTACAACCAACAGCATCTATCATTTAACCAAACTGAACAGTATGTAGTTAAAGTTTTTCATTCTAATGTATTTTGTGATTTAGTGAAAGTTATTTTTCTATGTTTAAGCTGCTGATTACCAATCAGAGAAGATCAAGGTTTCTCCTGACTGATTCTCATCTTCAACCAATGACTGGTACACCAAACAGAAATTTTCACTTTTTGTTGCCATCTCACAGTTGTAGCATTAAGACAAAGTTTCCATAGACTTGCTTCTTGTGGTTTAGTCCTTAAACACAAACATCTGGCCCTTAAAGAAAACTGGAAATCACCCAGTAAAATCCTGATTGTGAATCTCTACTTTGTGCCTTTAAAACGACACAAATGAGGAGCATCAGGTCACATAGAGGCCAGGCTGGGTATCTCATGTAGTCCACAAAGAAGCTGGTAAAAATTTATATATTGTGACTTTCCATTAAAGCCACATCTTTCCTTTTTCTCTCACTGACTCCTCTTCCTGTCAGTTATAGAGGTTTAATTTCTTTTACAATAGTTAGCAAAAACAAACACCTACAATCAAATTATTTAACTGTAAAAAAAAATAAAAATTGGTACAAAAAAAAGGAAATAAATCAATGAAACATGAAACAATGACAGTCGCTTTGTATGACTGTAATAAACAGACTTTTTGTGCTGGTTTGTCCTTGAGCAGCAGCAATGGTTAAAAAATACGGGTTTTTTTTTTCTTTTTTTATCGGTATGTGTGTCAGGGAGAGACTGTTTGGTTAAATATTTTCTAAAGACAGTCCACATGTCCTTGTCGCATTTGACAGATCCTCTGATCCAGTCCACTTCGCCCACCTCACTTAGGAATGTGCTAATATTTGCTCCATCAATCAGAGTGCAGCTGCACTTGTAATATTAAAGAATGTTTTCCGAAGAGAGGGGCGCAGACACATGAAGCTGATGCCAAGGGCTTTGCTGTCATTCTGAAAATACACAGATATGCTCATGATTGCCTGTTGACTCTGTATAACAAAGTAAAGTTAATTTTACATTTTGCAAAGTCCCATTAACGTTTTCCCAGTCAGGAGCGTTTTTAACCCAAAACCTGCAGCAGAAGTGGAAACAATAGCATCCTTATACTGAAGTTTAACTTTTTTCCCTGTATTCTGCTTTTCTGGTGGACCCACTCATCTATTTCTGCTGATCAGCAACCTGACTTCAAGGTTTTTCGAACCACCGCAAAGCTCAGAGGCAGCCAAAAAGGCAACGCGGGAAAGGAAGAGTGAAAATCTCTGTAAATTCTCAACTCTCTCCAGACGCCAGAACTCACTGGAAGAGGAGAGCACACACACTTTTCCATACCACTGTTTCAGTAACTGCAGAAAGACCAGTTGTGGTGCCAGTTATTAAAATAATCACTGGGTAAATTAAGCATTATTAGCACAAGAGTGGCATATTCAATTATTTTAATCATTCTTTTTGATAAAAACTTCAGCCTTTGGTGTTAAACAAAACACATGGTAGGCTAAATGCAAAGTGAGAAGGCACAATATTTCCATCTAAAGTGAAAAAGACTGGAAGACTGCTCCTGATATTCTCACAAACTGCGCAGACAGAGAGCAATTTCAGCAGCTGTTGCAACAGCAATTACACCACCTCATGGTCTGTCATGCTGCAACAAAGTAGCTCAGTTCATTTCCCTTTTTTCAGGTTAATCACTGCATATTTTCTGTGTGTGGAAAAGAAAAGGAGGCTTTCAGTGTAACCTAGATATGAGCATGCACAGCTGCAGAGGCAGGCATGCGGAAAACAGAGTTATGTCCTTCTGAACTACACCAGGAGGGTTAAAAATATTTGCCACAGATTCGACCTCTGACACAGGAGTCTGGAGTTTGTGCTTTTGTTTACCACTATATTAAAGTGGGAGATTAAAAATGGTGAACTACAGAAAAGACTGGACCGCCAAAGAGGTTTTCTGTTGTCTAGAGCTCATGAGTTGATACTTAAAGCACACTTACTGCTGCTGAAACCAGAACAGCCTCAATTTAAGTGTCCATCGGTCACTCGTGGCTTAACTAAAAGTTGACAAACCATGGTGCTCTGAAGTTTGACAAATACAATAATGATGTGTTTATTTCTGATGGGAATATTTTTACCATCATGTAAATTAGAGGGTGTTAATGAGCAAAGGATGGATAAATCTGTTTAAAATGTATGGCAGTGTAAAGATTGAGTGACTATCCTTCAACCAGCCTGCTCACAGTTTCTTTGAAAATGTCCTCTGGTCCTTTACAGTGGATCTAGAAACTGTAATGATCCTGCTTGAAAAGGGCTGCAGCAGTAGGGCTGAATATTTTCACTACGGGCGGAAAATGCCACTTCCATAGTTATTTAAAATGTTTTGACATTACTTTTCTTTTTTATTATTATTATTATTATTTCTATTTCATATTTTCTCTCTTCCTCAAGTATCTTTTAGTGTTGGCATGTTGTGCAACACCAATATTTGTCATGCTGAAAAATAATGAAAGCAATGTGCAATCACATGAATAAAGGTTGTTAGAGTCAGGTAGCATGGTTTCTTAAACAAGAACTTTAAGTTGCTATAAGGACTTATTTTGTATGAAATTGTAAAGCAAATATGACAATTTATCTCTACTGCCAAACAGAGCTGACATGATTATGCATATGATTTATTTGACTTATAAAAATGACATTTCATGTTATTTATGTTCAAACTGAGCATTTAGAGGTCAGGTATGGTGATTTACGATAAAAATGTTGTCCTTGACACAAAATCAACCGGCAGTTCCTTATGGCTGAATGTTTTACAGCTCTCTATGAAGAAGCTTTTGTAATTTCAGAGGTTGCACTATTTATTATGAACATCAACAAGTTCTGACAGGAGACAAAAAAAATAACAGCTGACTCTTTGTGTTCAGAGCATCAATTGCTTGCATCTGCGTAAGAATAACAGACATACTCAAATAATTAAGGGAGATCAACTTTTGCAAAGTAACGTTACCATTAATGGTGTATTGTTATTTTTATTGAGACATAGTGAACCAGCTTTTATTACAGCAATAATCCTCACAATATACAGAGCCGGGGGAGATCATAAATTGTTGAAACACACTGTAGCTGCATTGTTTTCTCCTGCTCACTGCACACCTACGGTTTCAGAAGCAGCAGCAAAAATGAATGAAAAACAACACGACGGAGGTTGGAGGAGCTAACATTTAGACTCCTGTCATTTCAGAATTGTAACGCAGTGTGGCAACTCTGAACACGTTAACTAGAGTTGGCAAACTAACCAACACTCGTTAACGTGCCTAAACCAAACACTTAAAACTGACCTGCAGGAGTAGACGGACCTGTTAGTCCAAGTCAGACTGTATAATCAGACTGCTCTGTTCTGTCATTTGCGTCTGCAGAGGGGAAGAAATGCTGGGAAACAGAATTACAGATGTGAAATTGGCTGTGTGACTTTAAGCCATGTGAGTGAACTGCTCAAGTGAGCACTTATCTAATGTGCAAATACTTTTTTTTTTTTTTTCTAACTTTGAAAGGAAGCTTTCTCTGTGTGGTTGACAAAATCAGCTGCATGCAAGGGTAAAGTTTAAAGAGAAAGTCTTATGATTTGCACAAAGCCAAAGCAAAATCTGTCAGGACCACTTGTAACAGAAGTACCCAAACTTCTGAATGGTGATGTGGCTGAAAATCCTTGAAGTAATGATGATGGCGAAAGGTTTTTGTTTTGTCTCTATTAGCTCAGCGAATGACATCAACGGCACCTGGCAGGGATGATGAAAGCTTTTACAGTAAATTGTCTGTGGATAGTTCAGACTTACTCCTCCCAAACTAAAGGAGGTAATGGGAAGGAAGTTCCTCCATAGTTTTGTGTTGACAGTCCTGCGACAGGGAAAGGTCATTGTTTGACCTGCACAATGGAGAGGGGGTTTCAAGAGGAGGAAAAGCAGCCTGAGCCATACGGTTTGCGTTAGAAGATAAGATCGTAAGGGTTAAGGCTATCTGTTAGCAAAACTCAAGCTCAAGAAGTGACAGGATGCTCAAAAAGCCACAAGAATCTCAGTAAGAACTCTTCTCCTTTAAATGTTAACACTATCATACATATTTAGATATATACTGGAAAATAAAATAAATATAAAAATGAAGGACCAGAACTTTAGACTGTTTTCAGATGCAAATGTGGGTTGATATGATAACTCTCAGTAAAACACTGTGGTATAACAAATACCAAGAGAAAACTGTAAAATGAAAACCTTGTAACTTTGTGTAATTGAGCTTAATTAAAACGGAGGAGCAACAATTATTCATACTCCTACTAAAATAATATAACAGGTAGACAAATTTATTATTCATTGCATATATTTATTTATACTTTAATTTCAATTGAATAAATCCCTACATGTAGCAGTAATTGTCTTGTGCAGAACAGTAAAGTGTTTTGCCCTTCTGCTCTTTACAGACAACCCCAAACATAACAATTAGATATTAGCCATGTAATCAATCAGTTTGTCTGTCTAAGGCCTGCAGTCAACTGCTTCATAGACATGTTCCCAGCTTTTCATCTGTAGTTTTAAAACAGCAGACCTGAATAAGTGCAATGTGTGGAGCTCCATTAGTTTCCACATCATCGCGGTCTCTATTTTCACACCAGAATACTTCTAAACAGTGAGGGAAAAGTAAAGGGGCTTTTTCATTCAGTTGACTAGCAGGGTGCAGCGATATGTGAGGGAGCCGGTCTGCTGTGTCACTCCTGTTTTATAGAGTCATGTAAAATTTGTGTGAATGAACCTTACATCAAATGAAGAGTATGATGGAAAATTTCAGCAATTTTAAAACAGCGACTTACTAAAGACGCTGTATGTCTTGATACCAAAAACCAGCACACATTTTTCTTCCGCAAATGTTTACATAAATAAGTTTTAAAGATATTCATTCATCCAATAGAATCAATGCTCCTTTTAGATGTTTTTACTGACTTTTAATATGTGCTTGTCTCTTAATCTTTAAAAGAAACTTCCTGACTCAATTAAAATTATCTAAAAATTAATTGTCCCATGGATGTGAATAATTTTGAGCTCAGAGTCTGAATTTATGTTGTGCCTTCAAGCTATTGTGACAACTCAAATACTGTAAATACGCAAATATCCAAATGTTCACAGGCTACAAATTTGGTTGATTACGGCAATTTGTTATGTTTCTCAAAAATAACCGGATCTGACTGTAAAGAGTCTTGACATGAAATCTATTACAGATTGGCGCTTCATAAGCAAACCGATTTAAAATTAGCTTAATTGAAATTACTACAATAAAGTAGACATGGACCATTTCAAGATATCAAGGCATACCAGAGTTTTAAACAGGAAGGGTTTCAAACCACAAAATAGCCCCAGCATGCTGTTTCTATGTCTTTTTAATGATTTGTCAGAGAACATCTTAGGAGGAACAGTCATTTCTCCACTAGCACACTAACCCCTCCCCCACATGTTGCTGCACACTGCTGGTCAGCTGACCTAAGGAACTTCATTACACGTTTCTCTTGACTGACAAAGACTAAATGAATTGTTTTAGTTAGAAACAGATACTACAGGAGGGCTCTCGTGTATTTAATGCTGTTTTGAAACTGGTAAAAAAAAAAAAAATTGAAAATTCAGCACAATTACTAGATGAAAACAAAACTTAAAGTGTTTTGTTTGCTAATATTATAACAGTGATACCAAATGTGTTGTTTTTGCAGTATGATGAATAATCGTACCTACAACTGTTTTATTTTTATTGATTTATTTTGTGTGTGTGTGTGTGTGGTGTGTGTGGTGTGTGTGTGTGTGTGTGTGTGTGAAATGCTACCATAGCGAAAAACTGGGAATAAGACAGCAGTCCCTCTGAAATCTGCCTGGAAGTGCTATGTCAACATTTCATCTTATCAAACAAAGCCAAATGCAAAGCTGAGATTCACATCTTTTCTCAACTTTCTGCTCACCCCCCCCCCCCCGTCCCTCCCCAAGTTTGAAGTACAACATGTAAAAGGGGGGTTCAGATGAGTCCTTCTTTTTCCCTCTCCTTATCTGCTGCTGCTGCTTTGACGTTTTGGGTGTTTATGCGATAATAGCTCGGTCTAATTACAGCCCACAAAGTAGCAGCTTGTGTCCGCCGGGACATATTTTTTTTCCTCCATCCATCCATCCAAAGGGGTCAGCTGAGAAAATAAAAGAAGCTTTCTGCTTAGATAGTTCTACTTCAACACGTCGATGACCAAATATGGTGACATGGGAACAGCTTTAACGACCCTTACAAAGCCATTTAAAACACCTTCTCTTAATTTAAACCCTCTTATCCACCGCGGTAAACTTCCCTGCTGCAGCTCGTCAGTAACGGTTCAAAAAGCATGCGTGTTTGTTTATTTGTTATTTATTTACCTCCGTTTCTCTCCTTACATCCATGACTGCTGGTGGTATTTTCAGATTATAATCCCGTTGCGACGCTTAAATCCCGTTAGTCCTGCTGGAAACTTTTGGCTGGCCGCTCCGGATACCTGCTCTCCTCAGTAAACTCCGTCTCATGTCTTTCCAACACAAACCGATCAACGCAACGGGGGAAAAAAAAAAAGAAAAAAGAAAAAAGAAAGAAAGAAAGAAAAGGAAAGGAAAGGAAGAAAAAAAAAACTTCCAGCCTTCCCCTCTTTGCTCCCACAGCCTGCTCCAGAAAGCAGAGGCAGGACTTGTTGCTATGGGGACGGGTTGTTTGCCCCCCAGTTTTCCTGGGATTTATCCCCCCTCCCCTCCTCTTCCTCCTCCTTCTCCTCCTTCAGACAGGCATTCAGCTCCTCTGCGCCTTGTTTATTGTTCTGCTGGGCTGAGCGGTGCGGATGAATATTCAGGAGTTGAGGGTTGATGATGGGAGGAAACCGGGGTTACATTCCTGCAGTTATCAGCGCAACAAAGGTGTCTTTCTGTACACCAGAGGTGAGAATGTCCAGAGAATGCACCAAATATCATTTATGCTAACAGGCCTGAATTTGGACTTGAATTTCAATCTGTATGTAAAGTTTTTTTTGTTTTGTTTTTGTCTAATGACATTTGTTGGGACATTCAAATGTGACAAAAATGAAAGACTAATCACTAAAAACTCATCTGTAAGAATAATCCCAGCCTGCAGTCCTACGGGGTACAATTCATGCCAGAAGTTTGGTGTCGCTTTTTCTGTGCCTCTGTTTCCATTGAGTGTAAATGTATGGTCAGGGTCAAGGCAGCTGCATTGACTTTGATTTCTTTGTCTTGGTTACATTTACATATGGAATATAACCAGACTGTCTGGAGAGGAATGCTCCTCTATCCAGTCTATCGCTGCTTCAAAATGTTCAAATAATGATCAGTTAACATAATAATTGCCCCTCTGTTAGATCCACTCTCCACATTCAGCATCCAGGTGATTAAATCTGGGTTGGAGAAGACAGAGCATCTGAATCATGTATCATGACAGAAAGCACCTGTGTAAATCCTGGAGAAGCGATGCCTATTCGTTGTATAAGTGGCATCAATAAATTCCTAGGTTCAAACTGCAGAACATTTTGACTTGACTCCCACTCAAAAAATGTCTGCACATGTGCACACAAAAGCTCAAACCTGCCAGTCATCTTATTGCATCTTATTAATTCAGATGCAGCTTTGAAACATTTCCCGTTAAAGTCAATGTAAATATTGAAACTGTTGTTTTATTATTTGCTGTAAATTTGCACTGTTTTTGAAGTGAGCCAAATGTCTGAAATGGTGTAAAGTTGAATAATACACATTTTACCAGGAATTTAACTGCTATCCACCAAACACTCTCTCTATAAAACCACATAAATCTAAATAATAAAAGGCTCATGTATTTAAATCAACTCGAACGAGGCAACACAAGAAAGCCGCATGAATTTCAAAAATCCTTAGTCTGCTGCTCAGTGATTAAAATGGTCTGGTCTGAATCTTTCAAAGCATTTAGACCAAAACAAGATATTTCTGCAAAGTACATTCACTCAGATCCCTTTATATTAGTGAGATTCTGTTTTTCATACTGACTCAGATTTGTTTTTTAAATTAAGCTTTTTCATTTTTGTTTCAACCACAACGAAAGACTGACAGCCTGTCAACTTTCTACTATCAAAAAGCAAAAACAACCATAATGTGAAGCTTTTTAAATTAAATCTAAAGTTAACTTCAGCCATAAACCTGCTTTTATCCAGTCTTTTGGGCAAAAGCAAGAGTGTCATGTCATCCCACAGGCCTGCAAAAATAGAGGAAGTCACAAAAACACAGACATTCGTGGCGGTGACGGCGATTTGTTACATCGAGTCAGCAGGAAGCGTTTCTCAGAGACCCCATCAAAACCTTTCAAGGTCTTATAAAGCCCTTCTCTCCTGAAAACACTTCAAATCTCACTGTCTGAGCACAAAAGGCTGAGCAACTGGCTTCTATTTGTGGGTATGTTTTACCAGTCCTGAGCTACATTGTTAAATTGATCGCTGAGCCATCTGGTCTTCTCATTAAAACCCACATCCTCGACTTCCATTATACTGGAGCATCAAAGCCTGAACTTACACTCATAAGTGAAATTCTTTCACCGAGCGTCCGAAAACGACATTGTTTTTCTACCGAAGGGGAATCATTAAAGTACTCTTAAAGTTGTTATGGCATTCGCTGTTTAATACACAGGAATGTCTGGCACAGCTTCTGATTGGTTTGCTTCCTCTTTATTTTATAGAAGTATTCTGATGTAAAATGAAACTTTAAAACATATTTTATTACAGTTCGATTTGAAGTTCTAGACGTTTAGTTTAGCTTCCTCCCCCCTCCCCCCTACATAATTGTTCAGGATTGTTTGGTGATATTACCTGTCACTGCTATGCTGCTGACATTCAGCTTCACATTGCTTTTAAAACGCCAACATACCGTAAATGCATCAGTGTTAAAGAGCTGAGCAGTCGTGTAACGTTAATTTGTCATTTTTACAACATAGCCAAAGGGATTTTTGTTGCTATTTTTATCAGTTGAGGGATATTGCTGCTGAGCTCTGTTACATCCAATGTTGTCATTTCCCCTCACTTAGATGTAATTCTTTGCTTACTTGCCTTATTTAAACTCTGACTTGCTTGCAGAGCACTGTTCTGGTTGGGGCATTTACAGCATCTCTGATCTTCTGCTACTACATACCATGACTGGGATCCCGAGGATAACTGTCCGGAGTGTTGGTCCCAAAGTTAAGACTGGAAATAAAACATCCACTGATGTGGAGCCTTGTAGCCCAAATGCTCTGAAACTCTGGAATGTCCAAACTTATTCAGGAAGTAGTAGAAATAAAATGGGTTAAGGCATTGAAGTAGCACTGGTTATTTGATTTTACTTTATTAGTTTATCTTATTTTTTTCCTTGCTATATTAAAATATATAATATATACAATATAATATATAATATAATGACAAAATAGTAAATATTCATGAGTGTTTTGCCACCAACACAATAAAATTCATCCCTGATATTTTAGCTTCTGGACACGTTTAAAGAAGCCAAAGTCCGTTTTGTAGCCCAACAATCTCATGATTCAATTAAGTTTCTTTAAACTAATCTAAACTCAATATCGCATTTCAGAAACAGGCCCGAGGCAGCTCTTTGACTTCACGACTAAGTTGACATATTTTGTCAGCGCTGAGAGGGAGAAGACACAACTTGTGGATTGACATCTCCCCCTCTTTAAAACTACAGCTATCAGCTGGAAGTGGCTTATGCAGAGCAGCTGGCTCCACAAGAAGGCAGCCAGCTGTTTTCTTTTTATATTCCGACTGGATGCACTGCAGGAAAAGCGCTGCCATTTTTGCTTTGTGCTTGTTTTGATTATTAACAGACCTCATTTGGAACTTGATGGCTTACAGTGGAATCTGCTTTCAGGGTTATCCATCTAGTCATCTGTCACTTGGCACATGCTAATTTAAAATAAAACCCACCCACACGTTCATCCTAGTGCACAAGCGTAGACAGGGACACATGCTTTGGATGCAGCCGGATTTATAAATCCATTTATTTTTGCTTCAAAATGTTCAGCTTCGTCACCAGTTAATAAATCAGAGTGTGAAACATACGCTTCAAAGAAAATAATTAAATAAGATATTGGTAGAAAAATACCAATATTTTTGGTATTTTATTTGTGTTTTATAATGTGTTCAAGAGAACACATTAGTGGTTGCTTGATTAAACATGCACTAGCCTGAGTGACTAATAATGTGTTTCTTTCAAAAACAATCCTTTGACTTGCTGGATGTTCCAGTCCTATAATATACAAAGACCTGAATTTATCTCAGTATCTCCCAGATGTCACGACAACGATCTCAAACTTATTGAAAACAACTTTACAGATTAAGTTGTAATGTGTAAGTTCACATTGTGAATAAACTCCAGACCTGACAAAACAGGAGTCTTTCTTGCATATTCAATTGGCTCTTAAGACGATAACATGGTTTGAACTTACAGTGAGGACAATGGACTGGGGTGACGTAAATCAGTGTGTGTGTGTGTGTGTGCCTGTGGAGCTGCATGAGTTAGTTTCCAAACTGATTCACAAGGAGGTGGGGGAGGAGGGATGAAATCGATCTGCGGTTTGTTGCGACATGAAGTCAAACAAAACACAACCGAGAGCAGAGGCCATCGATTACTGCCTGTTTCTCATTCAAAGCCCTCGACTGCCCCCTGTAGGTTGAATGCAACGATTGCATGACAAAAGCCTTAGAAACTATTTCCCAACAAAAAACCCATCATCAACAAGAGGAGACGACAGACAGCATCGACCAGTCAGTCAGTAACTGTGAGATAGGTGATAAGAAGTATACAATAACCGCGGTCAAAAAAACGTACGGTTGTTTTTTTGTGTCTTTTTTTTTCTCATACACAACAAAACTTTTGTAAACTTTTCTTAAGAATAGATGATTCCGTCAGATTTCTCCCTAAACAGCCTTTATGGAACAAAAAAAAAAGAAAAAGAAAAAAGACACGTACCCGTTGTTGCGCTGTTTGTTTAATGATCCATTCTTCATCAAAGATGCGTGGCTTTCTGTCTTCACGCAGCCTGAAAACCGTTTGTTGTGTTTTTGTTTTTTTTTTCTGCAGGAAAAACGACCTTCTCCTTCTGCAACTGCATCCGATGAGTGAGAGGAGGGGGGAAAAGAGGGAAGAGCGGACTGCACAGGAAACGGTGACGCAGCTGGATGGAAATCACTTTTTTAAAATGAAAAAAAAAAAAAAAAGATGGTTGCAGTTTTTTCAGAGATCAAAACTGTCCAATCACGGACTTTTCATTCACGCGTCCGGGATATTTCGAGTCCATTAAATAAAATAAAAAAATTACAAAATTTATTCAGCTTTGCCAGAACTTAAAATGGTTCTGGCAAAGCTTAAACTTAAAATGGTGATAATTATCTGGAGCTACTGATTGCAATATGTTCATTTTTACATTTATAATACAGGAGAAACAGAATGGGATGAAAAGCAGAATCCATCATATGAAAGTAAAACGAGATAACGATGTTTTTTGTTTATATGTGTACGTTTTACAAGAGCACAAAAGACACTGAGTCTTCTTCAATCTGACAACCACAAACGTGGCCAACAAAAATAGTTGTGTTTTGTAAATGTGGCAGCCTATTTTATTTTTATTTTGTGTAATTACTACAAAAGGTATGCTTAACTTTGTTTTCTTTTTATGTGTACAATAATTACTTCTAACAAGTGTGTACCCATAATTACTTTGTATTCTGACAGCTAATCCAGGCACAGATAGATAATCTGTGTTCTTTCCGGCATGATGGAGCGCATTGTCAAAACAAAATTGATTCAAAATGGGTCAAAGATCAAAATGTTGAAATCTTGGACCGATGGCAAGACAATTCCCAGATTTTAAAAACTTAACCAGTGTTCAGTTCTCAGAAAGTGGGAGGATAAGAAAAATCTAAACACTAGACAAGAACGTATCAACATAAGTCAGGATGTGATACAATGTCAGGATGCAAAATAAAGCTTTAAGAAAATTGCCAAACTGAATAGAAATTATGAAAAGAAATTAAAAAAAATCTTGACACCTTTTGTGTTGCCTATAAGACAACATTTAGTATAATTTAGTTAAATAATTTGTTTGGAAACCCTAATATGCTGCCTAATCTCTTTCTTGATAAATTATGAGTTATTGCTGCCTGAGCCCAACCTCCAGCTTTGGTCAAGATCTGAACAGAAAACAGGGTCTTTACCTTTATGTTAGAGCTGGGAAGCTACTATAAATGCCGTGGAACATAATGAACTTTTCCTTTTTAATTATATAATTGAGGGTTTAAAATTTAATTAAAAATTTTAACATGAGTAGATGAGTTCTTCATTAGATAAATTATTCTCTTTAAATGCATATTTAATTTGCATAGACAGCAAATTAATATTTAGGGAGACTGAATTACTTTTCATCTATATTTCTGAACAAATGTTTAAATAGAAGCAGAACAATAAGCTTATTAAGCCACATAAAGGAAACTATTGTCAAGCAAAATCTTGCTCTCAAATAATCCATTGTTTTCATTTTGCATAATCAAAGGTTGACAAAGAGATGAAAGACTGCAGAAATCTGAGGCATGAAAATAATGGTTTTTATCAGCTTAAAGGTGTTAGAAATCTGTTGTTCTAGGATAAGCATTTTTCAGCTCCATATCCACGGTACCCATACTAAAACACATCTGTAGATTAAACAATATTACATAGAAAAGTAGATAAAAACCAAGAAAAATAAGCCAGATATTTAACATAAATTTATTTTAAAGTCAAAGGTTACACATAAACAATAGTTAAGAACACTTCCAAGGGTTGCCCTCCCTCCGGTGGTTGTATATCCACTTTAAGGACCGTCTACGCCACCCAAACTTTAGACAAAATGAACTTCATAGGTCTGAGTGCAACTCCACCCTGCCACATCCACACTGCCTCTGACAACAAGGACTTCATTAGGGATCAGAAGCTAAACCAATCACAAAATATATCAAAGACTATTCAGTAAATACATTACATAAAGACGGCACTGACTTCATGAGCGCCAGAATCAGTAACACGGCTATGTTAACGACAATGTAACTATCGATTTCTGCAGAGGTCAATTACACTGAGTCCAAATATTAGATTTCATGTATGTAAGAAACATTTCATCATTTGTAAGACATTAAACTGGTAGGACAAATGGATAGAGAAATATTTATAAAAAAAGAGCTATTACAAAACATGCTTTTCCAAAGAAGGCTGAAAACTCAGATACGCCACACTTGTTTGGTTCCTCTGCAATGAGATGAGTTGTTTTATGTAATGTTCAAGTTCTACGCTGCGAATACTGACCAATGATTGAGCCAGTTGTTGACATTTAGCTTGTAAACCTGAATGAGGAGTGTTTGAGACAGACAACTCCAACTTGAATTTGAGTCGCAGAATAATTTATTTATTCTTGTTCATTTGAGCATGTGCAATATTAAAGCCGTTGTAATTTTTTCTGTAGACTAAACAACAGCTCCTGGGAATTGGATCTGGTTCAAAGATCCACATTTCTGAACCATGTTCACCTCAAAACCAAAGCCATAAATAAGAGTACAGCCAAATTAATCTGGGGTCTCTTTCACAGTGTTTTTTTTTTTCTTTCAGACTGTTTGTCCTGTTTCACCTCCACAAACAGCTCAGAAAGCCGTTTAACTGAGAACAACGTGGCGGTCGAACACAGACTTCCTCTGTTCCTGGACTTGCCTCCGCCAGCGCTGCTGGGCGTGCTCCACTTTATTTAGCATGTTGGGTCGGGAGTGTGAACGGGACAGGACATTGTGAGCATTGGCAAAAGGTTGTTGGTCCTGAAAATGTGAAAAAAAAAAAAACAGGTCGGTTAGGAGTCAAACAAAAAAAAAAACACTCAAGACTGTTCTTTTAAAAAATGATTGCAGGAAAGAAAGAAAAATGCATGTTGGATAAGAGTCTGGCAGCATCTTAGAACCAAGAGTTGAGTAAACTTCACAAGTTTAATCTTTCCTATGTATTTAATTTTACAATAGTCCTACTTTAGTCTTGTTTGTTAGTAATTTGGTTGTTCTTTTTTTCTTCCTGTTTGTTGCAGTGAAGGAAAAGAGCGCTGTGTAATAACAGTTAGTTCAGAGAAAAAAAACGTATTAACCGAAACATTTAGATAAACTTCACAAGAGTTTAGTTGTTAAAACTTGCATCGAGCTCAGCACTTAGAACTGACACAAATTTGTGCCCGACTCATATTTCATGAAAATGTTAACATTTAGTTCAAAGCCCTCTCATATAAAAAGTCTTGTGTGAACTTTGTCAAATCACAGCATGATCAAAAAGCAGCTGGGCTCCACCTTTACCCTCAGGGAAAGGCAGCGACATATTTCCTCTGTTAATATCTAAACATTCAGCCAGACCAAAGGAGGCCAAACTGATTAGTTTTATCCTCTGTTCAAGTTCATATTCTGGGCTTTTTCACGTGGAGTAATAGGAATGTCAGAAACAAGAGTACTGTTTGTTTTATATTTGCATGTGCTCTAATTATACGATGTTGTAAAAGCCAACCTTGCTGGACGCTGATTAAACAATGTGCCTTTCCTTATTTTTCCCATATTTATAATCCAATTACACAAAAGTATATTAGAATGCCACAATGAAAAACAGAATCGATTTTAACTTAATTTCTGTGCCATGAAGCATTAGTTATGTTCATACACTGCCAGCTCACTTGACTCTCTTTTGAAGTTCGATCTGATCCATTTGGAAGAGTGCCTTTGTATTCTGTACAGTTAAAATGGAGAAACAATACCTCCAACTATATAAATGAGGCCCTGCAGCACTCAGTCCAGTCCTTGTATTTCACAATCAGTGAACAAGTGATGATTTCTAAAGTGACCAGTACACAAACATCCTAACTACTATTTTCTGTCTGAAAGTGTTGTTTACAGTATTTTTCATAGATTCAGTTCCTCCGAGAAGAGAAGTGATCGCAACTATTAATGCAAATTCACTCATTATTATCAAATTTTGCTCATTATTACCAGCCAACTTTTACACAAATTTGACCAATCACCTTAACGTCTTCTGTAATTCCTTCTTTTCTGACCAATCACTGCGCAGGGCTGAATTTTTACCAATCCTCACAATCCCCTTCTACTTTAACTTTTGATTTTGTTGCATGTCTTTAAAGCTGAACCTGTTAGATGAAACCATGCATGCCGCTAAACAATAATGTATTCCTTTATTTATTTATTTTTTTGGTGAAAAAATATTTTCAGATGCTCTGTTGGATTTACTTATAAATGTATACAGTGAATGTTAATTTGAATGACCATTAAAGAATTCTTCTTTTGCACTTTTTCAACAAAGGACATGAGGCGTTTCAAGAAGGCACTTCAAAATGTTATTTGCACTTTAAATACTATGTTAAACTTCTGTTTTTGGGGAAGGTTATGTGCAGCAATTTCAATTTTTATAACTTGAAATTATAGGGCGTACCTATAATTGCCATAACAAAAGCTTTACTTTTGCTGTGACAAAAGTAAAGCTTAAAAACTTGCATCTTTGCCCACAACCTTTAGAAAGAGTGCCACAAAAATCTGAGACTGTGTATTTGGTTATGCAAAAAAAAGAACCTTTTTTGTCTTATTCACTGACATTAGATAATGTAATTTATCTATTTAATTTCATTATTTAATCAGTTGTAACTGGTTGTTTCAATACATGTCATTTTTAATGAATGTGTGCAACTGCCATGTGTTCTAGCTGTCATTTAATTCATGTGGATCTGACATAAAACTCAAAGTAAGATTTAATGTATCGATACTCGCGGATGAAAAATCAATACTTTCTGAGGAAAAAATATATTGATAAATATCGTAGCATCGATAAAATTACACAGCCCTAATCCTGACGTAGATTCAACCAACAAAACTAGAACAAAGTTAAATGGATTCAAGAGCAAAAAAGAAATCCTCTAAAGTGTATTGGGTACTTGACTCAAAATGGGAGAAAAAGTAGAAAAGGCTCATATACGGTAATAGGCTTTATAATACCAACGCCACACACTGGTGTTTTTGTGAACACAGTATGGGCAATGCCTTCTTAAGAACTTCCTTACAGAAGTGTATTTGCTTGTGATTGTGGTTGCTAATGTATTGTGAAGTTGCTGCTTTAAACATCTGCTGAGATGGCTGTAGATTCGCTAAGTACCTAGTGTCATATTTCAGTGGGGGTTTTTCTAAAGGATATTACTCAGAAGGAATCTGCAGTACCAAGAAGTCATGAAGCAGTATTGCAACACACAGACTAGTGAAACTGTTAATTTTTACCCACGATGGAGGGCGACCATGTGATGTTTTGTGCAACGAGGACCTCTTTACTAACATATAAAAAGTCTGGCAACACTGACAGCGCTCTTTAAAAGAAACACATACCCCGACAATATCATCGTCACTTTGGATTAGCTGGGAGTGTCCAAACAGTCGCCTCTTCAACATGGGCTCCAGGAGAGTCAGGTAGACCATGTAGAGCAGCAACAGGCCCAGAATGGAAAGATAAATGATGATGGTAACCTAAAAATGGAGAGCAACCAGTGGATGAATGCATTCAATATGAAAATATGCATCAATTACTAGAAGGGACAAATGTTAATAAATGTTGTGTACCCATTGAATGACAACAAGAAGACATTGAATGTTAAGCAGGGGGAAAATAATGATGTTGCCGCAAAGATTTAAGTAACTAAACTAAGAAAATATTTAATAACTACAACAAGTAAGAAAATTACAAACATCAGAAGAATTACAACAAAACCCCACAAACTGTGAGGACACCAGCACTACACTAACAAACAATATTTCTATCAAAAGAGTAACTCTAACCTTTGGGCTTTAGCAATCTATAGTGTTATGTTTTGCCTTTTTTTTTTAACTTGTGAATCCATTTTTTACATCTGCTAGGTATTTATAAGGACAAGAGGTGCCCATCTGCACGGGTCAGTGGGTGAGCGGTGGGGACAGCTCAGTCCATCACAAAGCCAACAAAAACACACACATAGAATCACGTTGGGAGTGTGAACAGGTCAGGACATTGGGAGCATTGGCAAAAGGTTGTTGGTCCTGAAAATGTGAAAAAACAAGTTGGTTAGGAGTCAAACAAAAAGAAAAAAAATGCTTTCAGGCAAGAAAGAAAAAATGCATGTTGGGTAAGAGTCTGGCAGCATCTTAGAACCAAGAGTTGAGTAAACTTCACAAGTTTAATCTTTCCTATGTATTTAGTCTCACAACAGTCCGACTTCAGTTCTGTTTGTTAGTAATTTGGTTGTTCTTTTTTGCTTCCTGCTTGTTGCAGTGAAGGAAAAGAGCGCTGTGTAATAAACGTTAGTTCAGAGGAAAAAACATATTAACGCAAATACAAAACCCAAAAGTTGCATCGAGCTCAGCACTTCGAACTGACACAAATTTGTGCCCGATTCATGGTTAACATTTTGTCTCATAAAAACATGTGAACTAGAATCATGCACACTCACATTCAAACCTTAGGGCAAATTAAAGTGTTCAGATAGCCAAGAATTGTTTTTTGAAGGGTTTTGTAAGGAAGTCAGAATACTTAGAATTTCTACATGCATAGGAGGCTCAATTTGGGTCTTTCTTGCAGCAACATCAAAATAAAAGCAAGCATTTAAAAAGTTTTGACTTTTTTTTTTTTTTTTTTACATAAACAAGAACATACAAATGTTATTCGCTGCCCATCAAGTTTTTTCCAAAGTGAATGTACCTTAATAGTCCCCGAGCTTCTTTCTTCATATTTACACTCACAGCGCAAACAGTAGGCCTCAACATCTTTGCCATCCACTGGCATAGGTTCCACCACATGAAGACAGTTACTGATAAGAGAGCAGCATTGTTAGGTTGTTATTAAGAGTAAAATAACTCATTATCAGTAACTTATAGTGGGGTTTCTAAACACACCAGTCTTTGAGGGAGACATTTTGCTTGTAGATCTGTCCTTCCATTTCTCTGTAGGGTGGGCAGATACATTTACAGCGGATGTCTTCTGAATTCTGTATTGAAAGAAAAGTTTTGGTTTACTCTAATAATTTCATTTTGCTGCCAAGGACAAATAATGCAATTCAGATTATTAAGTGCATCAATGCAAAACAAGGTTTTCTAGAATTTTAAGAAACCAGAGATGTCACAAAATTTTATTTTGATATGCCAGTTTTAATATTCATTAAACTTTACAACACAAGTTTGATTATTAGAATGATTAAATACAGATATGAATTTCCTTTACAGAAGCCAAATTGCATCTTAATGCAAGATACAATTTGCATGTCTGTCCTAATTTCTACACAATCCTATTCAAGAAATTAGGTGGAAAAGTAGAAAAGCCTTAATACATATTTACACTATTGTAGTCCTATCTGTGATATGTGTTTTAAAAACAGAGAGGAGGAATGTTTCAGAAAGCAGATTTCAGCTTCACTGAGCCACCATCACCATTTTCTGTCAACAGCCAGCTAACCAGGCTACCAGTAGCCTTACCTTTGCTGACACCTGGCTGAGTAGAACAAAACACGCCAAACAGAGAGCCTCGACACCGAACAGGAACTTCATCTTTTCGGACCAGTCTGGGGAACCCTCCTTTGGAAATATTAATCAATAAACCTCTGCCAGAGTTCTCACAGCAACGACAAATACAACCTAGAAAGAGACGCCGTTAGCCATCGAGCTAAACCGAGCTCCTCCGTCAGCTGACTCCACTTCCGCACTTAGTCACGTGACCTCACAGGTCTACAGCGATAAGGGTTGCGTCATCAACGTGGAATGGTGGCAATTTATTTTTCTCAAGAATTTCCTCCACTTTTATGGAGAGACATTTCAGCCAAAATTACTTTAACCTCTTCTTTTGTAATCATAGTCACTATATGCACACATTTCTCTACAAAACACGTTTTGTTTTTAAACAAATGTGCATTTATATCTAAAATGTACGCTGAGAGCAAAGTACAACTAAAGTCAAATTCTTAATGGTAAATAGTTCAGTTCAATTCACAATATTCTGTGAATCCTAAAGGGAAATTTAATAATTTAATGAATTAAGTGAATTATTAGGGAATATCACATCAAACTAAAACCGACAATCTAATAAAGAATTAATTTCAATAAAGCTCAATCAAATGCTGCCATTGCTATACACAGGAAATACATAAACAATGAGCGGAAAAAGCAGTCAAAGTTTAAAACATTTGAAAGATTATTAGAAAGCCCGGAGAGCTATTAATTATTATTATATAAAGGATTGTAAATAAAAAAATACATTGCCAATAGGTTTTAAATTACCTAGTGGTAATTAAATACAGTTACAGAGCAACTGTATTTATCCCTATTTGCTTCTATTAATCTCACAATAAGTGTTTCACAGTTTAACAAATACATAAAATTAATAAATAAATAAAAAGTTTATACAGAACGTGAACCATTAAATTTTTCGTCTTTATTTACAGCAAGTTAGATGTACATAACTATAAAAAAATATACATACGTATCATTCAGGACAGGTGAACCACTCAGCTATATATTACAGGATGTTTCATTTAGTTTTTTCTATCTGCATTATATTTATCATTTACTCTGTTCAGCTGCTAGATCACTATACACTGTTTGGGTATGGTCTGTGGAGGTCCTTATATCATGGATGCATAAATCACAGTAGTTATTCAGACACCCTGAAAAACATAACAAATGCCACCAGTCTTTGAAGCTATACGCTATACAGTATGTTAGCATTTCACCAAAAGTTTTATACACCATATACAAAATATCAATCCAAATAATTGCTTTTGTGATGGGACTACCTCTTTAGTAGTGCTAGTGGTCCCCAAATGTTATTTGTGCTCGATTTGTTCTGGATATTTTTTGTACTTTTTAACTGTGAAAGTAACCTATATTAAAACTAGTTACACACTTTATGTACAGTCTCACTGACATTCAATATTTATCTGTTCAGATACCACTCTTGTATTCTTTTATGACCAGATCAGGAAAAGCCCCGTAAAGTCAGTATGTCACATTAATAAGCAGAATTCCAGTGCAAAGATCTGCAATTTGGATCTCAGTCCTGGATGGTCAATAATTAGCCTTACAGACACATTTCCAAACTAATGGCAGATATCCAAATCCTATTCAGGGATGCCATACAAGATCAATAATCCATATGCCATAGTAGATCAATAATCCATACACCTTCAGCACTCGGTCTTGAAACTTATGGCTAAAGTCCAGTTGCTTAAATTTAGTCCTCTCAATTTGCGATCCGCTCTACTTTGGCCCCGGAAATATATTTAAAAAATGACAGAATGGTCTCAAAGGGGCCACTGATACTGTCACCAGTGTCTGACTTGAGTTTGTTGTGAAAAATGCTGTTTGAGCGAACGGCCTTTTAAGGGCGGAAGAATCTCATGACTTTGGACCTCACAAAGCGGATGAAAGATTTTGGAAACATTTCTTTTGATTCTTGTGTCGTGTAGTTGAAGTAGTTCTGTGGATGAGCCAGCACGTCAAATAACGCTTTCATGAGCTTCTTGTCCTGACATGAAAATACAGAAGAGAAGATATTATAACAACTTAATCTGAGACACAGTGTGTGTTTTATATGTGTTCATTAGAGACGGCTACATTCATATTGGATTCCATTTAGAGGAAATTTATTTAATTAAATAATACACAGCTTATTTGTGAAAATAAAAATATTATATATGGACAAATTAATATAAATTTTATATCAATATGCTACTAACTAATATAGGTATATAAATATAGGATGAGTGGAAACCACAGATACCTTGAGTATTTCCTGGTGATTCACTGATGCATATAATCTTCCATCTCTCACTATGTCTTCAATCAGTTCCTGGTAATCCTCTGAAACAAATAACACATGTAGTAGTAATTAAAAATTTACAATAAAACAAACTTTGATGTGATTTCTTTTCGCCTGATCAACAATAAACTAAGCACAAAATATTTTATTAAAGGGGTTAGACTTTTGAATGACAGTGATCTGTGAAATATCATTGATCAAAAATATAAACAGAGTTGCCTTAGTAAAAAAAAAATTAAAAAAATAGAAAGCCAAGCAATTTCACAAAATGTTTTATTCTAAATTTTGTTGGTCCATATTATTTTTTATTCTATCTTCAGCAAAAAGAACATAATATAGCTCCATCTTTCTTCAAAAATGGTTAACAAATTTAATGAAAAGTTGCTTTTCAGTAAAGACTGCTGAATGTTTGTGGTCTTTATTATGAAATAAAATGAAAGCTTGGTGAATAAAAGTTCACACTTTGTGTTCTACATCCTGATTTCTTTCTGGGATTTTTATTTGTTTGTTTTCTTATTTATTTTTAACAAATCTCGTCCTCAGAGACTTTAAAACCACTTATAGGTAAAGTTTGTGTGATCATTCAATCACATTCAAAGGTCAGCAGATGGCACTTTGGACACCCCTGATTTAATGTAATCTTTCCATCACTGATCAATTTAAAGGACAAAGTGTGTGTAAACACATAATGACAATAAAAGATTCTTGATTCTTCAAACTGTTTATTCTTACCATCATATGTGACATATAACACCTGGAAACCTTTTGCGCTGTTTCCCTCGTTAGATCTGAACTGTATCCATAGTCTTTTAGAGCGGGATGTGAACGCAATGGGCCGCTCGTATGTTTGACACGTCTCATAAGTCGTCACAGAGTTGGGCAGAGCTGTGAGTTAAAAACAGGAACACACAGGAGATCCTCTTCAAGTAATGCACAACAGTGATACTTTAAAATCTGCTGGAATCAAAAAGAGTCCTAAGAGTTTATTCTAGACTTACTTTTCAACCAGCAAAACATTTTTTCCAGTTATTGTCACTTTGATGTTAAGTGAATAAATTTTACTTTATGCATACTTGTCAACACACTCTTAGTTTTATTTAGATGATGGCTAAATTTAATTTGAACAAATCTACAACTGCAACTTTTCACTTTTTACACACCAACAAATAAAACTTACAGCTTTTTCTCATCACCAAGTAATCTCCACATTCATCCTCAATGGGCAGGTAGATTTCTGGCACAACAATGAGGACCCGGCGTTTAGGCGGTGGGTTGATGGTCCAAGTGCACTCAATGTTGGCGGGATAGTTCCCTGGGTAGTTTGGAGATTCGATGTAACCAGAAAACTCCCCCAGTTCTCCACCACATTGCCGGTCTGTTAAGCAATGCACACATTTGTGTTAAAAATGATTTTTCCTTTCCTATTTCACAAGGTTTGTCTGTTGTCAAAGTTGGTCCTTGTTCAAAATGGAATTTGAAACAGAATAGGGAACTCTGCTGGCCTGGGGATGTGAGAACTTTGCAACACTTGTGCATAGCTAATGGAAAACTTTAAAAGTTCGAATATTTGGGCTTTTAGCTTGAGCGTCAGCACATAGTGACATAGTAAATAGATCCACAGAAAATGATCTTGTTTTCTGATGCTAGATTTTTATTGTTTACTTACAAAGAAGAGATCCACTCCTCCTAAGCCTGAGATTGCTTCCACATAAAGAAGTCTCATTTTAACTCCTGGTTAAACACCTTAATGCACATGGTTGTCATTTATAAATTTACCTTAAAAAATAAATCATTCTTTAGATTTTTAAATCTAAAGAATATAAAAATCTATTTTTATAAACGGGCTATCTATAGCCCGTTTGTTTTTAGATTAAAATGTTGCTGATTTAGCTTCACATTCTACCATTAGTTTCAGTGTGCAGAGTTGCTGTTTTTCACTGCATTTGCAGTTTTCTCTTCAATTGAACAATCATAACAGAGGGACAAAAACTAAAAAATGTGTAAAAGTAAACAAATCTTACAAGAATCTCAAATTTCTTGATGTAAAATTTGTAATGGAAAAGCATATTTTCTCAGAAAAGCTTAATGGAGTTCATCAGGAAATTAATAAAGAATAAAAAGTAAAAGTACCCCATGCTGGACTTAATCAACGAATACTGTAAAGGGACTGAGGTAGTTCTGAAGTAAAGCACATGCTGTCACAAGGTTTATTCAACCCATCAATGGGTCACTTGTTAACTTCTAAACATGTTATCTGAAATGTAAAGAGCATAAATTATCATTGAATTAATAAATGAATGAGGCCCCAGAAGAAATTCTGCTCAGAGCCTCCTTCAGTCTTTAGCCTGCTCTGACTGGTGAGGTGTATAAACAAACATACTTTTGCACTGCATGATGTTGGTGGAACCATCAAAGTCAGTGGAGGTGTTTCCAGGACAGGTGACACAGTAGTTCTGTCCAAATTCGCCCTGGTAAGTGCCCGTCGGACAACGGATGCAGCGGTGTGTGCTGGTGTTGTAGTAATGACCAGGAGAGCACTGGACTGCAGGAGCCAAGGAAAATGACACAAAATTCATAGAACTATTCACAGTTAAATTGAGTATAATAAACTTGCATGGTAAAAAAAGAGTACTTTAATATAAATAAAATAAAAGGCACATCACCCATCAACACAAAATGGCCTTTAGCTAGTGATGCCCCCCAGGCAACTGAAGAGGGCAGCAGAGCTCCTACTGGGATTAAGAGAGCTGTGTAGACTATGTATCTCAATGTTCAAGAGTTGTAAAAGAAAAAAAGTTTCAAATCCCCAAAATTGCAGATGTTTTAGTTCATTTAATAAGTCTGACAGGTATTCATAAACCTTTCTGCTCCAACTCATTCCTATAAGTCATGAATTTATGTTAGAACTAAACTAGACCAAACATGCATTAATAGGGGAAAATAGCCCTGATAACTCCCACACCTTTGGTCTCACACTCCTGAAAGGAGACAGCACCACTGTGTTTAGTCACCAGGTTCCCTCCACACAGGAAGCAGGTGGTTCGTCCCACTTCTGGCTGGTAGGTTCCTAGCGGACAGGGAAGGCACGGGACGAAGCCGTCATGAGAGTACTGACCGGGTGGACACTGACCTGGATGCACACAAAGAAATTTCTGGTTAGAGTAGACTGCTGAAACCGTGTTGACAGTGCAATGTGGTTAGTTGCACGCAAGACTTCAAGCTCTTTAAATGTATATCAATATAATATTTTGGATAAGATATGCCTCTATGGTACAACATGTCTCATCAGCACTTGTCTTTGTAAATCCTAGATGACAAATACAACATGGGTGTCAGCAGGAATTTCCTGATTGCTCCCCTTGTTTAGTCTGTCCAAGGAGATGGGATCTGAGATTCAACCACAAAGTTGCTGTTGATAAAAGCGATGATAGCTGCTTCGGCTTTTATTCAGGGCTCAAAGAATTTGAAATTCAAACACATCTTTATCACCTGAGTTCAGGCTTCTTTGGGTTTACACAAAGAAGAACATCTGCAGAGGACACAGATCTTTATCATGGCACCAATGCTTCCTGTGAGCAACTCTGATTCACAAAACACTTACTTTTCTCTCTTTGTGACTGTGTGGGTCTTTATCAGCTTTTTCTGTTATTTGTTTAAAGGTAAGACAATAAATCATTCTTGGGAATGTAAATACAAACACAGTTGAAGATCTCAGACTTATCCAATAGTTTCCAATAATCTAAAGCAGTTTCTTTTTTTTTAATTCTGTTCAAATTCACGGTTTGATACTATAGATTAGATCTGTAAAAAGGCTTATGGCTGATCATTAAATCTAAAAATAAAGGCAATTGGAAATTAGCTTGGCATAAGGAATGAAAACTTAGCTAATTTATATTTTGCTTCCAGGGAGCCAGAACTTCTTGCTATCTTCTTACTTAGACTCAATCAATAGTTCTTCAGGTTTTCTTTTGTCTTTTTTCTGACTGATTTGCAGTTCTTTTACCTCAACATGACACCATGGTGTGTAGTTTATAAAAAAACAGAGAAAGAGACAAATGGAGGTCAAACGCAGACATAAAAGGTCTAGAATCTAATCCACAGCAATACAGCAGACAGCAATGTTAATCTTGCTGTTAAGCCACCATCTCATTTCACCTATTTAATTTTTATACTTAAAATGAACTCACCATCTGTGATTGAAATGTCAATGCACTATGAGTGCCCAATAAGTGGCCAAATTATAGGACAAATTAATCAAAATATATTAGATAATGCCATCAGTTTCACTTTCTGTTTTAAGTATTTCACATGCTGACGTGAGTGAATCGTCATCAGCCTTGAAAGCATATAGATGATGCAACATGATATTAAGCAGTGCTCTTACAATACCACTTCATTCCTCCATATAGCCAAGTATTTTTTTTCCCCATCCTGTACTTCTTTTGGCATCTTAACAGAAAGGACCTTGAGTCATATTGATGCTATGTTAGAATATTTTTCTAGTTCTGAAAGTGTTCCTTTTTAAAACCTTGGTATACCTTGAAACTGTTAACTGGTCAATATAACTAGCTAACTCATGGCTCTTGTGAAGTTGTCTGAAATGTGTAGACATTGGCAACACTGGGAAATTCCTTGAGTTTACGACTGTTTTCATGTCTGAAACATTTCTAGGATGCAATTACTGGCCTAAAAATCAAAAAAAAAAAAAAAAATGAAAATGGCGCTGGAGAGAGAATGAAAGTGAACACACTTCAGAAAGGCCTAAAAAAACTAAAATGAAAGTCAGTTTGAATGCTAATGTGAAGAAACCTGACCTATTTTTTCACATTAATGTGGAAAAAAAAAAAAAATTAGGCTGACTTATTAGCATCTTTTTTTGATTACTTTATATATACCCAGTAAAGCTAAATTAATGAAAAAGCCAAATATTTTGAGATTTTTCAATGTGTGCCTGCTGCTGAAACATTTTCTTTTACTTATTTTCACTAAGAAATCAATATCTTAAAAAAATATATACACATAATAAAACACTTTAATACTAAAGATATATTTTAGAATAATGACAAGTCATGTTTATGCCTTCATCTGTTTTAAGCTGTGATTTGTTGAGAATTGCATCTCACCTCCGCACTCTGACATGTTTCTCGCTCCAATCACTTTGGCCACCTCTCTCCCGTCAGGTGTGGGACAGATTTCACAGGACATCTGTCCCTCCTCGCCCTGATACGTTCCAGCAGGGCAGGTCACACAATGTCCCTGGTCACCATCGTAGTACATCCCAGCACTGCAGCTCACTGAAAGATCAGATCAAAAATACATCAAAGCTTTAATTGAGTTTTTACAGAAAATACAACTAAAACTAAAGCTAGAATAACTCTCAGTCACAAAATGTGATCAAAGCAAGTGTCCATCACCTAAAAACACTTACGACAACAAAAACAGTCTGTTCTGTCTGAACTTGTAGTTCACATAAATGTGCAAACTCTGACATGAAAAAAAGGCAGAAAAACAATGCGATGTGCAGGCGTGAATCAACAAATATCGCACTTTGCCCCCTGGCTGCACACTGTCAAACTGTTCTTACCACAACATAAAGACAACAAATACAGCTGTAAAGCTGTATTTGAAAAGACCGATAAAATAACCCAGAACTCACCATCTCTGAGGTTAATGCAATGAGGCCCAGGTGCGTACTTGAAAAAGGTAAACACAATCAAGAGCTTCAAATGCAATGCTTAAATATTAACACATCAAAGGTGTTCCTCAAAGCGTTATATGACTTTTAGTTCTGTTAAAAATAGTAGTAAGATCATCTAAACCATTCATCTTTGCATCAGGTAATTCAAAATGCTAAATTTCAGAGATTATTGGAGCCTTAAATCCTGCAGTTGTATAATATGCGCACTAGATGGATCAACTTTTTTATTACTCTCCAAAGCTCAATAAACTTGGTAATTTAAGCTTCAAAGTGTTACCTTCCTCTGTGTCTAAACTACTAATAGGGATCTTTTCAAGACCTAGAACTAAACAGAATGAGTAGTAGGTATAAGCCAGTGTAACCTCATTGTGTGATAACATTTAATACAATTATGCTAGTTTCTAGTGCTACCACATAAAAATATATTGTATATGTGTGTTAATAGTTTTTATTAAAAGAGGAAAGCATCTACTGCTGCAAAAATTTAAAAATAAAAAAAAATCTACAGAGCAACACAGTTATACAAGTTGTGTATTATCTTAATTGTTTTAACTTTAATTTAGCTCTTTACAGCTTGCCCATAGCACGTCAACTCTAGAAATAAAACAGCATTATTTCAACAAGAACCACTGTTTTTTTTTTTTCTAATAACAGCCTATTCTTTTATGGCTGGAAATATTTCCAACCAGCGAAATTTGTCTTTCATAGAAACAAGGGAAAACAGCAGCAGTCGTTTTACAGTCAGCTGGCCAACACTGTAAAGCAACAGGTGGGGGAGGGGCAGTCCTGTCTCACTCTTTCTCTTGTTAACCCAGACAAAACAAATAGTCACTCCAGCACTTTCTCTGGAATCTAATTAAGTTAACTTTAAGCCATAGGAACCGAATAACAGAATATTTTGTTGCTTTGAAATCAAAACTTTTTCAGCCTATTTGGCCGATGCTTAATGATTATTTGTCATTATTTATTTAGCTTATTGTTGGAAACTATTAAACAGACATTGTTTAGCAACACACAACCTGCATTAATTAGGAAATTGATTGCGATGTCCTTTAACACTCAAAACAATGTTAACCTCTACGATTGTATATTATCTACAATACACTCAACTATGTACATCATATTTTGATGTTTTCATAATCAAGCACTTCTGTCAGCAAATGAAGAACTATGAGAAAATAACACAAATAAATCCCACAAAGTTTTAACTTGTAATAGATCAAAAACAGATCTGTAATATTTGCAACATAAACAAGATAAAGTCGTTAATCATTTATATAATGATCTAGATTACAGACTCATGTTTTGACTCAGACTCATGTTACAGACTCACTCCCAGTGAAATAAAAACATAGGTATTCCTTTAAAAGAAAAGCTAAATATTTATATTCTATACCTTTTACATCTATTCATAAAATTAACATTATTCCTTATGTTTAGATATCCAAGGATTTATAAGGATTTAATTTGCATGTATTTTTTACAGATAATTTATGCTTAATGTGAGAACAAATTAAGTTTACAAATAAAGCTTTTTGATATGTGCAATTAGAAACGCACATAACGGTGCTTCTTGTAATGCAGGTTCACCATAAACAAAGGGCTGCCTGCCTTTAAGATTGGTTTATGTAAAATTCAAAACACACATCATAAGTGAACATAGATTATGTACAAAGTGTCCAAATCTATTTGTTCAAATGCCTTTAAAAAAGACCAGTTTAAATCAGCCATGAAACTAAGAGCACTAGTCTCTTCAGAACCACCTTCTTAATGTTTGATACAATGAAGGTTTTGCCAAGCATTAAGGAGAAACTTTTAATGCTAGCATAAACACCCTCACCTCTTTTAAAAGCCGACCTAGCGGAAAATCAAAGGGGGGTTTTTCCTCTTACCTCACAAAAGTGCAAAGGCTTGATTACAGGGACGAAAATACTTTTTTTTGCTTCAGTTCCTCCCCCTCAGAGCAATGCCTTTAATTAATTTGGGAATTACTATGTCTGTTTGATAGTTTAAAGAACTTGACTTAAAAAAAAAAACAAAACAAAAAGAACGAGCTGATCTCCAACAAGAATAAATCAACCAAATCCCTCAGTCTGCGGTGATAAACATGCCCTAGAGATGCAGCCTTTAAAGCTGCAGGAAGGCTCAGCACACAGCAGCTTGAGTAGAGGGCCATTATACTCAACAAAGTGTTGGATTTTCCTCTAACAGGGGGAAAATGTAATTCTATCAAGAGCAGTTCATTTTTGAGGGCCATTGTTTACTCTGAAAGACCATGAGTAGCCCATCACTGCATTGTCCTCTAACAGCTTTTATTTGACAGAGGGAAACAGTGAGGGAAGAGGACAGAGTTGGGGTGAAAAAGAGAGGGAGAGAAAAAAAACCTTGAAGCCTTTCAAATGCAAAGAACACCTCTATAGAGTCCTCGAATTGATGGCCCTCAAAGAGGTTTAAAAGACCTTTCACCTCTATTCAAGGCCCCGCTTCTTGCCCACTTGATGACATAGGAAAACACCATGGTATCACAGCGGTGAGGAGCTGAACCCAATAAAAGGGGTCAGATTTTCTGAATCCCCCCCATTCGACTCGGCCCAATCGCTCCTCGCGCCCATCGAGCGGAGGCCCAAACAGCTGATGCTAATTGATTCCCATGGTGTGGGTGAAGTCAGCTCTTTTTAGCAGTTTAGTGGCTGGGGGTCATCCAAAGTGGCCCCAGCTGGGAGGGAGGGGTTGTTGATGATGGGCTACCTAAGACTCAAACTGCCAGCTTGGATCACCAGGACTTCCTAAACACCTCAGTCATCTCATCTAATGATCCTTTCATGTATTTAAGAGAATAGGAAGAGATATGTTGTAATTTACTGAAAATCATGAATAATGCAGACTTATACTTGGATATAACTATGTGGCTAAATTCTTATACTTACTTACTAAACACACAATCCTCTGTTATATAAGTTAAAGTAAAACCAGAGGGATCAACATAATTTTCTGTCCAAATTCACAAAAGCCTGTATTGTTTTTTTCTCTAAAGGAGCTAGCCCCAAATGTGTTTTTTTTTGTAACTCAATTGAGTGGCCAAACTGAAAAGGAATGAACTCCACTCTGCGCTAAGCCAGTGTGGGAGGTGGGGGAAGGAGGGAAAAATATAGCTCCTTTTAAAAGCTGGAGGTTAAGAAGAATGCCTCTCTGAACCCCTCAGCTCCCCCTCTCCCAAATTACATGTCTACACCCCTTTCATGGCCAATGGACTGCTTAATGTCGATCTGAAAGTGCTGGCAGAAGGACGTTAGACATCAAGATGTTTAATGTATGTTGAACAGGAGCAGTTTAGACTCAAATCAAGTGTCAACAAGGAATCTAAATGTAGAAGAAGGTCGCAAAGTCTCAAATGCTTTTAGAGACTTTTTTTTTTTAGATTTAGATAAGTCAAGATCTAGGATTCCATTACTCATGGTCCAAATCTTGCACAAAGCAAGATCTGTCTGAATAAATATTTAGAAGACAGGCACTACTTTCCCCAGAAGATGTTTCAGCAGCAAACTAACTCACTGTGAGGCCAGAAAACAGGGGCGTACAGTAACACCAGCCAGGAAAAACACAATCCAGCTCCCGACTCTCCTTCTGACAGCATGCGGTTGCGTTTAACCAACGTTTCCTCCGTCGTAGGTTGTATATAAAACCCAACCGAGAGGCGCAACAGCTACCAGGAGAGCCGTCCCGAGGAGAGATGCTGGAAGATCTCACAGACTTTGGAGCCCCAACAACAGCTCCTCTGTTCTTCCACAAAAACCCGCTCGCACCACTGTGCTCCAGCTCGCTCATTACAACATGTTTGCAAACCAAATATGGCACTCATCTGGCAAACACCTGCACCAAATCCAATCATTAAACCAACTTTCTAAATATATCTCCCCCCATATGAGCTATGTCTGTTACTGTCTACTGTGTGCATGCATAGTCATTACCCCGAGTCAATACTGTAAGTCTGATGTTTGAAAATGCTTCTGTTTTCAATAAAAAATATCAAACTGACCACATTTTCTGCCCACCAACACTTGTCCCGCCAGGCAGTGTCCCGGCAGTCCCACCAGTTGACCCTGACTCCTGGACAGGTCATAGTCGGCCCCGGCAAAGTGAAGGTGGAACTGCTCCCGGTTGATGGACTTCCTCAGCGTCCTGATGGTCTTCCTCAGTCTCTTTTCTGAGCGTCGACGTACACAGTTCAGGTCGCAACTCTCTGCTGAGAGAAGCACTTGATACCACATTTGTTTGCAGAAAAAAAATATCCTGAAAACCTACAATACTTGGATTTTCATGTCATGCTTCACTCACATAAACACCCTGAGATGCCAAAACAACAATGAAGGAAGCCAAACAGAAAGCCACTAACTTACAGCCCTTGCACCTAGAGCCAAGCCAAAACAGGAGATACTTTAAGAGCTTTGGGTCTATTTAGTGACAAGACAGCAGCGGAAGGGAGTCAGGCACAGAATAAGAAGAAAAGTTTGCACGCAGGGAGGCAGGCAGGAAGCAGAGAGACCAACCTGTTACCTCCTCAAGGTTAACATCCAGCTCAAACTCAGCTGTGATGGCGAAGCCATCATCCTCAACGGCCTTCCTGCTGTGGCGGCTGCGTGTTCGCTGGCCCAATGAGGTGCAGTGAAGGCTTACGTAGCTGAACTGGACGTTTTCGGTGAAAAGAAAGCTGCAATCTGTGAACATGGGCAACATGTTGAAATCGACTCTGCAGCAGATGGTTAAATCTTTTACAATAACCTTGAGTAGGAACTGAGATGTCACTGAAATATGCATTTGAAACAATTGCGCTTCCTTTTAGTAGACAAACGCTGTAAAAAGACTGAACCCCCTTCAGTGAGGCCAAATAATCCAACAATCAAGGAGGTATTTGATTGATGGCTGGGTCAAACACAACTAAAAGGCTTGCAATGGCTAATTACATCCTCCCCTGTCACTGCCAGACAAAGTGCTGCCCTGAGACATTCAAAAACACCCCAAACCACATCACTTTCACCACAGACGTCTTTCACATTTGCCCTCGGTTTCTGGTTTCTTTGAAGCAGCTTTCAGGTCTGCTTTATCTTCTTTAGATGCTGGCAGTTCTCAGTAAACCCTAAATGTTTTAACCAGCAGCAAATAAAAGAGTCATGTCTATCTGTCATCTTGTGTTTGGAGAGGCTGCTGGGCCAATCTTTGTACCTGAGTGAGCTGAGTTGAAGCTCTCCCACAGCTTCTCCTGACTTCGTTTGAGGTTGCACTTGGCAGTGCCAGACTTGAAAGTGGCTGTGGTTTTAATTCGGTGCACTCCGGCCTTTGCTGGGCCTAATGGGCAGAGCAACAGGAAACCTTGTCATTCTGATGTATTTATATGTCTCCAAAAACAACAGACACAAGCGCAACATTAACCTGTCCTCAGGTTAATGCTTTGTGTGACCAAGCAGAAAGATGTGTGAGGTTTTGTACTTGCCCAAGCAATGAGAGCCACTGTTGCTCTTTTGTATGCCAGCCAAGCAGGGCAGAGGCATTCCACAGGTCACCGTGTAGGAATCCTCCGTCCCTGAAAACACACAAGGGAGCATGACACACAGGCCGAGGCTGACAAAAGTCAGGGCCACAAAAGCCGAGCCAAAGAGCAAAGAGGAAGCGTGTAGGAACATGACGAGTCCTCTCCGTAGACTAAAGCTGACAACTGTTCACACAGCTAGATCTAAAACAGCTCGACTTAAGCCCCTTTTCAGACCTGAGATTCACAACACTGATGGCTTCATCAATCTGTTAAAGCTATGCCATTCAATCACTTTTATGTTGATGTTTCCTATGGCTTCATCAGCGCTTACTCACGACAGTGATGGAGAGGAGAGCGGTACGGATGTGATTTTGGTTGCAGAATGTTTGCCAAAAGTCAGACAAGGACAGAGTTTACATACAACAGCATTTTATGTTGCCATAACAGTTCAGATTATCCGATCAAATGTTTAGCTTTTGTCAAATGTCCTGATGGTGGATGGCAGTGGATCAGAATATTTAGTTTTCTACATATTTAAGCCTCCTGAACACCTGGTATAATAAAAGACTCAGAAAGATTATTTATATTTGAGAACTTGGTTATACAGACATCAAATCTAGATATGTAAACACTGTTTAAAAGTAGTAACATTTAATATTTTACAAATATGTCATATCTTGTCTATAAACCCTCTGTAAATTGTGAATGCTTCATCAGTGGTTTTCACCTTGAAACTCCCCCATGGATGCCAGTTTTTTCTTATCTCTTTATATGTGTTGAATCATCAATACAGACTTTAAGCAGGGATTTAGATGTTGTGAGGTTTTTTTTCATAAGCTGTCAAATGCACTCCTAATGTTTATAGACTACCTGCCCTTTCTAGACTGATTGAAGTCAGTGGCCTTATTTCTAATATGTTCTTGAATGTCTTTAAATCAGACTGTTGCTTTTTGAGATCTTTTAGCTCATATTGTCAGAATGGTCCTATTAATGTAGTGCCAGTTTGGTTTGGACAGTTTTTTTTCCTTAATAAATTAAATCCACATTTAAAAAGTGGAAGTTTTTTTTTTTTTTTTTTTTTTTTTTTTTTACATTTACCGAGGTAATCTCTATTTGATGTTAAAATTACAGTTTGGTTTTCAAACAAACACTATGAACAATAAATATGTTCGTGGACATTACATAGGCAACAAGACAAGGACAAAATTCCTGGGATTTGGAAATAAAATGACATTTCAAAATAGAAGAATATAAATTTCTATGGAGCCATGTATAATAGGACAACACAATGTGTGATAAATAAATTTAGACTGGGTATTAGCATCTAATTTATTGAAAATATAACAACAATAACAATAATGCGACAAAATTTTGCACTTGGTGAGTAAATGTGTAAATTTTCAGCTTCATTAGGATCGAAGGTATTTTGTACTTCTGAGTCACTCAGACCCAATGGCAAACCCAAAGCATTACAATCCCCACTAGAACAGCTTCCAGAATCTCTGGAGAGAGCTTGTTTAATTGGGAGTTGCCAGTTGTTCCACTTTTTATTTTAATTGGTGACTATAAGACATTTCAATACCTATAGATTGAACACACCTTTCATATTGACACATGGTAATTAATTAGATCTGGACTCAATTTTTCTTAACAGAAACTAGAACAAACATAATATACTCAGTGGTTTAATTTCAAAAATTATATATTTAAAACCTTAAAACTTATCACAGAACTTTAGGCTGTCTAAAATATATAATGTATCTAAATTGTAATCAAATGAATGGGACGGAGGCATGCATCTGTGTAGCAACCTAACAATGATGCTTGTACTTTCATCTTTAAATCTCAACTGTTTTAACTAGGCAAGAACAAAGAGAATATGGATCTGAAAGTGAAAGTAAATCATATAAACAGCGGATAAGAAAAGACATCTGGCTCAACTCACCACTGCTGATGTGAACTTGAGACTGGCAGTTCAGAAAGCAGCGATCCCCTCCGTGCTGCTTACTACAGTTCAAGGTAGGCTTAGAGGGGGGGTTTGCAGGTGTTAAACCCTCAGCCTCTGGATAAAGACCACAACAAAACTCAAAGGTAAAAAAGAATGTGTTTGATCGCAACAAAGAAGACGAGAGACGAAAAAAAAAAACTCCATACAAACCCATGCGAGCATGTTTGCAATTCTGATGTTTTTTACTCAGGCATGAGAAAAAACAAAAGTCAGAAAACCAAAGAGAAAAAAAGAGGAACATTTCAAAGTATCTCTTGTTTTTGTCCCCACATTGCCTTCCAAATCATTTCACATACAATCACAGTGAAAACAAACAACAATATGTACATATGTAAATATATAGAGAGGCATTAACTTACTGATGCAGTCCTTTTTGTTCCAGTGTAGCTTATAGCCGGGACGACAAAAACACTCAAATCCACCCACAGTGTTCTCACATCCATGCTCACAGCCACCGTTGTTTACACTGCATTCATTCACATCTGGGGGTGAAAAAGCAAACACATTTTCAAAAATTACTCTGTGCAGCCTTTTTGAATGCTTCACCAGAGAGGTTTATCTCACCTCCACAGTGGGCCAGTCCATACAAGGTGTAGCCTTTGTTGCACAGACACTGAAAACCACCAGGGGAGTTCACACATGTGTGATCACATGTGCGCTCAAAATAACACTCATCTATATCTGTAATCAAACACAGATGATATAATAGCAGGGCAATCAGTCATAGTCGTCACCACAAGGCATTTTACTCTGTTATCCATTGAAATTATGTGACAAATGTGCAATGCCAAATAAGTTGAAAACATTGATTTCAATGGGAGCTTCGTGGGACTATGCAGTTACATCGTATCAGCATAATTTTTTCCCCAATCATTACCAATGTAAAGCAATTATTACCCTGACAAGAGCGCTCATCTGACAGCAACTTAAATCCTTTCCTGCAGTTGCATTCAAAGCTGCCAACAGTGTTTTTGCAGAAGTGTTCACAGCTGCCGTTGTGACTCTCACACTCATCGATATCTGTGAGGAAGGAGTTTCTAATCAAATTTCCAGGGAAAAAGCAATCTTCCACCGACATACCAAATCAGTGTGTTGCTACACTTTATGAAAGGTGTAGTTATGGACCGGTCAGTCTGACCTTTGCACGATTTTCCATCCGGCTGAAGTGTGAAGCCGTCGGGACAGCTGCAGCGCACGCCTGTGGATGTGTCCTTACAGGTTGAGTCGCAGCCCCCATTGTTCAGCGCGCAGGTTTCTAAAAATTACAACCCATATGTGTGACTGTCAGCTGTGGCCGACAGAAAACACATCAATACATGCACAAAATCTTGGTTTTCTGACTTATGTAACCTTAAAACATGTGGAACGTTCAGATTTATAACCTATTTTGAATTTCTGTCTCAATAAATTGATCCTTAAAAAGTGATTAGTGCAGTGCAGATTTGTGCCTTTTAACAAGACGACAGCTCTGATTACCAGTGGTGTGCGTTTGTCAAGATAAAATGCTTAAAAGCTGCAATGTTTTTACACGCTTTCTAAAAGCCTGAATCATACAACCGATAAATATAAACTCAGTCAGAAAATATTCAAATGCCACCCAAGTCAAATAGAAGGAAAATGTGAAATTTACCACACTGTCACAAGTGCATATATTACAGGAGAGAGACTTGAGGTGGAACAGCGAGCATGCAGTCATTTCACAGTTTGCTTAAAGGACTGAGGAATGTATCGGTGTTCTAGACATTACTCGTCTTCCTGCTCATGCCAGTTCAAACTGTCATCCTGTGAAGGGTGTAACTGTTACCCATTGACAATCTTCTCTTGACACGTTTATCCGCCTCGGTGGAGGACGTGGCATTGTGATCCGAGGACTCAGTGGTGGCTTCATCTCGCTCTGTGAGAAAACCAGTTAAAAATAGAGCAGGTATGGCTGAAAAACATCTCTTAGATTTATATTTTCACACAACCGTGCAACCTGACCAGTAACTTCAATTCCGGGAGTTTTTGTTACGTCGAAGAAACCAGAGCCATTTTGGGATACTCTACTTGTAGTGGCTTGGTGTATGTCAAATATTACAACAGATAAGGATCTGCAGAAAAGACGACATTTACACGCCTGGACCTCACACGCACTGCTGTTGGAAGTAAAGAGATAACTCATCATCTTGCAGATGATTCTTATCTGTCCAATCCATTGTGTAGAAGAATGAGTAAAAGCAAAACCTACAATGTTTTCAAAACATTCATCAAGATAGCCTGCAATGTGTAAAGGGAAACAAAAACACCCAATTTTGTTATATTCATAACAGAAACAATTTTTCTGATTGTGAAACTTGTTGGAATGCCATTGGTAAAAACAGGATAATTCAGTTCTTGAATGACTTACATTTATTAACTCTATTAGTTAAAAAACATATTCCCTTTTAAATTTACTCCATGGGGTAGTTTGTTTAGTTTAAAATATGCTGCATGTTTCCTCTGACCTTGGGGGGATTTTACTTATGCTTATATGAGTAAAACTGCTGTGAAATAATCAGATGGAAGTTGCTCCTTTTTCTCTCTTCCTGCTTCCATTCCTTAAAATTACACATTTCCAAAAAAAACTTAGAATAGATTTAAACATGTTTTAAAGTATAACAGCTATGTAGAAGTGATTTACTTTATTTTCTGTCCCCAAACACAAACGCATAAGTAACACATCTTCACAAAGTTTGGAGTGATGTTACTTATGTTTTAGAGGACAAGTATTGTGAGAGAGTAAAGTGTGACATCCTCCATGTTCTGTCTCTCTGATTACAGACATGAGTAAATGTGGAGGTTGGTGTTTGAACTCACGCTACTCCTTTTAGTAAAAGATTTTCCCAACCTTGAAGTATTTTGACTAATGTTTTAAAGTGTAAGCGATGTCACAAAATAATAAGTAAGAAGCTTCATGTTCTCTTTCTACAGCCACAGATGGCTGAATAAATTACTAATTTTTTGATTAATTTCTTTAACAGCTCTTAGTTACATATTTTCACAAAGTTTGGTGTGATTTTACTTAGTTTTAAAATGTGACTGCTATGAAACAATTTAAACTCTTGGTCTGATTTTTTTTTTTTTGGCCCATTCTAGGGCTTTTTGTCAGGGCCACATGATATTCATAAATCATGATATTATTTCCAAATATTGTGAGAAGGTTGTTAGTTGTGATAATTGCATGTTTATTCTTGACTTGTTTCCTTTTTATCTATCATATCATATCATATCATATCTTGCCAACTCTTTCTGTCCCTTTAAGAATATTGGTCGCTATGATCTGTGTCAGGCATGGACAACTACTACAGTGAGCCCCATCCAACATCGTCAACATATGTGCAAGATGTAAAATTCCTAAAACATATACACCTACTTTCTACAACTGACAAATACATAATTCTAAATATTATGTATTTAGATATCACAACTGCACACAATAATATTGTAATAATATATTTTGCAGTCATCCATGTTCTTCAGATGACTGAATGCTGTCAATCAAAATATATGAACTATATTCTCTACTTTTCAAGTGTACATGTGAATTTAAGTTTTAAAAAGGGAAGTGACCCAATATCAAAGTGTATAAATATTCATCTTCTGGTTCCTTTAATTGAGCAGTTAATTTTTTACATCATTTCCTGTTTTACACAGATGCTTACCCACACAAGTCTTCTTGTCAGGCTGTAAGGTGTACCTGACGTGGCACCTGCAGATGGGACCGTCCTCTGTGTCCTCACAGGTGTGCTGGCAGCCTCCGTTGCCATGGTTACAGGTTACTGCAGAGCAAACGACAGTCGGATACAAGGCAAATCGTCAGGGTTTTTGCGAGCATTGCTTTGGGAGTATCGCCACAGTGGCTTCACTCACAAATACAGTCTCTCTGGTTCCTGGCCAGCTCAAAGCCTGGACGACACTCGCAGGCCACACCTCCTCTGTGACTCTCCTTGCAGATGTGGGCGCAGCCATGCTCCTTGTTCATACAGTTGAGGCCCTCTGGGATAGAAAGTGGGAGAGAGGTACACAATGAAACTCTCCTGCAGTGACCGACCAGCTAAACACAAAAGCACACATACTGAGAGATTAGTCCAGCATCCTCAAAGACACCGATTGTTCTCATGCCTTGCACAATCCAAAAACATCCAACACTGGGATATTTTTATCACCCTTGTGGAGAAAAAAGGAAATTTCTGCAAGTCTCTTCGCATGAACAGAAAACACAGCAAGCTGTTTCTCTGCATACAACCCACTTGATGCTGCTTTGAGCCTGAAGCTGAGAGGAGGTGCGGCGCCATTTATATAGATGGGTCACAGCTGAGTGGTCAGGTCTGCAGGATTTACAAAGCCTGTCAAGACTCAATGGAGTGGAAAGTACTTGCATTTAAGTTGACTCCAGTCAAGATGACAAAACAAAGGCACTTCAGACTAATCTGTGACACAGACCACATAAGCCAGAGTGTTGCAGTTATTAACTTATTTTGTTCTCTGGGACACAGAGGATATTTTCCCACAGTTTGTTGCTGCTGCACATAAAAAAAACCCCAAAGCTATGAAGAGACAGCTTGAATCTGTCACTCCTCCTTACGCCAACTATCTATCACAGAAGCAGAAAAGTTTATTCTCCTGGTAAAACCTGAAAGGGTCCTTCAATACACTTTTAAATTCAAAACCTGAGCTGTAAATGAGCCAAGATGGGACACATTGTTCACAACGTAAACTCACCAATGGAGCGGTGGATGCACGTGTGCTGGTTATCGCTGAGGAAGAAGCCCTCTTTGCAGCGGCACTCGTAGCTGCCCACAGTGTTGACACAAGTGTGCTGGCACCCACCATTGTTGAACATGCATTCATCCACATCTATGGGACAAGGGCAAGGCTGCATTCAAAAACACTTTACAGGCTTCCTGGAGATTATTTGTCCTCATCGCTCATTTTCCCCCTCCCTATAAATCATGTTTGGCGTTATAAACAACACAGATGAGGCTAATACTTTTTAAATGACTGCGTAAAACTTCAAACACAACACACACAAACATGGATTCCTCAAAGATCAGATTAGATGAGTCAGTGCTCCGAGCTTCAGAGAGTTCCCTCTAAAGCTTAGAGTGGATCCTACCCAGACAGTTGTGTCCATCGTTGGCCAAATTGAATCCATCATAGCAAGTGCAGCGATAGTTGCCTGGTATGTTGGTGCACTCATGCACACAACCGCCATTGTACTCCAGGTCACATTCATCAATATCTGAGGAGTAAACACCACAGGAATATATGTTTACCTGCTGTTCAAAGGGAGTAAGATTTGAGCCAGTGAACAACAGTGAAGAAACATGCATAAATATCAATAAAATGACAACACAGGAATCAATGAACACAGTTCTCAAAGTATTGAGAACTTACCTTCGCAGTGTTTTCCATCTCCTTTAAAGCCTCCTTTACATGTGCACTTATATGAGCCTTGAGTAGTCTGACAAATAGCGTCTATGTGACAGCCATCACTTCCTTCTGCGCAGGGATCTGTTCAGATTTACCAAAACACATGGAAAACATGCCAGCATGTCATTAATAACAGCCTAAAGGCTCTTTTATGTTTCAATTATTAACTGAAATGAGAAACTGAGGAAATGAATTAATACAAAAAAGTTAATACCAGTTACACTATCTACAATGTAAGTAGTATTATGGGAATAAATAATACTGTTCGTGTATAATATATATATTATACACGAATTTTAAGACGTGCGTAAAAAGTCGCATTCCACTGGGCTGAAAAAACAAAAACCCATAACACATGCAAACACTCACTACAGTCCCACCTCGAGTCTCTGGAAGCGCTATGCTTTGACGACTATTTAACAAGAGCAAAAACAAACAAAAGTTCCTCGCAGCACGAATAGCTCCCATGGTGATATGGTCCAAGTTTTAGAGGTCTTCTCAAAAGGACGCGGGCGCACTGAAGTCGTGACGGAGCGTCCGCCTCATTTTCATTCTCGCCTGTCAATCCGCTTCACAACGGGCTTTAGAAAAGAGAAAGGAGAGAGTGACTGAAAGTACGGGAGAGAGAGAATTAAGGCGTGCGTGTGCGCGCACGCGGGCGTAACTGGGGGGTGGCGGTGGGGGGGGGGGGGGTGAAGCGTCCAAAGAGCCAATGGCACCAGCGCGTGCTGAAGGCTTTTATTTTTGAAAACTCCGAGCGGAAGAGATTGTAGTCCGCAGGTTCTCCGGCACTAAGCTTGAGCAAATCTGAGTTTTAAAGCTTTCTACCAATTTTAAGGTCGAAAATCAAGGAAGTCTTTTATAGTTAAATTTCTTTCTTATTAGTAGGTGTTATCAATTTGTTTTTTTGTTTTTTGTTGTTGTTGTTTGTTTGTTATTGGAAATTCAGTTAGAATGTGTAAGTTATGACATTTTATAAACTGGTGGTTTATAAAAATCACCAGTTTATAAAATGGCAGGGTAAGGGGGTCATTGAATTTTTGATGGGGCCACAGAGCAAAATAATGAAACAAGTAAAAGAAAAGGCATTTATCTCATTGTTTTATTAATTAAGCGAGCTGCAGAGCCAAAGAGTCACTTGCAGCCCCAGAGTTGGAAGTTACAGACCCCTGATCCAGCAAATCAGCTGTGAAAGATGTGATTTCATCTTAGTGCAATTTAAGTTAAAAGTGCAACATGTTACATTTGAATTAATTGTTGAAGTAAAACTGTAAAGGTAAAAATGTAATTAGTCCTAGGGGACCAATTAGTTACAGTCATCATAAAAATTTGACTTAATATGATCTCTTCAGTACAGGGACCATAATAGAGATTATTACTATAGAGATGTAGTCCATGGGCAGTATGGGAGGGCCAATGGTAAAAAATAATTCTGATTTTAATGTAGATGAGCAACTGGGAGCAGCCAGCTTCAGTGGCAGACATGTGAATTAAGCACAAGGTGAGCTAACTTTCTGGAGGAACATGTCAGAGTTAAGTGTTTTCTTAATATGCCAATTAAAGTCAAAATTCTGAGATTAAAGTTTGAATTATTTTTTTAATAGGCACAGAGCAATGACTAACATTGACTTACATTTAAAATGAGGACCTTTGAGGGTTTTTTTTTTAAATATTTGCACAAATAGGTTTTATTACCCATATATTTAAGATATATTACAAAAACAAACAAACAAAAAACAAAAAAAAAAACTGCCAGATCATATAATCAACAAAACAAAGTAAAAGAAAAGTACTTTTTAAACTTTTTATAAAATGTCAGCAATTTCATTTTTATAAAATACACACACATACCCACATGCTGATGTCATCGACTGCAGCAGCTTTTGAGTCTGGTAAGGCAGTTAAAGAGGTCTCAGAAGAAATTGAGATCAGTCGTTTCCCTGTAAGCCTACGGGAAATAGTCTATAAGTAGAGGGCATTTAAAACAACCACCAACATGCTCAGATCTTGCTCTCCAAGAAAGTTTTCCCTGAAAGCAGACCACAAGATATTAAAAGAAGTCTCCAAAACCCCTAAAACAACATCACAGGACCTACAGCAGGTTCTTCTGACTATTGAAATGAAAGTGCATACTTGTGCAATCTGAAACAGACGGCTCGAGTTAACTTTCGTTTGAGGTGTAAGAGGAGAAAATCTTTGTCCTCTAAACAAAACATGAAGATCAGATTAAAGTTTCATAAAAAACAAACACAGAGCAGGATTTCAGGACTAATGAGTTTTGTCTGAAACCAGATCATTTGGGCAAAACAGCAGAGGAAAGTATGTAAAGCATTTCAGGAGAAGACCGACCACGAAACATGGAAGCAGAAGTGCCACAGTTTGGGATTGTTTGTTGCATCAGGACCTTGTCTTCTTGTGATCACAGAATCCACAGAGAAGTGGATAAGGAAACAAGCAAAAATGTTTGTTCATTTAAAAAAAAAAAAAAAAAGTACATGGAGTTGCATAAGACAATAGATAACAAGGTTGAAGTGCTTCAGTGCTCCAAGAGTGACATACAGATATATTATGATGTATATATCAAGTTTTAGTATTGAGTTTTGTATAGGATATAGAAATTATTGTCCATAGCTTCTATTTTCTATTGACAATTTAACACAAGAACCTAATATCAATGTTTTTGACTCTGATGTTTACAGATATGACATTACGTGGTAAATACAGATGTTTGTCTAAAATTCCTCTATACATTTAAAACTTTAAAGTGCTTATATTAAAAATTGTGGGGTAAATTCCTTGAACAGATGAAAAATATATGGGGTGTTGTATTTTTAATCTACAAATCACAGCCAATTTACATAAAAGAAGATTGTAAAAAGTTTATTTCAATAAAAGCATTATTGCTGGAAATATTGACTTCATGACATTATGTAATTTTTTAGAAGTGCTGTAAATTAACTTCTGCTCTTGATGAATCCAGCTATTCGTAAATAAAGTGCGCCCTCTATCTGCATCGAGGGGGATTTTTATTTATTTACTTTTTAATCGAATCAGGCGATAAACTTTATTTAGAAATTTGAACTTTCAAAGAATTTTACTTTACAAAAAAAATCTTACTTTTTAATATTAAAGTTTACCATAATCTGAATATGAATTCACAGAATTGAACTGTATGATAAATATTTAACATTCTTTGTCTCGCTGGTATAAGATATTAACCATGTACGGCTTTTGCCCACCACCTAGTTGTATAAGAAAATACCACAGGAGAACAGTTTTGTTTTAATTTTTATTATACAGATCTACTTTGTGGTACAGTATACAAAAAGCATATTAAAAAAAAACATACATTGCATGTTCAAAGGAAGTGCACAAAATTAGAAACAGACTTTTTTTTCTGAAAGGCTCAACACCAGTTAGCTCAAAATTTTAGTTTAAAAAAAAAAAAAAGGTTGTGTAATAAATAAATATAAATTACATACGAATCATAGAGAAAAAGGTCAGGTCATTCGTTAAGGCACATCTTACATCCCAAAATGTACCTTGCAAAAACATGGCAACTTCCTAAAGATAAAAAACAGCTTATTTTCCAGCTTACAAAGGAAGCAGCTTACCTCTTTTCAATAAGAATCATAATTTTTCAGCATTTCACTACCCTGCCGCAGAATACAGTTTATATATATTAAGCAACTTTACAGAGCAGTGCCTGTCAATTACTTTAAGTTGAGTTTGGTTACAAAAATGTGAGGAAAAAAAAAAAAAAAAACAGCAACCGTTTTCACTGTAGTACTGAGACAGTATACACCATGGCAATAACTGTGAAATATAAGCAATATTTTTAATATGGCATACATACATTTTGTGACATTGACTGGTGACGACGATGTGACATTATTGCTGAAATAATAGCCAATTTGGTTAAAAAGAAAAAAAAAGAAAAAAAGAGGGCCAATCACCATCTAAAAGAGACTAACAGCCCCAGAGCAATTCTCACATTCAAAATGTCTGCATAGTTTGAACTTTAGAACTGCTTTTTTTTTTTGATGAACATGTTCCTCTAAGTGCAAAGATGTAGAATAGGCACTGGTCTCCAGCATGTTCAGTTTGACAGCAGAAAACAGATGTTCACAGCTCACTGATTCTGCAGGGGAGTTTCTCTGATTCCTGCAGTTTACACCTACTTCTGCACATAGCACAAGTCAATACAATGCAAGCCTTTCGAGAAACATACCTGAGGAAATAATGAGTTATCAAGCTGTCTTTTAGCGTAAGAAAAAAAAAAGAAGAAATACATGCCTTCAGCACCTTTCAGATGTAGTGGTTTGCCGTTTCATGTAATTTTTTTTTTTTTTTGTAAAACTCACGAGCCAAAATTGCTGTATTTACAAAATTCATTAAAAAAAACCAATTTGCTTTACAACATGCAATGTAATTTCATTGGAGGCTGTACAAAAGAAATAAATAAAAACTGTCAATCCAACAAGCAGAGGGACATACTGCAAGCATGGTCTAATGTGCACAAACTGCTGAGCAAATTAAAATTAAGTGTTTCAAACTGGTGGCTAAAGCTGTTTATGTCCAACGTGTCTAAACTGTACACATTTAAAGAAATTACATTTATACAGAACAAATTTGCTAATGATTCTTGTGTATTATCAAAAGCAAGTTGTGCACTAGAAGAAACAAATAAAGCTAAAAGATGACAAAAATTGCAGCAAAATGTTGAAGGTTCCCTTCAACATACGACGCTGGTATTGGAAATAGCTGGTGTCTTTCATACACACAATTACAGTATTACAAGTTATAAAAAATAAAGCAGTCCTGATATGAAATAAAAACAAAAATTATTTACAAAAATTTATCATTCAATACAAAAATAACCAAACGCAATCTAGGACCAAAAATTTAACTCAAGAAAATTTAATCCTTATCCTATAAATAACACTAATGCCCCAAAAAAATTTTTATTATTATTTTTTTTCTGTTAAAACAAAGAGATCAACTCTATACAAAAGATTTAAAAAATACCCATATAAAAATGATTATTACAAGGATGAACATTAACTGATCTAACGGGGAATGAAAATGAGGTCTGCCACTGGAGACAAATCCAGGTGGATGCCATGGATAGCCCCATAAAGGAAAAAGGGAGATTGAATAAAAACCATTCACCAGGTTTCTTTCAAATCTTCTGGGAGCTGTGGTTGGAGTGTGGGCACCTGAGTGGGCGTCAGTGTCTTCTGTTTTTTTGAGCTGCAGCAAGGCTTGAAAAGTCGGGGATCGATAATCACTTCTCCAAACCGACCTTTGTAAATAATTCCACAGCACACCTTTTGCCTAAAAGAAAAAAATAATGTTATATATATATATATATATATATATACACACATATATAGTAAGAGACTAATCAGAGTATAATAAGAAAACATGTAATCTTTTTGTTTTGTGATGGAGCAATGAAAATATCTTACCGCTTCCAATAAGAACGATCCAGGAAGGAGAAGATGGAAGGAGATGAGCGTCTTTGTTTGGACTCAATGTCGGAACCGTCATCTGACTGGTTGCTGTAACTGGGAGATTGGGCAGGAGACATGCTGGACGTCGTGCTGTGAGCATCTGAGTCTGCTTAAAAAAAAAATGAAACAGAAATAAACTTAAAAGAAATTTACATTTACTTTCAGAACCACTGGAATAATCAGGATTTGTGGCAATATTTACTTGACTTGTCACTATTTTATTTATTATATGGAAAGAGTGATTACAGGTGATTTATTCTGCAAAGGGTACAAAAATACCAAAGGTGTGCACACCAAAGCTGAATTTTGAATCCTATATAAAAATGAAGCTGACACACAAAACAAGCCAGATGTTGTTTATGAAGTGTGAACAAGAAAATAGACAACTAGACACATTTCATGCTTTATTTAAATTAGCCACTAGGTGCTGCTAGAGATTATTGAACAAAGGCATTTAGTTTATATGGAGATGAAAACTAAAAAAAAATCTAAAGCAGAATGAAAATGCAGTGATTTTAGGAAATGTTCTTTTTTGCAATATGCTTGTATTGGACTTTAAATCACAACTACTGATTATTTTACTAGGAATACAAACGCTTAAAGCAAGTAGCCTAAACTTCAAATCAAAAAAGACAATACACAAATGTCAAAAGAGCATCAATGCAAAAAAAAAAAAAAAAAAAAATTATGCATGGATTTCAAATATCTTATTTTTGCTAAATTACTTATCATTTCTAAAAATTGAATGTTTCTTAATGTTGAACTACTTACTTTGCCTCTTAAACTTATGAAGCTTCTTTAGTTTGCTCTTCTTCTTCCCATCACTGTTCTTGATCTTCTTGGGTTTTGTCACCTTAAAACCTGGGCCAGCTCTAGCATCAACCACCTGAGGAAAAGCAATTAAAGCACACACAACAAAGTTAACTTGTACTTGAAAACATGATACAGCATCCCTCTGCGTGCTAAACTGGAGGCATTGCTTACATGATTCCAGTTCTTCTTGGAGCCATGAGGCAGCTTCTTCCATCTCTTCACCAGCAGAACACACGCATTACAAATGTCTCCAACACGATCTTCTGAGAGTCTAAAATTAATAAAACATGAAAAGGGAATTTAGATCTGAAAGCTCTGTAAGCAACTATTACTGATGTGCAAATGTATGATGTTATGAAATAAGAGGTTGTACCCAAAGCACATCCTGAAGGTCTCTTCATATCTGCTGCTGTCCGTGAAGCGTGAACTAGAGGACTTGGTCTTACAGATGCAACAGCCGTCATTACTCCGGTAGATTTTTGACTTGTGAAAGCCAAACATCCTCAATTTGTTGGTCGGTGCAAGTCAAGGAAAGAAAACTCCTGGAAATGTAAGAAAAAACGATCTGTAATAGTCTCGGTGCTTGCTGGTTTATGATCAGCACAGATGTCTGCACACAGTTGTGCTTTCTGCTATTAAAAGGGGGCGGTCCGTACACGCACACACATACACAGAAATATTGAAACCATTTTAAACCTTTAATAGCAAATCTTGCGAAGACGCAGATTTAAAGTGTCAGGTTGTAAAATTAAAACCTCAAAAATCACCAAAAGCAGCATAACAGTACTTGGAAAAAAACCACTTTGTTTCACCATCTTTCGGAGTTTAAAGCCAAACGACACCAAACTAGCACAAGGCAAACGACAGTAACATGAGTCTAATGTTATGAAGGGATTTTACGACATAAAAACTCAACTTTAGGTCGAGTTAAGTGAATCGATTTGTTTGAAATTTTATACTAAAAAAACAACAGTCTGGGACGTTACACCCACAATAACACGAGGACCGCTTTATCCGTAAAATGAGCGGTAATGTTGAACACAAATGTGGACGACAAAAGAGAAGAAGCTAATTTTTATACGTCACTTCAAGGTATGCATCTGCGACGGGACTTTGTTAAGCGCGGGTCTGTCTGAAGTGGATGCCCCAAACAAAAAGCGGGCAGCTGCACTTTCTGAAACCAAAGACAAAAAGCTACCGCAATATTTAAACAACCTAAACAACTTCATTTGGACACACTTAATGCAATGGCTTAACGCTGTAGTTAGAAACACAAAGTTAAGGCAGACACCGTCTTCCCCTTCACATTAAAACTTTTCGTCTGCGAGTGCGCCAAATATGGCTCATTGTTGTTAGCCGTTAGCATGAGTGCTAGCCGACGAGGCCACGCTCTCGTTCACTTCCACGTTATCCCATTGTCGACATGGTAAGTCTTAACACGTTTAACCCAACACGACAACGAACGAACACGTCAGGACACCGGAACCTTACAATATGGCCGCAAGTCCCACGTATAACAAGTGTGTAAAAGTCAAAATAATATAAACCTTGTACAAAGAAAATAACGTGTACTTACTGAACAAAAACTTTGAATCTTCGTCGTCCTCTTTTCACATACTGCGCATGCTCTTACTACTGCTGCATACAGCTGGTCATTAGAATGTGTTTTACATAAAAAGCTGGAATGAAAGGGCGAGCGGACAATGACCATATAAGGAGTGCAGCCGTTGGGTTTGAACCTGGGCTCGACCAATCGCCATAGTCTTCTCGTACTCTTCAGACAACATGAATGATGGGAGGCGTAGTGAATGAGGGAGAAAACACGGCTACGTCTGTAGCGAAGGGCCTCTTTTTGAACTCAGAGTCCCATAAACCACCTGGCCCGAGGCTTCAAAGAAAAACAGCTCCCTGACATGGCGCGAACGACTTTGTTTACGTTTTCACAGCTGAGAAAGCGCATTCAACAGAGAATATAACTGATCATTAACGCCTTGGCATGGGATATGAAACCATAATATTAAACCTTTAAAGATACAAGCACTAGTTAGCTATTGTAAAACACGGATTTAGCAGTATTTTGCGCACGTGTAAGCTATTTCAAGCAAATAAGGGAATTCAAAACAGCCAGAGATTGGGCAAATGTACAATTTTAAACAGAACAAGCACCCAAGCAAATAATGATTACATATTACTGAAGGGCAACAGTCCATAACCATACGTAACAGTGCTTAGGAAGTTCAAACAAATCATTCTTATATAACATAAACTATGTTCCCTATTGCAAAAAAAGTAAACTGTTAAAGTAGTCATATGTTGACAGTTTAAAAAAAATAAAATAAATCAAAAACAATTTAAAAGAACTAAGTCCTTAGTATCATTAAATAACTTTTAGATGATAAAATTATAAATGTATTTACAAATTAAGGCAAATATCTTTAAAAGCCTGGGGTCCCTCAATTTCCTCTGAAATCTGTACGTCATAAACCAGGTGAACAAATATTCTGCTTTTATGTCAGTTCCACTGGATAAAATGTCACAAATATATATTCTCCTTTAAAACATTTAGCTTCCATTCCTTTTCCACAAGACAATATACTTGAATCCTTAAATGGAATTAGAAATAAATGTTCGTGTAATCTAGACCTTGAGTGCAAATTTGGCATGCGCTTGGCTCCTAAATAAATTTCTGATACATACTCAAAAACAAGTATCTAGTTATTTGACACTCTTAGACCAAAACCTAAAGAATAAGCACTGGTTGTATTATTCACAGGAGAAAGAAAGTGAAAATCATACTGAAGATTTGTTTATCATTAGTAACTTAAAAAAAACTTCAATCTGTAAAGGAAAATACAAAGTTGTTTTTGAGGAGATAAATTAAGTGACTGCAGCACTTAATAGGTCTCATTTAAGTGTTAACATCTTCTGACTTGCCGATTGTAACATACCCTTTTGAAATAAATGAGGCTCAGAATAATGCTTTACAGATGCTTTATTCTTAATATTTTTACACTGTACATGGTTGCTCACTTAGTAAACACTACATTACACAAGTATGTCGATAAATGTACAACTGTACTGGAAAAGAAAAAAATATATATCTCCCAAGATGCTTTTGTGGGTCGTACATAGATGAGTACAACACAGTCATTCCAGACGCCGTTGGCACACAAAAAAAGTCCATCATATATCAAATCTCTTATTCCGCAAGATAAAGTCCAATCCTATGTAAATGGAGAGAGCCCGGTAATATCTCAGTTTTCTCTTGTAGTTATTGCATAGCAAGAAACCATGATGACAAAAACCAGGAACAAGTGTGGGGAAATAAAACAGTCCTTTGAGCTCCTCACATAGTTATCAGGTCAGAAGTCAGCACAGGAACTACTCAGGTCATCACGTTGTAGTTCAAAGAACAGAGTACATGTAGTGTAAGGGCTTCAATGATAGTAGAAGGAAATGGCTGCTGGGAGGTATTTACACTGAAGGTTGAAGTTGTTAACTTTGCAAAAATAACAGGGTCAAGCATCTCTTGAAGCGCCCTTGGTTTTATTTTCCTGAAACCAACTGAACATACCATTTGTCACTTGGAGCAGGCTTGAGCCACACAGTCAACGGGACCTTTTCTTCAACTGAAGGTATTCCAAATAAAATATTTGCATACATACATGTATGTTTGCTTGGGAAAGAGTCAAACTTACATAAAAAAAAAAGAAAAGAAAATCACCTACCACTCTATGAGCCACCCTGCCATATGCATACTTATAAAGCATACTTCTACATCATTTGCTTTAAACTCTGCGTTATGACATTTAAAAATCAGATTTGACAACAGAGCAAGCAACTGCACCGATTTAACAAAATAATACTGTTTTTATCTGAAAATATATTAACAGTTTTAATCCTCGCTTTCCCTTAAATAGAGCCGCTGTTATCGAGTCACGGCAACAATGAAAATATTGAGCTTTCAGTAAAACATTATAGCACAAGGTCATCCTCAATGTCGTGAAAACCATGGTCCATAATAGAAAACATAATTCTTCAACATCTAATGGCATCATCATCATCATCAAGGATAAAAATAAATCTTGAAAGGCTCATTGCACTTAACATATGGCAAATGTGACAGTAGCTTCAAAAAGCCAGAAAGTGTTCTTTGTTCAAGTCTGTTCCTGCATTAAAAAAAGTTCAGTTATTCTTTTCTCTTAGTGGTCCTCTCTGATATTCCTGTTGGGTACGACTGGTGGAGAGCGTGGTTTGGTTTCAGATGCCAACTCCTTTGACTAACGAAGCCTCCAGGGTGATGTTGAACTCCTGCAGAGTCTGCAGCACGCGGATCAGAGAGTTTACCAGTGAGCGGTCCTTAATGAGTGCAGTGTCCTCGTACATCTGGGAGGTGATTGGACAATCTGCAAGCAGAGCGATCCAGTGATGCAGCAAATGGTCCCTGTGACAGGAAGGGACAAACACTCAAAATCAACAGAGCAGCCTTTAGGGAATCCAGAAATTATTAAAATGGGTAAAATCCTTATTACAAACATCAAGCAAATTATCACAAGTTTTAACGGTGTACGTTGTTGGCTCCCTTTTACTCACCTTGCTCCCAGACAGACAAGCATCTGAAACTTCCCGTCCTTGCCAATATTTCTCGATGTGCTATTGATGGCCCGCATGAAGCGGCAGAAGTGGCGCACTCTGGTTTGCCAGTTTTCATCTGGAGTCGCCTCCTGTTGCTCAGCACTTTCAAAGTACACTTGTGCCTTCTCTGTTGAAGGGTTAAAATCATCCAAAGACATTAATACTCACTGCACAGTCTTCCAAATGAATAAATAACCCATTTAAAGCAATCACTCAAGTTAATGCTTGTAGTGTTTTGCACAACTCTTAACTAAAATGTTGTTTTTGATCCAACCAATTCAAGCAATTAATTAGCTGCAGTGGGACTGGCTGAGCTATCAGCCTTACATTGCTTGCAATAGAGCATTTTATTTCAAGGCACAAATACAATAAATAGAAAATTTCAAAACACTTAAGACACAGGAGAGCTTATTGTTATGCTGAACTGGACCATGCAGCCATAGAAGGGCTTTACGCTTATTGAAACCCTAAAAACAAGTTTTGATCTAGATATAAAAACAGCATATTGTTTAAGCTGGCCTCACGTGCCATTACTCATAACATTTTCAACATCAACAGCAGTATTCTACAAAAGACCAAAACAGAAAATGCAATAAAAGACTAGGGAAGCAAACAAAAATGCTTAATTCACAAGTCAAATTGGAAAACATCCAACTTTTTGTTGAGGGTTTGGTCAGAGTTTTTTGTGTTAGAAAATTTGCTATATTTATTGAGAAATATTCAGAACCATATCATGGTATTTCTAAAGTTTGCATCTATTATGATGTGCATCTTTGCTTTATCTGTTATTTCCAAAGCATCTTATTAAATTTAATGCATTTTCTGCAATTACCTTCATGTTGTGTCAATTTCAAATCCCTTATTGTTGCTACTTTTGAAATATACGAGTATAATACTTGCTTTGTTATCTAATGCTAGAGGAAAGAAAATTAAACCTCCAGTGTACTAGTCTTAGAAAGCTCAAGTTCCTACCCAAAAAGTCCCAAATGAAGACGTTCTTAAAGAGTCGAGGTGATTTAAAACCGTGCTGGAAAACTTGCTCCAGAGCCCAGACGAGACCGTACTCCCCACACAGCAGCAGAGTCAGACTGCCTCTCTGTGGAGGGAACAAATGCATGGAGTTGGATTCGGAGAGCAAAACACAGCTCTTTGATTAAAACACCACAAGACCAATCAACTAAAAATATAAAATCCATCACAAAATATTTCACAAAAATAGCACTGCGGATGTTTACACCTCACATCATTATTTAAAATATTCGATTTATGGTGACTCTTAATATTTTTGGTTTGATTTTTTTATTTTTACATAAGTACTATCAATGACTACATCAGCAATTTGGATGTTGTAACAGACTTGGTGAAATAATCAAATGAAAATTCTATTAATTTCAGAAAGAACTTTTAGTTCTCATCAGGCTCCTTTGTTCTTTTGGTCTCTTAAAAAAGGTGGAGTGAGAGTTAAGGGGATTTCCCAAAAAGGCCCTTTGTTCTTTTATAACAGTGAATTAGTGATCAACCCTACAATCAAGTGTTAGATTTTAATGCAGCTAAATAATCCTCACCGAGCATCTTCCTTTTAATTGAAGACGTCAACTGAACCTGCATTCGCTACACAATAATTAGTGGTTTTTTGTTTTTGTACAGATTCACTGAGGGTGCAAAAAATAAAAACAGATAAAATTTAGAGTAAAAAAAAAAAGCAGCATTATTATATTTGAATTCCCCACCGTAGCCCTGAGTAACTGAATGTTAATGGGGTTGTCGGGAGCACAGGGGCACGTTTTTCTTCTTACGTGATGAATAATAGAACTACATGTACAGGCTTGTCTAGACTGCTCATCTCTCACCTCCTTCTCCGGCTTGTGGAAGTGTTTAACGATCCCATTGATGGCCTCTCCCACTCCCTCCTGGATCTGGCCTGTGTTCAACTCTGAAAGGGGAGGAGAAGAGTAAACAATGATGCTCTAAAAAAATAGAAGCACGATCAGGCAGGCAAAACCCCAACTGGGTTTTATCTCTCGATCATTTTGTTTTATCAGTCATGCATTCATTTCTGTGAAGGCTGGAAATCACACAGTGATTAACGTAATCCTTAAAGGAGAGGGTTAAGGATCATGGGCGGTGGGGGAAATCATTTTAATAAAATTGTAAGATATGAGCAATGAGGATGATTAACTGACTTGGTTTGCTGCTTGGTGAAATGGTCACAAATCTCCTCATCATCCCTGGAGACTGCTGCATGGGTGGTGTGCGGCACATCCTCTCATCATTTTCAGTAGTGGGGGTCATCAGCTCTCCCACCAGTATCCTCTCTAGACTACCATCATCTACGCCTTTCCCCAACCAGCGACCACATGGAAACCTAACACCAAGCACAGAGAGCTGGTTAAAAGGGAAAAACATTTTTTATTAAAATGATACTCCATTTTCTTTTTTCTTTGAGGCTAACTTACTTGTAAGTGTGCCCTGTGATCTCGTTCCGGACCACAACACACTCCACAAGCCACTTGGCGTACAGTCCAGAGTTGTCGTGACCCATCTGTACCGTTGTGAGTTTTCCCAGGTTCTGACACTAAAACGCAGAGAATCGCAACCATGTTACAATGTAGAAATTAAAAAATTGAAAAAGAAAAAACAAATCTATGTATTGACTCTCTCTGGAAGAGTGCAAAAATGTAAAATCAAACACAATCATGATCAACTTTTAGAAAACAAACTTAGTACCTTATCGCATTTTGTTGATGTCTCATATAGCATTGTTAATTTATATTACATTTAATGTTTATGTTTTTATATTATTGGTACTGTACAGGGAACAACAACATTTTTTGTTTGTCTGTGAAGCCATCTCTAAGACTAGTTTCAGTCTTGACATGATCCTCTCTACTACTGTGTGTTTAGGGGTGAAGTTGAGGAGTTCCTGGCCCGTATTAAAGAGTCAAGGATAAACATTTTCAGGCTAGGCTTCAGAAGCTTTTTTTAACCACCACAATGCAATTGTAAAATGGCACCAGTTGCTGCAGTCAATGAGCAGCTGTTAAGATAGTAAAGGAGGTCCTTGCTGAGCAGAGTTGACAAGGAAGTGTGAAGTGGGGGGAGGGGTCACTGCTTTATCCTCACAGGAGATCATGAGCGAACAACTTAAGTGGGTTTAAAAGAGGAGCTCCCTTATACAGCCATATTGCAGAACTGTTCTGTGAATAAGACCTTAAAAGCAGATTGAAGTCAGGCTCTGTTCTGGCTTTAAGATGTGTCCTATTTTCTTCAGATACAAATGGACAGCTGTGAAGGTGACTGGTCACACCTGGCATGAGTATCCGACCCGAATGATCGGGTTCTACATGCAAATAAACCCATGATGTTACAAAATCTCAAAAAAGATCTCGAGTGGCTTGATTATGTAATCTTACCATTGTAATGCGAGAAAGGAGAATACAATGCTTAGTGTCTATACAGAGCGCAAAAAAAAAAAATAATTCAGACACCTCAATCACAGACTGGAAAGCTGTCAAAACACTATTCAGTGAAGATAGACGCATAATGAGTACTTTTACAAGACAGCAACAGTGGGCAGATGCTTTTTGTTGTTTCAAGGAGTTCACCAAAACCTTTAGACTTAATCCAGCCTTTAAACTACATCCATATTGCTAAACTAATACAGATAAAATATCTCACATCAAAACAAACACATGGTGGAGAGGATTTGAACAGGTATCATCATCCCCTTAGAAGTCTAAACAGCTTAATGTAAATAAAAAGAAGACCACCTTTTAAAAACAACCTGCAAGCCTTTGTTGTCGCCATGTTATTGCACTTCTTGCAGATCTGATTTTATTAACAAAAATAAAAGGTTAAATATTATATAAGTCAGGGCACAAACCTCAAAAGTGATCTCCAACGTGTTTCTGGGGACCTGAAGGACCCCAGTCTCTGACAGCTCCCCAGAAACACACACCCAGGGGTTGGCTGTGAACATGGAGCCGCCAAGCTTCTTGCTTGGAACGATCACCACGTGGTAAGGGATCACTGGCAGCCGGAGAGAAGAAAAATGTTGTTCTGGCAGCTCAAATCAATGAAACATGAACAAGGTGCATTTTTAGGCGACACTCACTGATGGTTGTGAAGACGTTTGTGAAACAAAAGTAATCGACGGCATTAAAGGACAGCAGATGGTAAAGAAACTGCTCCTTCTCGTCATCACAGCGCAGGAAGGCGTAACGCTTGTACAGTTTTCTAAAACACAGAAGACAATTGCCAAAGAATATTAAAAGACACTTGACACTGACTAAATAACAGGGATTTCTGATATTTGGTAATTATTATGATCTGATAAAGATGGCAGGTAAATAAAATTGGGTAAACTGAACACTTTTTGTCATCCAGGACCTGGAGGACAGGACCTGGATGACAGGTTTTCTCCTAAAACCTGGATGGTTTTAGGTTTTAGGTTGCCTCAAGTAAGGCAGACGGACCGTAGAAAGACCGTCTGCCTTTCTATGGTCTGAAAGGCAGACAGAACTTCCCTAAACCCAGTTTGTCCCCCAGATATCAATTATGAAGAAGTCTGAAATATTAATGCAGTCTGGACTACAATATAATGCTCTGCAATTCCAGAAGAAATGCATTATAAATGGCTTAATCACACACCGTCTGGCTTTCAAAACGGACATTCCTGCACGTGCACAACAAATCAAGGGCAGAAAGACATACTTTCAGTTTTAAAATGTTACTGCTGCAGCTCTAATCACAATGAAACAATTGTCGCCAATGCAGAGTGGTAGTTCAGCTCACTTTGTTAGCTCGTGATCTGACAGCAGCTGCTTCAAGTGTCTGGAAAGCAGCTTCTTCTCCATTGAGAGGCGGACCCAGGCTCTGGCCTTGCCCACGTCGGTCTTGATCTCCCCAATGTTCTGAATGTGTCTGCAGGTGAAATGATGGGTTCGGGTGACAGGAAAGGAAGACAAACACAAAGGCAACATACAAATAGGTAAATAAGCTGAAGGAGTATCATTACAGGGGAAACAGAAGAGTCTAATACTATACTACACATGGAACCCTCTTGAATTGATCAATTTCTCTATGCGTATAAAATGTGCCACACCAGTGAAAAATGCACATAAAGTTTCAAAGGAGTTTTGTTCTATATAAAAACCAAAGACATAATTTGAAAAAAAAAAAAGCATGTACTTTTTACAATGTATTGCTATGATTTGGACATCATATTCCTGTCACAACAGCAGGCTGGGAAAACTGTTTCTCTGAGCGGCATTTCAACCACGGCGCATTCCCTTAATGTGAAAGCCGGTCCCTCTCAGATGGCTTCCAGCCACTATCATGTCTCCGATGTCCAGACAGATTCCCTTCCACTCCACCTGTGCCATACGCGTGCCACATCTACGCCTCCTCCACCTTCCACACCCACTCTGCTGTCTCCACCCTCATTCAAACCTACTAACCTAGATTTCTCTTCTCCAGAAGGAAACATTTGTGAGCTGGTAATGTCAGAATCCAGAGAGCAAACACAAGCCTAAGCTTTTGCTTGGAAGCTTTAAAATGGTGAAAATGATAATAGCAACACAGTATCTGCTATTAAATAATGCATTTATTTGCAGGACTGTGCTTCTGCTACTGGTCTCAGACATTTACAACAACATGGAGCAGGATGTATTCACAACATAAAGTAGAGCTGCATGACGGTGTCCCGAGATGACCCCTCCTTCCTTCTTTTCATTTCAGTGAGACTGGTGGGAGGTGTGATAATTAGGCTGGAAGTAACTCGCTGTTCCACGCAGACTCACTCTGCGTCTTCTTCATGTAAGCCCAGAACGCACAACACTGAATCCTTTTAGTAGATGACAGCGAGGTCCGCAGTAACACACCTTTTCAAAGGTGTTAAAGCATATAAATGTGTTGAAAGAGACAAGAGCATCTCTGAACAGGTAACTTCTCTGTATGTTTAAACATTCTTCATAAACATTTTTAGTTGGACAGAAAAAAAAAAACAGTCATCTACAAGATTAGAAACATGCCATCCTCTTTATTTTTGCTGTAGTTTGCACATTTTGCCACATGGTTCCATTTCAAACTCTTACAAAAAAAGCTAACTTTATAATAAAAACTTTTCTATTATAAATATTTTCATAGTTATATTTATGTATTTATTTATACATGTCCTGGTAGATGATTTTTCCCACTTTTAATGTATTAAACCCTATTTATTTATTTATTTTAATTTACACAAATGTATTGATTTGATGTTTTCTCATTTTAGCCAGATCCATCAAGAATATTTATGTTTCACTGCAGCAAAGCCAATTCTGCCTTTGTTATAACACAAGTTTAATAAAGGAACTTTTTAGGAAGTTGATGCAACATAAGACATGTGCACAATAATTTTTAATTCACATTTAAAACATTAAAAAAGTGTATTCTTCTGAAAATATACTTAATGTGACTCACAGTAAATTAAAATATCTGACATAGTTCATTGACTCTAAAGTAACGAAAATCAGTGCCAATACCTTGTTGCAGTGTATATATTTCTAATAATTTAGGCTCAACTTTTTATTTATGAAACTAATGAAAACTGTCATTTTTTCACACAGGTATTTTAAATACCTGCTAACAGAGTTAGCAATTGCCAACTCTGTTTACGTTTAAAAATACATCCAATAATTAGGTTGTATTTGCCAATTTAAACTGTTCCTTCAGCATCCACATCGCTATGGTAGAAAAGATGCTGCTGTCTTTTGTGGTCGAGTTCAACGTCTACCACAAGGGGGCAGCATTATTCTAACAAACTTTTACATCTGTCCAGTGTGATCAGTAGCTGGGTCAACAAGTGCCGGAATAGAGGATTGCATTAATCGCTCGTCAGGATGTTCCTCACCTCATGTCCTGGATCAGGGAGATCCTGAGCGGAGGCATGGCTGATCCACCGCCATCAGATTTTCTCCGCTCCGTGTCATGAATGAACCCTGGGAGGAAAGTTAGCGCACCTATGAAAACGGCACCATTCTCTAAGCTGACTGGGCCCCTAAAGAGAAATGACAAGAGCGTTTACCTGGAGGTCCCAACCCGCCTGGAGTGGCATTCTTCTCTTTGCTGTCCTGGAAATGCAGGAGGTGGGACCATAAAGCGGATTTCCCCTGGAAGAAGAAGAAAGACGCAATTAAATGTATTTCCTGTTTAAAATGAGTGAGCTCTCGTTATTGGATCATTGTGACCACGGTGATGTTTTCCAGACCTGTTTAACCTGCAGCCCGTGACTCCAGATCCTCTCCAGGAGGTCACAGAGGCTTGCAATCAAGGTGTTCTCCTCCACACCTGTGATGCTAACCTCGCCGTGACCCAACTCCACGGCCTCTCGACCCATCTTCTCTACCAGCATTCGTTTTGTCTACAGGCAAAAAAATAACAAACTCATGTCAATGCTGAGAATTCAAACTAATATTCCAGGAGTTTGTTGTTAAACATCAAACCAAAATCCATTTAAATGTAGCAGTAAAACCAAAGAGTATACTCAAAACAAAAAAATAAATAAAAACCCAAGCAAAAACAAAGCCGAACAAACATTTTAAAGGTTTACAGTTTGAAAAGGAATAAATCTCTCCTTGCTAGGACTTACAAAACCTACAATATGAGCTAAATAAGTAATAATCAAATAATTTTATTTATTCTTTAGGGTTTTATTTAATAATTTTGAAGAAAATAACAGATAATTGATAACTGAAGTATGTGGAAGAAGAGGGGAACCAACAGATTACAAACCTTGTTCCTGCACTCTTTCAATAATCCTTCAACAAACTTCCAGTTGGTCTGAGCGATGACAGAGGGCGACAGGTTGGACAGTTTAGGCTGTCTGATGGTGGTGCCCAAGTTTCGAGCTTCCTGGATATATTTCTGATAAAAGAATTCAGTAAGCAAATGTTAGAAACAAACAAATCAACTACACTTACCAGGATGGGTTCAAAACCAGCTTTTACACTACAGGTGTTGTATTGATATTCATCTTAAATGAAATGTGAAATAGCTGTACTACTGTACTTATGTCAAACTTAAGACCAACAAGTCTTAAAAACAAGCTTAAGAAGTAAAAAAAAAGGGGACAAATATCAATTGTAACTAAAATGAAGAGTTCAGATAAAGCTCAGCTGCTGAAAGTTAGAGAAGCAGATGGTGCTAAAGATCACATGAGTGGACTTCCACATCTGGTTTGTGGTCTACCATCACATACCAAGTCCACAGACACCGACTTCAGACAGGGCCTGAAGGACTGCGAGAGCCAGTAGTAGTCAAGAAACAGCAGGAGCTGCGGCTCCGGAAACAAACACTCTACATGCTGAGAGTGTGTGAGATCGCGAGGGCAAGAAATGCAGAAAGACAGAGACAAAAAAATAAATAAATAAATGAAAACATTTATAAAATGAAAGAAAAAAGCAGGTATGTGAGAGGAGGCGGGAGTGCAGACAAGATGGCAGGAGAAAGGTGAAAAATAAGGCAGAATAAGAAGTCAGGCACAAAGAGTAGGTTAACGGAGCTCAGGCAGACAGACTGAATAAACCCAGTTATGAAACCCATTTGAGGACCTCATACCTCCCTCTGGTCATTGTCCAGATAAAGGTGTTCAGCGTGTTGCTTCTGCCGGTCTCTCCTCCTCCACTGAGCCGGAGCACTTCTCTTAGCCCATCTGCAGCACAAAGCACTTTGATCAGCTTTTAAGGGCAACCAGATTTAGAGGTCACTTCAAAAGGAGTAGAACGGCTCAGGCATGCTCACTTGTTGCTGGTGGGCCCCGTGGAGAGCACGTCCGACTGCAGCCGGGGGAAGAAGCCCTGCTCGTAGCGGCCCTGGCCAATCTTCATGTCGAGCAGGTGGGGGTGCAGCGCGGTGTGGTCGATCTTTGCCACTCTCATCTCAATAGCTTTCTCTGCAGATATTAATAAAACATGCATTTTTGATTGGTGGGCTAAATTTAGGAATGAGGATTTGTTTATGTTGCAGATTTATAATTAAAATCCTGCAATTTATTTTATAGATTGTTTAGTCTTTATACTAATTAAATTTTACAGATGGAGCTCAGTAAATAACGTCAGTACAATTACTTGAAAAAGTAGAACTTTTATAACTCTATTCCACAAAAATGCTGTCTTTGAAATGTTTTGACTGCAACTTAAAATAATAATAAAAAAATTCTATTACGGAAAAGTTGACAAACTGAAAAGTATGTCCATGTTCTGTACATGTATGTATCTGATATGCATTTTCTTTATATGCTGTCTTATACAATACTGTAATCTTCTGAAATTCATAATGTTAGATTTTTAAAATTCTGTAAGCCATAAATCAAAAAAGTACTTGAAATACATTACTCTTTGTGTACTGAATCAACTTAGTACACAAGCTTTAAGTTTTTCTATTATCCAAGTAAAGATTCAAAAGACATTGAATATCGTTATCCTGACTTTAAATGTCTCACTGTGTGACTGCAATTCTCTTTGCTTTTGTTCTCCTCACAATTCATCTGTCTTTGACTATTTGATTTTCTTTGTATTCCTGTATGTTAACAGAAATCTGAAAATGTAAAAACAACAAGTTGGCATGTTAACAAAGAAAATCTTATTTAAAAAAAAAAAAAAATAGAATTCCTCTCAACACCCACAGAACCAGAAGCAGCATCAGAACAAAAGCTGAGCATCGACATTACTCTCAAAGGAAGTAAAATGAATGCTGCTTTGGACAGTGATTTCAGATCAACAGCACGCCCACACTGTCAATAAGAATATTTCAGTCAGTCAGCGAAAAGGACTTATAGCAGAAAAGAGTGAGATAAAAATGTGTAGGAACACAGCCTTAAATCAGTGAAATGTAAAGAGTTTGAGGCTGCAAACAAGCCAAGTTCCCAAAAATAAAAAGCCCTTCATCACTCGTTACATGTTAGAAGTAATCCGGTAACCCAAAAAAGGAGAAATGATGAATAAGTTAATCCTTCAACATTCAAACATCTCTTCAGAATCAAAAATCAATAATGTTAATATATTAAAACAAAGACATTACAGAAGTTAGTTTTTTTTATTTTTTACAGCATCAGAAAGGAGCCCGACCCATCCTCTGAGTTTACAGATGGAATGAATTGAATACAGCTGAAGAGCCGCCTGCCACCCACGGATGTTTCAGACAAAAACAAGTATTACGATGGTTGGTCTTGTTTTTCTCCAGCCCAATAATTTGTGGTCCCGCAGCGACAAAATCTGTTTTTTCAAAGCGCTTTTTAATTGGCCCGTCTGCAAACAAGACAGCGAATGACAACAAATATCTGTGATGGTTAGAAATGTAGACTTCGTATTAAATTAGTTTTACAATTTACATAATTATATTCATGAAATCTAACATTACGCTCGTTCACGGATTACTGATGTTAAACTGATAACTAACTGATCTCTTCTTACCCGCTTCTTCGATGTTGGTGCATTTTTGGTACATGGAGGTCCGCAGCGTAGGCGTACGGACATTCAGCATGCGGATCTTGTCCACACGGGCGTCAAACACCCTTAGTGTGTGTTCCTTCTCCTCATCGTCGTGACAAAGAATCTTACTATCGATGAAAGAGGCAAACATCTGAGTCTCCAGGAAACGTGACAGGAAGGGCAGGTAGGGTTCTGGTTGATCAGACAGGAAGGAGGCCTGCACACAGACATGAAATGGTGCTAATCATGCAGGTTTGCAAAATTACATGTCACTGTATCATTTTCGCCCCTGCATTTATGAGCTTGTGTAAACCCCACCATCTAAATGTTTCTGCATTTTTACTGCACGACAAAAACTACACCACAACAACGCACCTTGTCAAAGTTCTGCATCTGGTCTCTGTTGGTGAACCAGGACTCTTTGTCGTGGCTCGGCTGGATGACGAACACCTCGTAGTCGGCGAACATCTGAGTGAATCGGTTGGCGAAGACCTCGCGCACTTGGATGTTGAGCTGGTGCATCTTCAGCTCTTCCTCGTCGCACTTAGTTCGTGCATCTTTGTTGCAGCTGGCATCATCTCTCACCTCCAACTGGTTTGAGTAAATGATAAAAGCATCATGTAATAATCAGTGACACTAAAATAAAATGAAAGATATGACTGTTATGACTGCTGACGAATCAGCTTTCGAAAGAAAACTAATAAAGTTTTGTTGCGTGCAGGGCAGAAAGTGAACTGTTGCCACTATGAAAGTGCTTAAAAACCAAAATATATTGCATTAGGTTTATTACTATCAACAAAGGACTCAATTTCATTCCTTCCTTTTTACTTCTAGTAACTCAGCAGCAGGTTTATCAAGAATAAGAAAGGATTGACCTCATAGCTGACAAACTATACAGAGGCGCCTCGCTAATCGGCAGCCAATAGGGAGCACTAATGGCTGCCGCTGGTGCATAAATGGATTAGACTTCACATATTGAGATTAGTTTAGACACCCATCAAATTTCTCCTAGTTGTTATTTGTAACAATTATTGTTTGCAAATTGGCACAGAAGCTTGCAAAATGTGCAAATTGAAACCAGTATAGTTTATTATCTGACTGAGCTGTAATCCCCTAATTAACTCTATTTTTATTAACATTTGGTTTTAGATTAGTATTATGGGCTTTTTCCATCTTTCAGCTGAAATATTGAAAAACAACACTGCCATCATTGTAAGGGATGAACGTGGAGGTAAAACAAAACTTTGGAGATAATACAGCAACCTAGTCAAGATGTAGAAGAGTAAAAAAATGTCTTCGTCTTACTTTAAATAAACACACAGACTTGGTAGATTTATAGCTGCAAAATATGTTGAAATAAAGTTGACATCAGAATTTCAATGCATGATACAAAAACACTTCAGTAATTGGTATTACTAATAATATATTTAGTCAGTTTAATAAACATTTCCATTATTCTCATACATAACTTAGATCAAAGTGACAGAGGTGCTAAAGCTCAGGAAGAACCACAAGGGAATTGTGATGAACAGTGAGAAAAAAGTGAGGTACTCAAATGTCTCATGATATTTTGCAGCGTCATGTTTTCCTTTTCTAATGTTGCTCTAATAGGAGTGTGAACATTAATCAATGAGCGGCTCTGAAGCAGGACTGCAGGGCTAAAAGTTGTTAAATATTTTAATGAAATTTTGAAAAAAGCATTTGAATGCACCAAGCACTAGAGTGGCTTATTGCTTAATATTATATAGTTTATATACATTTTCCACTGGCTAAATAAGTAACTTCACTGTCACACTGTTCTTTTAGTTGAATCACTCCTCCATTAAACATTAACCCCCCCTACATGTTAAATGAGTATCTGAGCGGGCGATTTCTAATTCATTAGGTGACGTCACTTCTTACCTTCTCCAGGCTCACGCCTGTTCTCTTGACCAGCGCCTGCAGCCGGGCGATCGTCGCGTTCTCCCTGAGCAGGTAGGAGGTGAGGGGCGACCCCAGGTTGCCGTTGCGCTTGTCGGAGACCATGTCGACAGAACGGAAGCGGGATCTTCCCTGGCTCTCGCTGGAGTGGATGTTTCCCTCCGGAGAGACGCCGAACGACATGAGAACCTCGGAGATCTCCTGAATGAACTCCAGTTTGTTGGGAAACTGCGGCAACTCCTCCGGCAGTTCAATGAAGTGATTATCAATGTCCACAAAACACAAGTTAGCCTAGGTGTGGGGAAACAAATCATTTTAGTTAGAAATACCATGAAAAGCCCACATTGGATTGATAATGATTTAAACTAGTCCTTTTGTTAATTGAAACACCACGAGCTAAAGGTTTCAAAGTTCAAACTTAGAACTGAATTTACATTTGTGACATTAGGTTATGCCTTCAACTCTTATATAAATAAGCAGGAGTGGAAACAGTTCCTGATAATGAGCCATCTGGTGGCAAACTAAGCTGGGAAGTAAAGCTGACTGGCTTGAAACATCCTGGGCCACTTGAGGCTCTAGGCAAGTTAAATATAAATGGGCTCAGTGTCCAATTATCTAGAGTAACTAGATACCTCAAAGTAACTTCAAAAAGTAGACAGATGAGGGATGAGAAGATTAGAAGCTGTGAGGACAGCCCTCTATTCTTAAATCCACGGAAAAATAAGCCTATCTATTTTTATTAAACTCAAACTCTGTTAGATATGGCCACGTGTGTTTGGGCGCATGGTTTTTTTTTTGTACCTCCTGTGGCAGCTCTAGCTTTGTGCGGTCATCCTGCCCGTTGGAGTGGAGGCCCATCAGATACGGTACGGGAGCGTCCAGGAAGTGCAGGAGGGAAGCGGGCAGAATGGGAACATAGACATGTTGCCACTGGAAGGGGAACATTAAGGCCGTGATGCTCTCCGCCACCGTCATCAGCCTCTGGTAATCTGGTTCACAAAAAGCAAAGGTCAATCAGAGACACGTAGCGGCAGTTTTCATGTCTGATTTGAGCCAAACCCAAATCGACCACATACATAAATTGTTAACTAAAATGTATTAATATATTCACCAATTAAATATGCTGAAGCTCTTATATAAAATAAGTCCAACAGAAAACAGAAGCCTAAGGACATCATAAGGCTGATAAGCTGAGGATCAGAAAGTTTAATCAGCCAATTTATCATTTAGACAAACAAACTGATGACAGAAATGTTGTTTAAAATTATTTTTAAATGTTGTTTAAAATTATTTTTAAACAACATGGCTGTTTTAAATTAGTGTAGAGCAGTAGGAGTTTTGTAGAGCAAAAACAGGACATGGCAGGAAGCTGCTTCTGTCTTTGTTGTGCAACTGAATGAGTGTGGCTATAGGGCAGTCTTTAAGGAATTAAAATTCATGGCAAAGTGAGTTTAAATTTTCCAACTGAGGTAATGAAAACATCTGTCTTGGGTAATAATAACAGGAATATTATACATTAAAACCACAGTCGAGATTAGGTGAAACCAGAATTTGTATATTTTAGCATAGTGCTGCATATCTTTCTACATTCTGCAAATGTAGAGGCAAAAATCAGTCAGAAGGAGCCAAATTTCCCCAATATAGGAAAGTCAAAATGCATCAAGCCATAAAATACAACTATACTTAATTTGAAAGTGTGTGTTATTCCTCCTCTCAACTTAGTACTTGAGAGGGTTAGTATAATAATAATAATAAAAACAAGTAATTTTCTATGCGAGTCAAAACTAATTGCTCTATCAAAGGACCTGCAGTACAGTTTTCTCTTATGTGTCACTTTCTTGAGAGGGAAAAAAAACAAAATTGACTGAAAACCAGAAATAGCTATCGGCCAGGAAAAGTCTGATTCATACATTTCTAAATCTTTGCCATAGCCAATCATAACCACACAACCTCTTGACTCCTGAATCATCACAACTGGCCTGAACTACTCTTCAGGACATATTGGCAATATCCACATCAGAGATCTTCAATTCCAGGTCTGATAGTCTCTGGTGTCCCTGGTCAAACACACCTGAATCAAATGGCTGAATTTCCTTATCGGTATGTAATGAAGTTTTCCAGAGTCCTGCTAATGACTTCATTATTACACTCTGGTGTGTTGAAGCAAAGACACAACTAAGCGTTGCAGGACACCGACCCTCAATACCTAGATTTGAAAACCTCTGGTATAGATCATGCGAATGAGAAAATTAAGAAAATCTTGGAAATAAAAAAATAAATAAAATGCAGGTCTTTCTTTTTTTTTTTTTAATAAGTGTAAAGCAAAGGGATTACAAAAAAAAACAAAACAAAACAAAAACTCAGCAACCAAAAAGAAAATGAAATTAAGGGATTAGGTGAGTTACAGGCAGCCATCGAGTACACTGTCCTTTAGGGTAGAATAAGTAAAAATCTCTACTATTCATTATTAGTGCAAACCAAATGTTCCAGATTGTTAACAGGCAAGGCACAAGTTCTGGTTTCTTCTTCCTGTGAGGCTTGTGTGCCCTTTGCCCCCAGGAGAACAGACACACTGAAGCGTGACACAGCTGCAGCCAGCTGACCTGCTGGCTAACTTTAAATTCCTTCACATCGCAACACTCCTCCCAGCTCATGGCTTCACACCTAAGTCAATGGCCATGTGAGCAAATATGTGCGCAGTCCCTCATCTGCATTCCTGCTCAATCCCAGCCGACACCGACTGTGCATTCAACAGCCGCGCTGCTTCTCCTCTTATGGTGCCAGAATAAATGCCATGGCCACATTTGGCTGTGAGCGGCACCATAAGTGGGGAACACTCATCCCTTCAAGCACGCTGTCTTTCCCAGGATAGGGACAAGAATACTAACATCAGCCATCCCCTTTTTAAAGTAGGCCATCAGAACAAGAAACTACTTAAAAAGCTGCATGACTTGAATACTTTGCAGCCGACCCAAATGAGGGCTGATAAGAGTTTGCAGTTAACTACTCACTCAGTGCAGATGCGACAGGAAACACTGTGAAGCACCAAATGGATTAGTTTCAACACCTCAGCTTCCTTAACAGCAGAAATGGAGCAACTTGATGTTTTTTTTTGTTTTTTTGTTTAAATCTTTTTCTAATTGGGCAAGAATAAAAAAAAAAAAAAAAAACAGAATTAGAAAGCTAAGGTGATATACTCAGGCGTTCAGAAACGCAGCATAATTCTGTCCGATCAGCCTGTCGGTCCTCACATGTCAGGAGAAATAAACATCATACATACAGGGACTCGTATGTAGCTAAATGGCTTCTGTTCTGGAAACCGGAAAATTATAATGACCCCATTTCCTAACAATCGTGCAGATGATCAAAAAGAAAACAGGAGCCCGCATGCTTCGGAAAAATCCAGATGTGCAGACAGAAGAGCATCTGTAGTCATTTTCATCGCTGTGGCTCAAATGAGCATAGATGTATAAGTTAAAGTCGGGTCGGGTCAGATCTTCCCGTCAAGCCGCTCTCCCCTAATCTATCCTGTCACTTTCAGCTGCACGAATCACATACAGGCAAAAAATATCCAGGAATAGAAACAAATGGAGGCCTGACTGTTGCTCCCTATCCACACAACGAGCTTCTCAGAAAACAGGACAAGCCCCCCCCTTACATCCTTCCCATCATACAAAAAAACCCAAAAAACAAACAAACAAAAAAAGGTGTTTGTTATTTTTACTCTTGATCAGGCTTCTCATGTGTATCTCTATTTCCAACACACAACAGCTTCTGATTGTTTCTGCATTTGCAGAACATCTCTCTCCTCAGAGTAATTATTCGAGCACGTAGCCAATTTTCTTCTCGCCGGAAGATCCCCAGGCCGCAACGCGGCTCAACACCCTTCACACGTTCTTCAGTGATGAGCCTCACGGGGGTGAGGAGAGGTATGATGTCACTCCCGACCAATAATAATCATCCTGCATCATCACCATCCTCCCCCGGCTCTGGGTTGCCTGGCAACACGACAGCTTTCCCCCTTTAAAAGCTTCTCCCTCCCAGCCCCTGCCGTTTTGTAAATCACTCGCTTCCCTCCCTCGCAACTGTAATGGATCCAGTCGCAATACCAGAACCAGCATCCTTTAGCGATCTACTAATTTCTCTAAAGTTTCTTTAATAAACATGCAGCCTCTGTTCATGAGGCAACAGAAGAGTTAAACTGTTGATAAATGAGTGTGGACTGGCATCAGCTCTCTGTGATTCCAAGGACTAAGTATTGTTCATAAAATCATTACAAATAGAAATCTGATTTCTACAGTGCTCTGTACAAATTCAAAAGCAAAAATAAATGCATAAAGATATATTGCGGCATTACAACACATAAGTCTCAAGATGAATGAAATACTTTTTTTTTTTTTTTTTAATTGTGAAAGTTTTGTCGATGCAGACTTTCTGAGCTCGTCACGGATGTTTAAGATTGCTTGACATGGCTAATACTGTGAAAGAAGAGCATGCAAAGCAGGCCACCAGCTGTAGAAACCAACACCTGCACTCTGTCAGTTAAAGGTTTCTCTAAAGTCTGCCCCAGGCTTTCTTTAACATAATTTCACTTCCTTTCCAGGTAAGAAAGTCTAAGATGTTTCCTTGAAGAAACATCTCCTAAGTGATTTACAGCGCCCATTTTTTCTACCCCTTCATCAAAATCACCTTGTGTACATTTTATTGGAATTTTATGTGATAAACCACCACAAAAGTGGTGTCTAACTGTAAAGTAAGAGAAATAATACATAGCTTTCAATAAAAAAAGATTAGAAAAAAAGATAAGGGGGTTGTGTAGAGGGCATTCCCGCTCAAGTAAACACGCTGCTGCAAGCATCAGGAGGCATGTCTCCTCGTCTCCGTTGCTCGTTACCCACACGAGCTTCACAGAGAAAAACTTTACAAGGTCTTTCCCATAATAATAATAATAATTTAAAAAAAACTAAACTAAAAAACGAAGGTGTTTGTTAATTTTTATTCTTGATCAGGCTTATGATGTGTAGCTCTACTTCCAACAGCTTCTGATTGTTTCTGTATTTGCAAAGCATCTCTCTCTTCAAGATAATTATTTAAGCGCGTAGCCAATTTTCTTCTCGCTGGAAGATCCCCAGGCTGCAACTCGGATATGTGGGTAACAAGTAACGGCTGTGCACATCTGGAGACTAAACTTTGACCAGTTCTTCTTCGTAAACCAGCTTATGATCATTCAGATCTGGCAGACTAGAGGAGCCTGGACAGAGTAATAGGAGGCCCAGGCAGTGATTAAGAGTAGCATGTAAATGGGGATGTACTTCTAATATGACATTTGTGGTTTTATGCATTTTTGCGTATTTATTTATGGCTATTGTCCTTTTTGGATGTGCCGTTCTTATTGTTGTACTGCAGTTTTGCCCCTGCTTCGCAGACACATTTCTCCTATAGGAGACTAATAAATTATCTTATTTTTGATTGGCTGAGACATGCCTGTGAGCATCTATTCTCATCTTCCCATCAATTCTCAATTGAATTTCAGTCTGGACTTTGACTGGGCCAGACTGATTTCCTTGGATCCAAACTACTCCACTGAACCTCTGGCTGGTCAACCTGTATGTATTGATAAGTGTGCAGCTGTGACACACTCTTCCATTTTCAGAAGGTGTATTGAACACAGAGGATGAAATTCAAAGATTCCAATAATTTATTTTCTTAGAATTCAACTTCAAAGGTTTTTTTATTTGTAATAAAGAAATTGGTCTGTCTCATACAAACTGAATCAAGATATTTAAGCTTCAAGTTGCTGTGTGAAAAAGTTCCAAGGGTGTGAATACTTTTGTGGAGCCACAGAGACCTCAAGACTAACAGCAAACTTACAAAACCTGAGATCTTCATTCGTAACTTTTCCTTCCCCATTTCCATATCAAAAGATGTTTTAATTTTGCTGAAGTATATTTCAGAATATTAGCATATTAATTAGTTTAATGTTGGTTGCATTGTTAACCAGTCATATCTACTCCAATCTCACACGACTCTGTTTAAAAGATGTATGAAAGAACTGAATGAAACAGGAGAGTGAGACTCACGCTGTGAGTAGAGGAGGATCTGCAGCTCAAGCAGGGCGCAGGTGAACAACTGTAGCACGTTCTCCACCCCGAGCAGATTGAACATTTCACTGATGGCAAAGTCAAAGAGCGGGAGTTCGGACGTGCTCGGCCTCTGGCACACAACAGGACCGTAGACGCCCGAGAACTTGAGCGAACGCCCCGATGGCGGGAGGGGCACCTCGTACAGGATGTTGTAGATGTAGCTCTCCAGCGGGAGCGGGGGAGCTTGGGGGGATGTGACGGCCTGGTGAAGCTGCTCCAGCACCTTCCTGCAGGCCTGGGCGAAAGCCATGGGCGTGATCAGGCAGATGCACTTGGACACATACAGCGTGTCGCGGCTGATGTCGTACGAGTTGAAGCGCTGCAGACGGGAGATGGCCGGAGCGGCATGGAGCACAGGCCGGGGCTGTGGGAGGCGCTGGTCCTCTGTTCCATGCGGGGTTGTTTGGGTGTGCAAGATGTCATACTGCTCTGCGTTGTGCATGTGGTAAAGAGTCTGCATTGCGCTGCATATCTGCTTGCTGGTCACCTCCTCAAAGAAAGTGAGGGCGAAGCCGTACGTCCGCGAGCCGTCCTCTCTGGTGATGATGAACGAGTGGAACTGCGGCTCTCTGGAGTCAACCTGTGTCCTGAAGGACAGACCCTTCGGCATGCAGAGCTGGGGGAGGAGGTGCAGAAAGGAAATCAGAGATAATGTGGGAAATGATACTAAACCTTAGCAACACTGCAAAAACACAAAATCATACCAAGCATTTTGGTCTAGCTTCTAGTGGAAATATGTTGGTACACTTGAAATACGACAAAATTTAACTTTTCAGCAAGATACAGGAGCTTGTTTTAAGCATGTAACTCTTCAATACTGACTTAAAACAATTGTAGTAGTTCCACTGGCACATTATTTCACTTACAACATGGGAAAAACAATCTGCCAATAGAACAAGTACTTTATTAAAATGAAGAAATTATTGACCTAAAACAAGCTCTTATATCTTTCCTAAAAGTAACTTGTAAATTAGCTTTGTCTTATTTCAAGTGTATTTGCTCAAGAAAAAAATCTTACCAAAATTACTTTGGTAAGATTTTGTGTTTTTACTGTGAACAATCATTACATGTTTGTCAAACACAAAAAAAAAAATCATACCATGCCAACTGCATCCTGGTCGAATGGATTCCACTCAACATTGTCAGGATAATGTGCTAGGACTTTGGATTTAAAAGTTCTCCGCAACGGACTCTGCTCAAAATTCTCACCTGGAAGTCAAAATGACAGAGAAACGCAAAAAAAAAACAAAAACAAAAAAAAAAAACAGACAAGTATGAAATTAGTTAGTTGGTTTATCACATGCAGATAAACTGCATGGGGGAACTGGGGGAAAAATGCTGCAATTTACTCAGAAGCAAGCTTTAAGTGCCAGGCGCATCACCAAGGGAAAGAGAAAAAAAGTAAATAAAATCAGCACGTTTGTCTTTAGAGGAAGTTTGTATTGCATCATGTAAAGCTGCCATCTGCATCCTCTGCCCGAAAAAGTAAACAAATTACCAGCTGCATCTTGTGAAAAGTGAAACTTTGCGGATCTAAATGCTTCACGACAGCTTTAATGGCAGTACAGAGGGACACAGAGTAAATCAGTCAGAGAAGCACAAGTTGAGTTGATTTAGACCCAGAATAAAGCAGAAGTGATGCACACACCAAGGCAGCACTGAAAAGTCATTCAGAGTGTAAGGGGGGGGGGGGGGGGGGGGGGAAGGAGGGGGAGAGTAAACATTGACCAAGCGATGCCAGTGCAGGCGACACTGGATGTGTGTGCGAGATACAGAAGCGGTGATTGTCAGACATCAGCTCCTTGTTCAGCTGCTACTGGAGGAGAGGAGGGACACGAAACCAGGGGGGAGAGAAATTAGGGGTGCACAAAACAGGAAGGGCAAAAATCCATCCCAGATTCTGGGGGTTTTCAAAAAAAAAAAAAAAAAGGAAGGGATGCAGAAATGGGACAGGTGGGTGATAACAAGGTGCATCAAGGTTGAAGGTTAAAGGGGGTCAAAGCTAAGCTCTGGTTGGGAGGGGGGAAAAAAAGTAGTGTGTGTAGTGGGAATGGTTACCTTCGTTTGACCTTGCCAATTTTCCTCTGGCCCCATCTCTGAATTTAGTATCCTCTATATACTGGCATAAAGCTACACAACAAATAAAAAAAAAAAAAAATTATAATTACAAGCCTGGTTCTTACAAGCCTGGGTAGCGCATCACTTCTCAGTTTGTGCATACACATTCTCACAACTCTACTTTTAGCGCTTCACTCTACAGAGAAATTTTTTTTAAAAAGCACAAAATACACATGGAGAACAACATCCGCCAGAGTCAGGTGGGAATGCCGAGTCAAGCCAGCTGCCAGGGTTATGATAAGAACAAAGCAGTTCTGAATGTTATTGCGGCCTCCTAAAGATCCAGTGTGAACACACTGCTGCAGCATGGACAAATGTTCTCAACTCAAACACAGAGGAACAGAACCAGTTGTACTAACAGCTTAGAGTGTGATTACAGAGAAAAACATCTTCTGAGCTAAATGTAAACCTGAGTGAAATAAACTGCTTACAAGCTGGAAGTAAATGTCAGATTCTCATATTTACAGAACCATAGAATAAGATTGAGCAACTAAGCACATACAACACTTTTTACTACATGTTTAAGAGGGTTTACAAAACCTGATAAATTGAGCACAACTGTTGCATCTCAGTAAATTTGATTATCAAAAAATTTACTTGTGTCAATAATCAAAATGTGACGTTTATGTCAATATAGTCCACACAGAGTGACATATTTAGAGTGTTTTTGACTTCCAGCTAATGAAAACACAAAATTCATTTTCACAAAACATGACCTCATGTAAGACCATTAAAAAATGAATGGAAAATAAAAGAGTTCAGGGAGTGTTGCATCAAAGGGTACTGATGGAAGGAGAAAGCATGAGACTAAAAAAAATAATTATAATAAAAATTAAAAAAACAAACATGGCTATTGAGTTAACAGTAGCACAGAGAATTATGAAGTTAGGTCCATTCATCATGACGTTTGATTGGGCAGGAGATTAGCCTGACATAAATCCTGCAGAAAATCTACAGGACATTGAAGAAAGAACACCAGACCAAACAATGTAGATGAGCTGAAGACAATTATAAAAGAAATTGGGTTTTCTTAATTCTTCAGCAGAGCAACAGGCTGATCACCTCCATGACGCACAGCATTGAAGCAGTAACTCATGTAAAAGGAGCCCCAACCTACCACTGAAGAAACATACTGCACAGTGCCACATCTTTGTGTGATAGATTTTCGTGTGATAGTGGTCTGATGTTATATTCTAGTTTACGGGGAAATTACAGACACTACTTTATAACAGAGCATCTTCAGTCAGAGGTTTCATCAGAAGCCCTGGAATAAAGTCTGCAACATCAGATACGTCCTGCCCACAGCTTTCAGCATCAGCAATAACTCTTGTACGAGATACAACATAAAATTTTCCTTTCAGATCTATAAAGATATTCTTATTCAGTGGGATGAACCTGTGTTCATCTGTGTGCCTAAAAACTAACCCAAAATCCCAAAGTATTTATCTTAGTATTAATTCTAACATTTATGTGGATGTCGTCAGCAGGCGGTCATGGGTTGGATAGTGGTGAATGACTGCACTTACATCTCAGCCCCGTGGCTACGTTAGATTATCTAACATTTCACATAAAGCAAACCCTTTGTACTCTTTGCAAGCGGCCAGGCGATGCTGTTTACAGTCCATCTGATGCATCACATTTGCTAAGAAGTAATGAAAAATCTCTGCCAGCACAAAACGACTCTCATGCAGCACATAAAGTACAAAAATGTGAGACGAAGAACACATGCTGTCCAAGCATTTCTGGCTCCCCTATGTCAGTACTGAAGTAAAGCTTCAGCTATAATGTTGCCAATGAGAAACAAGGCCTTTTCCACGAGACAAAGGAAATCATTTTTTATTACATTTATTAAATGATGCTTTTCACAAAGCCAAGACATTATGAATTTCCTCATGTGTGGGGAGGTGATCCTCCTCTGTTGCATACTGATTAGAAATAACTTTAGAATAATAGATTTATTTGGTCGATATTTATCGTGTCATACAACAAATGTGGACGACATTTGACCCGAGCTGTACAAACAACCATCATCTTTTAATGATCCGATTAAAATACCTCCAATGACCGCCAACTGACTTTTATATTGGGGTCCTTGGTACTGTTGGAGATGTCCTAGTGACCGCCTGAAAATCTTAAGGGTTTGGTTTAATCTGTTTGATGCTTTCATATCCAAACAACCCACACAGTCGAAAGTAGGCCAGACACACAACCCAGACTACAACAGGAACCAGACAGCTGGATTATCAAGACTAAAACATCAGAAAGAAAAAGAAATTGTCTCCAGTTAACATTCTACTGTAATAATGATAGCACCCTGAAAGTGTATAATCTTTAATATAAATATGTGGAAACGGAATCCAAACGGCACCAGAAAAACCTACATTATCTATGTGTTTGGAGTAAACTATTTAAATCCTATGAAGGCGAAGTGCAGCTACGCAAGAGTTTTTCTCTGATAATCATTTTGAGGTCAGTAAGGGGTTTGTTTTCTCGCCAAAGGACACTCTGAGACGTGGCCGAGCAAGGGCTCAAACTCACAATCTTTCCACTGGCTTTAAAACTAACTCACAGCGCCTCAAAAAAAAACAACAAAAAAAAACACATGGAGTGATGTTTGTAACTGAGATAAATCATTTATCTGCAACTCAAAATGGAGCAATTTGACATAATCAAGCAGATGAATCATTGGTGTTTATTTAAAAAAGATATATATATATATATATATATATATATATATATATATAGCAGCCAAATGTAAATTTTTAATATGCAATTTTGCTGAACATAATTGGATTTTTTGGTGATAAATGTGCCAAAATAAGAGCACATTCGTAACCACAACTTTTACAGGGGCAGAGGGGAATGCACAAAAAGGCTGAACTTTGCACTCAAATAGCAAAGTTTACTGATTGTGAAACATGGGGAGGCCTTTATCTGAGTCCACATCAGCAGCAAAACAGAGGAAGTTGATACAAAACATTCCTATCTACCTCGTAAGATTTAAAAAAAAAAAAAATCCTTAAAGATGTTCTCAAAGGTCAATTTGAAAATATGAAAAAAAAAAAAAAACTTGAGGTAAAACATGACTCTAGAGTATGTTATGGCAGTTCTGCTATCGGATTACATAAGGAAGAATGGTCTGTAAAATTTTCTTAAACAGGATTTGTGGTCTAACTTTGACTATTTCTTTTGTACAAGCGGTAAAAAAAAACAACGTACAAAATACTAAAGAGACGGACTAAACTTGAAAATTTAATAGTTTGGTTGTCGATACAAGCACTGAGTAATTAAGTGCTCAGTGCTCTCAGCCTTCAGTACTTTCATCAATGTGAAAGTTTACAGCTAAAAAAATCTTATTAAAATGATCCAATCCTTAATCTAACTGTTTGTACTAAATAAAATTGCCTATTTTATTTAGGCAATGGGAGAACATTTGTAAATGTTCTCCCAAGTTACATTTGTAAATGTTCTCCCACAGCAGCAAAACCTGCTACTACTGAACTAATTTAGTTATAATATATATTTGTTTGATTGTTATTGGAATCACTGTTTGCATTTCTTGAGTAAAAATGAAAAAGAAAAAAAACTAATCTTTGAACCATTTCTCTTAATTTTGTATGGTAGAATAAAAGTTGGATTTTAAGAAAAGAACCTAATCAGTAGATCTAGCCTTTTCCATTGCATTTCAAAATATTTTTATTTTTTTAGTACAGTTATAAGCTTATCAAGTCTTAAGATTACCACAAAAACTGTAACATATGACATGTTCTTACCTCACAGTCAATCAAACACAATCTGCCACAGCAAGACAATATGACATGAATTTCTAATTACTCAAATAAAGCTCACATAATTCCTTGTTTTGTAATTTATTCAAAAGGCCTATGATGCCATGAGAACGTACATGGATATCGGTGGGAGTAGTAAAGCAGCAGTGATCAGATGAGGAGCCAGAGACCACCCACAGTTCTACGGTCCTTCTGTTCTCTGACACGCTTACGCCTACTGAAGAGAGGATCACCAGAAAAGGGATGGACCTCACTTCCTGTGAAGTTGTATTCAAGAAGAACTCAACCCAACTTCCTGTAGAACAGCATGAAATACATGCCAACATGTAGAAGAAAAAAAAATCAATATCCAGAGCTCTGAGCATCAGCTACTCCCTTCTTCAGTTCGTAACCTTCACACTTCAGTCCCAACAGAGACTAAACATGAAACGGCTCTGAATTTGTCTCTGATGATGAATGATGGCTTGTTGTTTTTGCTGACATGCTCACCGGTCTCGTGTATCATTGTAAAGATCTCATCTGCTTTTGGATCAAGTGAAAAAATACTTGCAAAATCTGTTGCTTTTGTCCTGTTTTTGGAAGAAGAAAATAAATAAATCAAGATTTTAATTTTTACAGCAGATATTGTACGTTGCAAATAAATGCAAACTACACTGCTCAAAAAAATAAAGGGAACACTCAAATAACACATCCTAGATGGACAGTTTGATTTCACAGAAGTTTGATTTACTTGGAGTTATATTGTGTTGTTTAAGTGTTCCCTTTATTTTTTTGAGCAGTATATATTGTGGTGCTAAATTTAGGCCACATCATCTAGCCCTTATCAAAACATTTGAAAAATGTTCTCCCACTGCTGGGAAACCGCTTCAACATCCCATCAACCAGCACTACAAGAGGCTGGAAAACGCTGTCTGTCACATTCTATATTCTCGATGAATGACAATTTCAAGCCAAGAAGTCAGTCCACTTCAACACTTCAAGTTTAAAAAGTGAAATTTCACTCAGGGGGGGAAAAAAAGTGTCAAAGATGTGAAGATAACATAAGTAAAAAACCGACATTTTGGGGAACTGCTTCTCAAAAGTACGTCTGAGATCCTGCATTTTATTAAACTAATAAACTAATCAGGCACACAACTGCAAACTGCCATCATATTTAACCCAGAACAAAAAACCTAGATAGATTGTTAAAATCCCTCAACTGCTTATCAAGCTCCTGAGGAAAAATTATCAATGAAACTGAGCAAGCTTTCTCGCTGAACCATTCGTCCTCATTTGTTTGCAGAGAAGGGTTGAAGAGAGGCAGCCCAGAAAATTTAAAAGGATATTTAGCATCTGAATAAAGAGAGCCTGTCCACAGAGTTTACTCATGTCCCTCAGTTCCTGCTGTTTCCAGTGTCGCTGAGAGGCCGCAGGGTCATACATATGCAAATCAAGTCCCAAGTGTGCTGCCAAACGCAGCGCCAAAATAAATTTTTTGAATCCATTTCTTTGTTGTTGTTTTTTTTTCTCCACTGTACACAAGTTAACACTTCACATCATATTAAGAATAAATCACATAAAGAGTTTCATTTAATTCGTTGGAGAAAACCCAACAGAAAGAGAATGCTTATTTCATTCACAGCATCAATTACCAGCCAGGAGTTTGTTTCAGCCAAGTAAGCAACCTAAACTCAGTTAAATCTTCCAATGTGAACTTTCGGAAAATAATAGAACGACAAAGCAGTGGTCCTCAAATGTTTGGATTTAAAAAAACTTTTGAAAATGCAGAATGTCAGAGAGAGGAGGGTTTTCCTTAATAGACTGAAATGCATAAATCCCATCCAAAAAAACAAATAGGAATTATAAGATTCCCTGTTTCTGCATCAAAAAAATATTTCTTCAGTCCAATATGATCAGACCCATCTGGCCAAAGCATTTCTAGAAATCGGGTCAAAGTTCTTAGTTTTGAAACATGTACTGAGTAGCAGAATAAAACTGTCGGACTTTACAGTATTTTACCTGTTGACCACACATTAGAGTCAATCAGGGAAAAAAATGGCCATTTTTTCCCTGATTGACTCTAATCTCATCTTTGGCTGACTGACTGGCTCATCTCTAAATCGTGTCCAAAACAACTCAGGGTTGCAGACTTGACCTTTCATAAGCAACAAACTACAGAAATCCCCTTTTTGCATTTCTACCAAACTGACTCAGGCAACCTTATTAGAGATAACAGAAAAACAGCAGCATTTATGAACATCCTGAGTATTTTTGTCACATGCATTCTGAAAAATTACATGCAGCTCTTGTCAAAGACAATATAATCCACTGCAGCTAGCAAACTGAAACCTGAAGCCATAAAACCTTCTTTCCACACCATTTATTTATTCCTGACTTGGCAAAAATGAGAACTTCTAGGAACAGCATACCTACAACAAAAGCTTATCTGCAGCCAGTGACAATGGAATTTCCACGCCATTTCCTTTCTTCAAGTCATAACTGAAACAGTTGATAAGGGCAAGCCCCTAACCTCTTTCTACAGTAAACAGCAGCAAAGGGCTGTAAGTAGAACATCAGAGATGTTTGACCTCAAAGCTCCAGGCTGTGCGTCTGAGCAAGGTTTCGGTGGGTTGCATTTTCTGTCTCTGCACACAAACTTAAAAGAAGTGTTATCACACACCTGGTGTAAAACATGCACTTCCTATGCAATGAAGTCAACTTTTTTTAAAGGTGATTTTTAAAAGCATGATAAAAATCATACACAGTGACAGTAAGGTACATTTTTAGGAACCTGTAAAAATTATTCTGTAAATGTCTGACACACAGTTCACGCTGCCATCTACTAGCTATGAAAAAAACTTTGATCTGGTCAACCACAATAAAAAAAAAATAAAATTCTTTGCATCTTCATTTTTAGTCACACTAAAGAACATCCTGAAAAACAGGAATCCCGATACTGTATTTCTTCTGCCCACACATATTTCATAGATTATTTGGTGTTACGACCACACAGCTTATTGTTTTTGCTTTTTGGAAGAAAAAAAACATTAGATTTGTCTTTAACTGTGTTGAATAAATAATTATAATGAACATTAAATTTAAAGTCAACTTAACTTAAAACAGAAGATGAGCAGACAAGATGAACTTCAAAACTGATCGGTGGTCAGAAAACAAAATAACCTTGTGTCTGCTTAAGATTGTGTATAGTATAGTTGTCAACATAAGATTTAAAAACCAAACTTTTAAAAAGATTCTATTTTCCATCAGATATTGATGCAAAAATCAATATTTGGTACAGAATGCTACACAGCAGCCTTGCAGACACACAGACACTCCCTTCCCTCACTTACAAGAGCTCACCTGAACAATCATGGATAGGAATCGAAACAGCAGCGTGGTGCTGGGCATTGACAATTGGTTAGCATATTTTCATCTATAGTGCATTTCAACTCCCACAGCATGGCAAGCACATCTGGAGAAGAACCTCTGTGTCTCTCTTCAGTCAAAAAAGAAAACATTTTGACTCAAGGGATATTGCTTATAAGAAAGGAAAGTCAAAAAAAGTTGAAGGAAGCCAGTAAGTCATCATGCTAGCTTTACTAGCACCATTATGCCAGTGAAGCGTCTTAAATACAGAAGCTACGTTGTTTCTCATGAACGTGAGAAGCTACGTAAAGCTCTTGCATGTCATGAACTAAAGTAGTACAGCCACGCGGTATAACGCTTTCTATTTAAATTTTGATGACTTACTGATAGCCCCTTTGCGATGTTAAAATGACGATGTGTCAACAACGGTGAGCAGAAACCAGTCAGAACCCATGGCGCTCTGACTTTTTATGAATCTAGCTTACTCAAGTTGATCATGAAAAAAAAAAATGGAAAAAAAAAAAAAAACGTGCAAAACTTACCAGAAACTGAAAAGGTCTGCTGCTAAATACTTTGTGAATTTCCCAGTAAGATTAATAAAGTATATTCATTCATTTGTACAGACTGGATTTTTCTACACTGTAAACATGTTTTGCATGTGCCACATCTATGTTTATTTCATAACAAAAAAAGGTATTTCTAATTGACTGTTTAACTGAATTCAACATACATACTTTCATGAAGGGTGTGTTTAATGTATTGCTTTACAGGAAAGTAACACTTTCAACTTATAATTTTTTCTACATGAGTGCTAAATTACCTTCTGTTCATTGGTCTTACCCCAATAAAGATAGCGTCAATATCTTTATACTGTTTTTAGATGTGTGCTTCTGGGGGTGTTTTCTAGAAAAATTTCTGTCCTTTTAAAAAAGGGTTTCTGTGGTATTGAAAATGGTATGGGGCATTTTTCTTAGTAACACTATCAAGTATGAAATTTTAGTGTCAGGGTAACCATAGCGCCTGATTACAAAAAGGAGACTGCATGCTCTTGAGTTTTATTTCATCCTATAAACTCAGCAAATTTGTTCTTAAAGCTGTAAACAGGAACTTGAGAAAGGAAGTAAAAAGGAGAAGCACATTACCCTTAAACTAAAAAGATTTTTGGTGCGGTTATCACTTTAAGGAGGGAAGAAGTTTCTTTAAGCTGCAGTAGCCTCACAGGCCTTTCACTACCTGATGAGTCACAATAAATCACACTTGCATGAGACAGAAACAAGATAACAGGAAAATTTCCCAATTTTAATTGGTTCCTGTTTTCAGACAGCAAAATATTCAAGGTTGCCCAATAAAACCAAGTATAATTGGGCAATTATACTTTTACTTTTAGCACTTTTTTTAAAGTGCTAAAAGTAATGGGATTCTAGTAATGGGATTCTAAAACAGTTGTTACCCGTTTTAAGTTGAAAAGAATCGTTTTTACAAACCAGAACAAGAAGTTTCAGTATTATTAAGCATAATGGGACATTTGAATGCAAATATAATCTTATAGAATCTGAGGTCAGGAGACCGGTTTTTAGTTCTTCAGCATTCAGGGTTTCCCCATAAAGTACTGTTAACACTGGTATTAACATGGAAAACCCTGACATTAGCACTAATAAGCCTGGTACATCTTACAAAGCTTAATGTCATAAAACAGCAAAAACACTTAAAGGAAACAGACCTAAAAACTTCCCAAAGCAGACTTTGTTAAAAAAAAAAAAAAAAAAAAAGTGCTCCATTTAAATTTGAAAACAGTGATTAGACTTATTACGTCAAAAGTATCGTATTCAAAATGTTTAGTTAAATTTGTTGCTGCATACTAGCACAGTTGTTGTCTAAAGTACCGACAGTGCTTCCGGTCTGTTTTGTTGTCAACAGGCAATAAAAAGGTGCTTTCTCAGTTTGTGTTTTGATTTTGGAGGCAATCATCAGACCTGCATGTCAGTTGAGCTGAGATCTGGTGACTTAATACCACATCACGTCCTGGTCATCACAGGCCAATGTGATGAGTGTTGGTCACTCACATCACACTTCATCGTTGCATTTAAACTAATCACTTGCCATGGCAGCAAAGTGTCTCCCCCACAGCATAACAAATGCCATCAAATCTTCTTCACAGTGGGAGGCCGGGGGTGAAGATTTTCCCTTGAAAATCTCAATTACTTGTATCCTATCACTTCAGCTCCTAAACTATATGCTGCAGAGGTCTCTTTCAACCACAATACTTTTGCTGAAGAAAAAAAACAAAAACAAAACAAAAGGGGTCCGTTGGGGGGCGAAAAATCAGATGTGTGACATACTATTGTGTTGATTAGGCATTTAAGCTATTTATGTCATTGTTTTTTGAATGGAAGGGTGTGCCCTTTTAAAATGTTACAAGTACAGCGTGTCTCTGGTGGATGCTGGTATTGTGTAGGGGGCATCTGACAATCTAAACTGCATCATGTGTGCATGACTATTTTCATGCATTCTCTTTACATAATTGTAACAGGCACATAACTGGTAAAGACACGGACTCAGCTCTAAAGTGCATTTAAAGCTGAGCGGTTTTCACCTTAAATGTTTATTAACAACACACCCCAACACGGACAGAGAGGAGGTTAAGGACAACCACTGAATTAAAATGAGATAAAGAGGAATAACCAGTCAGTAATCCCGTCGATCCTAAAGGAGCGTTACAAACAAACAGGCGGAGGGAAGGTAAACTAGGCCCAGCGTTATCATACTCGGTCCGCTTTCACCTCAACAGTCGACATTACATCTTAAAAACACACAAATAAACAAGAGTGAGTACAAGAGAAAACAAAGAGCCCCAAAAGAAAAAAAATATTTTAGAAACACACGTTTAACAATATAGTTTTTTTCCTTATTTCGCCCAAGCATCAACACGACATTTTATCCCAACGGCTAATAGGCTTACCGGACAGTTCGTCGGGTTCCAGCCCGCTTTCGGTGTCCAGTCCGCAGATCACAAAATAATCTGCGAACCGGGAGGAACCGGAGCTGAAGCCGGTGGTCATTCTGAGACTGGTCCGGTAATGGCCTCACGCCTGGAACACCGAGCATATTAGAGCAACTCGGAGAAGTGAGTTCTCCTGGCCATTACGTGCGAGACGCTACTGCGAGGCTCGAAAATCTGCACTCATATTTAGCTGCTGAAGCCGCAGTAGGCACAGCCGATCCGCACACATCCGCTCACGCCTCCTTCAAAATAAAACGCCCTTCAAGTTAAACGCTCTAAGGAACCAATTCAAATGCGCTTCATTGGGTTCTTGAAATTGGTACAAGCTTTAAAATGAGAATTGAATTAGATTTCTACCATTAGCTTCTAAATTAACGGACAAACTTAACTTACATGAGTAATTGTCTCAAATAAATTTTCCTACAAAGGAGTGTTGATATACGGATACAGGCATTCTATTGTGGCTATTAAAGTGTAGTTATTTAGTCGTTTTCTAAAATATATAGACATAGGACCAAATTATTTATGCTACGCAGGATCTGTACATTTTCGTAATATCAATTTTAAAAAATCAAAACTGTCTGTCGCCAAATTCTTAGAAATCTAAAATCCCTCCTAAGAGCTCTGCCAATGAACTTGAATACGAAAAAAATGGCCTGAATAACCAATCATCACCACTTGGTGGCACTATTCACACTTTAGTTGTGTGAAACCTCTTGCTCTATTTAAAGTTGTTTTTTTTATTATTATTATTTGAAGTACAACAAGCAATTGAGATGTGAAAGAGAGACATTGTCATTCAAGAGAACTTGATGTTTTATGAACACAAAGAATGCAATAAACTAACCCATCCATTAAAACTCATACTTGAGAAATTCAACATCAAGCACCTACAAAAAAAGTAACATGCTTTTTTTTACAGACACTTTAATTGCAAAGTAAAAACATTTTAATTGGTGATTTAAAAAAAAAAGCTTAGTCTGGACATAAAGAAACGTATCTGCTGGTTGCAGAAACGGAAGGATTTCACTGCTCAGCACAGAATAATACTGCAATTTAAATAAATGAAAAGAGGTGACAAAAATTATCTTCATTTTTAGGAATAAAATACCGTTAAGAACAAATAAATATTCAGTCTGGGGCTGGTAAACGTACTGTAATATCAATCACAATGTATCTGTGTTATTTTTATTTTTTATTGTTTTTGGGGGGGCGGGGGAGATCAGCATTTGGGAGAAATATGAAGTTAGAAGTTTTGACTTTATAGAAAAATGGAATAAGATTGCATTCATCATAATTTATTGATTTCGCTCACCAAATGCATAAGTTCCATTTTCAAAGTCAACAGTGTTTTTAAGCGTACAAATACAGCCCTCTTAATAGCATAAACCCCCTCTCCTTAATATTTACTTTGAATAAGTTAAAAATAACAGAAGAGTATCAATCCCTGGAAATCTTCTCAGGAAATGAAACATTAACCTTGAGCATGTTTGGGAAAAAAAGCAAAGTCCTTCTTTAGGCTGCTTATATTAACATAGAGGTTACAAAGGAAACAGTGTGGCAGTGAATCCAGGCACAATTTTAGTTAGAACATCCATTTTAACCTCAAAACATGAGGCACTCAAAACATAAAATTAAAATAGAACAGTGTAACATTATTGCTGTGGTGGTATAGATAATTGAGATAAAACCAGACACAAAAATGTTCAAATAAATATTAATAGAATTAAAGACTTGACCATTTGGAAGGTGTTATTCGGCTAGAGATAGGCAACCATTTCTCTGGTGACTTTAAAAGTGGATGTTCACTATAGTTTAAATAAAATACTAATTGCTCTGCTGCAGACAGACTAACAACCTGTGCACTGCAGCAAAACCATGAAAGCATCCTACGAATAGCACCCATACTTGTCTGGAAAAAAATTAAAAAATAAGCAGTGCCTTAAATAAAAACAAATAAATCTAATTTCTTATTTACAAACTGTGCCAGAATCAGCAACATGAGTCTGAAAATAATTCTGCACAGAAGTAGTTTACGCGTTACTTAGCATAAGAAAAAAAAAAAAAAAAATCCACCACAGCATGCATTTTGTGGCCAGTGCTTGTTATGACTTCTCCACGAACGGCACCCCAGCAGCTGCGCACGAGACTGACGCAAAAGCAGCTACAGTGCGACGGCTAAGGTCCTGAGCCGAGCAAAGGGAACCGTAGGGTCAGTCGGCGAAGGAGATGCTGAGGTGTTCGAAGAGTTCTACTCGAGTTTCTGCTGCAGCTTTTTCTGGAAGCAGACAGGCAAGATGGAGAGAACGGCGAGGATGCCGAGCACGGCCAGGGAGTTCCAGGACACGGCCTCACCGGCTGTGGTGAGCTTGTACAGCGTTGTTCCAGCGTTGATCGCTACGAAGGATGGCGGCGCCACTCCTGTCAAGCAGCCGGAGTAAACACAAATGAGTCAGGAACAACCGATCTCACCAAAAGGAAAATGAAATAGAAAGCACAAAGGATGTTACCGAGGAAGGTTCCGACAAAGAACACCCCCAAAGGCACGTTGATGACCGGAGAGGTGATGTTAATGAACCAGTTTGGAAGAAAGGGGGTTATCCTCAGGAAGATGATGTAATTGATTAAATGATCTCTATGCTTGTCAACCTGCCAACAAGTAAAGAAAAAAGAAGAAACTTACTCCTACCTCACTAAAACATTACCACAAAAATTTTACTTTTTAAACATTCACAGTATAATCAACATAAAGAAAAAAAAAAAAAAAAAAAAAACACAAAACAGCTTCACTATATTTGTTTAGAGCTATGACTGCTTGAGTCATAGACCGGTCATTAATTCAAAAAATTTATTTCAGTTTAACTTTGTTTTTTTAAGTTTGTTTCTGTTTGTTTCTATGTCTTCAGAATTCTGCTAAAAGTACAAGTTAATATTATTATGAATTATTACCTGCTGGGACCATTTTTGTGCTCTCTCTGTGAGGTATTTGTAGACCACTGGTCGGCCCACCAGATATGACAACATGTAGCAAAAGGAAGCTCCAAGTCCAGAGCACTGCCAGAAGAATATAAAAATGACGACATATTAAAATATAAAAGGGAAAGAGGCTTTAAAAATCATAAACTGAAAAACAACTTTAAATGTATAAATAAACAGCAGATTGGAATAATGTCTATCTCCAACCAGCAGCAACACTGACTCACGTTTTAAGGTGAACAACTTTACAAACACATACTTAGCATCAAGTAGCAGTAGTGCAGTTATTTAGAAACCACACCAAGAAGTTCCAAAGATGACGCTGAGGGTTTTGGGTTTTCACGCTCTAACCACAACCCTCGCTACTATGAACTCATTTATGAATTATTTTTTACAAAACAGTTTTCACTCAGATCATTAGAATATAGAAAACCGAAAGTGTTGCAAGACAGGCAGAGAAAACAATAAAACCAGCAGTGGCACATTCATGTGCTGAACTAAGTCAGAAACTTTGTAATAATAATAATTGAATAAGTTTAAGGAAGACTATATAGCAGCAACACATTTTAATCTTACTAGATATATTCTATAATTTAAATTTAAGCTATGTTAAGTCTTTCTGAAAAAGTATTTTGCTTGGCAAAAAACGGCATGCTTTGATGGATTTTTATGTTCAATTAATACTTTGTATTAATTAAAAAAAACACTGATCATCCTGGATCTGTATATTCTTGCATACATGTATTTGTCACTATGCAGGGCTTGTTTTAAATTCATTTTCCACAGCTTTTCTACTCACCAAGCAGACTAAGAAAAGAGCCAAAGGGAAAGGGTAAAGGTAGCCAGACAGGATGCTGAGGAAGATTGATCCAGGGATAGCAAACGTCTGGAGGCTGACTCAAGTGTTAAGGTGAACAACTTTACAAACACATTGAAACACTTTCTATACAGTGAAAAACAATAGTAGTTGGGGAAAAGTCAGAGAACAGATATGCCTAACAATATTACACCAAGTTCAAAACAAAACTGAATCAAAATGAATGATTAAATGCCCAAAAATAAAAATAAAAAAAAATCATTAGTCAAAAAGGGAATTTTTTTTTTCCTCTTTAAGGATACAAAATATATGTTGCAAAATATGCCACCAACACCTGGGTGTAGTAGGTGTCCTTATATTTGGACAACACTGTTCCTAAAGCTTTGGCATCATCCATGTCTTTAGGGATCTTGATTTTTTCCATTTCATCACTGTATAAAAAAAAGACAATTACAATTCAGAAAATAAAGCATAAAATCCTAACCACCTATTCTCAGATAAACAGCTGAGTCCTTCCTTTAGCACTGTTACTCTTCTAAACATGACATGTTTTAAACACTCGACAAGTTTTGAGGTAAAAGTAAAAGTTGAGGAAGTATGACTAAATTAAAGTGTGATGCAGCTATATGTGGCAGAGAGAAAAGTGTGTATGTATGTGAATTTTACCCAAAATAATAACAATAATAATAGTATGTATCTATAATGAGATTTTTAATCAAGGCGTATGTTTAGAACCACCTAATGGTGTGATGAGTAACTGCATTCAATGGGTCCTTCAGGCACTCTCAACTTCCCCCACCAGAATTCTGAGGAATGTTGGTGGAGGTGGGTGCGAGTGAAGCAGCTCTTCACTACTTTTTTTTTTTTTTTAATTTAGGGTCATATTTTTCTAGTTCAACAATTAATAAAATACTGTAAGAACATTTAACACCTATGAATATAATTTGTAAAGTTTTCTCGTGGTTGGGCTGGAAATATATGAGCCGGAGCTGCGCCAGTTGGTGTTCGTGGCTGATCACTCAGTCATGACACTAACTGTGTCTTTAATTTTTCAGCTGCGGAGCCTCTTGCAAGCAGTCAGAAGTCACATTATGAAGAGTGTTTCATTCTGTGTCATACTAGATGGGTTCAATGTATAAATGAATGAATATATTAAAAAAAAAAAAAAAAGATGTGTTTTGTGAATATTGTAACTGTTAACTGCTAATGCAGTTGTCTGTTATTTTACCGTTTTGTGTTGTTGGATGTTATTTTTGGAATAAGAATGTTTTGTTTTTAAGGAATTGCCAACTGTTTTACTGCTTTAAAAACTACACAATCACATCTAAAAAAAAAAAAAGAAAAGAAAAATAAAGAATTCAGAGGAATGCTGGTAGAGTTCTGGGGCCACTTGCATCCAGTCAGAAGTCACATTGTGAAATGCGTTTCATTCTGCGTCTTACTAGGTGACAAACAACCAAGCGAGGAAGGTTACATATAGGTTTTAATTTACCTGTAAATTAAAACCTATTTACAGGCAAATAGGTTTTATGTAGGTTAAATAGGTTTCATGTTTGGACAGATGTTCTGCTGTTGGAGTCCATTTCTTGCTTTTATCATAAACATTTCTCTCCTTCAGTTTAAATACTGATATAAAGCCTTTAACTATGTTTAACAAAAGAGCTGACAGGTTAATTTTAATTTTTGCTTATTATTTCCCCAGTGTAAGCAAAGTCTGATCATGTTATTAGTAAAATAATGCTAATAACATTATTTTATTAGCATGGTAATAAAATAATTATTACCACACACACACACATAACCAGTTTAAAATTCGCCAAACCAAACAGCAACTTACTCTTGAAGTTCTGGGAAGTTCCTGTAGACCAAGTACATGACTGAGGCCGAGCATGCAAATATTGATGCCAGAATTAGCAGAGACATGCGTGCTGAGCCTCCTATACTTTGTTGAGCCTCTGTGAGGAAAAGAAAATGATAGTCAATGTAAAAACCAGATAATCCTGCTCCTCAGGAGTTTTGAGTCATTTGTTTATGTCTTTGGAATCACTTATTGAGGTCCCTGAGGGAACTCTGGCTTTCATGTGGGACAGGCTCCTGCTACTGCTGTCACAGCACATTTAATCGAGCTTCAGAAAAGATACAACTATTTAAGGGCTTTCTCAAGATGGCATGTTATTCTGAAAACCTTTTAGCATTCTTCTGTTTAATCAAACTCATAAAACATGTATGATGGCTAGAATCAGGTGGAAAAATTAAACAGAAATGATAAAAAGTAACAAACCAACTCAAGAATTAGGGCTGACTCTTCTGATTGAGGCACCTTTTGCTCTGAATGATAGTTACATTATATTGTTACAAAAACATAATTAATTTACAGTCCACAGTGGTTTATCTATTTTTACTTAAAGAAACAAGTGTTAGAAGATCTTGTTACATAGAGTAAATGAGATGGACATTTAGACAATATAAACTTCAGAAAGTTACCAACTTTACACAACAAGAGGCTGGAGAAAGTTGTAGCCTTGATTCATCTGAATTTTTCAGGTGTAGATGGGCAGCAAGTGTTGTATTTTCAGCTGGGAAGAAACCCTACAAAAATTACTTAAAAAGCCAAGAAAATGTACAAATAGCCCCAATTTTAAGCAGGCCACTACTAAGTTCATATTTCTTTAAAATGCCAGGAAATTTTATTGAAGAAAAAAGTGACAGTTTGTCAGGAGCACAAGCTATTGCAATGCAATTGTTGCTTATAGTGATATCTCAGTTGCAATTACCCCACATCCTTTGACACTATTCTTATGTTCTCAACATCAAATTGCTGCAATCATGTTCTTAGAGCTGTAGTGTCTGATCCAGTTAAAATAGCCTGCAGAATAAAGGCAATGAGAGTCAGAAATACAACAGATGTGTAAAAGACATGAATGCATGGCAATGGGAGTATCATGACCTGACAGGCACTGCAACTCTGTCACCTGTTGCAATTTTAATACTGCTTAGCCTTAGACCGTTACAACTTGATATGATGTACAGGACTAAATTAAACGACCTATAGTTTACATCTTCAAATGTAAACAAATATGTTTTCGGCCACAGCGTTTCAGCAATGTCTAAAATTGTAACCAAGAATGAGAGAACTAACTCGAGTGATGAACATGGCTCCTTTGATTAGCTTCCGGTTTGATTTCATGACAAATGTCTGTAGATTTACCAGGACTAAATTGGAGTTAACTGCTCCTAAAGATCAACGGTTGTCCAACGAATATCTTAAACTATTTATCTAATCATGGGAGGTAAAACTTTATCATGTCGTATGATTTTAATGTTACAGTTACAGCTGTCCCGGGTTGCTATTTTGAAAAGACAGAAGTACCGTACGTTTCGCTGTTTAACTGTTACTATCTTTGACGGTATCATGCTAATCATCGAAGTCATCGCTCGAGGGTAATTTTTCACAAGCTCGCTGTAGTTAACTTTAGCTCCTGCTCGTCAATACTGACCGATGTTCGTGTAAATAAGAAGACCGAAGTGTGTTGCCTAATCTGTATTGCCGATAGGTAACCAATCCCTTTTCCCCCACAGGTCAACAGTTAGCCTCTTTAGAGAACTTGCCTTTCAGAAGCTGAGAGTCGCTGTCGCCAGACTTCGCTTCCGTCTGCGCCGACGAGGACAAATTGTCCGCGTCTCGTACATCTCTCCGCTTTTTGGCCATTTTTTTTTTTTTTTTACAGTTGTTGCGAAGGTAGGTGCTCAGTATGTGGATGGGTGAATCAGCAGCAACCCCGGCACAGTGACACCGGGTCTGATGACACGTTAGACAGAGCGACCTTTTACCTCCACGCGTCGAGCTGCAAACCCCCAACTACTCACAGTAGCGCCCCCTGCAGGAACATATCTGAATTCACAGCATAAATAAATTAATCCTGTTTAAACGTCCTCTGAAAATCGAAAATTAAAAAAAATCAAAGGATAAAAGTTAATCACGGGGATTTAATTTGGATATTTGTGGTTAGAAAGGAAGGAAAAATCCAAAATTTGTTTTCATTATGTCCCACTTTTTGTCTATTTTACATGTTTCACAACAGATATTTGTGTATCTGAAAAGAAAAAATAAAGTAAATATTTAAATGTAAATTGCAATATATATATTTTAATGACAGTAATTTTACTAAGTATTAAAAGCAGAAACACCAACAGTTTAATTTAGCCTTACTGTATAGGCTCTTATGTGTAGATTATTTACCACTGTGTGAATATGCATGCTCCCACTTACCCTAACTTTCTGCTGTGACATCTGAATTCTTTCATTGACAATAAAGGATATTTTTTATTTTATTATTTTATATTCTATGTATTTTGGTGAGGCTGTACTACAGCAACAATAGGTACCTTTATTTTAAGTTTTTTTTTACAAATCATACCATACCACAGATTCAAAAAAAATCTAGCAAGTACTCTTGTGATATACTGTAATTATTGCAAATTATGTTAATATTTAATTTGACATCTAGAAAAATACTCCAGGAGTCTCCCCACAATGCTTTTTCACAAACAAAAGTGACATCCAATAAAAGGCTTTAGTGATGACAAAGAAGTCATTCAACCTAAAATACCTTAAAGTTGTTGTTTGAAGGAAGCAGAGACACAGCTTTTTTATCAGAAAAATGGTAGATAAAAATTTTTGGAGACACTGTTACAAAAGAACGTCTGATATTGTTTGAAGAATCAACCATGACAACTCATCTTGATGGAGGTTTGTGACCCTTCTTTTATCAGAGTTGCTTGGAAAATGGGCCTTTCTTAATTTCAGTTCCAATTTATTTGTGGGAGAATAATCCATAAAAAGAGAAATAAGACAATCAAAAAAAAAAAAAAAACACCTCTGAAGATGTAAAAAGTATGGAAATAAAGGACAAAAACATACAAATATTCAGTATATATTTCCTGCTAAACATGTTGGATAAGTAGCACAAGGTGACAGTATGTTATAAATTCCAATATGAAGAGATGTGTATATGACAACATGCAATTACAAAGATGTAAAGGAGCAAAAAAAAAAAAAAGCAGAAAATAAGAAAAAGTAAAAATTATTACAAAATGTACTAAGAAAAAACAAAATATTGTTATGAAGCTCCAATTGATGAGTAATAAAATCACAAGTGCGTCATTGTTTTGTGTATAAGTAAAATACCCACCTCAGGGTCATGTTACAGTTCATTTAATGAATTGTTCGAATACAAAAGAATTACTAAAAATAAAAATATCTCTATGTGTTTCAATGGAAACTAGTCTACTTGCTATGTTTTTATGAAATGACATTTTCATGGGCTGTTTAGAAATAGATAAATAGATAAATAGAGAAAATGTCTCAGATAACGTTTGGTTGTAAGCAAAAAAAAAAAAAAAAAAAAAAAAGATAAGACGCCAGAATCAATAGCAGCCAGTGTCTAAACTACAACTCCCACAGTGGTGCAGCTGCAGCCGGATGTTCGTGTAGCACAAATTTGGCGCTGATCTATCCGGGTACTTCATTCACTGCTTCCTTTCGCGCCGGGTAACCGGAGAGCCGTGCGTCCATGTGCGCAGTGACTGGGAACTGACAGACCTCTGAAATATTAAAATCCGAGCCGCAAACAGAGTTTTCGCGATGGATCCCGAGTCTTTGGTCGAGGCCCTTCGGGGGACGATGGACCCAAACCTGCGGGAGGCCGCGGAGCGACAGCTGAACGAGGTAAAAAGTTGAGGTTAGCTGTTCCGCGGTGATGTCAAGATTGTGGCGCGGTTCTGAACTCGGGCCTCGGCCGTCCACAAACATAAAGATGCAGCCATCACGCACACCGGGCTCTGCTGCCCCGAGCTTGATATATCAAGCGCCAGATCTTTGTCGGATCGTGTACTGTGTATTACCACGGGTTTATGTGTTGTCAGCTTATCGCTACAAGCCCTAACTGGGAAGTTTTTTTTTTTTAATGGCGATGTCAGTAACCGCTATTAGCTTCATCTGAAGCCAGCTGTGTTGCTAATGCTAAACAAGCTAACCAGCTCTGGTGAGGTGTACGGGCAATTTCTTCAGCTACGTCCTGTTTTGATCCAGCTAAAACCGTGTCAGAGCCCACACAAGCTCAAACTCAGACCTCTGGGTTATCTGGTAACGAGTAAAGCTGTATTAATTCTTGGACAATTCCTAATCTTGGGCATCAGGAGGAGGAAGAGTAGCTGTGCGGCTAACATCAGCTAGCTCCGCTACATAGCTGCCTCTTCTGCTCACGTGTCACTGTGATATGCTCGGATCTGTTCACAATGTTGCTTTAGATAATGGAAACGACACAGTTCACAATCAGTCTGATTATTTACCTTCTTTAATCACGTCAGTGGCGAACAGACGGCTGCTTTTATACATCAATCAAACACGCGGAAGCTCAGATTTAAAGTCCACCAACTTAGTTCGTTGCCTGCCTTTAGGCTCTGTTTAAATGTCCTGCTTTAGACACATAGTTGTGTTTGTCTCATTACGCTGCTTAAAATGCAGTGACAACGCACCATTACTTTGAGTAGAAGTTGAGTCTTTATCTGCCTAAATGACTTGCAGAAGGCAGATGATACCAACGCCCATCACAGACTGTAGTGGTTATTGGATTTTCATTATTATTAACAATGATGATTACCACGTTCTCACCCAGTGTTTACTTAATTAGATGAAACATTCCAGAAAACACAATGGCTTTTTAAGAGTACCCACTTGGTCTTTATATAGTTTGGTAATCTTTAAGTTTTTAATTATGATCAGAGCAATGGGAAGAAAACTGACTTTGAAAGATGGTGACAAAAAGGAATAGTTCACAAATCCCTCAAAATTTATAGAAAAGGGTTGTCATAAAATATTCCTCACATTTAATAGCTCCAGTGACAAATTGGTCTTTTTAATATTATTTAACAGCAAAGGGGAACAATTATTAGAAACGCCAGTGGATTTAAAACTTACAATGTAAAGAATTGGAATGTAAAAAAATAGTTGTATTTATGTCATAAGTATGAGGAATCCTTTTATTTCTCTGAGAAATTAAAATGCCAATGACTATGGGTTTAACAGTTTGCACATTATTCGTTTCCTCTGTGTTTTGCAAAAACATCTTGACAATTTTGAAAGATCCCACTTTAAAAAATAGAATCAGGTTCTTTTTTAGAGTTTACAAAATCATGCTTGATTCAAAATTGTAGTTCTAATTTCTCCTATTGGTTTCTTTTTGCTTTGGTTTCGCAGGTGTGCCTCAATACAGTTTTGTGATTTCTACCAAAACAATAACGGAGATGATGACAAATGTTCGTGTTTTGCTCTACTTACTCAAACATCTCAAGTATATTTTTGGCTGTGCTCAGGGCAAGGGTTTTTTTTTTTTTTCCTACACCCACATATGCATTGATAGTTCACTTGAATGGCAGAGCAGAGAGAATAGTGTTGTCTTCCAGCTCAGCCTATTGGGATTATGTTTAAATAAAATGTCTGCAGAGATCAGAATAAATGTATGGATTGTGATGTCCATTCCTACACTTCGACTTTTTTTTTTTTTTTTATAAATTTTTTTTTGGTCCATTTAACTAGTTGCTCCCAAAGCTGAGGCCTAAGATTTAAGACCTCCAGAAATCAAATCAAATGAATCATAAAAAAAATAACAAACTGCAGGCCTTTTTGAGGAAGATTTGGGATTTAGTCGATTAGAGTCCAAAGACAGATAGACAAAGAATTGCTGCAGAGAGACTGAAAGAATTTACTGACGCTTGTTGGGTTGTATTGTTGCAAAGAGCTTGGCATACCACTGTACTTGTGCTCATGTACTTATTTTGTCCCATTCATGCATCGGTGCTGTTTAAAGCAAAACAGCTTTTTGCTCTTATGCAGAAATGTACTTGGTGAAATAACGATATTTTTTGTGATAAGGGATGTGTAATGTTTTGGAAAATTTCTTTTCAGCAGAGTTAGAATTTATTTAATTCAAATAGTTGCTTCATTTGTTTTTACTAATTTTTTAATACTGCACAATTTAAGATGCAAATAATTTTCACTTTTTTGTGCATATATGCAAAAGTCTTTCAGTGCTCAGCTAACGGACTGCGTTCTGTTTTTGTTTTTAGTTGCTCAGTTACAGTTTAAGCAAGTATAACCATTCAAATGCCTTTGTTTCACATATTCCACTTGCCTTTTTTGGCACTCTCACCCAAGTTGCTTTGGAAAAATTCAAAACGCCAAGTCAGAAATGCTGGCCTGTATAACTAAACTCTGTATTATTTTTAAGATCGCATGTCTGACCATAATTGTCTGTTTTTGAAAATACTTGCAGGCTCACACCCAGGTTAACTTCATGTCCACTCTGCTGCGTGTCACCATGTCTGACCAGCTGGATTTGCCGGTCAGGCAAGCAGGTGAGGCTTCATCTTGCCGACTGTTTTAGAGTAAACAAAATCCAGTGCTGCACGTGTTGTAAATACCATTCAGTAACTATTAAAGTTCATGCACTTTAATAGTGCATCATTATTCATTATTAAATGAATCATTATTAAATGATTAAGGATTAAATTGCCACTGTAAAATCCTGAACTATTTGCCTAACAACTGTGCTTGCAGCAAGTTTTTATAATTTGATCAGCCTTATCAGGCTGATATATAAAATAACTAATCACTATTGCTCTTATGTTCCAGATAAGGCTGACAAAGCCTTATCTGGAACATAAGAGCAATAGTGATTAGTTATTTTATTTTGCTTTAAAATTGAATTACCTGTTTGCTGAAATGTTAATTTCTGACTTTTAATGTTTATGCGAGCATAGACATGGTCTACAAGTGTAATTAGGATCTATTAGCATTGACAAATGAGTCATGCCTGCTTTTAGAGGTTAAAGGGCCTTCCTGAAGTTGTGTACACACACTGTTGCTAAATAGAACTTGTTTTGATTCAGTCACATGTTACTAAATGGGGAGAAGAATACATGTTTAAAAGTTGTCAGGTCAAACTGGTTCATTTTTCAAATTCTTACACATTCGTAGCTCTACTTCAAAGGTAAAGCTCTAATACAGCAACATACGGCTGTAGTAAATTACCTGTGTACCAAATTACAAACAGATTAGATTTGTCAGGGAGTTTCCCCCTTCAGAAGGGTTATTATTATATTAAAACGGTGAAAGCTGACTCAGATTAGACTCCTGATTATTCCCAAGTCTTTATCTTGCTTTCATATGAAAACATCACAACATTGGTGACTACTTGAACGAGGGTTTTGTGCTGTACTGGTTGGAGATGAATAGAATGGGGGTGTAGGATGGGGGTTTTATGCTTTGTCAGCCTTGATGGGCCGGATTATGATCACCAGCGGTGGAGACATTTGTGTCAGCACTCTGACGTCTGCTTTCTCATCTCTGCTTTGTCAAATGCCTCTCCCCATGTGTCATGCAGCCGCACGCTGTAGAGGCGACGCGAGCTCACGTTGGTGTTACATTCAAAACCACTCAGCTAGGGAAGAGTTTATTTTTACAGTATAGACACAAAGTGAAGTAGGATCTGGTGGTTTTTGTCAGATTTATGGCCTGAACGTTGTGCTACTTCTTATTTTAGGTGTGATTTACCTAAAGAACAAAATCATCCAGCACTGGAGTGATGGAGAAGTTGCTGGCACAGAGCCGCCCGTTAATAACATCCCAGAGGAAGACAGGCAGTTCATCCGAGACAACATAGTAGAGGCAATCATCCAATCCCCCGAGCGCATCAGGTAACCACAAACCCTGCTGGCTCAGTTAAGCTAAAGGAGCTCAGATTTGTAATTTTTTATTTTTTTGTCATGCATCCATCTTTCCCTTCCCGTTCGCACCTCATATTTTGTCGCTTTCCAAATTGGCTCCACCAGAGTCCAGCTGACAACATGTATTCACCACATCATCAAGCACGACTACCCTGGGAAATGGACGAGCATCGTGGACAAGATCGGCTTTTACCTGCAGTCGGACAACAGTTTAGCCTGGCTGGGCATCCTGCTTTGCCTCTACCAACTCGTCAAAAACTACGAGTGAGTCCTGGCTCTTCTGTTCTTTCTCTCTTACCGTGTTTTGTGGCAGAATTAACACTGCGCCCATGTTTAACTCAGATATAAGAAACCAGAAGAGAGGCAGCCTCTGGTGGCAGCCATGCACATCTTCATGCCCATGCTTAAGGACCGCTTCATCCAGCTGCTCCAGGACCACTCAAATGAATCTGTCCTCATTCAGAAACAGATCTTCAAAATCCTCTACGCTCTCTTTCAGGTACACATTGGATCTGAGTTTAACACCACAAATGGCGCTGACTTGCCATTTGTGGTAAGTCAGCATGGGACTTTTATGTTAAAATCAGTGTTTTTGTTACCCCTAGTATAATCTCCCACTGGAGCTCATCAACAGACAGATCCTGACAGAGTGGATGGAGATCCTGAAGACAGTTGTGGACAGAGACGTCCCCCCAGTAAGATCAGAACACCTTTAATATAATGTTTAAAAAAAAATCAAGTCTATTATTTCTTTTTTTCTTTGTTTATTTCACATGGAGTGTCTGCATCCTTAAAAAGTCTTACATTTACTTACCTAAAATTAAGGTATTTAAAAAGTCTTAAATTTATTAAAACTGTAAGTTGGCTTTAAAATTGTTACTCACAGGTCTTAAATTTTGTTATGGCAGAACTATTTAATTTTGTATATGTAGGTTTTTCTTATCATGGGACTTTTCTGTCAGGCAAATGTTTAAGTCATGTGCAAATGTTCAGTGACTCACGGTGGCTGTAGATACCACAAACTAGCTAGCTGGCTAGCTATCTTTTTGCGTCTATCATGGATAAAGTGTAAAGTTTTAGCCTGTTGGCTGGGCGACATTTTTCTTCACTTCTGTCTCCAACCTGCACAATGCAGCTTTCATTGTGGGCTAAACAACTCTGTCACTGCTGCTATATACAATTTTCTTTTCTACATTTCTGTCATGATAAAAGTCTTAAATTCCACTGCTAAGGGTCTTAAAAGGTATTGACCTGTTTTTAAATCCTTCATGAACACACTCTCCTGATGTGATCTATGCAGGAGACGATGCAGATCGACGAAGATGAGCGACCAGAGCTGCCTTGGTGGAAATGCAAGAAATGGGCCCTTCACATCTTGGCTAGACTGTTTGAGAGGTAAAAAAGAAAAATCCCCCCAACCGTTTGATTTAAAAGGAAATCTAAAGAAAAGTAGAATTATTCTCCAAACCTCGTCTACAGGTACGGAAGTCCCGGTAACACAACCAAAGAGTACGCAGAGTTTGCTGAACTGTTCCTGAAGGAGTACGCAGTGGCTGCCCAGCAGGTAGAATGTCAAACTGCAAATGGCTAAATTAAACTTTACTGTGTAAAAGCCTGGTGAGGTTAAATCTGGGTGTTTTTTTTGTGCTTGTGTGTTATAGGTGTTGCTGAAAGTCTTATACCAGTACAAGGAAAAGCAATACGTTGCTCCCAGAGTTCTCCAACAGACGCTGAACTACATCAATCAAGGAATAGCACACGCTTTGACGTGGAAAAACCTCAAACCACACATCCAGGTACCAGTGTGGCTTATTTTGGCAGTGATCTAGTCTTTGTCGCTGCAAAGACTAGATCTATTGCAGTCAACTCTATTTTTTTTTTTTTTACTTAATAATCACGACAGTGTCTCCACGACACTGTAAATTTTAGTGTTGATGCATGTAGTGTTCTGTTCGATGCATGCAAATTTTGTCATGACACTTTTGCTTTACTGAAGTTTATTTGCTAGGAATTCTGGCTTGTGTTGGGCTAAACCTCTGGCTGTTGCTCTTGTTTTTCAGGGCATCATTCAGGATGTGGTTTTCCCCCTCATGTGTTACACAGATTCCGACGAGGAGCTTTGGCAGGAGGATCCGTACGAGTACATCCGCATGAAGTTCGGTGAGGAACTCCCTCCTCGCCCGTTATCCGAAAGCAATTGAGCACGAATGCAATGACTAACAGCTTATCTAACATGTCGTCTTCTGTTAGACGTGTTCGAGGACTTCATCTCTCCAACCACGGCCGCCCAGACGCTCCTCTTCACTGCCTGCAACAAGAGGAAAGAAGTGCGTTGAATCTAAATTTTAAGACGCGCAGATTCTATTTCTGTTTACTGTACAATTCATCATATTCTGAGCTAAAGAAAGGATTGCCGTTGCTGCTATTTTTCAGGTATTGCAAAAGACAATGGGCTTCTGCTACCAGATTCTCACTGATCCCAATTCGGACCCCAGGAAAAAGGACGGGGCTCTGCATATGATAGGCTCTCTGGCTGAAATCCTGCTGAAAGTAAGCTGCGCACAAAAACTTTCAAAGTTGATGTCTTCTATGCCATTTAATGCCTGTGTGTATTTTATTTATTTATTTTTTAAATTTTGTTATGCTAAATGACCCTCTCTTTGGAATCATTTGAAATGACAAACTTTATATTTTAGTTAGAAAATTAACATGAGTAAAATCATGATTTAAATTGTCTCTAAAGTACATCTAGATTACAATTTGAACACACAACTTGTACCTTGAAGATTTGAATTTGGTGCACCAATGCGCAAATTTCAGCTGATATCTGATACTAATATTTGCTGTTTTGGCTGATTATTTACATAACATAGATTTTCTTGCCATTTTGACATCGAGAAAAAAAACCACCTCACCTCTGCTTCAGTAAAACTCCCCTCATTCTTGTTCTGTATCACTCCATCATGAATTGCTGGTGGAAATCTGTCACTTTCTCCAGATGGCATTTAAAAGAAATTAGTTTGAGTGTTCCTCCTCCAGAGCGTAGGAAAAAAAAAAGACCCTTCCATAACACTGTCTTGTTATGTTGTGGGAGACGGCTTTGCTTTGCACGTCCGTACCACTTTGTGTGTGAGGCACAGAAGGAAGGAAAATGACACGAGAGAAAGGAAGCACAGCGAGCAGCCCCTTGTCAAGCAAATACTTTCACAACAAGACCAGGGCGAAGAGAGGCGCTGGGTCGGGCGGTCGCTAATGACATCCAGTTGCAGCAATCACCTTTTAGTATTTGCAAAACCAGTATTCTGATGCTTTCATGGTTAGCTGTTTCGCAGAAGCTTTTGTTTTTGTTTTTTTTTTTAAATCAAATTTTAAAGCAAAGATTTTATTGTACTTAATTTGTATAATTCTTTCTTGCACAGAAAAAGATCTACAAAGACCAGATGGAGTTCATGCTGCAGAATCACGTCTTCCCCCTGTTTCGCAGTGAACTGGGCTACATGAGAGCCAGAGTGAGTGTGGAGCACCGGATTACACATTTCCTTTTAATAAAGCCTCAGTAGGGCTGGACTTCCAGCTCATCATACCACATTATCCTGATATCCGTTTCTTAAAAGGCTTGCTGGGTGCTGCATTACTTCTGCGAGGTGAAGTTCAAAAGCGATCAGAACCTGCAGACCGCCCTGGAGTTGACCCGAAACTGCCTCATCAATGACAATGAGATGCCGGTGAAGGTGGAGGCCGCCATCGCTCTGCAGGTCCTCATCAGCAACCAGGAGAAAGGTGAGGCATAACAGACTTGGTTTAATTTAAATAATAATGAAAAAAGAACACATTGATGCATATTTTGTTTCCTCAGCCAAAGAATACATCGCTCCCTACATTCGACCGGTGATGCAGGCTCTCCTTCACATCGTCAGGGAAACGGAGAACGATGACCTCACCAACGTCATACAAAAGATGATCTGCGAATACAGCGAGGAGGTCACTCCTATAGCCGTGGAGATGACGCAGCACTTGGTGAGAACTGATAATATAAATGACCAGAATTTAAAATTTTTTTTAAGCAGTATCACTTTATTGAAGACTTGATAAAATGTAAACAATGGAAAGAGAAACCGATCTGCTGTGTGTCTCCCTGTGATATAAATGTGCTTGCTCTTTCACAGGCAATGACGTTCAACCAGGTGATTCAGACGGGGCCTGATGAGGAGGGAGGTGATGATAAAGCGGTGACGGCCATGGGCATCCTCAACACCATCGACACGTTGCTAAGTGTGGTGGAGGACCACAAAGAGGTGAGCAGCATCAGCGCAAACCCACACACAGGCACACGCGCGCGCGCGTAAGCGTCCTGACCTCTCCGCTTCATGTCACTTCATGATGGGAAACCGGCTCCGGTCTGCTGCAGGGTTCCTGCCAACACAGTTGCACCACCCACCAACTCCTGGGAACAGGCTCTGCTCTCTCCATGTTCAGAATGACTCACAGGCTGAGGCAGACGCTAGAAATAGTGCTGGGGCACTTTGCCACCATGTCTGCTGATGCACTGCTGCTGCTTGAAGTCAAAGCACTCCAAACAGATTGACCGTCCCGTTTGAGGCTTTGATTGCATAATGGCTGTATACCTGAGAATAGGAAGCCGACCTTTTTTTTTTTAAAATTTTTTTTATGTGCATTTTTTTCTCACATTGGATGAAGTAAATTGGTGCGATTTATGTATGTGAAGACAACGTTGCTGCTTCTAGTTATACTAATACCTGTCACAAGAACAGGTTTTTACTGAATGAGAAATTGTCCTGGAAATTATTGCGAAAAACAATATTCATTTTGAGACAGTTTTCAATTAATATTTTGATAATAGCGTATTAATGAAAGTTTAGTCTCACTAATAAATTTAGTAAAACACAACCAAATGAAGCAATAAATAAAAAAAACACACACTCAAACAAAACTGTAAATAAAATCGATTATGAAATCTCTGTAAAAAAAAATTTAAAAAAACATTCTGTTTAAAAAAATATTAATCTGAATGGAAATCAAATTCATCTTCCGACATCTCCTCCAACATTGTTTTTCTTCACAATCCAATCCAAGATGTGGGTTATAGCTGTTGCAGCTTCTTCTCCCACCGTTTGTCCTTCCACTCAACTTTCCATTAATATCCATGTATGTTGCAGTATATGCATCAAGCTCTTTTTGCTCTGATCAGTTTTAAAAATAATTACACCAAAGTTGTTAAATTTTCAATTAAGGAAAATGAAAAATTTTCAAAGACAAATTCAAATTTCAGAGAAAATTTCAGAATTGTCTGACATTACTTTAATAGAAATGCTGCTTAGGATAAGGTTATAAATGCATCTTTCAATTTAAGTCCAATCGATGTAGAGACGCATGACATCTATCAATTTGACTTGTTTTTCTGGATAAAATTCTCATTGCCTCTAACTTGCTTATTTCCTTTAACTTGTGTTGCTGCAGATCACCCAGCAGCTGGAGGGCATCTGTCTGCAGGTGATCGGCACGGTGCTGCAGCAGCACGTTCTAGGTAAGCACAAGTGGCTCACTTTGCACCTGCATGTTGTACTATGGAAACCTAATGATAAACAAATGACCCTTAAACTCCTGGCTCTGTTGTTCTCAGAGTTTTACGAGGAGATCTTGTCGCTGGCTCACAGCCTGACCTGCCAGCAGGTGTCGCCACAGATGTGGCAGCTTCTTCCACTTGTGTACGAAGTCTTCCAGCAAGACGGGTTTGATTACTTTACAGGTACAGACACTGAGGAAAGCTTGTCGTCTCATCATAGAAGTGAAATATGTTCAATGTCGAATTAAGACTTCTAAATGCTGCAAACTAATTTACCTCATATTTACCAGATATGATGCCTCTACTTCACAACTACGTCACAGTGGATACAGACACACTCCTGTCAGACACCAAATACCTGGAGATTATCTACAGCATGTGCAAGAAGGTAAATGTTACTGGAAATATTACACACAAAATATTGTTTTTATTGTTATTTATTCTACCAGAAATGTCCATCTTTACCAGCTCTAACAAATTCATGAGTCTTCTGAAATGTCTACGCATGAAATGCTGGTTTTGGTGAATAGGCTTTATCTTTTTACACAATAAAATATATTAGTTTGAAGACATTTCAGAGACAGGAAATACAAAGAAAATACTGTTTAAATGTAGATGAAATACAGGTTTCTCTAAGAATTTGGAACAAAAGAGGTGAAAAATTTAACATTCACCCAAAAATGATCATTAACCCGATAGAATTTTGTGCCATTCAACACTGCCAAAGGCATGCAAAAATGTAGTTAAAACCATACAATTAAATGTTTTTTCTTTTTTTTTTTTTAAATTACCTTGATGACTGACCATAGAGATTAATCCCTCTTTGTGATTGGTGCAGGTCCTGACGGGTGATCCAGGTGAAGATCCAGAGTGCCATGCTGCCAAGATGTTGGAGGTGATCATTCTGCAGTGCAAAGGTCGCGGCATTGATCAGGTCAGGCCTTTACATTTCGCATAGACGAGCTACTAAGATGTCAGTATTATTGTTAAAAGCCTCGCCGCAGATTTTGTTCAAACATGACTTCCTCCATTGCTGCAGGTTGTTCCCTTGTTTGTCGGCACGGCATTGGAGCGCCTGACGCGGGAGGTGAAGACCAGCGAGCTGCGGACCATGTGCCTGCAGGTGGCCATCGCTGCTCTCTATTACAGCCCGCCCCTCCTCCTCAACACTCTGGAGAATCTCCGCTTCCCCAACAGCACTGAACCAATCACCAACCACTTCATTACCCAGTGGCTTAAAGATGTCGACTGCTTCCTTGGGTATGAGCTTAATGTTGCCATTTTTTGGTACTCCTTCAAGTCTGTTTGAAATGAAAACAAAGAGCCTGGAATTTTAAATGTTTACTGATTATGTTTTCATTTTTTTTTTAAATTTACATTTTCTGATGATAAAACTTTGACTCTTCCTGTTTACCAGCCTCCATGACAGGAAGATGTCCGTCCTGGGCCTCTGCGCTCTCATCGACCTCGATCACAGACCTCAGGCCATCAACCAGGTGGGCGGGCAGCTTCTCCCCGCAGCCATCCTTTTGTTCAGCGGCCTGAAGAGGGCGTACGCCTGTCGAGCGGAACACGAGAATGAAGACGACGACGAAGACGAAGACGGGGAAGAAGAGGATGAAAACGGTGCGTGTTTTCTCCTCTTACGCCAGCCTTATTCGGAGTTTTGCTTCTGGGTAAATCGAGTTCATCCTAAATGGATTTTCCTTTTTTCTTTTAACTTTGTGTAGCGGAGCTGGGAAGCGACGAGGACGACATCGACGAGGAGGGCCAGGAGTATCTGGAGATGCTGGCAAAGCACGCGGGAGAGGACGGAGACGACGAGGACTGGGAGGAGGACGACGCCGAAGAAACGGCACTCGAGGGCTACACTACATCTGTAGATGATGAGGATAATCTAGTGGACGAGTATCAGATCTTTAAAGCCATACTACAGAGTAAGAGGCCCGCCTGTCATCAGTCAGTGTTGGTAGCAGTCAGCAGCTGTGGGGCTCACCCGTCTGTGACCCGTCTCTTGACGCAGATATCCAGAGCCGCGACCCCGCATGGTACCAGGCGCTAACGCAAACCCTCGACGAGGAGCAACGCAAACAGCTTCTGGAAATTGGCACGCTCGCAGACCAGAGGCGGGCGGCACACGGTGAGCGCCACCTAAGACGAAATGAATTCCAAAACTGTGCTCAACTCTGGAAAATAAAATAATTTATGAATGGGTTCTTTCTTTCGCTTTGCTTTTTTTATGTATTTATTGCATCTATATTAATGCTATCTGTTTCCAGTGGGGTTGGAGGCAGGGTGGGAAAACAAAGATAAAAAGGAGGCTAAATGATGCTATTTAAAACAAAAAAGTGATCAGAATTGTCATAACTCAAATCTAATGCATTCCAATGCACTCTGTAAAGGTATGAATTTAATTTATTTTAAAGGCTGGGTATAAATATGAGGTTTTGAGTGTATACACGTAATTGGTTGTTTATAGAAAAGAAAAAAATCTGAAATTTTGAACTTTTTATTTTTATTTTCTGGGGATTATCTTAAGATTTAAGTTTTTATCAAAATGGTAGCACACTCACTCCAAAAAGGGCAATTTTACCAATTTTTGGACTTTAGACCATATTAGCGTTTTTCCTATGTAAGGAAAAATAAAAGCATAACCGATAACAAACCAATCTATTTTACTGCAGCTGAATAGATGTAGAAATGGAACAATACTACACGCCTGAATGTCTTTTTTTTTCTCCCTTGTTTTTCAACATTTATAGGAATGACATTTTAAAATTGGTTGAAACCTTTAAGTTTTATTACAAACATGTCAAATTGCATATCTGTATATATCATAAATGGAAATTTTAGTCTGTGTTTTTGTTAAAACATAACATTGTTATGTCTTAAGCTTTTCATGGTGTTTTTCAAAAGCAAGTCAAAACATTCAGAGGTGGTGAAAGGGGGCAGTAGAGAGCACTGGAAAACTATAACTGACTTAAGAACCGCAGGGTAGTAAAGGAAATACTTCTGATCCTGCAGAAGAAATTACTTTATTTTTTCACATGGGGAAATGTTAAAAAAAAAACAAAAAAACCCTGGAACATTTCTTTTGTTTTCAAAACCCTGTTGCTTTCCATCTTCTTCCAGAGTCCAAAATGATCGAGAAACACGGCGGCTACAAGTTCACAGCGCCGGTGGTGCCATCTACTTTCAACTTCGGGGGCACAGCTCCAGGAATGAATTGAGTCATCTATTCTACTTTTTTTTTATTACTCTGTGACTGATTGTAGTGAAGTGAAAAAAAAAAAAAGCTTGTGTTGTTCCCTTAAATAGTGGTTCCAGAACTGGTTCTTCTGAGTCATTCTTCAATCTGTCAAATGGGAAATAGCACCAGAAGATGTGGGGGGAAAAGCAACTAAAATGCAACCGATGGCTCAGGAAACCAAACCAAGAACTTGAGCGCGATGCAAGAGAAGAAGCTCTGAACAACGCTGTCTGCTGGAGCCCCTGAGACAGCAACTCCTTCGTATTTTCTTCCCACTGAAACAAATAAAGGGGGATGGGGGGTGGATTATCTGCTAGAATTGATAATGGGACTAAATATTTCATTATCGCTGTGGCCAAGGGGCCACGATAAGATTATACCTCTGGTAGTGGTGAAATCTGCTAATCTTTCTGCATAAACAAACACTCACGTTTATGTACATACAAGCCAAGGTTATTGATTTTTCAAGTAGCCTTGAAAAACGACCAGAGGCTTTTGTAAGGTATCAACAGCTGTATTCATATGTAGCATATTGGATAATTCATAGCACTATGTGATGCCTGATCTCTGTAAATTAATGACTAGCACTTTCATATTGTTCAGGTCTTCTAGCCTTCTGTATCAGACTGCAAAATTTTTTTTAAAATTCAAGACTATTTAAGAATGGGGGAATACAGGCTGTAACTTTGTTACTTTGCAGGTGTTAACAGCTGATTAACAAAAGCATCTGGTTGGAGGGAATCAGTTGCACACAATTTCAGGATGAGAAGATGCTTTTGGTGTTCAGTATGGCTAATAGGACAAGTGTTTGTCAGCACTGGATGTGCCGTTGGATACATCGTTGAAGCATGTACAATTCAACTTATCGTGAAGGTCTCAAGCTTTTGGTTGGTGTATGGATGAACCATCTATATATACAACATATTAAAAAAAAAAAGAAGCTAAGGGAATCATGTTTGTTTATTTTGTCATATTTTACCAACATACAGTCCTGTGTATCGTTCACACGCTGCAAGGTGGCCGGATTTTATTTTCTGACCAGATCGTCAAAAAAAAGTTTCTGTGGAGGCAGCAGGTGGATCAGTGGTAGACCAAATGCACCACATGCAAACACTGCAGCTCGACCCAGGTTCGGTTCCCAGTCCTGGACCATTTGCTGCATGTACTCTTCTCACTCTGCCCCTTTCTCTGTCAAGCTACTGATGAATAAAGGCCACTAGTGCCAAAAAAAACAAACTTAAAATGTTTTTATTAGTATGTAAAAAATATTGATTGGGTTTTGTGTATTTTTTATGGTTTAAATTTTGAAGAATGTAGTTCAGAAAAAGTAATATATATATATATATATATATATATGTTGGGAGAAACTGTATGATCCGTTCTAATTATGATCAATAGTTTAAAGGGGTAAATAGCTACTATTTGACAGTGTGTTCAAGCTCCTAATTAGGTAGGATATTAAAAACAGGGTTTTGTGACTAAACCCCTTCAACAGACACAATGGGAATCTGATCCCATCCAAAACGAGGATTTATTTAAACATCTGCAGCTGGAGAAGCTAAAAACTTAAGGTCTGGATTTCAGTTATGTGGGTCTAAACTCTTATTTTTTGTCTAATTATGGGGGGAAAAAAACAAAAAACAGGAATGGCATCAATAAAGCTACATGATTGTGATTTTTGTTGTTGTTGGGAAATGTGTCAAATAGTATTTTTAAAATTCTGAAAACAAATCATAAACACATTTACTGCTTAAACATGGGAGAGGTCGCATAGTAGTTTGGAGCTGAGTCCTCCGGTTCTCTGTGATATCGGAGGACTCGCTTGCATTCAAGCTTTAGAAAAGTCTCATTAACTTAAGTACTAACACAAAGAGGCTTTTAATCAGGTTGCTCTTAATGCAAACAGTTATTTTCACACGCCCCTAAATCAACACTTTTTTTTTGTTGGTGTTTTTTGCAAATTTAATTCAAAATGTGCAGGAAACATGTAAAACTCCTTAAGAAACAGCAGGTGGCGCTGATCAAAAGCGGCACATTAATCTGGGAGAATCTCACTGAACAGAAAGGAGGGTAGAATTACTTAAAAATAAAAACAAAAAAGCAGTTTTTTCGTTTGTTTTTTTCAAACAATTTTGAGCACATTTTAAGTAGGCTGGCTGTTTCCTTCCAACCGTGTCAAATTAAAACCCCCTGAATTTTGGCCCATATTTGGATAAGGAGGGGCAGAAAAACAAACCGGACTGACTAAACGTCACGTGCGGAGCGCATCACACTTCTCCTTCTGCGCCAACCCTTCCTCTCTGGTTCTGCCTGAAGGGCGCAAGCTTCCCCCCTGAAACAGGCTCAGACCCAAACACAGGACCCACCGCCGGTTCCGGTGCCGCCAGAAGACAGAATGTGGCTTCGAGAGGAGCTTCTGAAGGCCATCTGGCATGCGTTCACGGCCCTGGACGTGGACCACCGTGGGAAAGTCTCCAAGTCTCAGTTAAAGGTGAGTTTTAATTTCTGTTCACTTCAGTCTGACAACAAAAACACACTTGGGTTCGCACTTTTGCATCCCGTATGATTCTGCTTCCAAGTACTTCTGTTAAAAATACTTTTCTGCAAATATTTACTGTTTATACAGGATTTCCACACAGCAATGCTGTGTACACAGAAATATGTACAGATATGTCACCATTAGTTTAGTTCTGATTTTGTTTTATATTTTCTAATTTAACATCTCTTTATTGTAATAGTAAACAAAATCTCTTTGGTTGCTTTCTGTTTTTTTTTTTTTTTTTTTTTTTTCTCATGATAAAGATTTAGAGGAGTGTTTTCTGCTGTTACCAGATCTTGAACAGTAATTGTTTTTATGCCTCATTTGAGAGATAAAATAGTATTTAATCTCCTCTTCTGTAAATGGTTTTGCAACTAAATTTATCTAAATTTGTTTTGCATGTCACAGTTAAAACAAAACTGGATATAAACAACAAAATTTGTCTACTGAGAGCATCAAAAACAAAAAAAACTCTTTCTACCACCTTCAATCCTTTGTGCCACAGATTTGTGGCATAAAGATTTGTGCCACAGATTTTGCCTGTGGGAGAAATGCCTGACACATTTCTCCCAGATTTTGATCCAGAGTCACATTGACGGCATCAAGCGGTAAATGCAGACAAATCTGACCATCAAATCACTGAAGCAAACCGTTGCTCTAATGGTTTGGGATTTGGTAACCTTGGAAACCATTGGCTTTTAGGGTCAAGCAGTCCGTTTGAGAAAATTAGAGTTCCGTGACATGGTTAAAGAAAACATGCTGAGCCCAGTGGTTGGGCAATCATTCATCCAGCAGCCCGTCGTATTTTTGAGTTAAAAAGTTAAAGTTATTGAAAGATTGGAAGATTAACACCTGGCCACCAACTACAAAACCTTAAAAAATGCAAATATTTGGGGGGCACAAGTGAAGCTTGGTGGCCGTCCAGGCTTATGATGCACCGGGGGAAACCCTGATGGTGCATTATTCTGCTGGAAGCAGCTGTTGCCTTTTTAGCGTTTTAATTTGTAAAGCAAGCTTCACTGACTTCTCTTATGAAAAATGTCACTTTTTTTTTGTGACACTTTGTCAGATAAAATATTATCTGCAAAGCAGCAGAACTGAAATGAAACTGATGACATTTTGCAATAGTGCAGCAGAGAGCACTGAACCGTAATGTAAGAGCTTAGAGATGTCACTGACAAAAACTGAAGGATCGCTCGGCTAGTGGTGCGTGTAGCTGTGACAGAGTACGGTATAATTACTGTTCCCTGTAGATTGTATCGTTACTTTACTGGATTCTGAGTTTTGACAGAATAAATGCTCTCACATTCACAGCTGTGCTCTGGTTTATTTGTTGTTGTGAAGGTGCTCTCCTACAACCTGTGCACAGTAATGAAGATCCCCCATGACCCATTGACCTTTGAAGAGCATTTTAAAGAAGATGATAAGGGACCTCTGTCTAATGAGGGCTACATGCCTTACCTCAACAGATACATTCTTGATAAGGTGAGGACCAACAGTGGTAAAAAAATTACATTATTGAAAGATTTGTAATACTTCTCCGCTGAAATGTCGAAAAAACTAATTAATCTCATGATCACACACCTCCTTTGCACCACGTTAAAATTACTCATCATCTAAATGTGGTTGCAAATTCTGAGTAAGATGTTTTCTCTCATTTTTTATGCAAGAGCGGTCCCATAAATATTAAAATTAACTCTGATAAGTTTCAGTTGACTCAGTCCAGCTAGTAAACAGCACAGGCTTCCTTTGTTGTGCTGCAAGACGTTTTTCTTTCCTTTTCTCTGCCAAACTCTGACTTGAATAAAAATGAGCCCTGTAACAACATCGCCTCACATGCTGCAGACTTTAAGGTCTTCAGAGGAGACCAGCAGCAAAATCCTTTTGCTCTGCACTTGTAAACAAGCAGGTCGCCGGCGTTTCTCTGTGACTCCTCTTTGACTCTGTGTTTTCGTCCACAGGTGCAGGAGGATTTCGATGTGCTGGAATTCTACCGGATGTGCTGGACTTTGTGTTACAAAAAGAATATTCACCCTCATCGTCTAATCATCTCAGATAATGATGCGTTCAAAGTCTGGTGCATTTTTAACTTCCTGTCGGAAGACAAATACCCGCTAGTGATTGTCTTTGAGGAGGTGAGGAAGAGGCTAAAGGAGGAATTTTGTTGTTCCAGCCGGAATCCTGTAAATCTGTAAAGGAAGGAAAACACGGATCCAAATATCTGGATCAGACCATGTCTTTCTGTTTCTGTTTTTCGTTCCCTGATTATTTTCAGAAGCATTTTTTTCAATTATTTTTAGCTTCTCAATTCTGACTTTTGGATAATTCAAGTTTATAAAGTGGATTAATCACGACAGATGGGACGATGTTATGTGTCAGATAATTTAGAAAGTATTACCTTTTGAATTTGATCACAAGCAGATACTGGGCAATTTGTCTCCATTCCTTTTGATGGATATAGGAGAAATACCAAAGACAACCTGGTAAACAGTTTTTTTTAGCTGAAATAAATAGGATCTGAGCTGAAAATTTGGTGCATACAGGATTTGTTGCTGCAGATATGTTTTTACTCAACTTTTGTGAAAAGCTGCACATAAACTGCTGACATGGTTAGTTTTGATTCATTTCATCCTCAGTTGATACGGAGTTCTGACCACGATGTAACAAACAATAAAATTCCCGCCACTGTGCTGATATTCCAGGCTTGTGTTTATAGATTATAATCTATTATTAATATGACTTTTTGTCAGAGAGAACGTAATCTAACATACTTGTCAAGTGGACTTCTTACTAGTGTTTTTCCACAGGTATTTCTCGGCAACAAACAGCATTCCTACATGTCACCAAAAATATTAGAAAGAAAATGTTGTAATTTCAGAGCTGTTCAAAAATACCCATGTGCTTACGTTGCTTTAAAGCTTCAACTAAGGCCATTTTGTCCACCTGTGAAGGTCGAGTATTTTCTGCGAAAGCTGACGGAGGCCATGGGAATCGGGTGGTGTGAGGAAAAGTTCACAGACTACAGGATGCGGCATAGCACAAAGAGCTTTTTGACCGTATGGGAGCTGATCGAGCTGGTGGGAGTCATCTACTTCAGCAACGACGTGGACCGGCAGATCCTGTCCATGAGCATCAACGAGGTGTTTTTGGAGCTCATTCTGGACATTCTCAAGCAGGTTGGACAGGACGCCGCCGGTGGGGGTCGGTAAGAAGACCTGCAGGCCAGAGGAATGCTTCGGTTCAACTCGGTGTTGTGTTTTAAAGGGCTACATGATGAAAAAAGGCCACAAGAGGAAGAACTGGATGGAGCGCTGGTTCGTCCTTCGACCCACTTCGCTGACCTACTACGTCTGCGAAGACCTCACGGAGAAGAAGGGAGACATCGTTCTTGACCAGAGCTGCTGTGTGGAGGTAAAGTGAAGTTTTTATTTTAAGCTTTTATTTTAAGTTTTAACTGCGAAGAAATAGTTTTGCACATTTATTTGATTTCACATTCATGTGATTCTTTTTCTTCTTTGTCCTCTCCAGTCTCTGCTAGACAAAGACGGGAAGAAGTGCCTTTTTATTATTAAGTGCCTGGATAAAAGCTTTGAGATCAGCGCTTCGGACAAGAAGAAGAAGCAAGAATGGATTCAAGGTACCGACTAGACGACTTCTCCAATCATCCTGTCTTTTTTTTTTTTTTAAACGCCTGTCCCTGAGCTCCCTCTCCACATGTTTTCCGGCAGCCATACAAACATGCGTCCAGTTGCTGAGGCTCGGCCTGCTGTCTCCGCACCGCGAGGCGCGGCTGAGGCGTAGGGAGCTGCGGCAGAAGCAGCAGCTGGAGGAGCGGGACCTGACGGAGAGGATGAAGAACCTCCAGGCGGCTAATGAGGCCAAACAGAGACAACTGGAAGACATGAGGCTGGTCTGTGGTTAACAACCTCCAAATATTTTCACAGATGAATCCCAGTCGCAAGTCAAGCAGTCATTCAGTCTGTCTGGGGACCTTGGCTGCACCTTAGAATATGAAATAAAAAATCTTACAAAACGAGGAATGAGGAAAACAAAAAGAGCATTAATTCAGTTGAACTTAGCTGTTGAGCACATCTGCAGTTTTTTTTTTTTTTTTTACCCCACATATTGTGGTTTATCTCAGAAAACACCCATAGTAAAAAGGGAAGTAAAACTTTTTATGCAAACTGCCTAAAATATCATTTAGAGACACCTGCTTTTTGAAACATGGTGTGCACGCTCAATACTTTTAAAGCTGAGGCAGATTATTCCTCATATTTCACTTCTCTTTTTCTTTGACCGCTTGGCTATTTTTTTTAAATGTCAAACCATGTTTCATATTTGCAAGAGCTAAAAGTGGTTTTGTGCCGAGTTATATTGGAGCCCAGAATGCAAATTTAAAAAGGAGTCACTTTAAAAATTCCTCTTTAATCAAACCTCAGAAACTATATAAACGCCTTTTGTCCCGGCTGTGGCCTTGGCTCAAGCAGAGCAGTGACGGCTCCTTCCTCTGTCGTGCTTTACAGAAAGTGGAAGAGGCCGAAGCCAAAGCGGAGCTGGAGGAGCTCTGGAGGAAGAAAAAACAGTCAGACCTGCAGGATCGGTACAGATTGGACCTGGAGAGAGAAAAAATGGTAAAGGTTTTTCCTCACTGCTTTATAAGTAGTTTACTGGTGTAAACACTTAAAGAATCTTAATAAACAATGTAATTATGATGTGTTTGAGTTATTATTTCCATGTTGATGAGCCGACAGAAACGTGACAAATAAGTAAAAAAAAATTTTTTAAATCTGCATAAACAAGAGGAACTTACCCAACAGCTGCTAAAATGACCTAAATAAACCTTGACCAGTGTTTTAATAGGAGCTCTCTGGTGAGCTTAACCTGCCTGTTATTTGCCACAGTGGTGACCGACCGCTGGGAGCAAAAAACGCAAGTGGAAAAATTCAAAGTCTTGCAATATTAAGGCAGATGTTATTTCTGCTCCAGTTCTGACCTGCATTGATACTTTGATGCACACAGGCATGCTATACTATGCCCTAGTACTCTGGTACTATACCAAGGACTATGCTGGTTAGTACTAGTGGGGCTAGTTCCTACTAGCCACACTTTGAACCCTGTTCAAAGTTGTGTAGACCTTTGAATAGTGTTAAAGGAAGGAGCTAAAATGTTTCACTTTCATGTTGAGTAATGTCTTTATTTCACAGGTTAATGTGCTGTTGTTGAAACTGAGCATAGATGGCCAAGTAGTGGTTAATCAGTTATGTTTTAACAAGAAATGCAATTAATTATTCACCGATGGGCTGGTTGGCTTGGATAATGTTTCAAAAAATGTCACGAATAAAATAATCAAGTAAGTAATGATTTTTTCATAGCATTGTGTCTATGACAACCTGAAATGTCTCCTAATCTCAAAGCTTTGGGAGTACAACCTAGACTCCACATGAGATTAAACTTTAATGAGGAAACCATGGTGTCATAGCTAATTATTTGGGTAAAGTTTGGGAAAATCCAGGGGATTTTATTTCCTGGTTGAGAAGAAATTCAGCTTCTTTGCTTATTCTCTGTATTGACACGAATCTGATTTTTCCTACATAGGGAAAACGGAAAAGCAAGTTCCTACACATGCATTTATCATCTTCCACATTGTTTTTTTTTTTTTTTTCTTCCAGAATTTATGTAGGTTGCATCATTTCATTAGCTGCAACTTTTTCTTTGCTCTAAGTTCATGAAGTCATATTTGGGAAACATCGCATAAACTCTCATCCTAACGTTTCAGCGGACCCGCTAAAATCGTGTCATCCATTTCAGGTGCGGCAGGAGATGGAGGAGCAGATGGCTCAGAAGTCCAGTGAGCTGGATCAGTACCTGCAGCGGGTCCGAGAGCTCGAAGACATGTACCACCGGCTGCAGGAAGCCCTGGAGGACGAGAGGCAGGCCAAGCAGGATGAGGAGGCCATGAGGAAGCTGCAGGCCAGGTCTCAGAAACAAACCTAGGATGACCAAGTCAGAGCATCTTGAGTTCAAGCCGTTAATAGTTAGCTTTTTAAGTCTACAAGAGAGCTAATGATTACCTCTTTGTTGTGGTCATAGTGAGTAAGCATTTGTGCAGTTTTGTGTCCAGTTAAGCAAACTGTAGCTGTGATACAATCATAAACAATACAAGGGAAAAATATATTTAAAAAAAAAATGCAGCAGAAGTATCCAACTGTAATAACTTCATTAATAGGTTGAGCAACTTCAGAGACTTGGGGGCTTCGTACAAGTTAAAACTGTTGGCATTAATAACATGGTATGTAGATCAAATCATTTTATGGTGCCCATACAATGGGCAACATGTCAACAACCTGCTTCTGATCAAGCATGTGGCGACAGTGCAAAGGAAAAACTTACTTTTAACAAGAAGAAACTCTCAATCTCTGCCTTGTTGGTCATCGGTAACTCTTTCTCTTAGAAATCTGTCCTGTTCGCACAACATTCGTTGTGATGCTTCCCTGTTCTTGAAAAACTCACAGGATATAAATAATATATCTTACTTAAAGACATATTTAGAGTGTTTGCTGTCTGCTTTTTGACAGGTTATTGGAGGAAGAGGCAGCAAAGAGGGCGGAGCTGGAGCAGATCTACCTGAAGCAGCAGAGGACGCTGACTCAGACGGAGGCGGAGAAGGAGGAGCTGATGGCCGAGCAGCTGGCCAAGGAGAGAGAGCTGCAGGCGGCGTCTCAGCAGCTGGACAGACTGGAGAAGGAACGGCAGGGGACGCTGGAGCAGTATCAGGTTCATATCTATGTTTTTAGCATTACAAATGAAACGTTTTCCCTTTGATAGTAGAAGAAGGTCATTTAAATAATTACATCCCCTAATAAATAAAATTTCAAACAATAAATTAAAATGTAAAAAAAAAAAAAAGTATGCAACGTGAATTGAATCTGTTCAACTTGCTGAAATTAAAACGTTAGTGTGTAGAGTTTGCTGACATCTAGTGGCAAAGTTGTAAACTACAACAATTAATTTTGCACCAAATGCATCACTCACTCTTACTCACTCTTACTCACTCTCTCCCACACACACATATTTCATCCATTGGATGTGATTATTGATATGAAAGTCCTGCTTTTCACATAAGTCATTGTTGGAAGACAAGATGTCGTAGATAAATGAATTAGGTTGATAAAGACCGCAGATGATGGATTCAGAGTTTAAGTCAGTTTTATATTTTCAATCAAGCATCCTGACATTGGGATTTTCTCCAGTCAGACTAAACACAGAAACGTCTGATATGTTTTCTGAAAATGTTTGTTATAAGGGGAGAGAAAAGGGATTAAATTTGTCCATTCATGGCCACCGTAGAAAGCTTTCAAAAAAAAATGTTAAGTTTATTTTAAGGGAACAGATGACAACTTATCTTAGCTAAATATAAATAATAATTTCTGACAGTATGTCATACTAAATCCTTATCAAGACAGAAGAAAATCTATATTTTTAAATGATCTATCTCTGTCTTTTCTCCTCTTTTAAAGGAGGTGTCACGAAAACTGGAGCGAGCGGCCAACAAGACTAAGACTTGGAAAGATAAGGTGGCCAAACACGAAGGGCTGGTTCGTCTCATCCAGCCAGGTAGGAAAAATTAATTCATCCTGTTGCTGTAAGGGTCTACAGAATGACCTGGCATTCTGTAGGTCAGACCTACAGACCTACATTCTGTAGGTCAGAATGCCAGGTCATTCTGCCAGAAACAGTGTTTTTAAGTGGTTTTGAGCACAGCTCACATCTGTTTTGCTTTTTGGTTTAGGTCATAAAGGAGCTCAGAGAATCACTAACTGGGGCCCGGCCTCGTTCACTGACATTGAGCTGGAGCTGAGGAAGAAGTCCTGGCAGGAGAAGAAGAACCAGGGAGCTCCGGCTGAGTGATGGGTGGTCCGAGTAAATCAGTGGCATCTTAACACAGCATCAGTTTTCTTGTTAGTAGTGAAACACCACATTACCTGTCTGACTTCTTTTGTCTGGACTGCATGAATAAACTGGATTTTGTTTTAAGAAACTTAAATCTTAGACCACAGAGAGGAAGATTCTCAAGATTCTAGAGACGATTCATCCAACTGTTTTAAAACGGCCGACGTCGCTACTTTTAATGCAAGAAATTAAGATTCCCATTAATTTCTATGTAACTCAAAAGTATTTAATTCCAACTGTGCTAGTGTTTGAGTCTTCAATCTAAACTGGTTTTTACACAAGTGACATGAACTGATATTTGAAAGAATCTAACAGTCCACAAATGATCTGTTAGTTCCTAAATCTAGTATGATTGAAATATATATTTTGTAATAAACACCATTCAGTTTTGTATGCCAGTGGGAGTGGATTTCTGTCTGATTTCTGCCTTAAATAACCATTTTATGGAACCCTCCAGGAGACATGGGAACTTGTTTTTCTTTTGTGTTTCCTCGCAATAATCTACTGATCAAGGAGATCAGGCATAATTGAATACTGTAAGCCTTTCTTCCGGTGGCCGCCGTACTTTCTGCTTTAATACAAGGTTATGTGAGGTTTTTCTATGTATTCCAATATCTCCTTGTATCTGACGTTTTACGTCTTTTTCTTTAGGATAGAAGAAAAAGATATTTATGATATAAACGGAAACGTTCCGTAAGTAGGAAATAAATAAAAATATATCCAAATTATTTGGACTATTTCTGAGTTATTATCGTGGGTATTAGGTCATCTGACAGTTTTGATTGTGTCTCTCTTGTGTTCGTAGTCTTGAGTGGATTAAAGGGTCGTTTTCATGTGAAGCTCCATCTCAACCTTATCAGACATAAACATGGAGTAAAAAAGAAAATCGACTTTCAATCAGTGTTTTGCACCAAACAGTTAATACGTTTTCAGGCTCTGTAAGAGCCATATGAATGAAATAAGTAATTATTGATATGACAGGGTCGTGGGTGTTGAAGTCGGTGTTACGTCATCAAGTATGAATGGGAAGATCACTATCCTGCTGGTTTTGTGTGTGTGAGGAAGCGGTGAGTGCGGCGGTCAGTCCTTGCAAAGTTTGGAGCCTGATCATCAAAATGGATTAAATCGATAATTGTGACGGAACAAAAAAATGGTTTGGAGTTGATTGATACACAAACAGATGAGATTCCCTGAGTTAACCCAGTGTGGCCCTCTACCACCATCAGTTTTATAGGTTTATAATAATAAAATGTGTTTATTATTAAGTCTTTGGTGCAAAAAAACTGATTGAAAGTCCATTACCTGCGATCATAACTCAGAAATAATCCAAATTAGGATGTATTTTTATTTCTTTCCTACTTAAGGAAAGTTTCTGTTTATATCAAAGGTTTTTGATGCCTTTCTATACTAAAGGAAAAGATATAAAACTTCAGATATTTCACAAAGAGATATTAACATTCATAGAAAAATCTCACATAACCTTATATTAAGGCAGAAAGTACAGCAGTATTCAACTATGCAGCATAACTGATCAGTAGATTATTGCGAGGGAACACAAAAGAAAAAAAATTCCCCATGTCCTCTGGAGGGATCCGTACCATTTTTAGAACAAAAGCTGTCTTGAATGTAACCACTTTTTTTTTTTTTCAGTTTTATATTAAAGCCTTTGTAACTTCTACTTTATCCACTAGGTGGCAGTACAAGAACGGAGCATTTTGCTTTGTGTTACCTGTGCAGGAACAGAAGTCTGCTGCTGCTCTTATAAATACTCAAGGGAACGTGTGAAACACAAACAAGTATAAAATCATTGCTTTAATAGTATTTCAATATACTTAATGAGTAGCTTTTGTGTTGTTTTTTCCCCCCATTGTTCTTGAATGCATCATGCGCGATGCAAAAGTATTCACATCCCGTTAGGATTTGTCAGGTTATTCAATGAGATTTTATGCGACGGGTCAACAAAAGATGCATAAATGTGAAGTGGAAAGAAATGTGGTTTGTCTTTTCATGCAGTCCCCTTTTATTACGGTACTCCTCAATAACAGAAAATGGAAAGAATTCCCTTCGAAAGTTCGATAATTAACTATGAAAGTGTCACGGTGTGTTTGTCTAAAATAAAATAGTTTTTATCTTAGACAACATTAGTGAACAAACATAATTACGACGACTGAGACACACAGCAGACAGGTCAGGGGAATAGTTAAAGCCTGTTTTGGTTATAAAACAACATCCCAACTCTAAACGTCTCACAGAGTGTTGCTTAATCCAAAAATGGAAAGAGTATGACACAACAGCAAAGACACTGTCATCCACTTAAAATGAGATTCTGTGCAAAGGAAATGTTCATCAAAGAAGCAGCCAAGAGTGCTATGACAATTGGGTTTGATGAAAATGTGGCAACAAGAAGGCATTAAAAGATTTTTTTTTTTTGTTAAAGTTTGCCACAAGCTGCATTGACGTCACAAAGAACATGGAAGAAGACGTTCTAATTGGGTAACCAAAATGTATTTGTTTTGCCCCACATGGAAAATGTTGTGTGACTGAAACCTCTCAGACATTACACTGAACATGTGGTGATGAAGGCGGCGGTATGATGCTGAGGGGATGCTGTTCATCAGCGGTAACAGGGAAGCTGGACAGAAGATGGATTGAGCTCATTGCAAAGCAATCTTGAAAGAAAACCTGCGAGATGCTTCAGAGGAGTTACAACTGGGCCAGCGGTTCGCAGCAGAACTCTAAATACACGACCCGAACTGCAATGAAACAGCTTAGATCAAAGCATATCCAGGTTCTAGAATGGCCCAGTCAAAGCCAAAAAAAACCCCCTGAATATTGTTGTTCACAGGTGATCTCCTTCTAATCTGACTGAGGCTGCAGCTGTTGTGCAGGAAGATTGGAAAAAATCTTAATATCTAGTCACACGAAGCTGCTAGAAAAGTACCGCAAAATACTTGCAGCCTTAATAACTGCACTGGTTCTACAAAGTATTGACTAACATTTAAAAACAGTAAAGTTTAAGGTTTCTAACATGGTGAAATGTAAAAACTAAAACATATATATATATATATTATTTATTATCCCTTTAAAATATGTTTGGAGTGTATGCAAAGTGCAGTGATCAATGAGCACATTAGATTCAACTACATGTAAGTCTCAGCAAATTAAGGGTAAACTTGGATTTAAACATGACATTTTCAAGTGTTTTAAAGGTTTTAAACATATTCTAATACAGATGCTTAAGTCTAGTTCAAAGTCACCCAGAGAATTTGGCTTCTCTTGGGTTTTTTTCATCCTCCTGGAGGTCTAAAAGATCTCCTTCTTAGCTGCTTGCTAAAAGCTGCTGATAAAGACGGCTGAAGTATCTCAGACTTGTAGGTGGAGACGCGCGTGTTGAAATCGAGTCCGGAACAAGATGTAGCGACGTCTGAAAGCTTTGAGCGCCTTCTGTCATCGCCCGAGTTCAGATTCCTGAAAGGCGCTGACGTAGGTGATGCCCTAATCCCACGACAAGGAGCTGACACAACCTGCTGAAGGAGAGGCCGCGTTACCTCACTTAAAACCACTTCCACTCACTCAGCTGGATCAAAACTTTTCAGAAGGGGAACCTGACAAGGCCTGATGTTAAAACGGAGATCGGCGAGACAAAGCGTCACGGCAGTTTGGTAGACGCTGAATAATCTGACTTATTGTTCCAGTAATCGCACGGCGAGATTAATTACTCCCCGATGCACGCGACGTGCAGCAGTAAGACGATGGCGTCAAAACAAACCCCTTCCAGCAACAAAGGGCCTCTGTTCGCCTCACGCACGTCTCAGGTTTTTGCCCTCCACGCCGTCGCACTTCGGTTACAGGAGCAGTGGTACCTGGGTGAAGCTGTCAGAGCTGGGCGCTGGGTTTGACTTGGTGTCTGCCAGGCTGCACAATGAGCTTCTTCAGGCAGCGCCACACCAACGTCAGCCTGTTGTTCTTCTGTTTCTGCTTCATCTTCATCTTCAAGAGAGAGAGAGAGAGAGTTTCGAAATGAAACAGAGTTCACGTTGAGTTCAGAGCTGACAGAGCAGGAGACGAGATAAGAACCTGCATTCACACCACTGACCTGACACCATGCACGCATCTATACACCGGCAGGGCACAGATAAGATCAGATACAGAGACAGATTGCCCAAGTGTCTGAGCTCATGCTGCTGAGATTCACCGTGATGGAAAGATTTTATGGTTCTCCTTGTTTGCTTGATTTAGAGAGCAAAAAAAATAATAAAAAAACCCGGCTGTTTTTGTTGAAATTGTTTTTATTGCAGTGTTTTTCAAGAACTATCCTGCTGTGTGTGTGTGTGTGTTTTTTCTAAACAGATTTACTGTTCACATATCTTCGCGAGGAGGTATTTATATCTGAGAATCTGAGAAATTGCCCCTTTTTTTTTTTTTTTTTTTTTTTTTTGTTTGTTTTATTTTAAAAACTATTCTCAGAATCGAGAGCCTCTGATCTCCATAGCTAAATTGCACAAGCCCTCCACATTCCAGGTTTAAGAATATCTCTGACTGTCTCATCCTTACCCCATGTGTACGAAAAGTAGCCCTTAATGCCCATGACCGATTCATCTGGTTTCCATCCAAAACATCCTGGTCCAAACTGGGAAATTTTTATGGGATAGTGTGAAGAAATGTCTTGCAGATGGCTCCTCACAGTGTTGGACTTTTGGAGGAAAAAAAAATAAAAAAATTGTCAAGCTGCTTTGGAAATCTTCATTTTTTTAAAAAAAACTCCCTTTAGTACAAATCGAATGGTTAATTGAACTTTCCTTGCTGACGGATGAGCGGCTCATCGGCCGAAGCGTGCATTGAGGTGACCCCCGTGTGCTGGCAAGCTGACATCATTCGGATTTCTGCAATGGGAGTAAATGACGTGTGATCAGCTTTTAGGGTCGGATTTTGGAGCAGGTGCCCACAGAGGCAAACCCCCAGCAGCTTTGAATCCTATGGCCCATATTGCAAAGGCCCAAAGGAAACGGGAACAGATCTTGCATTCACTGCAGCCACAGGGTTACAAGGATAATAGGACTTAGAGGACCAATGAAATAAATCAATATTATGTGTCAGTGGGGTATGCTTGGGGGTCTGCGGAAAGGCCAGTCAGCTTATTTTTCAAGTTGTTTTATCCAATTGCACAGCTGTGACTGCGCTGAAAGAGTGCTGGATCCAAAACAAGCAGATACGTGCAGGCCTGAATTTATAGACTGCTTTTGATTTGTCTTCTTTTATTTGAGAGCGGCACGCTCCCAGATAGCTCAGCCAAATCACTGAACCTTGAGAAAAAATATTAAACAAAATACGGCCAAGTTACACAAGATTACCATTACAGATATGCATGCTAAAACACTGCTGACCTTTGGGATGATGGAGGCTTTCATCAGTAATTTGCCATCAAAAGAGAAATCAGCTGCAGGAGCTGTAATGTAGCTAAACTCACGTCATGGGTTATGTAACCAAGAAATTTCTTTCATCTTGCCCTACTTTCATACAGCTAATCTAAATCAGTGTGGTTTGATCCAGTCAGGCTAATGCAGCCACGGAGAATCAATAATTGGATGAAATGACTCTTGGGAAACCACCAATTCCAACTCAAGGAGACAATAATTCCAATCATACCATTCCACTCAATCCTGCAGGATAACATCCGCTGCATCCCTCCGTTTGTGGGCCTAATCTCCGGGCCTTAAGGAAGCATCTAAAACATGGAGGGAACTGCCAAAAGGTCTGCCCAGATGTTATGCTGATGGAGCTTTGCACCTGCTGCCGCAACAGGGCAGCTGTTCGATTGTACTGTGGGACAAAACACCCACCACATCCCTCCAGAAAAAAAAAAAAAAAAAAAAAAAAAAACACCCGATCTTCCTCTGACCTCAGCTTCCTCTGAGTGAAACCTTGAAGGAGAGCTGCTCTGATCCGCCAACCAGGCGCCAAAAACCATGAGCTCAGGCCCCTAACCACAACCACATCTGGCCAGAGGAGACACCTGTATTCATAACAACTTGGTGTTTGGTTGCCTTTCGTGAAGAGAACATCTTTATTAAATTTGAATTGTTTCTAAGAGGTCAGAGTAAAACATGGCAACTAGAAATAGTGGAAGTTTTTCTCGTGTATCATGTGACTCACTGAAGTCACATCAGCCGCTCTGGGAGGAAACAATTTCTACATGTAGGGCTGTAGGTACAGATCTTATTTAGCAGATAAGGACAATTTTATAAAGCTGAGAAACCAAAGATCATATGGAGCTACATTGATGGTGGAACACTGAGTTACTAGAGGAGGGCTGAGCAGAATGTGACTGATATGACTGGTTTAACCCAACCAGTTACCCATGGGATCAGTGTGGCCCTTTAAAATGAAGCTTACTGGAAATAATAATTATTATTATTAACCCTAATAAAAACCCTAATAAAAAAAGGCCTGAATTATTAGCCTTCTCTCTAAAATAAGCTTTTAGCATTTTTTCTTATTTGTTAGCCATGATTTAGCACAATGAATGGAGGAAGGCTAACATTAGCATTTTGGCTAATTTTAGCTTATCCACTTGTTTTAACATCCGTTCATCTTAGTCAATATGCTTGTGACTCTCCACATTGATTTTATTTTAGCTAAACTTAGCATTGATGCAAATTTTTGGGACCAGAACGCTGGGTTCCAGCGGACCGGCACACCTCGGCAGGCCCCGTTTAAATTTCTTCAGAAATGTTCCCAGTTGTTTTTGTAATGCACTTAAAAATTCCAAGAGTTAAATGCGCTGTACACATAAACTTATTTTCTCGCAGACCAGGGAGCACTGAGACATGAAGATCCCCCAAACTTACAGCGTGGACGCTGTCAGCATCACTGAAGACGTTTAGAAACTGCCTCAGAATTGCTACAAAATGGAATGAAACAAAAACCGAAAGCTTAAAATGCTGTAGGCAAACGTCGAAACCCACGAAAAGTCTTCTAGGCTCTACAAGTCGATCAGGCCCAAACAAGACCCAAATTCTACCGTCAATCTAAGAGCTTAAGGGAAGAAGCACTCTAAATATCAAAAAATGCTCAAGTATGTTCGCTTTATTTGCAAAAACTTAGTGTCGTCACAAAACACGATACAAAGAAGAAGTAACAAAAAAAACCCACCTGACATCTTTGAATTGCTTCATGTGCTTATTCTTGTAAAGACATAGGGCAGATAATCAGAAAAACTGCACAAAAGATTGATTAAAAAAGCCCTTAAGAGAGACAGAGCCTGCCTGGAGAATGTCAGCAATAACATAAGGTCATTTTCATTCACAACATTTCACCACAAATAGGGAACATTCAGGGAGTTTCATCAGTAAAGACACGAAAAGAACAAACAACGTCAGAATTAAACTTAGAAAAGTAAATCCTGCTCAGAGAAGACAGGACATAAAATAAAATGCGATAAAAGTATTTACAGAAAAACAAATGACAACTTGCACTGTAAGACATCGAATGAAAAATAATTTACATTGCATGAGACGTCAAAGTTAAGTAAGAAGTTAAAAACATTCAACAGAATAGCAAAACATGTTCTTAAATAATAAAAAAAAAACACCTTTTGAAACCTCTGTGCAAATTCTTTTCATTTAATCCATCATGATCACATGTACACTGTAAATAATGCCTGAAGCCTGGCTGTTTGCATCTGTTAGAAAGTCAATATTTAGTAAAGAGTGCATTGCTTTAGAGCTAAGTGCAAACAAATTGCTTTTTTTTTTTTTTTTTTAAAGTTGTGCATTAAAATCTGAGTTTTTGGCGGTTTATACTATAAGCAGCGATCACCTTTTTCCTTGTAGTAAAATATCTGATAGAAAATCTTTTACAAGCTACTTTCTATATGCTTCTAAATTTAAAATTGAACCCACAGTTTTAATGGCCAGTGATATAGCTATAGATATATTTCAGAATTTTTTTTTTTTAACATTTCCTTTGTAGCACAGTCTTTAAAAACGGCAGCTTATGTTTGCTTTGCTCCCCGATCAGAGGGAGCGGAGAGCTGAGGCCGGCGCGCTCCGCCTGCGGGGGGACGGCGGCCGGGCGGCTGCAGGGGGAGAAGCAGGAAGCTGATCCTCCACCGTCAGGCACTTTATTCGCTGTGGTCCCCTTAAATTAAAGACACTTGGCTGCCGAAGCGAGCTGCTCTCAGCCACACGACTCCTCCTCTGACGAGGGCGATATGTCATTTAAGCTCGGCGTTCAGGCGTCGGACACGCAGCTCTGGATCTTATCCATCCACACCTGAGCGCTGGGCGCATCGGAAGCACAGAAGTTGTAGACCCTCTTGTTGGTTTTCAGCTGAAGGGCCGTCAGATAAGAAAAATTTTTAAATAAAAATAAAATCTATATATATATATATATGTATTGTACTGAAGATAAGGTAAGTGCAAACTTTTCTAATTCAAAATGTTTAAATATAAAATTGAAGCGTTAATCCATGGAAAAACACTTCCACATCCTGATTCTTCTTTATTATTTATATCCAACACAAACATTTGATGAAGTTACATGATTACTAAGCAATCCCAATGTTTTCTATGAAGTTCTGTGAAGTAGAGTTTGCCTAAGAGGCATGTTTGTTTCTGATCACATTAGTGCAGCAGTGATGGTAAAAAGCCTCTTTTCAGTCTAGATGAGTCAAACCTGAAGTGTGAAGTATTCGCTTGGTGTCCTACTGAGCAGAACGATTCAACTCTCTTTTCTGCTGCTTTTAATGAACAGAAAAGCCAAAGACTGAAATGTTTTAGGATGAGACAAATTGCCAATGTGAAGTTATATATCTCCCAACCAAAGACCTTAAAAAAGGGTTTGATAATTCATCTCTTCATCACCTACAAACCATCCAAAAAGCAGCAGCCGGTTCTGGCTGGGTAAGAACATATACTAAGAAGGTAAGTTTAAGAATGCTTAGTTCAACCAACCAGTTCCTCTTAGATGTTCCTAGATCCAAGCTAAAATTCAAAAGTGATTGAACTTTTGCCATTTGAGCTCCTAAACTTTCCCTCTTCACGGACAGCCGAGCCTTTTGAGACTTGAATATTTGCTCCAGACCAATTCTTATTCTGTGACATATGATCCTATCAGAGTTTGAGATTCTTTTACGGTGACAGTTTATGGAGAAAATTTCTATTTTGCCTTACTTTTAAATATCTTTTTCTTGCTCTTATTGTTGTTTTCTGGCTTGGTCAATGTCTGTTATTTTTATGTGCTGTGTAAATAAATTGACATCAAAATCCTTCTACTTCATCACAAATCAGATTGAAACCAGACTGAGTGTCCAAACGTTAAATCAAAACGTTTCGAGTCATTTCCAAACATCAACATGTACTCACGTCAAAGAAAGCCTTCTCGTTGATGTGTTTGGGGGCTCCGATGGGGGGCGCGGCCGGCGTCACGGACTCCAAGTCGCACAGGTCGACGTGGCCCCGGCAGTTTGTGTCCTCGCCGGTGTCATAGTATCTGAGCTGTGAAGGCATCAGAATTAACCCGCTGCTCCGTGTTCGTTCGGTCGGAGCGTCGGCGCAACGAGAAGCCGCTCGCTCACCTGGTGTTTGGTGACGTCCAACACAAACCAGCGAGGTTTCCAGGCTTTCAGCAGGGCGCCGCGTTTGTACAGGATCCCCTCATAAGACCTGGAGAAGGATGAGAGCTCGTCCGTCAGTCTTTATTTACTAAGGGACAACAAACCCTGAGAAAACAGCTTTCGGTTTTTTACTTTTCCATTGTTTCATTTGCACAACGGGGAAAAGTCTGAGTCTTTCTGAGCCCCATTAATAGTAAGAAATAAGGAATAGCATTTCAGCAGTGATGATGTTAGGTTTCTGAATCACTTTATCTTTGTAAAGTCATCTGTCAGAACGTCATTTGGAATTTGAAAAATGAGGAGCAGATGCAAAAACCATCAGAAAAAAAAATGGACATAAAGTGGATTTTAATGACTGTTTGCTCAGCCCAGAAGAAAATATCCCAACATCTTAGCCAAGAGACTGTACTTTAACCTCTCTGTAATTGTAAAATCACACACCCAGATTTTAAGCAAAAGTACACACAATTCTCACAGAGATGACCCGGAGCATACCAAATGGCTGAATCATCTTCCAAATCTGGACCGGCCCCTCGGCCAGTGAATCAGATGTGTTCCTTCTTGTTAGTCTCGGAGCTCAGCAAGTTCACGACCCACCTGTTCTCCTCGTTCTTGGGGCTGAACTGGTTGTAAAGTGTTGCAGCGCGGCGGTTGATCCCGTTGGCTGTGGCCGTGCCGGGGTCGTCGCCCAGGCCGCTGTCTGGCAGGTGCAGCATGGAGCGGCGCTGGAAGGCCTGCAGGCTGGACGTGGGAATGAGGCCTGAGAGGGACAGCGACTGCTTCCGGAGCTGCAGAGAAACGCACACATACGTTACAGGTTTTAGAAAATGGGGTTTGGTTCGTAGTTTCGCCGAATAAGACGAAGCATCTCTTCCTCAAAGACGCACGTTTCCTTCCTGCTTGAGATCTTCCAGGATGCTCAGACGGACTCTCTCCAGAGTCGTCTGCCATTTTTCAGGGCCCTGGTTCAGCTCTCCCTCCAGCCTCTCGATGTCCTGCAGAACCAAACAAATTACCAAAGCGTCAGGAAAGCCGCCTATAAGCTGAAACCTGAACCTTTGGTTACAGACGCTTACAGTGAGAAGTTTGGTGATGGCGTCCGGCTGGGCGCTGCTCACGTTGCTGTAACACGGCCAAACGATCCTCCTCTTGCTGTTTGCGTTGGCGTCGGCCTCCTCCGTGCTCTCTGACCTCACCGCCATCATCCTCCAGTCATAGCACGGTCCAGTCGACAGAGTTTCCTCTGTGAAGAAGTCCCATTTAATCAGGCTGGGGATGCTGACGAACGGCTTCAGGATCACCTGCGCAACAAGAGCCGGGTTGGTTACTCTGTAGAGTCCAACCTGAACCAAACCGTCTGTTTAAGCTCAGCAGGGAATCATCTGTAGTGGCATACGGGTCTTAAATCACACTTCAAGCAGAAGCTTCAGCAAAAGTCTGACAGCGGGCCCAAAGAGGAACAGACGTGTTTCATCTCACTCAATCAGTTTTGTTTAAAGTTAGAGTTTCTTTTTAAGTTTAATGAAATTAGCAGAGCTGAGATTACAGTCCCCTCAGGAGGACGTGGGTTATTTTATGTGTGTAAACATAAAATAATCCTTAACTGCAGAGATTATAGCCGGTTATGAGTAAATGAATCCCCACACAGGTACTGGCTTCTGTCAGACTTCTATATATTTCTAATCATTTTGACGTAGTCACATGGTTTACACTGGTAAATATAAAAATAACGAGCATCTGAGAAGTTCTGAGCAACATTTTAAAACTTTGCTCAGGTTAGTTTTGAATTGCGCAAAAAAAAAAAAAAAGTGGAAAATAACGAAGCATTTTACAATGTGGCAATGACTTTTATTCACTGTCTAATTGCACTTAAAATAGCTGCAATTTGAGCGTTTGTTGAGTAGCAACTGATTTAACTTAATACTGTCAATTAAATTAGACACACGTGGTTCATTTAACTGAACTGGAACAGGGATTGTTGGTGAAGCTGAAATGTTTTCCATTTATTTTACCATCGCCAGCTTCTGCCGTGAAGGAGCGACGGGAAGCAGAAAGACTCACGTTGCTCTCCGAGGGGCTGTACAGGTAGTTGAAGAAGATGGGACTCCTCCGGTGCATCCTGTTGATGCAATCCCAGATGCAGATGCCTCTACGGCCCTGTTTATCCACTTTGTCCTCAAACAGCAGCCCTGTTCAAAGCAAAAGCAGGTGGAGCAGATGAATTCACCAACCCTTGCGTCTGCTGGAGATCGTTTCAGCTGACGCAAGACAACAAACAGGTTGCCATAAAAGTTGGAGAAAAGCAATCAGTACGCTGGTTTGTAAAAATGGGGATGCCCTTTGAAGTGGGAGTTCCTTTGAAGTGGGAGTTTCTGTTCCTGCGCAACAGGAACCACCAGCGATACCACAAAAACACATGAAAACAACCTGTTAAAGTTCATAGAATGAACTGATAAAAAGTCGATGGCGCTTTGAAATTCAATGCATCTAATCAACCTTTTATATTAATCAAAAATATTTGTACAATGTGAATTTTTTCAAATTACAAACTCAAAGTTCGGTGTATTTTATGGGGTTTCATACATTACCCTTGTGCTGAAATGAAGGAATGTGTTTGGTTCCAACACATTGTACTATGTTTATAGATTTGTTTGTTGGAAATTATGAAGAATCGAAATGCTTTTTGTTGGTTTTGTTTTCATTTTCCATCCCACAGAAAAGTGATCCAACCTCTTTTTTTTGCTAAATTTTATGTTTATCTTTAAAATAGGAACAAAATTGTGATTCTTTAAAAATGACCACACATTTCTGAGAGTACATATTTATCTACAATTTTGTGAGCTGTCCTTTTCAAAAAGCCCTGTGACATTTGCAGCGCTAAAGTTTTATTGGCTGGCCTGAGAGCGGAAATGGCTCTTTAGGCTGTAGATGGTTTAAGGCCAATGTGCTGTTTTAGATTTCTGCTCCACTTAGCACTTCGTATGTCAACTAAAACAACATACCATGGTCTCATCCTACCACATTCTTCCAAAGGAAAACAGTGGCCGGTGCTATTGTTTTAAAACTTAATTCAGCTTTTCCACAACTATCTCCTCGGCCTTTCTCCCATGCCTCCCCTGTTTATTCACTGATATAAACAAGCGGTATAAAATACCTCTTAAGATTATCACTGATAACAGATTACTGTAACTATGTATCGCTATCCTTCCACTCTGTATTGATGAGCTGATTTGTGTTAATCTATCACATAAAACCCCAATAAAATACATTAAAGTTTCCCACAGAAAAAATGGGAAAGGTTAATAGGGTGTGAATACTTTTGCAAAGCTGTGACAGTAACGTAACCTGTGGCTTCACAACGCTGTCGAAGACTATTTTCAACTCACTGAGATTGTTGCTTTTTTTTTTTTTTTTTGACTCTAGTGGTCTTTATTTGAAAGTGGTTCAACAGGAAACAGGATAATGAGAGAGGGGGAAGACATGGAGCAAATGTCGGCAGGCCGGGAATCGAACCTGCGTCCACCGCCACGAGGACTAAGGCCTTAATAAGTGGGTTGTGCTTTGCCCCTGCGCAACCACAGCACCCTGAGATTGTTTCTGGGTGACAAAGTTCAGTACAATAAATTATTTTCCCATTTCACTGGTTTAAACTTTAGTGACACTGACCGTGCTCCAAGCGCTCATAGTCTGAGTCCAACAGGAAGTTCTTGAAGCGGTTGGAGTTGTGGTGATAGGCCAGGAACTTTAGATAATATTGATTAAACTCAAACTCCATGGGATGTTGGTCCAGAATCTGCAAGGACATTGAGAGAAAAAAAAAAAAAGAAGAAGAAAAGATTAAGAGAGCTAGAGGCCGGGAGGGAAAGTCCTTGTGTCTCTCTCCATGTGTGGGGCAGCTGAGATGACTCTTTGTGAGTCGGCTTCACATCTCTCCAGCGTGTAAACGAGAAACAGGAAGGAGCATCTCCTGTCCCCTCAGAGGTCAGTAATATCACAGCAGACACAGCCCAGACTGGACTGTGGCTCTATTGTTCCCATCCAGAAGTGTGAGGTGGCCAACAAGAGCGCTGAATATTTGGGGCCACCTGGGTCTGCTGGCAAAAACAACAGCTGTTTTGGAGATGAGGCACTTCTATTTTCAGCTCTTGTCCGAATCTCTTCTCCCTTCCCCTGTTTATAACTCTCCAGACCCCAGAAACGCCGCCAACCCGTCCCGTTTGCCAAGCCTACACTTTCAAAAGACAAATGCAGAAACTATGCGTTGATGTAAGTGTATGGGAGTGGGTCTCTGCGACCTCAGGAGACACACACACAAAAAAACCCCCACAGCATTCTTCTAATTTTGCATTTCTGAGAGGACAGAGTTTTCTGGTCCTCAGCTGTGGGGGATTCATTCTTAAATCTGTGCCTCTCTCTCTCCTCCTCCCTCCCCCACAATGCCTGAACTACACCCAAGTTCTCCCCTCTTCCTTTCTTCAATCCCCAAAACTGCAATCTTCCACATGCGGCTTTAAACAAAAAGTGAACAATGAAACACGCGAGGACAGACAGTTCAACTCTGATCCCCGAGGTTACGAAGCATCTGGGTAGCAGCCTCTCTGCGCACGCTTAGGTGCAATAAACTGCAACACATCCAGCTCTGAGAGGTGCCTAGCTACACAAACATCTAATTAATGACAGCTGAAATGCTCAACTTGTCTACTTAGTTTTGAGGAATCTCATGAGCTCACAAGCAAGTCATGAATGAAGTTAAGAGTCGCGGAGGGAAAGCTGAGGAGAGGCACGTAGCAGAGGAGGAGATGCTGGAAGGTTCTGCGGCAGAGAGGCGTGAAGCTCACCTGGTGCACGCAGTCCAGGAACTGCAGGAAGATGGGAGTGAAGCCGCTGCCCTGGCTGCTGGGACTCAGATTGCTCCGCTGGCTGAATTTGTGGCCGAAGGAGAGCCACTCTTTCTCCAGGAGCACCTGGAAACCTTCCAGGGTTCGATAGAAGGGATCGCTCAGCAGCTGGATCAATGAAACAACCTGAGAAGAGAAACAACAGATAAAAAAAAACATAAAGACCAGAGCATTCATCAGATCGAGCATTATCAAGGTAAATACCATCACACTTGGATAATACTGTTTCTGGTTCTCTTTAGAAATGTAAAATTGAATCGGCCCTGAGTCAGGAAAGACTAGCGAAATGTACAAATCTCATCTTTTCCCTTTCAGTGAAAGCCTCTGGCTGCTACCAGGTCAGGCCGACAACAGCACTACATTACTGATAAAAAAAAAAAGAAAACTTAAAAGCTACCAGTTAAACATGAAGTCAGATTGAGCACAGAGTTGTAAACAATAATTAAACATGTATGTGGTTTATTTAGGGTGTGAGAGCATAGAGAGTTTAACTATAAGCACATAACAGGAAGGCTGAATAAAGTAGAGGCAAGTTGCAAAATTTTATTTTAGTGTAGTTAACTTCTGTATTTCATGCAACATGTTGGATTTGGAGCTTTTAGCTTTTAGAAATCTAGGAATTAAGACAAGGATCAAGTTGTTAACTCTGCCATTTATGCAGACATATTTAAAAAAGTGTGTTGCAATATTGTAAATGTGAGGAAGTTGAGCAGATTTTAAGGATCATCAAGCCGTAGTCTTAAAATCGAATGGGTTGATTTTGATATGATCCCGGTTTGAATAGTGCATGAGGACTGGGACCAAACGTGTGAAAATCAGTTAATTTAGAGGCCAGTTCATTAGGACTGGGTCGTCTGCAGTTTTACATGAGCCGTTTAATGTTATTAAATCACTGCTGAGAAGTTCGATTTATAAATTCTCTAGCAGTGGGAAGGAAAATCCCTGAAGGAGAAAAAATTACAACTTAGAAATATTTTAATCTCTTTTTTTTTGCATGTAGGCAATTTCTAAAGACATGAGAAAAAGAAAATTTGGTCGAACTTCAAATTAATACTTTAGCTACCAGCTACTTTTGCCAAAACCCTAAACTGCAAATGCAAACAATGAACTGACCACCATACAACATGCAGTTCTGACTTCTGATCTTGAGAGCATTTAAAAAGAAAATCAGAGCATTCCTTTAAGCTGATGTCGCACTAAATGGCATTGCACAATGAACATATTACAGCAATGAAGTTTTTCACATTAATCTTTACTCTCTGTAGCCAGAGATACTATCAAAAATAATCTCTAAATGATGTATGCTTGATACAACACTGCTATTCAGAAATATATCAAGGTTATTAGTGCATTTTTGTAATTAGTATGGTCAGGCAAAGTCCTGATAGCTGTCAAAAATCATCCTTCATCACTGGATTAATCAAACAGGCTGAAAGCTGTTTTATAACATTTACGCAGAATCTGTGATGTATCGACTTGCTGAGCCGCACCCGCAGCTCTCAGCAAACCTAACACCGTTACACAGCCTTGATCAGAGGTGCCTAAGGCCAGTCTTCAAGAGTTATTATCATGCAATCTTTAGATGCATCCGTTACCAACACCAATGAAATTAATAGCTTGTTACCAGGCGTCTGCAAAGCTGAATGACACGCTGAGGAGGGGATTGAGCCATCTGACTCAGGTGTGTTGGAAAAGGGGTGCAGTTTAAAGCAAAGTAGCTCTTGATGTCTAAATGTGGGGACCCCTGGTCCTGCGTGACAATCAGCTTAAAAAATGAAAAACAAAAGCTAATTTCTCAATATTTATTATCGAAACCACTGAGGTACACTTGTCCAATTTTTACTAAACAACTATTAAGAACCACTTGTCTATACATGCTGTGTTGTTATCCCGCTGCCCTGCCCGCGTCCTCTTAGCTAATGAGCCCTGACGCGTGTTGAATGAGCAAGAAACAAAGTTTGGATTTTCCCTTGTGAGGTTTACTAGAAGACCCTGCCTTAAGTGGTGAAAAAAAATCCCTTGAGCTTTGGCAACTAAATGAAGCCTCTGAAGAAGTGCGATGAGCAGTGTGTAAGAAAAAAAAAAAAAAAAAAAAAGCAAAGACAGTTCTGCATCCTATCTGCTGGGTGCCTATGAAGTGAGGCAGGGCGAGCCAAAGCATATGGATCCCATTTGTTAGTGCCGGGACCGAGCTGGACCTGGCCTGCTGGAGCCGGCGGCCCACGGAGAAAAATGCTCAGGGACGAACACGTGCCGCACATGAGGGAACCTTAGAGCAGCAGCTTGGGGCCTTACAAGCCTCATAAACATATCAGGAGACTTACATGAGCGTAGGTCACCATGGAAAACATGAGCTCAGAAAACAAATAAAAAATGCTAAGATACTGACAACAGATCAGCACTTAGACATGTTTACATACCTACAAAATCAGAACCATGAGCACAGAAACCAAGATTAGATTTATGACTGATTCAGTGAAGCAAGACTGAAATATAGAGTTTATTATCATATCTGGATATCGGAGACACGGCCGATCAGAGGATGAGCGGGAAAAGGAGAAACGGCATATTTATGAATCACACATGGCTGTCTCTGAGGTGCGATGTGAAGGTACTTGTTTCTGCTTTCAATCTCTATAAACTACTCAGAAACAAAGTATGACACGACAGGATTCCTCAGCATGGCTGCACAAACGAGCGATCTATGGGAAGCTCTCCACATGTAAAACAATCAGTAGGAACCGAAATGATTCAAAGAGGCATTTAAACCAAAGACATTTTTGCACAACACTCTTGCAGCACTAATCAAATCATACGAATCCTTGCTGTAATGGGGACAACACATGGAAACTGGGTGTCTCACTTGAATCTTAATCAGCAGAGATCTGCCAAAACTCTTTGTGGATCAACTGATCTCACTCTCTTCCTCACATCTGTATGTGCTTATTTGTGTCGCACAGGAAGGCATTAACGCAGCTCTCTCACTTGTGTGGTGATGTCCCAGCCGTCCTCCAGGCTGAGCAGGATGGACGAGCCGCTGTCCAGAAGCTCCACCAGAGACAGGCCCAGCTGCAGGATCTTGTGAAGCTGTGAGACATTGACATATGTGCATGTGAGCAAATATAGACACATTTACTCACCATGGATATATTCCCATGTTTGGTCTAGGAGAAAAGGACTTATTCAGCACTGCTAGATTCCCACAGATTGTGTTGTGTGCCAAGTGTAAGGCTGCAGGGGGCCAATCAGATAACTAGCATGCTCTCAGCCCTTTTTTAAGAATGCGTTTCCTTTGGGAAAATGGCTTCAGAGTGGATTTATTCACATAATTTATCCATGATGTGAATCTGCTATACAGGATGACCCTTTCATTCCCACATAACTTTCAGCCGGACTCCAAGTGAATATCCTGTTGTAGATGTGTTGGCTGTTAGTCACCTGCAGCATCCACTCAGATTCCTCCAGGGCTTTGAGGAAGGAGTCTTCCGAGTCGGACAAGGGGGCGCTGGGGGCGCAGGCCCTCAGCAGCTTCTTAAATGCAGCTTTCACCTGACGCGAATCTGCAAACTCCACCGGCACCAGTTCACAGTTCAGAGAGGAGTCCAGTCTGAGTCCCTGTGTTGTGTTCAAGGCAAGAACATGATCAATTTAAATGCTATGGATTTGTCATTGTGGTGTGAAGGAAACCTCAGTTTTATTATCTGAATTTGTCATTTGATGGTAATTTGAGTTAACAAGCACCTGAACGCTGGTATATTATTACATAGCTAAGGGGTGTAATTTCCCAACATTTACCATAACTGTAAACTCTGGTAGGTGAACATTATGTTAAACCAGACCTTAAAAAATTCACATTTTGCACTTTTTTATCTTTGAACTGCATCTAAAATCAACGCTTAGAAAAAAGACCTCCCAATTATTAAGTCACAATTGACCGGCACTGCACTGTTACTTAGCAACCCTTGTCAAGCCCAGCCCGTTGCCTGGGAACCCAAGCTGAGCTCCAGCATGTTTGCCCAGCTGGTTTTTACCACAGTATGCGCGGTACAGTTGCTGCTGGAAAAGAGAAAGTGTTTGGTTGTTGAATTACTATCCAGAAACTACTTCATGCATTCTTGTTGGTGGTGCTGGAGGCTCCACTTCTGCTTTTCAAAGATGTATGGTTGTACAATTGCGCATGTGTTTGCAGCCATTTTCATTTGTGAATATAAACGTTGAGTTTTGGGGCGTGGCCAGCAACAGATTATTTGGTTTAAAGTGACAAGAGGTCCTAAAACAGCCTGTTTTGAAAGATCATAATAGGCAGAACTCAGCAGACTAAAATTTCACTATCCACAAATGATTTTGTGCAAAAAAATATAATGAACATGTTTTGCATAGCCCACAGACCTATAGTAAATGTTCAAGGAAGCACAATAGATCATCTTTAAATGTTCTGCATGCTGGGCTGCTATAGCTTTCAGACAAACATTAACAGAAACATACATGTCAAATCGCAGGGAAGAAATATGATTCCTAATGATCACAACAACAATGTGACCGCCACAACCTAAACAGCTAAAAGAAATATTTGAGCCTGTGTTCACGGTCCACATAAAAGTAGATTTTAGGTCAAAACAGTATGAATGAGCTACAAATATTTGTGAAAAATAAAACTTATCGAAGCTTCTGGTTTTCTCTTTCTGACCCTGAGATGTGACTTTTCTCCAAAGATGTAAAAAGCGGCTCGATGCTTTCGTAGTTGAGCCTGCAGACTGCTGCTTCCTGCAGGGGGCGCCAGATCCTTCCCTGCCAGTCTGGCGCCCACGTCGCCCGGTGACGGATGCTGAGAGAGTCTGCCGCTTGAACGCAGACTGGCCCACATGCCTGCAAACAAAATAAAAATAAAAAAAATAAGTCACATACATTTACACACACGCAGGAGCCGGCTTGTCTGAATGACACTAATGTACACATGCTGCCAAATACACTACAACTGAATAATGAATAAAGTACGACATGCAGACTGCATTCACATGCACAGCCGTTCAATTTGGATTATATAAACACCTTAATGTTCTGTGTCTGCCAGCAAAGCAGTTGCCTGTGTGGATCTGAGATATTAGAAGCAGAAGTTGCTGGAATTCTTAGCGAGTCAACAAGTCTACGAACCAATTTCTACAATAGCCAGCATGCCATAACGTCCAAACATCGTAAATCACCATTGAGAGAAGTGATTTTTTTTTTTCCACAAAAATTACTTTCAGTCCTTTTGAATTTCATTCATTTTTCCAAATGCTTTAAAGCAGACAAGTTTTATAGAAGCTTTTAATCATTTAAACTAAAATCCCTTCAAAATATGCTGAAGTTTATTTTGAAACATATCGAGTTTTATAAGCTCTCTGTAAAACTTTTCATAGCTGCAATCAGTAAACTATTTACATTTGAAGCCAGACCTGATGACAGGATTAAGATGACTCGGTTATAAACAGAAAAACACTGGTGTCGCACATACAGCAAATATATCTGCAGGATTTTTATTCCCTGGCATGCACCTTTTTTGCTTAGTTGACGTGTCTTCTCTGAGCTGCAGAATTTTCATTACGTTTGAGTTTTGTTTTATGACAAATGGCTTCCTCTCCTTGTCGTTTTGGACCCGGCTCATAGCTGACCACAGCAATGCTGAGCCAAGACATGAACAACAGAAAAGACCACATGAAAGCAGCCACTCTTGCTTGTGAAAAACCACAGCTCCCAGAGGAGTAGCCGCGAAGTCAGCCATGATTAGTAGGATGTTACGCAAAGGTCTAAGCCAGAGCTGTGCAGCAGAATGAGCCATGTTATTTGACCTGGTTAGTGAGCGTTTGTGTAGATTAGAGAAAGGCTGAGGCTCTACAGATGTGTTAGACAGGAGGGGAAGCAATAGTTTCACTATACCTTGATTGTGGATTCTTTCCTTAGTGGCAGGTTTTTGGTTTGAGTGAGAGAATAGTTTATCTCTGTACTCAAGCACTGGGTGGTTGTTGGGTACAGGAGAGAGGATGGGGCAAATTAATGTCACCATACCAACCAAACCTACAACCTCACACATGCAAACAAACAGCAGACTGGGCTATATGTAGCAACAAATCAAAATTACTTTGTTTTAATGACTGGAGGAATGATTGTCATACAGAAGCATGCATGAATGAATTTTCCATGTTATGATTGGTGGAGTTTAAAAAGAAAAAAAAAAAAGGACCAGATTTAGGTTTATTTTGTGCATAGAAGATCTGATGTGTTGGTTTCTAAGAGCAGTGAATGATGGCACCCTGAGCGAGCGCCCAACTTCTGTTGTCCCAGACACAGCTAATCACATACGCAATCACCATTAAAGCCCTTTCTGCAAAAGAGCATTTTTTAATATCGTCACAATTTTTGCCAAAAGTGATTCTTTTGTGCCTAAATCATCTTTTAGCAAAAAAGAAGTATTGAATTTTGTTTGCCAAAATCACTTCTGGCAAAAAACTGAACAGTATGAATGGATGGACAAATATTAGCATAAAGAAAAACAAATCAAAAGATCTTCTACATGCACTGTATGCAACATTTGATGTCAATTCAAGCTAAATGCTTCGTCTGAGGTCAAAATCACTTTAACCCGCTGTAAATGACAACATGATTACATGTTTTAAACTTTCTTTAAAATCAGATTTTAAAAATCAAATTGACATGGAAAAATTACAGTCATAGTTTTGGTCATTTTATACAGTGTATCTAGAATAAAATGAAAAAAAAAAAACCACAATGTTTTAAGATTCTTTTCTTAAGGTCTAAATAGTTGAGTTTTTGCACAGCTAGATCAATTGCAACCCAGACTCAATAAACAAAGTTGCCTTTTTTTTTTTTTACTGACTCATAAGTCACTAATCAAATATAAATTCAGCCACCTTACAGTGTAAGGATTATTACACCTTATACTGTGCAGACCACAGGGAGGCGCCTGTTAACTAGACATGTAATTAAGCAAGTGAAAACTCTAATATGTTCTTTGGGTGTCATCGCGCCCCTCTTCCAGTTGCTGCTGCGAGTAAAAATGGTTTAGCAAAAGATTTCAGATATTTTCATAAAGATAGCATGACAAATGCTTCTAATTTTGCAACCAATCAAAGAAAACAATCTTAAAACTGAAAAACTTTATATCTTTAGGTTGCCAAATATCTTCCCAAAGTTTTTTCTTACATGCAGTTTTCGTAACTCAGTTGATCAAAAAACAGGAAGCAAAGCACTTGCCTTTACTCTTAAGACCAGTGCAAAAATTTAGGAGGTGATGTGTCATGCTTCCAGCTCAAAATCAGCTGATTCAATCTGAACAGTATTTTTGCCTTTGACCCTTATACTGAATTGGTGAGTAAAGGGTGAGATATGCTGACTTTGAGACAAAAACACTGTACTGAGGTTTTGTTCTAAGAGTTCACATTCCAACACAAGCTGTGACAATAACATAACAGCTCAACGGTACATTAAGTCTTCATCTGGAGGATAGCATTACAGAATTACTAATGAGTCCGGAAAACTACAAGCAAAAAAACCCCAAGAAAAAACAGATGCCATTTATGAATTTCACCCTAATGGAATATAAATATTTTTAGAATTTTCTCACGACACAAAGAAACTTAATTTTCACAAATAAAGAATTAAAATTTATGGAGCCACTGAATTTGCACAGATCTCATCACTGTGACTTTAAGGGATTAGATGAGAGCTACAGTGTTGACGTGACACTTGTGTTTTATGTTTCACCTGGCAGCAGAACCACACACAACACTGAATATTTGAAAAGCAACGTCAAACACGCACCTCCTCTGGTGAAGCTGCTTGAGAATGGGATCTCCAAGTGGACGGGTGCCATCTTTGATAATCGTGATGTTCTTCTTTCACTGCCTGAAGGCGAAAGAATGACACAGCAAACAGGATGTAAACACAAGTCGCACGCTACATGTATAGAGTTTCATAATGAGAAATAGATGAAAACTGCATTCACAGTATGTCTTCAGAAGCTTATAGTAACACAGCAAAATCTGCCTGTTTGTTTTTTTTCCCCTCTGAAAAGTCTTTCTGATCCAAAAACAAAAGTTACTTGAGCTAAATGTGCAGAAACTGCGCATTGGGTTAACAGGATTCAGGCGGGGTTGGGAGAAGTCAGAGATGAATGAACCGAGGAAAGACCTTAGACAGTCTGGTGATTCTGACATAACCTTTTATTGTACCAATTTCCTTTTAAATCCCTTAAATACAAACAGTCTCCTTTTTTTTTCTCTGTCTCTTTTACTGGACACTAGCGCGCGCACACGCAGATGTATACATAAAGATAAGTCATTAAAAATACCTGCTGACCAGACTCAAAAAAGGAGAAAGCAATTACCTGAGAACAAAGAAAACATAACAGAAATAACTTCAACAAATGCTACTGTGCACTTTCTTTTTTATCGGAAGAAATGAACTCTATGTGGCCTCTTGTCCCTTTAGAAAACAAGCTTAGTTTTTTCCCACGGGAGCCCTAATGCTTCTCCTTGAAGCTAAATCAGGTCAGGTAGGGGCATGAGCAGCAGAGAAGGCAGCTTAACCTGTTGATATTTACTGATTATTTTTGAGTTCAGTTAAAATTAAAAGTTGTCTTAATCTTTCAGTTCAGAATATTGTTTGATTTTATAACAGTAAAAGTTTTTTTTTGAACCTGACAAACCAAGAATGAACATGCGATTTAATATCAAATTGTGATATGATGATAACATCTTATTGTAATTTTGGTTTGCGTGTTGATATCACTCCAGCGCTATTTACCAACAATCTTCATATCCTCACTCACTTCCAAGAGCAGCCGACATTTAATTAATCTGTCCCAGCTTCACTTCTATGTGTTAATTTCAAAAGAGACATGGAAACAAGTTCAGGTCAGAGTGCGTCTCAGTTGGGAAACCTTAAGATGTGTGAGCAGTCCGACTGGCAGCAAAGGCAACAAAGACTTTTGTTCTGTTTGCTTTAAGCAGCCCTTTCTCATGCCCCCCGCTTTGACTGGGAGCCATTACTGTTAACTGATAACATTATTGGCCTTCCGCCATTTTCATACTCTGGTTTTCAGCTGCTGTGCAAAGCAGGCCAACAGTACTTTCATATACTGCTCTATATAAAAATCCATCTTTACTGCTCTAGCTGGAAAACCAGAATAACATCAGACTGCAGCAGTTCGTCAACATGAAAACAAATTAGATTTTTTACACTGCAGAGGATCTACAAGATAAACAGAGGCCAAACATTGTCAGCAGTTTGTCATTAAAAGCAGATAATGTTATATAGAGCAAGGCTCAAAGACATCTGATTATCATCAGCGTACAGTGTCATTATGTTTAAGTTTGTATGTGACGAATTAGACGACGATTACAAGATAAAAACGTAAACATATATAGTGTAAATAAATGTTTTTCACACTTTATTGTAACTATCACTGGTGGTACTTATATAGCTTGTAGTCATACATGGTGAAACATTTAGAACAATTATTAGAAACTAAAGATACTTTGAATATCATGTACAGTATCTAAGCAAACTGAGGTGTTTTTCTAATACATTTATTGTTTCTTTCTCAGAAACTTTTCAAAAGAAAAATTCAGAAAAGCAAATTTTAAGAACTTCCTCTATAAACTGAAAAATACCACAGAGAATCGGAAACAGCTCCTGGTGAATATTCGCGCTATATAAGTCAGACCTTGGACCTGGGAATGACATCAAGAAAACAAAACCAAGCTCCAAAACCAAGAAGGTTCAAAAACTAGAGGAATTTGCTCATTGATATTCTCAGAGTCCACTCTATTGTTAGCGATAGCAATGCATTTCTCAGCATTTTGTGCTTTCAAACATTACGGCCACATGTTCAGTGAAGATGTTGGTATAGCACTATGTGGAAAGGTCTGACATAATAATGGTAAAAAGTCCAAACAACACTTATTTACAGCAGCTATAAGCAACATTTATATGCAGGGCAGCCATAATGGATTCTGAGGTTGAAGTTGGTAAGAAAGAATTTTCCTGAATAAAACTTTACCTGATGATCAAAAATGTATCACATATTCAAATCTGATCATGAAGTACGAGTGCATACTAATATATATGTTTTCTCTTTTTTGATACCAAGGCAAAAAACAACAACCTGATAAACCTGACATTCGTAGCAAATGGGCTTTGCTATGAATAGTTTAAAAAACCAGTGGTGCAAATACTATTTTACCTGGTGAAAGGCCGATAAGGGAACGATTGGACAGGGTATTGGTGCCATTAATTTTGAAGATGGTTGGGATGGAGTCAAGGATGGCTTGAAGGTACTTCTCCTGTTCAAGACTACTGGATGAATCTGAAGAGGAGGCGGGTGCTGAAGACGAAAACAGAAAAGATAACCACTTTAATCATAAAACTTGTGTTTTCTTTTCCAACTATGTTTTTGCCATAATTTTTACAAGTCGTAAATCAAAGTAGCAATCTAGCAGATTTATTACCAAAAAGCTCAAGTTTCTAGAATTTTCTGTGCCTCTTAGAAAGCAAACCCACATGCTGAGGATGTATTCTGTGACTTGAACAGCCCCACCACACTCTTGCCATGGAAGCCTCCTGAGCGCATAAGCACAGCTTTGGTCCGTGGATGTTTCCAGCACACAACAGGCAGACGGTTATGCCTGTAACATCGTGCTACTTTGTGTAAACTGCTGTCTTGCACGGCCTGAGGTACAACCAGTAGCCCTGGGTAACTGAAGATAGTGTGGGAAAAGCAGTTGTGGTGTAATTCATTGGGGAAAACAAAGTTGAAGAAACTCAGGTGATCAGAGGGCAGCCGTACCTGCGGCAGAGGGCGTAGAGTCTGTTTACGGCTGTGATCCTGAACTGATCGCCTGATTTGGAGCGAGACGAGCTGACCGTGATGGTGCCTAAACCGAGACGCTGATAGTCCCGGAAACAGGACTGCTCCACCAGCTGCTCCATGGTGGACCTCTCGGACGCTCTCAAAGTGCTGCTGGGTGGTGGTTCACCATCATCGGATACTAAATCCGACACAAAAACACGGAATTACATAAAGAAAACTTTATCCTAGTCTATTTCTTTTTTCTTCACAGTGAATTCAATATGTAAAAACAATCTATTTTCTCACTTGAAATGTCATCATCTTCTTGCCAGGTCATCCGGCTGCCTCTGTCGGCCTTCTTCAGCGAGCTCTGACTACCTCGGCCCATGGTGATCTTTCCTGCCCTCTTCGCACCTTTGACAATGGTTTTCGACAGTGTTCTGCGAGGAGAACAGAGCAGAGCTTCTATCTAAGGCTTCATTTCATTACACACGATTGATTTAAAACATGGCAATTCTGCCCTGAGGTTGCAAACCTGAAGCCAGTGTTTTTCTCTTTTGGTTTAGGAAGGATCAGCTGAGGAGCCGTTTGTCCTGCTACAAACGCAAATGAGCTGAAGATGGACTGTGGGTAGCGGATTCTCTGCAGGTGCTTCCTGAAGATCTCCACCACCTCTGAGCTAACCTCCTCATCAAAAGCTACTTTAATTAACTGAAACAGAAAAAACAAATACGATTACTTAAAAAGCCACATTTAAAAAAAATTTTTTAACAAAATGTCAGACACCAATTTAAAATTTACTCTAGAAGACACAGCATGTAAAATTCTCGCTATGAGCCTGTGTGTGGGTTCAACAGCGCACACACAGCCAGTGCAGAAACATTGTGCACAGGCAGAACAACTGGGCTTAGTTTGATCTGTAAAACGACAGGAGTGAACCATAAAACTGTTTTACAGGAGAGCAAGTAAAGAGGACAAAAACATGCTTCACATAAACAGCTTTTGTCTTTGTTTCTGAGAAGCTTGTAATATCAAGACCATAGAGATTTTTAAAAGATATTTCACACTCAGTGGAACTCCTTCCAAAAGTATGAACACACCCATAAATTTCAGGTCCCTTTTATGTTGACAGACGTTGCTATCAGGGGATATAAAAAACATTAAATTAAAGTGAAACAATGGAAAATAATATGATGCTTTAAAAAATAGTGGGTCTTATCAAGAATCAAACTCTCTCAACTCTGAGCTGCTAGGCTGTGATTTCACCACATATTCCTAGAAAATGTTTGCATATGATGAATACGTCACTCCAGCCGTTTCCAGAAACTCCTACCAAGCTTAACAGGGTTAAGGTCAGATGATTCTGGCAGCCATAACATGACTGATACCAGTTTGGCTACAGCATGGAGGAGGATCGAAGGTCAGCGCCAAAGAGTTTGGCACAGTTGGGGCCTGTTATTTCGTAGGATGGAGTAACCCAGCACCGCAGGTGATCGCAGGATGAAGGACCGTCCATACTGGTGGACTTCCAACACATATACTGGCATTCAAACAACCATAAAATCGTAATTTGTGCTACCTGCGTCACACTGGCTGTTACAGAGTTGGGAGGAATTTAATCCAAAAGCTCAGTCACTTCTGGGTTTAAGACTCTGTCTCAAGGTGATGTTTAAGAAGTGGTTTCTGAAAAGATATACAATCTTTTTTATTGGATTCCTACAATTTTATTTATTTAATCTCCAAACTATGAGAGTACATCGCTTCTTTGAAGCCTTTATGAACTTCCAGTGGGCAAACAAAAAAGGTGTTGCCGTTTGTTGTTATTTACAGATGTCTGTTGTTCATCAGATAAAAAGATGTACCAGAAATTCGTTTATAAAAACAGGGAATAATTGTGTTAAAATCAATGTAATTAATTTAAATGAATGCATTCAAAGTTCAGGATCTAAATATGTCTGCTACTTTTCAAAACTTGGAAAGTGGCAGAATCTACAGTCAGAGCAATGATTAAACAGTTTAAAACTGGGCCAGTGATAAACAAGGTTGCAGAGGGAAGTAATTTATTTAGAAGTCATTGACGATGAGAAAAACGGTAAAGGAGGAAAAAGTGGCCTTTCAAGGTCACAAAAGCAAGCAAGAAGTCAAAAAGGGAAAGAGGAATGAACAGTATGAACTATCCTGCTGGCAATAGTAAGAAGCAGCAGGCCTCTCAATAATTGTGGCACCTGTGATTTATTGAAACTATTTTGTTTGGATTTTGTTCCCATTGAAGAAATTAACTTGCAACATAATATGAATTTATCTTAAGGCAAGCGTCCTTAGCAGGGGTACCAGTAAGGGTGGTGATAGCTCTATCAAGTACTTAATGTGTGAATAACGCCAACCCTTTGAGAGCTGACAGAAATGATCTGTACAACACTAAATACTATTCAACTTTTGCAAGTTGAATAATTTAGGCCACTAAATTGCATGATTCCTGCTGATAATTTAGCGCTCAGCAGCATCTTGCTGAGCTCTGCACACCAACAGTTTAACAACTAGCAAAACTAGGAATCACCTGGCAAGTGTGCTCGAGTGTTTACCTGAAACGACGCTGAGCGGAGCTGCAGACCTTCCTGCATGTTCTGCTGCAGCTGGTTCTGAATGCTGATCTTCTTCTCTTTGGTCAGCGTGGACACAGGGAACGCCCTGATGACCGCCTGCTCCCCCACTGCACAAACACACAAAGATCAGAAAGAAAAAAAAACAGAATCTTTAAGTCATTCATAGCTTTAAGAAACTCCCTATGTGGCACTGGATATTTATGACTATTTGCACTGGTATTATGTAAATTATACCATTTCAACGATTGTGACATCAGTACTGCTGTGATTCGGTGCATACCTAATGGATCGTGAGGAATGCCTTTGAAGATGATGCGGTATGTGGTAAGAAAGAGAGCCCCCTCTGCTGGCAGGATGTGAGGGCCCCCGAGGAGGCCCCCGGTGGCCTCTTCCCTGCCGTCAGGGTCCAGCAGCACCCGCAGCCCTTCTGACACCACCTCCTCTCCAGGAAGCAGAGCTGGACGAAGAATCTTCGGCTGATGGAAAAAACATAAAAACCCAGCACATTATGCAAAAAGAACACAGACGCTATACCTGTTTGCAGGCACGTCCGAGCTCCAGCTGAGGCGTTTTTTTTTTTTTTTTTTTTTTTTATTGATAAGAAAGCACTAAAACTGGACGGCTCAGCAGTGAGATTTGAGTCACTGACTCATATTCAGGAAATAAATTTATCATCATAATGTCTAATCAGAGCACCATATGGCCTCTTTGGAGAGGTCTTAAAGCTTACGTGCAAAAACCACCATGCAGCATTTTTTAAATGATCCACAAACATCCAAGAAAAACAATCAATTTGCAACCCTATAAGGGGAATAATTTCCCTTTCAATCTGTGCAGGAGAACTCACTCAATCGTGCCTTATTGAGGAAAAATAGTTGTTTGTCTTGTTCACTGAACCATTGATTTTCACATTATGTTTTCGACATCTGGACAACTAATAAGAGGTATTTTGGCCATGCAGAAAATATTTAGCAATAATTATATTTAGAGATTTACATTTAAATGGAACTGACATGCATGACAAAATGCACACTTCCATTTTTGTTTATTCGGTTTTAAATTGTAAAAAATAAAAATGGACATAATTAGAAACCCTTGAAATTCAGTATATGATGTGACTGTGTTAGCAATCATGTCCAAGTAGCTTGTATATGAATGTTTGTTGAAATACTTTTCACATGGAACAATCATCAATCATGCATCCACTGGCCTATTCTGTCAAAAGGGAAGAAAAGGTGTGCCCTGATTCCAAGAAACATTTAATAGCACTTCATGTCTAAATAGTCTGGAAAAAACTTTATGGCACATGCAGCAAAAAACTACGGTGTCTTTACTTTTTTCTTACAAAAGTTTCAGATTAAACATATTTTTAAAAATCAAATTAAAATAATATGATGAAATAATAAAATTATCTGTTTCCAAATGGTGATTACATTAATGAGAGGAAACAAAGGCTATCCAAACCAAATTGGTTAAACAAAAAAAGATCAAATGAACACCCCCTATATCTAATACCTGCTTGTCAGTGACATTTTGATCAAGTTTGGACCTGCTCTGTTTTGCTGAATCATTTCTATGTGGTGGCAGTAGCAGGTTGCACATGTGAGATGCTGGTGCTCAGAAATGGTTTTGGCCTTGAAGCTCTTTCTATAGATGCCGTTTTTGTTCAGTTCCTCTCTCATCCTTGAACAATAGATGTTGACCAACAATGAAGTTAGTGAGGCCTGTAGTGCTGTAGACGTTGTTCTATGTTGCTTTATGACCTTGATCACAGGATATTGATAAATAAGAGTCATCACTCTTTCATGTTTTCTCTATTTGCGGATAACTGTGTTCTAATCTAGGCCCAGAGTCACAGAAAGGACTCTGTAAGGCTTTCCACACAGATAGATGTCGATAGCTTTCACAACTTTCGAGATATTTTAACCTACTTCATGTTGTCAGATGGGTTCTGTTAGATGATTTCTTAATTGTAAAGATCTAAGAATTACAATTTGTCAAGGAGTCAAGTTGGATTGGATAATTTTAACAAATGAAATCATAATTAAGTGTTTCTTTATGTACTTGGGCTATATTTGTCTTATATTAAGTTTAATTTGGTGAGGTGAAACACTCAAGTGTAAAATAAAAGAATGTTGAAAATTTTTTGATCCATTGTGGCCTACAGCAGTGCACTTTAGTGGTTTGTTCATAGGACTAATTATTAACCAAGACCAGTGGTCAATTTTTTCAACTGCATGTCTGCACCTTCGCCGTTTCACCTCCTTCTGACCTGCAGAGCTGCCACAGAAACATTCAATTGTTCCACAGTTCAAAATCTGAAAGAAAAGGGACATCAGCTCAATCAGAGGGTTTCCTGTTGAGGCCACAGTTGACCTAAGGGAACTGAGGTCTGGCCCGGAGATAATTATAGCCTCTTGAATCTGTCCTTGAACAAAAAGTGGGACAGAGAAGTAGAGTCCCCATGCACCTCATTACTCCTGCAAGCTAAACGATCCATTGCAGCTTCTAATTATTATGACATCAACCATCCAGGCAAATCAAGACTCTGGAAGTTGTTGTGGCATGCTTTCTAGCAGATTTTGGCATATTCTTAAGAGTGGGAGTTCTGTCTTACATTAACACGTGAGCAGCAGGCAGAACGTGCATGTTGGCTTCCAAGCTGCTCCCAAGACAGTAATAGCATGACGTTTGTTTGTGTGTAATTGTATGATTTGGAGAGAACTGGCAGACATATGGCACAGCTGGGTCCACAAGTCAAAACATAAAGTGCGCTGATGCCTGGAAAAAAAACTGGACGTGACTGGCGTTCAGCAAACCAGACTAAATTTAGAGGAGGCACGAAACACGAAAGAGTTGTGACGCGAGTAAAATATCCTTTCTAAAGATAACAATGTAAATTCAGAACACTGCTGCTGATCATATGTCTGGTAACATTTAAAATGACATGGCCTTGTCTGGAGAATAGCATCCACTTAAAAATCCAAGACAAATAAGAAACATTTCGGGTTCTAATACAACGCCTGGTTGAAATTAAACTAAACACATAAACACAAACCCCTAACAGGCCTCAGCCCTTCTCAGGCATGGTGGTGTGACATCATGACTTGGTCACCTTTCAGTTATAGTTTTATAGGGTTAACTATGCTGCAAAGTACCCACATGAGATCCAGATGATACAAATATGTTGATCAGGGTTAGATTGTGCAACTGTTTTTTTTGGCTTAATCTTGATTTAATAAGCCCATTAAAGCATCTAAGCTAGGTTTAGTTGGACAGCAATCTCATTTAAGCTGCTTCTACATATGTTGTGGAGCTTTATTGCAACAGACTGGCTGCATGACGTGTGTATATTTGGATGTCATCGCTACAGACCACTAATTCTGAGGAGTCTGCAGCCTTCACATTAATAGTTTAATGTCATGCAAGGTTTTCTACTGTATTTTTAAATGATTTATGAAAGTGAGAAAGAGACTGCAATGTAATAACACTTTGAAAAGGCAGATTCTAGCTCAGTTCCTTTTTCATTTCTCTCCGCCTGAAGAGAATACTGTGATTTCCAAATTTTCAGCACAAGCTACTTTTATCACAAGCTTAGAACACTGCAGTGCGGCTTTTGCATGACTTTTTACCAATGGGTTTTGAAAGTCTGGACTGCAGCACGGACAGCATGAGTTGAAGAGTAACAGAAGAGACTAGGAAGTGTGAGTCGAGCTGCTCTATGTGACAATGAAGAAGACGACTTTCGTGGTTTTAGTGCGCAGGAGGAAGATGAACACAGCAATCAGTAACTTTTCCTGGTAGGCTTATGTATTTTTATTAAGTAGCCATGTTACAGGCACATACTGCATATAAAAAGTTTAAAAAAACTTTCAGTGAAAACATGAGCTGCGACCAATAGATGAATGCAGCCTATATATGCACACATTTTTTCTTGCCAAAGTTAGTGGGTGTGGCTTATATTCAGGTGTGCTCAATAGTCTGTAAATTACGTTACACTGGGAGGAAGTGACTTATTTCCAAATTGCAAGAGATGAATTGAATTTATACAGAATCATAAGTAAAGGAGAGTGGGACTAATATTTAGCAATTATTACAAATGTTATTCCTCATTTTCTCATAAAGAAAAGTATAGAGAGACAGACTTTATACATTTATCTGACTGCAGGAGATGATTAGGTTTTTAGAGTAAATGGAGGAACAGCTGACCTATTGTTCTGCAGCATGGCTAAATCACATTTTCCAGCTTCAGGCGAGAACATCAAAATTGAATTTGTTTTATGATCCACTTTAGCTTAACATTATGCTCAGTAGAGTCAAAGCTTTAATTGTACAAAGCCCTGTGCAGATATAAGCTTTCACACAGCTCAGTGGAGAGGAACACACTCACCTTCTGAATAGGGGGCAACCTCCTGCTTTCCCTATGAACTGCCTCTAAAGCCTCCATCTGCATCGCTACGATTCCTGTGGGTCAGACATAGGGATCGGTTACCAAGAACACACACTACAAGTGCACACGTCTGTGTGTATCCACTTTCCGAGGCTGTCTGACATATCAGGAGTTAATGAGCTTATACATTTCTGTAGGTGTTGGCATCAAATCATAACACATGCATCCTGGAGGTATGAAGCGGAGGGAGTCTGGGCTGTGATGGAGTGTGAATGCTGCACCTGGGATCATGCAATGCAGGCTCTTGATGTGCTCCTGGGTGACGCCGCTCTCTGTGCACACCTTGTCGATGAAGCGGGCAACAAACCTGACCACAGAGTTTGCCGTGTCGCTGTTCTCTGAGTCCTCGAACCCGCTCTCTGTGTCGAAGCTCTCGGCCATGCTGCCAGCGATGCTGCAAATATAAATGATGACGCAGTGAGATTAAGAAAAGGTCACTGGGCCGCTTCCAAGAGACGGGGCTGCATGCTAACAGATTGCACATTTAAACACGCGCCCTGATAAAGAGCAGCGAATGGCTGGGTGATTTTCAGCAAAGCAAAGGGTTGATGGCTGGATTTATCTCTCAAAACTGGATATTGTTTCACATGAAAAAGTGATGATGCAACACTCTCCCGGGGACAAATGCAGCATGATGAAATCGAAATGTTCCCTAAGAGAAACAAACAAGTCTGGGATGAAAATGTAAGACAAAACACTTCAAATATTTTCCACATAAATAAATCTTTGGCTGAAACATTTCAACTTCCAGAAATAAATAAAACTGGATAACATACCAACATTATGTTATTTTGTTGAAACTGAAATTAAATTCTGCACAAACCGTAACAAAACGTAATATTGGATCATTGGACACAATTGTGAAATTCATACTTCGTTCCACTTTTAATAAATACCCAAGGGGCATTTTTCCCCTGTCTAACTCCCTCCACAGTTACAACAAACCAGAGGGAAAAAAAACCCTAATTTAGTGTGGTTCATTCACGGAAGTCCGAAACTGGATGAAAACAAGCCATGTTCTTTTTATGCCAGAGAAGCATAAGCACAAATGACAGATTGAAGTTGGAAACAAATGAAGTACAGCAACCTGTTTGGCCTGAAAAGAAGGTATCATGTAGACTGTGAGTTATGCCACATCCACCCACAGACTAATCATCACCTTGTTTAATAGAAACTCACATCCTCCCAGATCCTGAAAACATAACTTGAGATTTCCTCCAGCAGAAACTGATTGTTCTACCTTACATCTTCTGAGCAAGCTTAAATCAAGCTCTGACTTTGTTATGTTTTGTCAAGGAAAAATGTTATGAAACTGCATAGCAGCTGTGCCTCAAAATAGTTTTTGTGTCTTTAAAGATACAAATCTGGTTTTTAAACGATGATTTCACAGAACAAAATAAAAGTCCCCTAATAACTATAGGAGTAAAAACTAATTTCGACTGCTCACAAGCGTTTGTACTATGAACAAATCTTTAATTCACTTTAGAAGAATTTTGACCAACTTTACTTCCCTGATTTGTTTTAATGCCTTAAGATTACACAATACAGCATGAATGGTCTGCTTAAGGTCATGCCACAGCCTCTCAATCAGATTTATGTCCAGAACTTGACTAGACCTGCTACAAATTTAATTAATTACATTAATTTAGTTGTTTTTCAGCCATTCCTATGTGGACGTGCTGGTGGGGTTTAAATCATTTCCTGCTGTATAACCTAAGTACACCTAAGCTTAAAATGAAAATCATCCGTTATCCTTCAGGATTTTTCTGGTAGGAAAATGAAAGCTGACATTTTTAATTGACTTTTCATGCAAGTTTTAACAGAAATTTGTATTAAAGGTTTCACTATTTACTCAATAATCCAAGGCTGACACTCACAATGAACTTTTAATGCAACTTTTAGAGCACCTTTGCATTAAAAGTGTCATTATTTGCCAAATGACACATCATGACAATAGTCGTAAACATTTATGAAGAGCCATTCATGTACATGACATGTGTTATGTCATGTTTATGACAGTTTCATGTCATACCCCTTCAAATAAAGTGTTACCAAAGATCCTAACTTAAGTGTAAAATAAACAGGAAGAAATCGAAGCATCATCTTGGTCCAGAGAAGGAAATCCTGACCTGTTTGTCACAATGCTGTTGCTGCCACTCTCCCAGTCAGTGACGGGTGTGTTACGCAGGAGTTTGTTCTTGCTGGTGTCCAGAGGAACCAGCAGGTAAACCATAAGGTTGGCGTAATGGATGGCCTGGCTGAACACAGTGTTTTCCTCGTTCTTCACCAGTTCCTGTTGCTTGTCCTTGCTGAGACTGGGCCACAGGCGCAGCTGCTGCGCCGCCAGGTCCATGGCTGTCTGTTCATCACCACTACCTGCAGCGGACTGGGGGTCTGCATCCTGCAGAGCCAAGAATAATAGATAAAGCTTCACTCATTGCTCTAATCACGCTAAGTTTGTTGAAAATATTGTTTTCCTTCAGCTATAATTCACTGTGAATCAATCAATTCATCTTCATTGAAAAAAAGATTTAGAAAGCACAGCTCGGACATTTTTTTTTTTCTTACCTTAGGGGTGGCGGTGATGGCTCTCTTTTCTTCTGGGGTGTTCAGGTACAGGGCCCGGATCTGACTCTGGACTTCACTGTAAAAAGTGGCTTCCCAGAACTGCTGGTTGGTCCAAATGGGATGGTCCTGTATGCAAGTGTAGGCAAACTGATTCACTCCAGCAGCCAGTCTCTGCAAGACAAAACAGAGCAGAGGTCATGATGCGACACTTAAAAAATAAGCCAAGAACGCATATCTGGTTGCAATTAAATTGGGGCAGCGTATTTCCGATGACACGCGGAGTGAATTAGGCTATTTGGAGAGATACTTGTAGCTCAGAAAATGTTTGCCACAGTTGGAATTTCGGAGGATTCGATGATGGAGTACTAAGGAAAACCAAATAAGGATATGCAAAAGGACAAAATAATTATGCGCTCTCACGCACAAGCAAAAGGGTAACGATCGAGTATTTGCCCAAAAGTTTTCTCATCGCAATCTTCTAATTTTTTAAATTCACTCTGTGTGACAAGCCCGGCTTTATCACCTCACCAGAACATTGAACAATAAAAACGAACCAAGCAACTACAGAGTTAACTCAAAAGGTACTGCTGCAAAGCAAATCATCACCGACTGTCCATATGTGAGGTCAAAAAAGAGGCAGGTTAATCCTTTCGACGGCTGCATATTTACCGCAACAATTTTCAGTAAAACGAGTCTGTTAAAGTGTTAAGAAGTGGGAGAAACAACTAAATTAAGTGAGCCGTGAGGTTTAAAGCGAAAATCAATCATTCAATGTGAGTCATAACTTTTTAAACAGATAACAACCCCTATTGGAGCAACATAGCACCCCTCCAGCGCTCCATGTCAAGATGTATTTGGAAACGGAGCTGTTCTTTTTCATTAGAGTGGTCTGCAAAGTGAATCAGCTGTGGCTTGCAGAGGAAGCTGGAGTTCTCGGCTAAAAGCTTTAGCACAGCTGTGTGCTGCACTGTGCAAAATGTATGGCGAGGAAACGCTGAGCAATTCCGGAAAAATAAACTTGCATAGGAAAAGCAACACAACCTCAACAGAGGCTGTGTTCAGATTAATGAGCATCCTCAGAAAGCAAACTTTCACCATCCATCCGTCTCGAAGCCTTAGAGCCACACGCATGGATCAGGCCTGTTATTAGATTAGCTTCTGATTTCTCTCCCCTGAGTCTGACACAATCCAGTGGTGTCTATTATCACTTTATAGTTTGCTTTTGAAGAAAGAGAACTCGTGAGGGGGGGGGGGGTCACTCTAATTACAAGAGACAGAACCAAAACAGCTTTACTCTGACTATGGTGGGCCAGACGCCAGGAGGGTGCTGAGCTTGCAGCTATTGCCCACACAGCAGAAACACACACACACGCGCGCGCACACACGCACACCTCTTCACACTAGAGCTAAGTGTTCCTCCCAGTTTATAGTCGTTAATTTGTTAATCCTTCTTTCCTGTGGTTTTAAATATGCTTTCCTTTCCACTTTTTTTGCCAGATTTGATTGACAGAAGCACTAATTTCTGAGGATGAACTACAACCTCAGCTGCAATTTAGTGAAAGAGAAAAAGCATTTAACAGAAAATGCTGCTTAAACATCTTGAAAAACTTAAAAATCACACTGTTAGACAGTTACACAACTGCTGCTTAACCTCCTGCTGATCGTCTCCTAAATGTTAAATAACCAAGATGAAACTGATTTTCAGGAGAAACAACATGCCTCTGATTAAAGTCCATTTTCAAAGGTTTTGAAGGTGTTTAATGACTGAATCTTTCATATCCTCATGGTAAATGAGAGTAAATGATGGTAAAAAAAATAACATATTTTACTCATAGTTAAGGAAAAAAAAATCTACAATGATTGTCTGAGTCACTTGACAACTCTTGACCTAATTTTCAACCCCATAACCACATGTTTTGTTCTGATTCATTTTAACTGGAAACAAACTGTGGTTAGTGCGGTATGTGTCCTTACCGTGACCTCGTCATAATCTCAACATGATTTTTTGAGGTGTGGAAGATAATGCTGGGAGGGGCATTTTAAGACACCAGGTAAACAGTTTGACCATGCGATCATGTCGTAAAAGATTAGCTGAGAACCTATATCCAAGAGCGTCCTTTTTTATTCATGAAATCCATCAGTCTTGAACGTTTTAGCAAACCAGCAACTTGCTCGTTTCAGTTCTTCCTGAATGGCATGTTCCATTTCAACCCTGTCCCAGTTGACTCAGAGTTTTCCATCTTCACTTTATAATTCAAGATATCTGTTAGTGACATGAGTAGAGGGTGAATTTATGAAGTTATTGAGACTTTTATAAGCTGCTCGAGCAAAAGAACTTTGTATTCTGACGAGGGCAGAAAGTTAGACGACCACTTCCAATGTGGAGGGGAAAAACCCCACACAGACATCTGCAATCTGTTTACGTAAAAAGTATTTAGGCCTGGGCACTGTGATGTGCAACTAATATCACAACGTAGTTCGGATTTGATGGTGAATCAGGACTCTGATCCTCTTTCCAATTGCTACAAACATTGTAGCTGCTTTCAAGCTTGCAAACACCTGCAAACTCAACAGGAAACTCATAATTTGAGACAAAGATAAATCCTTTTAACTCATAAACAGACTATGAAAAGACTTTATATATATCTATGAAACACATGCAACAACTAAATGACAGATGTCAGCGCATAGGAGCCAAGTGCTAAAACATGAGATCAATGCTAAGGATGGAAAATCCTTGTAAGCTACAATTTAGGGCTTAAACAAATGTGAAATCCTAAATAATCAAAAATTTTGCCATTACGAGATCTATAATAATGTTCTTAGGAGGGTTTAAAGAAACTATGCCTCCAGAAAATTAGAAGTATATAGGCAATGGTTGGTTTGGAAATTGCTACAAGATATGCCACAATATGGTCACTGCCTTTTGCTTTGCTGAAGAAAAGTTTAAACATTTGAACATTTCTGGAAAAATCCATACAATATTAGGAGTCGTATGACGCTGTAATCTTAGTAATCTAAGTCATATCCTGCAGCTTAAACACATTAAAAGTCAAAATTTAAACAAATAAGATAAGGAGTTGATGTGAAACAGAAAAGAGAAAAAACAAAACAAAAACAAAACAGAACACTGTAATTGCAAACTTAAACATGTTACCAACTGGAAGGTGGATCTGGGTAGAAATGAATCAGAGGAATCGCCAACAGATTCAGTCATCAGAAGTGAACAGATGAAAAAGCAGCAGACACGGGCCTGTTATTAGATTAGATCACTGATGATTTGTCACAGATTTCACAGGTAGCTGAGGTGTCAGCAGGTTGCTTTTCAAATTTCTCAGTAATAGCAAAGTGGATAGGTGTTTGAAAACACACCTCATGTCGCATGACTCCATTACCAAATACATTTGTAAGTGACCCATTTGTTTATTTAACGAATAGAGCAAAAAACTTTTATTAATTTAATTTGTTTCCTTTTTTTATGAGATGCTTAGGGCTGTTTCCCCTTCTGGCTCAGTCCATGGCTGGAGAGCCATGGGGAGATGGGGCAGAGTCGTACAGAAGAGAATGTCAACATATTTTGCAAACATAAAACATTTGTAAGAAACTAAATTACAATTAGAAGCTTTTAATGTGCACACAGGTTTCCATGAAGGTCTCTTCCTGGGATTTTATGTGAAAAGTCAACCCAAGTAAGGCACAATTATAAAATGGTAGGGAAAACTTTTCAGTTAATGCTCTGAAGATGTTTAAAGCAGAGTTAAAATTTTCACCATATAACGGTGTATTGTTCAACTAGAAAACCTGTTCAAGTAAAGTGAAAGGCGGGGGAAGGACAGCATTAAGGAGAGAAGCAGCCAAGTGGCCTCTGAAAAATCTGGAGTAGTTGCAGGGATGCACAGCTCAGCTGGAAGAATCTGTGCAGCACACACACATCCATCCCTTGTGGAAGAGTGCTAAAAATAAAAACCTTGTTAAAGAAAGCCGTAAGAATTCATGTTTTGAACACGGAAAACATGTAAAAAAGGTGCTCTGATCAGATGATAGCTGCAAAGTGTGACATACAGTAAAAAAACTAGCATGGCAAAATAACTTATCAGCAATAAATACAACAAAAATGCTTTGATTTCCACAGGAGAAAAGGAGCTTCCTTCTGCAGGATTTTCTCCATCAGTGGATTCTAAACTTTCCCCTCACTTCTCAGTTAGAAACTGTCCTCTTCTCTCCTCTTCGGCCTCTGAACGGCCAAGGCACCCGACCAGAGTGCAAACTCGCCGTAGATCATAAGCCAACTTTTAGATGACATTAATGACCGCGTGTTTAGATTAACTGTTCTCTCTCAGAATGACAGATGATTTATATCACTTCACTGTCAGAGGAACCATGCGTGCTGTCTTAGAGTGAGCATGGGAAGGAGTCCAGAGGATTGCTGGAATAAATAACAAGGATACATCTAGAGCTGATTGATGTTAAGTCGAGCTATAATGCAGCTAAGCCTACAATTGTGCAATACTGCAGTCTTAGAGTCTGAAGTATACGTGGACCCTGTCAAACTTTGCACAATTAAGTGGTGGAGCATAAATTTAAGAAGAAATGTAGCCCTCTAGATACTCTCATACCTCTCTGTCAGCTGAGTGTGTTCAGCGTCTTGCAGCAGATGTTACGTGGGTGTGTATCCATGTTTGTGCAGGGGGTATGGGTGTGTTATTTGTCAGGGCTTTCTATATTAAGCCTGTACTTTTCTGACTTGTCGGATATGCTTGGGTCAAATTGACCGAGGTCAGCCTCGCTTATGGATGATCGCTCACAATGCTCACCAAGTGTTTTGCAGGCAGATGTGCCAGGAGGAGGACAGAGGAAAGAAGAGGGAAGGGAGGAGGGAAGGAAGGTATAGGAAGAAAGATGAAGGGGAAGGAGGGAGTACAGCTCCATCAGACCCATCTGGCTGTGTGACGAGCAAAGAGGAGGAATGTGGAGTTGAGGGAGAAAGGGTGAAAAACAAGAAGAAAAACACTAAGGGTGGGGGACAGAAAGGAGTTTACAGGTCAGAAGAATTAAGCTATCAGGTTCTGGCATCTCGTTTTGAACTCCAGGACCCGATTAAGACCATTGCAGCATGACTGACTATGGCCTGAGAACATCTACGCCGCGTTGCAAAGAGACAAAAGACATAATGCGTGTCGTCACTGAAACAAGTGCATACTTGAACAGAGATGCTAAGTGAAGACCATCATATCTGTACTGTCGCAAGCCTTCAGGCAGCGACATTTACATGTTTTGCAAGAATTTAGAGCATTCTTGAACTGCTGAAACAAAACAGTCACTTGATTCTGTACGAGTCCTTGGTGAGAATGAATGTTTGACCTAAAACAAGTCATCCCTTCAGGCACTTTACAAGCATGTTATAAAAACACCCTAAAATGCAACAAATTAAGAAAAGAACTACAGACCCAACCAGCGATTAATCACAAATAAAATGAGAACCACACAAAAGAAGTAACAAATGATATTTAGTCCATGAGTTAACCAGAGTCTAACCAAGCCTTTTTATATCAGGATGTTTGACAAATACGTCCATTATTTAAAAAACTGCTTTTTCTTTCTACTGAAGTCATCACTGTCTGCTATAAGTGTTTGTTTTATGACCTGCTGCATTTTAGTATGAAAAATAAGCATAAAGAAAATAAATTTGTCACAATGCAAATACTCTTGATGGTACTGCAAATGTGCAGCATTTTTACATACACAAAGGTTACGGAGTACGTCATAATCTATTGTGAGGACAATGTGCAGAGCAGTTTGACAAATGGGTTGACAAATCGGCCCATGGATAAACTCTGTCCACAGGAATGCTAACAGTCAAGTGTTTTTGTTGAGCAATGGATGTGTATGAGCATTTCAATCTGCTATCCTCAAGCTGTTAAACACATTTAAATGTTAGAAGAGATATCAGCCTGTCAAGCGATGAATAACAACGAATCCACTCATCAGTTCATCTCCAGATAAACCCACCAGCCTTTAGATAAAAACCCACAGGAAGTGGGCTTTGGAACAAAATGTAAAACCTGATCTGTGAAAAATTGCAGGTGACTAAGAGATGCACAATGTCTGGATGAAATCTGACTCTGGAGGTTAACTGACAGCGTTTAGGCCAAGTTAGAGTTTTGGGCTGCAACTAACAATTATTTTGGTAACAGATGATGATTCTGGTGATCACATTAAAAAAAAAATCATTTAGCCAGTTAGGACTTTGTCATGTGTAAGTACAATAAAATATGCAAACATACAATAAATCCATTTTTAAAATGAGAAAATAAACATTTTATTGCCTAAACTGTAACAACATAGCATTCCTAAGTGAACGCTTGATCATCTGTAGCAAAAGATGCATCAGCAGGTAAAAAAAAAAAGAGAAAAAATGAATACATAAATAAACCTCAGCCCTTACTTCTTCACTTAACATCAATACAGTATGGGCTAATCCGTTTGTTATTTTTTGGATTAACTGATTAATAAATGGATAGCCAAATGTGCTTAATAGGAGATTTTTTTTTTTTTTTTTTGCAGAATTTGAAACGGGTGAATCTAAAACAAAATCACATGAAGAGCTCTGAGTAGAACAGATTTACAAAGAAGATTTTTAATGTTAAATGCAAAATGTCTACAGTATGTTGTTCTTTCAGCAAATGTCTTTTTTTTTAGCTTGTATACTTCAGTTAATTAATCGAATTACTAAATTAGTTGAAAATTACTTCAAAAATTGATTCATCACAATTAATTTGTGTAATTGTTTCAGCTCTATTAAGAGTTTACAAATACTGTAATTTCAATAGTTTTCAAAGTTGGGCCCAGAACTCCACTAGGGTTATAACAAATACTCTTAAAAGTAAGCATACTAACCCGAAATATCAACTGTTGATATGGTCAACAGTTGGTCAATATACCCTTTTCTGATTAACATGATGATAATACTTATATAATTAATTAATAGTTGGGGTCACAAATTCCTTCTCCTGTTATTTTGAGGGACTGAAGCTGAAATCGTTGGCAACCACTGATTTAAACTATCACAAAAGCTGAGGGAAGACCCAAGAGATATGAAAGTAAAACATCAAAACACAAAATCTGGCCAACAACGTCAGCTTAGCGTCAGCATCTGGGAAGCAAAAAACTAACAGCGTCTCCGACGGGCATAACCTAGAGGACAGTAATTTCAGAGGACGCTTCCCACGTTCTCTGACCTGCAAACTTGGGGACTATGGCGACAGCGCTGCCACGCATGAAAACAGCATGAGGCAGCAAAAAGTCTGGCCAAGAATACCAAACAAGAACTGGCTCAGTGTCTGACATTTGAGCTGACAGGAGTTTGAGAGGACAGTTTCTTACCAAGAATCGGGTATAAAAGAATACTTGAAAATGATGCTATGATATTTCCAATAGAATCGGAAAGCTTGAACTGCAAGCAGCGCTAGAGGGAGAATAACTAGAAACTCTACTCTTGCCCAGTCTGAGCAAATCAGTTTGTTCATTGACAATCCAATACTTTTGTCATTATTCTCCAAAGTAGTTAATTTCAGCCAATGCTTTGTTTGTCTTTCATTACAGCAAAAGGACAGAGTGATCCTTTGATAAGTAGGGTCTGTGTGTAACGCTGGTAAATTGGGACATAATTTTCTCGCAAAGCATTGCGCAAGCGATGCAAAGGAATTTATAGTGAAGCCAGTAGACATTTTTCTACATCCTGTTGATCCATTTAAGACATTTTTCTAACTCTGCACTAATACTTGCATATCATTTGTGACTCAAGCTACTGTATTTTCTGGTCGCTAACATTGTGAGCATCGATTTCATTGCATGAATGTTGTTTAATAAAAAAAAAAAAAGAAGCGCCGGTCAACTGGCAGGTTTGACTTTATTAAGTTATTCTCCAGACAGGTCAAACCTGGTTCAGGCAGTGAATTTGTCAGGTCACAACAATTTTAAAGAGACATCAACCAAAAATCGGGGAAATGACACTGACCTGACCCTTTTCTGGGCTTTGGTTAGCTTTTCTGAAACAAATCCCCTCGACTCTTCCTATTTTCATGATTCAGGTGAAGCACAAACTGCTTTCAGGAACTTCACAGAAACCTACTTCAAAGAAAGCCGGGAGATCCCCTTAAATTGTCCAATCCTAAAATCCGGCAGAGGTGGTTTAATTCATGTTGGAAAAACACCTGCCTAGATACACGAGGTACAAACAAAAAGACTCAACAAGCCCGCTTCTCTGAGCTACAAACTGCAGGTTATGTGGTTCAGACTTTCAAAGCAAGGGAACTTCCTTTAACAACTGTAAAAATATGAAAAGCACCCAATTATTTAAACCACAGCAGAAACAACCTAGAGATCCAAATAAAACTTTCATTTCAGTTTTTTTTACTGCTACTCTTGGTATCACATCTTTAAATCTTTAATAAAATGTCAACCTCAATGGTGTTTATTTCACCCAACCTCTTCCAAAGCATGACTGTCATGCAGTATTAGGAAGCAACACACAGTCTGTTACTGTTTGTAAGGTTTTAGCCCCATTGGGCAGCTTATTCTGAGAAAGACAAACATATTCCAGTCATCTCACAGAATGTTAAGGACAAGATTTTAAAAAAAGATGATAAAAAAATGCCTACAGACATGTGAGAGAGGCATGATGAATTGATGGCACTGTGACAGGATGACGCATGCCTCTAATTCCCCACCCAAACTGACAGCTCTAGTGAGAATGCCATGTATTTCCTCATCTTTGCTGATCACTCCACAGTCCATGTGCCATTACAACTAAGAATAAATATACTTTGGCCCGTTTCCTTCCTGACCTTACTTTACTTTTCGCCCTTTTCGGTTGAGCCTGTGTTGAAACCTGTCAAAGGTTTTAATTATTTGAGAATAACAAAGCAAAGAACACATTTTTTGAACATCATTCCTTCCAACAAGCCGCAAGTCTAATGCAGCAAATCATCCCTAATCTTCTCATTAAAACAGTGGGGAACCACTGTGGTATAATTATTTTCTTAAGGTTTTTCTTAGGGTGTAATTGTTACATGGTTTACCAAAGAAAGCAAGGAAACACTTACAAAATTTACTAATTTTGAGTGCTGGGAGCCCTAAGACGGCAAACAGGAAAAAAAACACAGAGAAACATAGCTTATTATGGAAACTTTCCTCAGCCAGTGGCATCCAAAGCAGATGAATCATGTGGTGATGTTGAGCAGGTCAGGTCTCGGTACTGCCCATCAGGATACAGCACTGGCATCTGACAAAAGCCCAGTTTGGAGAGTTGTGTCTATTGCTATAGCAACTGGCAAGCTGAAAGGACCTTGTTGTGGTGAAAGCTGCAGCTACACTTCACCAATGTTATGATTTAGGAGCCAAAGGCCACAGTCTGTTCCTCACGCTTCTCTGTGGCAGCTTTAACATGCTGCGCTTATTATGAGCATGCTGAAAAATCTGCAGAGATTACAGGTTAAAACAGCTGGCCCTCCCCTGGAGAATCTCACATCAGTCGTACCTTCAGGGTTCCTGAACATTTTGAACAATTTCAAATTCCAGACACACATGTCCAAATATTTGTCAACTTTAGAGTAATTTATTCAAGTAAAGCATACATATTTAACTGATCTGTACACTGTTTAAAGTTTGGTTTGAGTGTGCACAGAAAAAGACAAAAACAACAAAAACATCAACAACAACAAACAAAAACCGTATATAAAGCATTTACTTATGTACATCCCTTTTAATCCACCTTTAAGTTAACCATGCATACCTGGCTGATGATGATGATGATGTATCCTGTGTTACAGTTACAGAGTGCAGAAGTCTAATAATGATGCATTTTTGTTTTTAACAAAAAACACTAACAGAGGTTGGACATTATTGTCTGTGTCAATGACACACAAACCACCAGAGGGAGAAATAAACATTATATCGCCATTATTTTTAAGACTGTGGAAACCATATAGGTTTCTGGTTCATATGTAAAACATTTAGAACTTTGGTTATAAGTAATAACGTTACAAGTAATGTTAATGTCTGTAAACCGAATGGTGACACCACAATGGGTATTTCCAACTTTTTACAGATTCAAAGAAAAATGCTGTTATTTTTAATAATTTAGTTTTAGAAATTCTTGATTCTATGTTGTAAAAGGTGACAAAAATAATTTGACGACAACACTTTCTAGTTCAGAGAGATGTAGAGACATAGGACAACGTGAATACTGTAGGTAGGTTGATTCTCTAGCCTGGAGACTCATGTATTATTGTATTCCAGGAGTTTCCTTACCCTGTAATAGGCTGTTGACAGGGGCAGCAGGGCAGCAGCTACTGTAAACTCCTCGGAGGTGGAGCAGTCCTGCAGGGCAGACAAGAAGAAGTGTGAGACAAAAAGACAGGAAATATTACAAACTCTGAGCAACTTTTCAACACTCTACCTGAAAACCTAGAAGCACTGATTTCCCTTACCCATGATAGACAGACAGTGGCTAGAGAGCCTTCAGTTTTGTTTCAGCAAAAAGGATAAACTCCATAATCCTGGATCAGAACTGGCATGATCTAAGTGTATAACTGATAACCTGCTATAAATTAGAAACCATGGAGACATGATTTGTGGCAAAACCAGGGGAGCAAACAATTCATCTTCATCAAAAACGTTACATAAAGTCTAGGCAAAGCTCAAAATAAGACTTGCCAAAACTCTCACTCCATTAATAGGCCATGTGTTTTCAATAAACTTACATAATCCACCTCCTTGACACAATTGTCAAGAGTCACTTTTGGTCAGATTATTGACAATGTCACAGTTAGCATTCTTGAACTAAACAGTCATACGAATTTAATTCAAATAAATGACCAAATGTTGCATAAAATCCAAATATGTTGTTTGTGAAATTAAAAGAAACATCAAACAGCCACAATTAGTCAGAGAGCTTTTTCTATTTATAAAGAGAACTTGCTTGTTCAAGATAAATGTATTCAAATGAAGGGTGCATGAAGGGGCTTAAAGGAGAGAGGATTAGGGGCCCAAACTAAAGTTTTCAAACTGAGAGCCCATAAGAGTGATGAGAATAGGTAGAAAATATGCATGTTGGGTTAAAAACTACTTGACTAACAGGAAATTGGTTCTTATCTCTGGTAAGCTGTGTTGGGATTTATTTGCTGAAGAAGAGTGGCCAGAGGAAGCTTGATTTAAGACCCCCTGCAAACAGCAGCCTTGATTCCGACCTCTTAACCCCCAGACAGAAAACGAGTTCATCAAACGCAACTTTTGCATTTTTCATCCACCGCCTGTAAATGCAAACATCTAGAAATATTAACTGAACAGCTGCAGTTTCCTAATACTGTGAGATAAGATCAAAGGAATGCTACTCCTTCAGATCATGGTCAGCAGTGGAGCGAGGGGGGGTCTATTACCGCCGTTCCTTATGACAAGAATGTACCGAGGGAGAAAATGCGAAACACATGAAAGCCTGCCCCCCTGTCGACCAAGCAACATAGTTTCTGTTTTACTTGTCACAAGTGTCTTTTCTTTTTTTTTCCTTTCTCATTTGGGTTGCGGTAAAAATGTTCCAGCTTGTTGGAGTGGCACCAAAGCTTTGTTTACCAGCATCCATAACAATGCCACAGGTCACAGGAGTTCATGGACCGCAGTCAAACAACAACAAGTGGAAATTAACAGAAAAAAAAGTGTGAATATAATGAAAATGGCTTCCGCTGCGGTAAAAATAAAGAACACTTCCCAATATTCTAGCACATCATATCTTATACTATATACTTGGAAAAAGAATATTCCACATCTACATGTTTATTCTGTTTTTGATGTGTTGTCATGCTTAAATGTTTAAGATCAAATAAATTTGTAAGGCAGTCAACTCTGCTGTATTTAAATAATTTCATCCATTATGGAAAAAACAGCCTGTTTATGGCACAATGAAGTAGGGGATAAGATCTCAAAACAACACATCACACCCTGATTTAAATACATTTAACAACATTATTGACTTCTATTAGCCTGCAACTCCATTTTTAATCCTTTGTGACGAGCAAACTACAACGAGAGAAAACATTCACCAGCAATGAACCTCTGGCATTCTGACATGCACAGTATTTCAGAATGGCGCTGGACTGTCACTGTGGTCAGTCACTGTGGTCTGTCATTGTGACCACACTGTGTCAGTCCAACACTGTGGTGGTAGTATGATGACTTCATAACTTGCTACAATTTATGGCAGCATGAAAGCTGCTCTCTACCTGAAGATCTTGATAAGCTAAAGCATATGTGTGACATGCAGCAGGACAATAATCCAGGGCATACCAGCAAGTTCACATCAGAATGGCAAAAACCAAAATGAGTTTTAGAGTGGCCTAGTCAAAGTCTGCAATTAAAATTGTTTGAAATGATGTGAAATGCCCAGTCTTTCATTCCTGATTCAATTTGATGATCTGAAACATTCAAATCTGACAAAAAAAGAGCAAAAACTGAAGAAAAAAAAAACATATTGGACAGAAATACTCCCCCCCCACATAACTACAAAGAGACCATGTTCAGCTCTACTTTCATCTTTGTCAAATCTTTACCTTTATCTTCTACGGACAAACGGAGAAGCTAATAGCAGCTTTGAAGGTCAACTAACACAGCCTAGAGATAGCAGTGAAATCCAGATATGATGGCATAGTATGAGATTAGGTGGACTGACAAGTGAAAGCCGAGAAGGTAATATATTGCAGGCTCAGTAGTCGTCACTGGGTTGAATAGAGGCATGCAGCGCACCGCAGCGGCAAAAAGCATGTTAACCTATTAGGGATTTCAAGAATGAGAGTGAGAAGTAATTGTCGCTCTGCACGTCTGTTCTAGAGGACACCCTGCTGCCTTCATTTCCTTCCATTATTTAGTGGATGTCTCACCACCATTCCTAACTCCTGAAGCTCCTGGAGCAGGAATGCCGAGGATGACTAACACAACTATTCTCTCTCTGACACGTATGCAGCCAAACAAACAAGGAAAAAAAAGGAGGCTGTGTTTGCCAGCATGCAGGATGTGAAGAAACAGTAACTTCCTGTGAGTTTGAGAAAAGTTGCACTTTCCAGGAAATCTCAGGGATGAAAATACGTCTGTCATAGAGGTCAGTGAACAAATAAAGAAAAATCTGAAGGAAAAAGTCGTGTTTTCAGTCTTGAATTAAAAGGAGTAGAAGATTTCTGTACATTTCAGATTTGCAGAAAGTTGAATCAGACGAGCATGTAAACTAGATGCTACCTCCACTTTTAGTTCTGGTCCTGAGAACACAAGACAAATGACCTCTGGGGTCTCAATGGTTCATACAAGATAAGAGACTGAAATTTATTCAGGTGCCAGACTATAACTTTACAATAAAGATTTCTACTGCATCCCCAGACATCCACCCTTGCCTGCCATCTAACGTGCATGGCCCTAGACACAGATGTTGCTTCCAGCAGGACTTCCATAGCATCAAAGGCCTGACCTGCAGGTGACCAAACTCTCAGAGGAATAATTCAGACAACCTATTGAATCCAGGGAACAAGGAATATGAGGCAGTTTTGAAGGAAAAGCAGCGTTCAACTGGTACAAGTTCAATGCCAATATACCTTTAATTTGAGGTTTTAGCCTCTTTTTGTTAACTGCTAATCAATAACTTGAGTTTTTTAATCAAAAACCATTTTATCTGATGTTTCTGCAATAAACCAGGTGAATTTCTAACCTTTACACTCAATATTACTCAGAAACTGCAAGAATTATAGTCCTGTTGGGTTTCAGGAATATAAAGTTATAAACATTACCATGCAAATGGTGAGGGAGTTTGTACTATAAATAATGGGACAAAGAATGAATTCCACAAAACAAACAAACAAAGCATGAAACCCGATTAGAAATATTTAACTTTTATTTAGTTGTGAATATCCTAAGAAAACAGTTATGGGAATGAGACTGGGCAGAGATTCCCAGTGACCCCGGCACATAAAAGGTCATAGCTAACAAGACCAACGAGGCAGAAAGGGGGCCCTGCTCTCACAGCAGGAGAATCATATTTGATCTAAAGCATGTAAAAATCTCATAAAGCAAATGCTGAAAGAATTTCAAGTCTCTTCAAATGACGGCTACGTACTCACTTGATAGGAGTTAGATTTCAGGGCAATAAACGAAAACATGTACAAATTTCTTCTCCAAGAACATCTGTGTTTAACGTGTGCTCTGCTCCAGCCGTACCGAGCTCACGGACTGCGTGCTGTTGGATCCGCTGCGCACGGACTTCCCGCCTCACAGTAAACTGCATTTCAGAGTGTTTTTTTGAGCACCATGGTGAGGCCCTTGGCCATAAGAGCGCAGAGGGCTCATAATCCTATCTGACAGGAAATGTTTGAGATGCCACGACACATCCACAGCAGGGCTCATTCCCCCACATGGCTTGCACAATGTTAATTTTTAAAAGCTGCAGCACTGACCTGTGTGTACAAACACACTCACACACGCATGCAGGCAAACAAACTAATTAGTGTGCAATAAATGAGTAAATGCCTAAGCGAAGGTCAGTGCTGTGTGTGATTAATGGCAGAGAAACTGCACAGAACCTGATTAAAACAGTCTAAACAGAAAAAATGAGTAACATCACTTCATTCCTGATCATGTGTCAACATTTTTTCCTGAAAGACAAAACACATAAAAAGTACTAACAAGGAATAGCGCCTGATTATAACCTTTTAACTGCTGTAAACTGTTATGTCACTTCCTGCAGCTGTGAAAACCGTTCAAAGAGAAACATTGATCATTGACCAGATCCAACCATGTTAGTTTGAAGCTCACGACAAATGTTGTGATTGGCCTCAGAAGAGTGAGGTCACTGCAGATCAAAGTGTCATATTAACACATTTTCCAGAAATTGGAATGAGGACAGAGCTAGACTAGACAAAGCAACATTTTTAACAGCGGACGTCACGCACGCAAACAGATTCGCCTGGAACATCTTTTTCTGAGGGGGGTTCTTACGTGACAGGGCGTTGAAGGCGAGGTCACTGCAAAATCTGAAACTAATTACTGGCCACGGCATTTTCTATTTATATTTATTCCACAGACCATCTGCGGCTGACACCCCCATGGCAGAAGAAACTGAACTTGAGGGCAGAAACAAGCCTGCTTGGCATCTAAACAAACCTGATGACAAAAACATTCAAAATCAATAAATTAGAGGCACAAACAGACCTCACAGAAAGCCAGACTATCATTTACCCCTTGTTTCATTTTACAAAAGTGCACTCTATATCAAATCTCTTCTCCATGTGTTAAATAATTACTTTTTTCCACATATTGCTGTAGATCACTTCTTTTTTCAGCAGGCTGCCAGAAGGAATCATGAAGGGGAAACATTCTTTGAAACACCCTCAGAAACTCTTATTTTCTGTATAATTATATAGTCATAACCAACAAATTTCAGGCTATGCTTAGACATGTTTAAAGTCAGGACTTACCCATCTTGAGATAAATACATTTATGGATAAACTGAAAGCTATTTTTGCATCATCTTGCACTGACTAAGAGCAATTTGATATGGATTCAGATTTAAATGATACGTTTAATAGACATCCGTGTCCTCTGCATATTCCATTATTTTTTAGGGGAAAGGAATGCTAGGAATCGGAAGTCCCCCTCCAAAAAAAACTGCATTGAATGAGGACAGTTACAGATTAATAAAATCTCTGGAATGAGCTGATTCAGGGCAGTAAAACATGAAGAACTAACAGCAAGGACACAGCCATTTGGGGTGAGTAACGACTCATTATGAGCCACATGAAACATCACTGACACTTCCTCAGGATGCTAAAGAATGGCAGCACCAGGAAGTGACAAACAGTCTGGGAAACAAAAAGGAGAACTATTGTTTCTAAAATGATTTCAATGTATTACAGGATAACATAGTCAAAAATACACATTTAATTTATTATAAAGATTTTTTTGGGGGGATGACAAGACTATTAAAGAGATATTCATTTAAATTGCATTTTAAAGTAATACAAATTAAAATACAAAAAAAAAAAAAAAAAATTAGATGGAAAAAAATGTATACGTAATTTTGTTTTCTGTATTCAATTTTTGTCTGGACATCATCAGATTTTCGTAATTAGGTTTTGTTAAATTATGCTGCATTTCATGTCTAAACAGGATGTTTATCTTCTCACCACAAATGCATTCTCAGACATCTGGAAGAGATTTATGTGCCAATGAGCATTTCTGCACAAATCACTTATGTAGGTATGGTCTAGCTTTGGGTACTCAAGATTTCAAAAAGATTACTTTTTAAAGTGAGTAAAATATTTTTCAAATATTTTCTGATATGAAAAACAAAAAAGCCACAGTGTGACATAGATTTTCTCAATTCCTCCCAAGTCCAATTTTACCGAGAAATCAAGTCTCTAAATCGAGAAGTGAAGACTTTTTCCCCCAAGTTCAGATCAAGTCACAAGTATTTGTGATACAAATTTAAGTCACGTCTCAAGTCTTTCACCCTGATTCAAATCTTTAGATCATGATACACAGTTTGGCTTTAAATTGTTTTGGTAAATACTCTGATAATGTGATGCTTTCACTCAACTAACTGTGAGGATTTTGTATTGGTTTACACCTACTCCTATGTACAAACCACTTACTACTGAGAAGCAACTCACCTGAAGGGCGCAGTTCATCATCCGAACAATGTAGTCGAACTGCTGGTGGTCCAGTATGGCTCTGTTCTGCTGAACGTGGATACTCAGCTCGTCAGTAAGACACTGGCGAGCTGCCTTTCCTTTCAGCGCACGCAGCGCAGCAGGAAGGGTCTGTCAACACAGTGATCCACAAATAAATAGATAAAAAGTGAAGAACTGTTGGAAAATTAAGTAAGTAACCTGATAAGAGAAGTTGCAATATATGTCTGTAGTTTGTGAACAAAAAATGTCCGTTTCCCTTTCAGTCGATTTACTCAGTACAACACGTGAATAAGGGATATCACATGTCTGCGTATCCTGGCTGAAGCCACTTCTAATCACGCCTTTTGGCAAATGGCGCCCAAAAGGCCTTTACTCAGTTCTCAGGCTCTTCACCTCGCTAAGAATGCCTCTTGGATTCAGCCTGGTGAGCTGATGTTGGGTAGTTTTGAGAAATTAGTTTATTACATTTTGGAGGTGGAGGAATAGATCATGTTCTAATTGATTGTTCTAATCCATTGACTTGCTCCATGCTGACCTGCTAATTGTGGTTTTTGACCATTTAAGTAAAAAATCTCCTGAAGATGCAGGCAGGGATTATACAACACCTAAATGAAACAACTGGGATACATAAAGTAACTGGCAACAATTCATGTGTGACATGATACAGACTGAGAAAGATGCAAAAACTGATGATCTTCTATGCTAAAATATGAATTTACTAAATAAACTGTTTCTGGGAATACGTCCAAAAAGAGTTGATTAATGATCCACAGTATCTAATCTAGCGCCTGTATCCCAGCTGGGACATATTGCAGTCATAAAAGTGGAGAGTTGCTCGCAGCTCAGTGTGGTGTAACTCAGAGGAAAGATGCTCTTGGCTAATGAGCTTCTTCCAAGGACGATTAGCTTCTCTGATGAAAGACGGTGAGAATCACCTTTTCAGTCTCCAGGGTCTTGTTATCAAAGATGAAGGAAATGCAGCTCTTCACCACCTCCAGCCTGCGAGCGCTGTTAAACACTGAGCCACATTTGCCCATAATGGACACTAAGACAGAAAACAAGGAGAGAATCCACTGGTGGTTAAAAAAAAAAAATACAAACAGGATTACTACATATTTCATATAAAATTCCAGACTCAACTTTCCAGAGCTCCCCAGTCCTTTGCAACCATTAAATGTAAAATATAAAAATTAACTGTGATTTTAAGGCAGGTGTGTCTACGGTGGGTGGAAAGAGGATAGAATGAAGAAAAGTCAGGAGGACAGGATAGAAAGACAGAAGCAATTAAACAAATGGCAAGGAAAGAAAGTAAGGAAATATGCAAGAAGGAATAAAAATAGAAAGGAAAAGTAAGAAGAAAAGGAAGCATGCTAAGAAATAAGAATAGAAATATGGACACGCTATTTACACAATGGGATAAAGAATAAAATAGACTCTGGAAATACAAATATTTTCCATACTCTTAAATTATTTTTCTTTATTTCTCCAGCTCTTGAAAATACTAGAATAATATCATACCAACGGGAGGTCCGGCAGGAACCACACACTTCTTCTCCGGTCGTGTAGAAACAGGAGTAAGGCTGTGTTTCGCCACACCATCCTGCAGCATCTTCTCCACCTTTCCATCATCGAGCAGAGGAAACGGTACCTGGTGCACGCGCAGGTGGGATCCTTCGGAGGGCCGAGGCACTTTCTGGAAAGCCATGTGGGGGTTGGGATTCTCCTACAGACCAAACATAAAGAAAATCAGAAAAATTATTGAATAATACTGAATTGTGTAAAATACAGTTCAAGTCATCAATATGTTACATTTTATAGTTTACCCGCAATGATTAGTGTTAACAGAAACTGATAAAAATCTTATTTACAGCTCATCTATTATCATACACCATATGTGGAATTATTCAGCCATCGACAACAATCATAGTTAGTAAAGTACGCTCTGAGGAAAATTAATTTCCCACCCCTGGTGTAAAGTGTCTGTACAGTGCAGCAGTGTTTTACCAGAAAGAATGAATCTGTTATTTTTGCATGAAGCCTTACATTTCTGAAGAGCTGCTCTGAGAGCTCCCTGATGCGCTTCTGCAGCATGACAGAGTTAGCTTCCTCTTCCTTAAAGCTTTCCACATCTAAGGCCACGAGCTGAAAAGCACAACAGAAAGAAAGAAGACACACCTTGAACTGCCATGTAAAAACATTTAAAAATCACATCTCTCTAATGATCAAAATTGTGCTTTGAACTTTTTATATAATTAAATAGAAAAATTAATTACATAAAAATATAATTGGGAACTGATGCTGCATGTGCAAGTTATTTAGCAAATCTATAATTGTAACAAAAGAAAATATCAATTTAAGTATAGGCCTATATTTGATAAAGGTATTTAAAATACAAAATGTAAATGTAATCGCTATAGACATAACTAAATAGTAGAACAAGCTCAGCATCTATTACATAGTTATTAAGCAATTTGCTGCATAAACATTTCTATAAAACTGTACTTGGTGTTTGGTGGCACCATACCTCATCGAAAAGATCACAGGCTCGGTAAGGTGGACCTCTCTCTGAAACAAAGCCAGCAAAAGCCATGCCATCCAAAACCTTGGTCAGGAAATCGTTCTCAATGAGGCCTCGCTGGCCCAAGAAGGCAGTCTGGAAAATGTCAGCATTAGAGGGGTTACAATTCAACACAGATGGCAGCAATGCGATCTTACTCGGACAGATTTACTGCAGAATAAAAAACAAGCACTGTGATCACAGCAGTTTCAGATGTGATCAAATATTTCAAAAAAAAAAAAAAAATCTCTGCAAGGGTTTTTTTTTTAATAGTTGAAAACATGTTATTCTGCACACACAAAAAGGGAAATAAATCTAGTTATTATAAATAACTGCATGCAAATGAATTTAATTTTCTTGTGTAATTATTTGTGCTTGTGGGCAGAGGAGATAAAACAGTCCAGTCAGAAATTCCAGGCAGCGCTTTAGTTGATAATGTGATCCATGTGGGGTACTTTAAGGATGATGTGCTAATGGGTTACAACGGAGACACCACAGACACGAACAAACAAAAGTCCCGGCACAAAAGAAAATGGTAAACCTAATGCGTTTCATATGGCACTCCACCGGTCGGTCTATGCCCGGGTTTACAGTTCTTCATGCGACACTTTGATAAACAGAAGGATAGCATTGGTGAAGAGTCATGGTTCCCCCCCACAGGACACATATTAAACAATATGCATACTCACACATGCACACACAAACACAAACATTATACATCCCCTGACAAGTTTATCTGTCAGGTCTTTGTGTAAATCCACCCACATAGCTCACTAAAACATTCTTGGCAGATTAAAGGAACAATGTGTTTTATGAGAAGAAATTGCTTAACAAGTTTATTTAAGGGGGCAAGTTGGAAATTTTGATTTTTGCTCAATTTTGCCCGTGGCAATTCCATACCAGAAATATCTCACCTTGTGAAAGTGAATAACAGGCTCTGAATGGATGCGGATGAGCTGCAAGCAAGACCTGTAGCCCTGGAAGAGTTGTGCAAACAGCCGGAGAAAGACGGCCCTCACCTCTTTGTCCTGGCACGCACACGTAAACACACAAACATAAACGAAAGAATTACTCATCAAAAAGCTATGCTACAAATGCAGTCTGATAAGTTCATTACGCAATAGACATGTTGTTTGTCTTTAAGGTAATGGGTTACTGTCAGTGCCCTCACTCCAGCACTGACCTTTTTCTGATAAGAAACTATTTCTGAGAAGAACAGAGTGCCCCCTTCAGAGGGGAACAGGAGGCTGTCTGCTCTTAAAAATGAGACATTTTAAGAATCATGAATGTTGCCAGGTCATGGTGTGCATCACTTACCAGGAGTTTGAGGTTGGAGGGTGCTGTGCGTGGCGGAGGAAATGCATTGTCTGCTATCTCCAAATCAGGGTGCAACACCTGAAACAAAAAAAATTTAAAAATCTCCTCATGTTTTCTTAATTTTCAGTTCATATTTATTGACGTTCTTTCAAAAGACGGGCCTAAACAGGAAAATGCTGTAAGTTCTGTAGTAAAGCTGTGTGTTTACCAGGGACAGAGTAGACTGAGTTTGATGCAGAAGAGGTTCAGGGAGCAAGGACAGGTGGATGCACTCTGGAATCTTTATAGTTCCTCCATCCAGGTCAGCAATAATAACATCCAGCTGATGAAACGGACAGATGATAGAGCAGATGATTTGACTGAAGCAAAAAGATAATACAGGTAGGTATATATATATATATATATATATATATATATATATATATATATATATATATATTCTAAACTGTGAAAGTAAATACTTTAACAAAATGCTTAAAGTAAGTTAGTGAGTTAAAATGAGGACTCACCAAATCCTGGATGTCATTCTGAAACATGGAATGGACTCCGATGACGAAAGGCGTGGGTGAGCTCAACACCTCCAGCAACCGTGAAGGTAGAATAGGGATGTATGGGTAGCTGAACATGTAGAGGAAAGACACTGACAATTAGCACACGTTACAAATGCAATTCTACTGATAGAAAACAATTCTTGGCAATGTTGAAATTAAATGTTTCATAATCCAAATGAAAAAAGTAAGAAATCACCCCAGGCTCCATCCAATACATTTCCCAAACGTGGTAATGAAATATTGTACAAGCTTTTGGAAAATTTTTAATTAACGTAATTTACTAGAAACTTGAACGTATTTAACAGTCATTATGTGCATCTTCTCATGTCTAAACACATTTCTTATAATCCCACTATGCCGATATTACTCAACACTTGTATTGTGCAGCACAGATGTCTTACACCTTAAAGGCATGTTTTGCATTGTGAAATGTTGAGTCATAGTACATTTAGAGTTAGGCTGCAAACACTTACTTATAAAAAAACCCTCACAGGAATTTATCAAACTTAAATTTGATACTTTCTAAAACTGGATGGACAAATAATTTAATACATCTTCAGTTGAATCTGGATGTTAAAAGGTTCAGTTCATGAACTGTAGGTTTATGGATGCATCAAGAATCTTGCAAGATCCAATAAAAGTCCTGAAGGATCTTTGAATTTATTAGGCAGCAAACAGTCCCTCCTGGTAACGACGCTGGTTTTGCGAAAAAAAAAACTAGGTGTTTACTTTTCATTTTGTGTTCCTCTTTTGTTTTTTATATGTAAAGATATATCATTTCTAGTGTTAGGCTATCATCGTCTATGGCTTTTATTCCACAACCTTTAACATACTGAAGTGTGTTGCAATTTATTTAAACATAAGACCTCAGGTGGGAACACTTTATGCGAAAAAACAATAACTTTTCACTTCTCCCGTCTTATTTCTTGAATGTGTGCTCAATGCCTGGCTCAGTATGTGCAAAAAACAAAACAAAACAAAAAAAAAAACAACAACTTTGCAGCAGCATTGTTTCAGCAACTTAATCATTTTTGTTCAATGCTACCACAGACAATCTTCAAGCATCTCGCCAACACGTGCTGCAAACAGCAACACTTCCAGTATGTTGGTTCATATAGAGTGGTCAGGATGGTTGCTTATTTTGAGAGCAAATAAGAGAGTAAATTAGAAAAAAAAAGTCCTGACAGCTTTAAACAACCTCTTAGTTAAAAATGAGTCCACTAAACTTATATCTCAGACTGCCATACGATGTACCTAATGCCAAACTCACTCATTCTTTTACACAGCATCTCCTAGAGACTGTTATTTTAAAAACAATAAGTAGTTTGTAAAAAAAACCCTCACAGGAATTTATCAAACTTAAATTTGATACTTTCTAAAACTGGATGGACAAATAATTTATACAATACAATAATTTAATATTATTGTACTAAATTTCTGTGATTTTATACAAAAAATAAAAGTAAAAAAAAAAAAAAGAAAGAGTGGAAATAGGGATTTTGTGAACTGGTGCAACCCCAATAAAAACACATAAAAATTAAAGTCTAGTATGGTTTTAACATCCTCAGGTTCAGCGGTATAAATAGTAAAGCCTTGCTGAGGCATCTGAGCTGGCATGCATGCTGCTAGCCAGCCATGACGAGAAACTTGGATTAAGGGTCTTGCCAAAGGACACTGAGTCACAGGAGAGACCAGGATGAAGCTGTGATCGTCATCTCTGAGAACTGCAGTCCAGCTATCTTTATGAATACATCTAAAAACATAACCTCAGACTGGTACAACTGGTTTTATGTACACTGGCTTTGGTGGTATACCCGTTTTGCTACATTATTTGCAAAACAAGGCCTTTAATCTTTGCTTCATCAGATTTTTTTTCCCCTCAGGGACTAAATGTCGACTTGCTTTAAGGTATAACAGAATCCACTGTTTTAAAATAATAATATTATGACCATCAACAAAATCTTGCAACATCCAATAAGCACTGACGGGCTTGTTGCAGTATGATGTTGCTATTCAGGCAGAAAAATAGCTATGCTATTTTGGTGCATAGCTCGACACTTATGAACATTAATATCAGAGACCTGGGTAAAAAAAAAAAAAAAAAAAAAAAAAAAACGTTTTGAACTATTATCTAGTCAATCCGAAGGTCTCAAAAGGAAACTGATATAATCCAGCCATGTCCTAAATGAACAAGGATAAAAAATAAAAACAAACAAACAAACAAACAAACAAAAAAACATAATAGCTGGCACTACAAGTCTTTGCTGTCAAAAAATGATGAATATTTTGAATAGATTTTTGTCACAGTGCTTTGGTTGATCAATGTTTGCTGTTCACTGTTTATCAAACTGCTTTACATACTTATCAACTCATCAATTAAAAATATTGAGTCAAGAATTCAAATCATTACTGCAGTTATTTAGAAGAAATGTTATTTTGGCAAACGTGGCACAGGAAGACTGATGCATACATCAAGCAGTAAAGCAGGATAGAGGAAGTTCTGATTGGCTTACTAGAAAGAGGGGAAATAAAGGGAAATAAATTTGCAGACGGCACACTTGTGCAACAAAGTTTCTGGAAAGCAATAGGGACCAAGGTTAATTATCAGTAAGATCACAAGACACATGAGTCATAAAGTCTTCAAGTGTTAGTGGAAAGTCATGTGATTATTTGTCTGGACAGAAAATTTGTGTGCGCATTCACCTGTATCTTAGAGGAAACATGAGAGCTTCCAGGGCTCGACATGCTTCTCCCAGCCTCTGGTAGCTGCTGGAGTGGAACAAAACCTTGTGCTCTGTCAGAACTGCACAAAACAAGCTCAGAACATTTTGTATTCCTGAAAAAAAGAAGAACAACAAAAAACCTGAGTTATTTGTTAGAATCTGACTTGTAACTAACTCCTGACTTCCATCATTCTTCAAACGCTTCTCATTATGTGTGGAGAACTCTTTTAAACCTCAAAAAAACAGATTAAAACACCCACAACTCACATGGTGATTACGTAACCGTCCATCACGGATTCAAGACATGCTGCTACGATTTTAAATAAACACCATGCTGTTGGATCGGTTCGTGAAAGCCAAATCTACCACAGAAGAACCCTCGTAGAAACAAATGGGAACATCTAAAGCTGATTCACCATGATGATGGCAGAAACTGACATGTGATGTTTGAAACAACTTACTACAATGCAATTAAAGGGCTCATGACTGTTATTTTTATGGCAGAGAGAGAGTAAAAGTCTGAAAGTTGTTGGTGGGGCCTTTATTTCAGGAGAGTGCAAGTCACTTCATGTTTCATTGCAAGTCTGTTGAAAACTAAACTACCAGTTATTTACTTGGAACTTGTTTTCTGCTGCAAATATACATAAAAATGATCATATTGAGCTAGAATATTAATAAAATGAAATGTAGATGGAATATAAGAATACTCTATCTAGTATGCATTTAACTACTGACTTGCTTTCTTAAAAGCCAGAGCAGAACTCAGTTTAAAATAAAATATTTAAGATGCTTAACCTCGGAAACTACAGAAATAATAGTTGGAATTGCTGTAATTTCCCCGTCAACTGTTTTAAATTATTGAAAAGACACAGCTAAAATTTTTCAAAACTTAATGGAACAGTTTTCTGCAAAAAAGACAAAAGGAAATGACATACTCTGATATTTTATAAATAATATTTCAAATACCAGAGTGACAATCAGGATGAATTCTAAGTTTATAGTTCCTGTTATTGTTTCCTATCAAGGAACTGACAGACCAATTCATCACACATTGGAGTAATAAGAAGAGAGGAACCCTGGCAGACATATCCGCACCACTGGGGGCGCTGGGTCTGAGCGCAGCGCTTCAGTGATAAACAGGAAACACGAGTCCCAACAGACTCTTTCCAACAAATCAGCTTGTTTAACTAGACACAGTGGAACCAAATTATGTAATTTCAATGGGGTCTTCTTCCATCTTCATCTATTATTAACACATTCAGCAGATTGGAGAAGCTGAAGTTCAGGTTTGGGTATCAAGGTGGATCCAGGTGTGCACTTATCTCATGGAAACAGCGACGCATTTCCGAGCTGTAAATAAAGAAGTGACAGGCAGAGCCCCCGCAGAAAGAAGAAAAACAAAGGCAACAAACAACAAACAGCGGGGCTGTTGATGGCCCATTTTGTCTCGACCCCGGGGGGGGATGTACTTCCTGTGCAAAGTGACATGTTTAACACACATTCCTCTCCGGTGACTCTGTGACCTGTGCACACACAGAGCGATATGCCGGCCTGCATGTTTACACAGCCGTCCTAATATGGACATAAAAATGACCTAATCAGCGGGGATGAAACAGTCCTTTTTCTATCTATGTATAAATTATCAATTTATCTGTTCTCACTTATCTAAGTATAGATAAATGTATAATAAAAGGATCTCCATAAAGACGGTACAGAAGCCCTGCTGCTTTGCTGTCTGTGTAGGGAATGTGTTTTTCTGTAAAAATAAACTTTTTATCAAAAAACGATGACCAAAAATAATAACAACAGAAATTGGGGGACAGTTGATTAGTCCCTTTCAAGCTCAAAAATACAGAAAAACCGCATCAAAAGTAAAGCTGAAGCACATTTAAACTCCCAGTGTTCTTAACTGTGCTGCATTATCCTTTATGACCCTCAGAGTTAGCTAAACAAAATAAAACCAGAGTAGCTTTTCCACACATGTCAAATGGACGGTAAATGGAGCAAACAAAACCGTGTAGCGCACTTTGCTGATTAATGGAAGCAGGTTTATGAGGACCGACTGGCCTGTGGCAGGATTTAATGTCAACATTGTTATGCGTTTCCAGGTTGGCTGAAAATGCATAACCTCAGCATAACCCCAATCAAAGCTATTGTGCAAGTATCCCCCTATGCATGTTCTCCATTCTGTCCAAACAAAAAAAGTATGGTGTTAATGCACAAAGGAAATAGAGGCTGTCCTGGGTCAAACCACATTCCTCTGATCAAACGGGGCCAACTTTCCATTACAGAATAAATTTCAGGTGAATTATATTTAATTTCACCCTGAGCTAACAAATGCATGCTACAAAAGTGAAATAAGTGTGGTTCTTCACGAATGACCTAAAATACAAATTAATGTTTGATGGCTCATAATGCGAGTCATGCCAAACCATGACAAGGTAGAGTGGAGTGACAGATCTTCCCCCTTAAAGCAGCCAAACTAACACCAGATATGAGTCACCGTGGACAAGGCGTGTAATGCGTTTAACAAAGCACGTATCGCCAGCACAAATCCTTTAATTCCACACAATCAAACGTGTTGTAAAACCTACGCAATGTAAAACGTGAAGATTGCTTCGAATCTGGATCATGTGTTCATTTCAATTCATGCAAAATAGGACATGGCTGATGGGAGAAAACCTGAAAACATTTCTCCAGCAACATAAAACTCTTCATGGCTCATGGCGAGTCTCTTGACTGTGCAAAAGTGCAAATCATGTGACTAAAAGTACAATCAAGCTTCTACAAAGGAATAAATGTAGTTTATTTTACATGCAGTAAGCTGTGTTATATTGATTTTTAAAACAACATTTACAAGAAGATGTTATTTAATTTGATCATTTCTGCATAATGTATTTATTGGGCATTTAGTACAGATATAGGATACAAAAAGGCTACAATTAGTCACAATGTGTCCTAAATTATAGGATTTCAGAGCCTGGACCCACCTAGCTGCTGGAAGAGCAGAGCAACACTCTTGTATGTGACAGGTAACGTGTCGTTCAGAGGTGTTTGGATGAGCTGCCGATCTCCAGCTCCCAGGCTGAACAGTTTCTGCAGTACGAAGAGGAAAAACATGTCAGAAGGATGTTATGGTAAGTTTCCACAAGCATCACGCCAAGTGTCAAACTGCAACATAACAGACAATCAACAGATCAGATTTATGGTCAGGTAAACTGTTGTGTTTTAACCCAAGAAAACACAACTTTGGTAGTTGTTTTGTCATGCCTGAACAAATCAGCTACATCGGCTTCACTGGATCTTGTGACACAAGTTCACAAGAAGCCAACAGATCCAGTCATAATGACGAATTTTCGGGAAAGACTTCAGAAATGTTTTCAACAATTGTTTACAATGTCACTTTCAAGTCCATTTGTTGATGTAACCCAACTATCAACGCTGCAACATCTCCAGTCTGTGCGTGAGGAAAAAATTCCTGGCTGTGGTCCATATAGCAAAGTATTTGTGTATTGTGATGAAACTTGTGTAGTCATTTGAATACATTTTCAAAGACCAGAAAGGTTTAAAGGCTGTGCTTGAATATAGATTCGGATGCTTGGTAAGGTTACTTGTTTTAACAAAATGCATAGGTAACAAATGCCACTGATACCAGATTTAGATTTATTTGAAGCTGCCAAATGCACAACAAAATGTGCAGTTTTTCTCCATGCTGCTGTGTGAACAGACAAAAACTCCAAACAGCAGACTAAATACCATATTGGCAAAGAGTGAGTTCATAACATTTAATATATCAGTCAACAATTATTGCATTCCAAATAGTCCTCTTGACAAAGTTTTGGTGAGTACACTGGGATTGTGATAAGGATATGTTATTGTGAGGGCCTAATGTTCAACCTTCAGGCAGGTGTCTTATTTTTTAAGAGCAAACCTAATAGAGGATTAATTTTTTGTTTAAGGTTGGCACTTCATATGTTATTTTTTGGCATGCAATAAGTGCCAAATTTATGTGTTATAAGACATAAAACAAATTTAAGCTCCAAAAGATGTTTGAAAAAAAAGTACATCTGAAAGGAATCCCTAATAAAAAAATTATACATTAACAAAAAAAACCACAGCGAGTAGCAGACCTAGTTTTCATACATAGCAATCGTGTTTGGGTGTCTTGCCAACAGTCTACACATTTTCTTTCAAAACATGTCAGTTATTAATGACTTTCACGCGACTAAGGATTATCAACATGTACTTCAGAGGAATATCGTTAAGTCTTCAAAATGATGTATACTCTTCACTGTTTCATACTTATCTATTGCTTTTTAAACTATTTATTGAGTCTGCTTTTGCATTCTAAACTACGGAGACCTCCCAAAGAGGAAGGATTTAACAGATCTTGATTTTGAAAGAGCAATTCTTAAAAAATTTAAAAACGCTTCTCATCCTTGTCCGCAGTAGCCAGAGGGGATTTGCTCTGCTCAGAATAGTTGGAAAAAATCCTGGTCTGACAACAATTTCAGGCTTTGTCTGAACACGATGTTCCTACTGGCTGCACGACAACAATCTAGTCACACTGTAGACCTCGCCTCCATGCGGTGACTGACAGGGACTATTTCTATAAAGACTAGTGGTCTGGAATCCAGGCTCAATTAGCAGAGCTGCGTTGTATCTTAAAGAAAGAAGATGTACCTGAGATCCACCTGCAACAGGAACCTGGAATATAAATAGGTTGGCCACCAGGCCCTCCAAAGGGAAATTTAGGCTGTCGATATACACAGTGTAAATCAGCCCCAAGCATCCCTGTAGGGAAAACATGCAGAGTTTCATGCTTACAGTAAAATAAAAAGAAAATTCATTGCAGTAACATTTAGATCACTATTGGACTTTCTATGTAATTAAATTTTGCAGTGAAATAAGATAAGAAGCTCATAAGATACTACGCCTAATTTGCGCCAGTGACGTACATGCTCACACTTAAACCAACTTGACCTGTGCTGCAGACAGTATGAGGGATATCTCAGGATAACAAGATAAAACAATAATTTGACAAAAAATTCCAGGAATTTCTTCTGAACAAGCAGAAAAATATTTTTAATCAAGATTTAATCAAACAGTGCCTTATTACCCGGAATATTTCAGGATAATCCAGTCTGGACACGAGAATAAGACTTTTTGGTGCAAACACTTGAGCCGGCTGGATCAGGCCATCCTCCTCTGCCTCCTCATCTTCATCTCCGTCAGCCTCGATGCTTTTTGATCCCTGAAACATTTAAGAAAAATAAAACATTTTCAGGCTCTCAGAATAGAGTCATAGAGCTGCCACCTGACCGGAGAGCAAGCCAGCACCAGTAAGTAGCACCAAGCTCCTGGTTTAGTTTAAGGATACATAATGTGCTTCATGCTTATCACAGTCTGGTAGGTATCTGGCATGTATTACACAGCACGTGCGCATTCTTTCAGAAAAATAACACACACTGAACCAAGATGTTTGGAAGCAAAATGTGCAATAATTTAGTTTCAAATAATTCACTTTTATAGAGGGTTATAAAACACACAAGTTTACTACGTATTAAGCCTGAAAAAAGTTGTAAAAGAAAATTTGCTGCAATACTTCAACAAAATACAAACAGCTTGACCAAATCTATCAGACATTTTCTCTCAGAGAAAAAAAAATGTTTTCGAAAAGTTTTGAATCAGTGTCTTATAACAAAAGCAGAACTAAACTTAAAAAAAAAAAAAAAGGACTAGGACTAAATAAAATATCAAAAATTATCCAAAGATTGCTTTGGATAATGTCTTAACACCATCGATGCAATAGAACTATATCATCTTATTATTTTTTAAGCAGAACAATATTAAAAACAAGATCTAACAAATATATGATGTATGTCACAATGTGTTTTGTTTATGTCTGTAATTGACAGGTTTGATCTTGATCTAGTTGACTCTTTTATTACCCAACAAGTGGCCTAATTAAATCATGGATAAATTAAATCCTAAATTAAACCCTGCGAACATCTGAAGTATTTCTCCAGACTGCGAAAAGATATTAAAAGTCTGCAATGGTCTTGGGAATGTGGGTTTAAGGTTCCCAAGTCAGATGTCAGTCACATTTCTCTATCAATCTTAAAATTTGGTTTAATTATTAATCAAAACACCGGCTGCCGGAATGTTCTCAGAGATTCACGTGAGCAGCGAAGGATGTCAGCTCAGACAGAAAAGGTTGTCAAAACACCCTCAACTTTCCGGAGGATCTTCAAAGCTTTAAGATGAATATTGGAATGTGTCTCTGTTTGCAGGAATGCAAGGGGGCAAAAATGTATTTAATCTAATAATTAAGACCAGAAAGACAAAACAGAAAAAGAAAAAAAAAAGTTGTGGTGCTAAATTCAAAAGTACATTTTTCCAAGTACAGTATTTATTATCCTTGTGTCTTCATCATATTTCAGTTTTAGATGCATTTGCATTTTGGTGATTGTCTTTGCGGATATCATCAAAACTGACAGCTGTAATAAAGACAAAAGTGTGTTTTGAAAACAGAATTAATCTTTTCTTGTTTTCTGTTACAATTTAATAAAAGTCAACACTACCAAGTGTTCTGGCTTACAGAACTAATTCCACTAATAAATACATTTTCTTTTAAAATGAAACACTACGTTGAACACGTTCTTAGAAAACAGGAAGTCTTCTCAACCATTTTTCTCAGCATAAAGTTGACACACAAAAGCTAAAAAAAAATAAATAAATAAAGAGAGACTGAGGGTTTAACTCTGAGTTTGCACTGACTCATTTGGTGAGCACTTCTGCTTTTGTTACTGAAAGTGAAAAAACTGTTCATGACTAATGATTTTTTTTTCTTTTATGGTAAATCCAGTCCTTTTTTTTCATTGCATGGATAAAATTTTGCTGACATTCTCTCTGATTCATAAGTGGCAGAATTTAGTTTGTGGTGGCTCTTGAAGCAACTGCAAACAGTCCTCCTTAAGCGGCCATTATTCTAGTTTCTTGTGCACCTTTTTCTGCCACATTTTTTCCTTCTACACAACTTTCCATTGGTATGCTTGATTACAGCACTCCCGATTCTTTAGCAGTGTCCTTTTCTGGGTCTCAACATTGGTAGACGGTCTGAGTTCTGCTAGACAAATGAGTCAGCAGTCCTCTCCACAGCTGTGCAGGATACTAAATAGCATTTCTCTTTAATATGTACCTGTGTATTTAATATACATTTTTAATATTCACTTTTCAGAGAAATTAGATTTGAGGTTTTCATTAGCTGTAAGCTGTAGTTATATAAATTAAAAGAGATAAACACTGGGAATATATAATTTTCTGTGTGATTAATTTATAAAGGATGAGATTCATTTTCTGAACTGAATGATTTAAATAAATTAACGTTTCAATGATACCGTCCCCATATATTATGTAGATCACCATCTATTATGCCTGGTAAATAGGTTATTTAAAAACTGCAATAACATTCTGCAGGCTGTCACGCTAAAGCTCAATTTGTCTTGAAAAATCAAATATGAAATGTGATTTCAGATTTGTTGATAATGGCAAGTAAAGAGAAAATATAAATGAATGTAACCACAATTTGGGACTACACATTATGTTAAGAATGTGTTGTCACTTCGTTATCAGTGTGCACAACATCAGTATTATAAAAAAACTACTAAAAATTTAGTACCTTATAACTAATATGTTCCAACTGTCATGAGATCAGGCTTTGCATGCCAATAATAATTGCATGATCTGCCTAATATTGGGCAATACTAGCATAATTTGCTGCTTTCATCTGTATCAGATAAGCTACACAAAGTAGTGATGAGCAATGGGAGCTCAGTCTGTGGGAGTTCAATCTGTAGATTGACCCCTTTGTAAAGATTCCTGAGAAAACCAAACAACTGGTCTCATTTTGGTCATTTTCTTCCCCTAAAGCACCACATTAAAGCAAACACTTTAAGCTCTGATGCTTTTGATTAGATCAGAAAATGTGCTTGGTGAAAGAAAAAAGGAAGCTAAGTATTCTTTTGATTACCACAAGCTGAGGTAAAATAATGTGGAAATACTGAAGGACTCATTTTAAAGATTCCACAAAAATTACTCCTCCGAAGTGGATGCATTTTTCAAGCACGACCGCCTTTCAAATTTAACGTGAAAAAGTTTCCCTGATCTAACTGGAATGTGATTGACGACCGCTGTCCACATGTGAAAGGATGTGAAGTCACCGTGGGCAGGGGGACAGGCGCCGTCTAAGGCCTCCTACAAAGGGCCAACACAGTGAAACAATTACCTCGGTATTCTCTGGGCTTTTGGTAGAAACACAGATTAACAAGTTCATTCTTGAGTATAAAATGTTCTCCTCCAAACATATGTGTTGTAATCAATAATTAATGAGAGCTCTGAACATTTATGCCGTGACCACTAATTTGTAGTCAAACCCAATGTTGTGTGCACGTGTGAATAAACAAACAGTCCTGGAAGGAGCATTGGTCCATCTTCTTTCTTTACAAGCGAAACTGTCAGCCAAATCAAAATTTATTATACAGGATCTAAACAGGTTTTTGTTTTCAAATAATGCCTGAAATCTTGGAAGACATCACACACACAATTTGGCTTTTTAAAAACTCCAAATATGTTCCAAAAAAAAACAAAATAAATAACACTGAAATTGCTAACAGAGTGAGTACAATTGCATTAGCTTTAAAGGTTTCTGACAGACATGCAAGCTAACCAAAGCACGATGGTGGCCTCATGCTCAACACTACTCCAGAAACATGAAATCAGGTTAGTAGTCTCATGAGAGACTTAAATCACATTATTTTCCCTCTGCACTCACTTCTTCGGCTCTTTTATTAATTTAAAAAACTCTTTTACATCGATGCATTTTCAGGCTGAGTGGGAGACGGGGTAGTAGGTCTCACCTGTAGATTTACTTCAGCCTCATAGAAGGTGAGGCAAGAGCAGTAGTGTCGGTCCGAATCGATGTCTGTCAGCACAACGGTGAAGAAGGTGGGTGCTTTCCTTTCTCTCGACAGCCTCCATCCTCCAGGCTGGCAGAACTGGAAACATATTCAGGGAGGAGATCATTTTTCCAATCTATAATGGATTATTTACAATACTCAGATGTAGTCCCCTCCACAATCATTGCATATGTGGGAATTATAATTAAAAATGATAAAATAAATGCAGTAGTACACTGTAATTCATTTATTTATTAAGTAAATCCCTAGATTTATCAAAATTATGGCTTCTGTTACACAATGTTCTCTTCAGCTCACCCCACAGTGTTTTCTACACGATGTAAGTCTTGGGACTAAGATGACCATGAAGGAAGGTTGATTCTATGTCTGTCAGACCATTTTTGTGATTTTTTTGGGTTATATTGTTTATGGTAATTATTCCTCTGAAAGAAGCATTGATGACCCACTTGTTACGCTTCTTTCACAGGTCACCAGATTTTTACATAATATGTGTGGGTTTTTCAAATACTTAGTAATACTATGCACTCGGACAAGGTTGCCTGGCCAGCCGACTTCTCCATCAGACCAACCTTTAGTGTTTAATCTCATTTGACCAAATCCCATGTTTAGCAGAAACTTCAGCAGCATCTACAAATTCCCATGTTTACGTTTGAGCTGACAGGACAGTAGACTTTTTCCTGCCTAATGGTTGTCATGGAGATTTGCATGACCCTTCTTGCTGCAGTTTTCTGACCGTAAGTATGGAGATTTATTTTACCTCCATTACCATCCTGACTCACTGTGTGGTGGCAAGATAAATATGGGCCCTAAAGGCAATATTGAGAAATTGGCCTCTCTGTCTTGTCATATTTTTATACAGAAAGAAACAGGCGCATCCCATGGCCATGAAAATGCTCCCTAGGGAAATTTTTAAAGAATAAGCAATATTCTTTAAAGATTTCTGGGCATCAGCGTGGTACTTCATAACGTCATGGTTAAACCTAACAGCCCTATGGAAAGCACAGACAGGACATCCTGTTCCAGTGCAGCAATTACGTCTACTCAGCATGCCATGTAGCAGGAAGTAGCATGATTAGGATTTATTTTCACTGAAAATCAGCAGAGAAGTCACATGTTACAGAGCATATGAATTGAGACGGATAGAAATGGAGGTTTTTTACTTAGCTTACTTATACAAAATGCCTTGGTCATCAAAAATGCAATAAATTTGTGATAAAAGCAAGACCCTCAGATAACACTATTATGCCTGGAACATGAATGATTTTAGTATTATTTGAACGGAAAACACATTGGAAAAGTATCACCTTTTCCAGTGAAAAAGTACAATTTATTCATTATATTACATGAGTAATATAATAATGTTAAAGATTGAACCTCAGAGAGGTCGACATACAACCGAGTAAAGCAGGCCTGACTAATGATTTCCCAACAATATTTTTTCCCCCTGAAATCTCACTGAAATAATGCACTATTTATATTTTCAATCACATTGTTTACTGAGAATTTAAGGATTGCACAAATTCTGTAAGGCATGCCAGACCTCAGCAAATTTTAGAAATCATTTGGGCACAGAAAATCAGAAACAGTGTTACCATAATGAAACATCATAAAAAGGATTAAGCGGCAGAATGAGTAATTTCCAAAGCTGACACACAGCATCTGCAGCTTGACAAAAAACATATTTTTTGTGGTACAGTGTTTAGGTAGACATTCATAGTTATAGATGGTTGCCTCTGATGCAATACCTATTGACTAGCTAAACTTTGAAAGTGGGAGTGCAACAAAGAAGGGGGGCAGAACACCAAAGGTAGGCAGGTCATAGAGTTGAATGTGTTTGTGTCTGGTTTTTCTCTGTTTTTGCTGGAGGCTCAATTGGCTCTAAAAATGTTGTTTAGACTGCTTCTTTGGTCTAACGAAGGGGAGGGGGAGATATGACAGGCGGAAAGAAAGAGTGGGCAAGAGCAAAACAGATGGAATATTGGATAAATGGATGTGTAAGCCAGTGTGGCCAAAAACCAAGAGCAGAGTAGATGGACAAAGGAGTCAGAGTGGAGAAGAAGAACAGGAAAAGGGAGATTATGAGCGGAAGCGAGGAAAGAAGGAGAGCGGGAGGGATTTGGCTTGTTCAAGCTGCGGTTTTGGACCAGGATGCCACCATCTTCCAGCGCATACAATAGACCTCAGGAAATCTGTTAAAAACTGCATTGTGGTGATGTGTGTGCATGTGTGATCTTGCGACCAGACAGGATCCAAGTGAGGAAAACTGAGCTCGTCCTAAAGTATTCCAGCTATGTCATTCATTGTTGTCATTGAGGAGATAAACACATTTGGAACTAAATAGCGCAGAAGATCACTGCAGATGTAATATCCTGCGTGTGTATGTGTATGTCCATGTGTGGACAATTCGACCTAAAGTCTATTACATGTGTGACAAGTGTGCTAAGGTATCATCCCTTTACTGATTGGAGTCAATGTTGAAAATATGTGACATACTGTGAAGTGACAGGAATTACACCGCAAATGGACTAAATCAGATTTCCAATTTCTTTGGAAAGCGCTGACCTACTGATAGCGTGACGCTCAGGAGGAGCATGGCAGATGTCACGGGCGGACAGCGGGGAAATGTAGGGTGGAAGGGATTGTCCCATCAGACCATCGGTTTCCGAAACCACACAAAAAACAAAGAGCATGCTGGGTCAGCACAGCCCCGCCACACCGCGCACAAAGTAAATGCACTGTGAGGTCAAAATGACCCCATCTCTTAAGACCATGGGAGGGTTAAAAACTAGCATTAAAAGCAAGCAAAATATTTCCCAACTTTTGAAATACTTGAGAAATCTGACATCTGACAAGCTTTCAAGATGTTCCACAACGATATTCACTGAGCCACACTCTCTCCATCTAATACACACAAATGCTGGCACTTACAAGAACCTGAACTTCTGTAATGTTATTTTAAGAATAAATGCTCACCAGTGGGATATACACACAAGAACACAAAAAACATCTGGCTTAAGAAATGTTATTTTTCTTTTTATACTTTATACACACAATATATTAATATGTATGTGAGCAAACCTGAGAAATTTTACAAGTGGAAATTAATCAGAGACATTTGAGAGACTGGAGAACTGGAAAAACAGTTGTACGAGCCTTGCCCTTTAAGTGACAAAGTTAGAGGCAACACAGACACTACACAGAGCCAGTGGAACAACCATAGATAAATGTTGTACATTTATCTATAGCACTGCAAAGCCATCCACTGCAGTGCAGTGAATGCAAAGGTCAATGCATAGGAAAGCTGACCTTTAAACTTTGCATGCCCACACGTAGAAACCCCCACATGGTGAAGATAAAGGGCATCTCTTGTTCCCAAATTAGACCCTAATCAAATGACATAGGAACTCTGGGACACACTTGCTGATGTCAAAGCAGACCAAACCGCTACCCTCCAGCTAAAGTCTCTGCATCATGTGCTGCAGCTCAACTTGAAAGATTTGCAACCACACAATTCAGCAAGCAACTAGCACTCCATATGGAGATAGACTTGCTAAACATAACAATGAGCAGCAATAATAGACAAGGCAACAGGGAGCTGTTGCCTGAGCAGGAAAAGATGACATTCTTATGCTATGACTGGACATTAAAGCCTGCTCAAGCCGGTGTAGGCTGGCGGCTACTGGAGCAGCAGCTACAGCTAAAGATGACTTAGGACAAAAGGCAGAGAGGCAACGACTTCTCACATCTTTGGCATCGCCTTCTTTGCACTTTGTTACGACACATAAGAGCAATCTGTCTACAAACCAACATCGTGTTACTGTGGAAATACAAACAGACTTTGGAGGATCGGAAACCCTCTCAAGGGTTCCTGTTACTACAAATTAGCTCAAACTCATAAATCCTTCAAGCAAGATTGTCAGTTTAGTTACAAATTGGAGGGAGAGAATCAACAAAAGTCATTGCATGTTTTGTGCACTTCAAAAAATAGATGGCATCATTAGGAACAAACATTATGTGGAAATATTGAAGCAACATCTAAAGACATTAGAAATTAAAATCAACCTCAATCATACAGAGAATTTGTAGGCATATCTTAACAGGTGAGTGTGATCAAGGCAACCTAAAAACCTGACCCAGTTACACTGGTTCTGTCAGGAGGAATGGGACAAAATTCTAGCAAACTATTATGAGAAGCTCATGAAAGTAAGCCCAAAATGTTTGGCCAAAGTCAAAGTTTAAAATTCAATTGCAATTTCTCTTTAGGAAACATTTTATCATAAGAACAGCTAATTTCCCAGTCTTCCTGCTGTGAGTGGCCAATAATTATTTGTATTAGAAGCAAAGGGGACCTGCATGTGAAAGAGCAGAGAAATACCACTGTGAAATAAGGTTTTAAAACAATGATAATATTAAGTTGAACATTTTTTAGGGATTAGCAGAGCTTCAATATTGAAATCCCAATATCCTCTCTAGTTTATTGATAATGTAAACTCCTACCTTAACTCTGAAAGTTGCCAATATTACTAAACTCATAATGTTCCATAACAGGCAATATGTAAAAGTTCAGACCAATAAAACCCAGCAAGTTATTGACAGAAATCGCTCTCTGGCAGCCTGAATGAACCGCTGACATGACTTGACATGTAGAAAATACATTCTCTGACCTTCATGTCTCTCTCTCTAATAATGAAAATGGCTAATTTGAGTCCTTTTCAGTTTGTAGCAGTCTTCGCTACAAACTCAAACAATGTTGTCAGTACTTACATGACTGAAAAATTTTTAATTGCACAATGCCGGCCCAGATGACTTGCCACCACTAATTTCACTAGCAGTTCTGAAGTAGATATGTTTTATTGCATGAAATATAAATATATTTTTTGTCTAGGAGAAAGCAACAGTAGCAAGAAACAAGTAAAGGAGGGGGGAGCGTACACCTGGAGGGAATCCTGATTACTGGACCTTTCCCTTGTGTCCCAGTCATATTGACTTTAAACCGGAATGACATCAAATTGTGCTTGAAAGCGTAATCTTTTTACAACCATAATATATGTTGATACCTGCAAATGGCCAATCCATAAAGTACAAAAAACACTTAAACATTAGATAAAAGCCCAACAGCAATCACAAATCTAGGAGCAATTTTTTTTTTTTTTTTTTTTTTTTTTTTTTTTTACAACAAAGCAATAAAGTGTGATAAAGTTTGAGAATGCCACTGTGACAGAGCCTAAATTTAGATTGACTTTCAGGACAATGTCTTGAGGAAAACATAGCAGATGCAACAACATGTCTTTCCATGATCGTAGTCCCTCTACTTCGTGCTTTCCTCATTCATATTGAAAAGGCTCATGGCAGGAAGACAACACAATGACGGAAAGCGCCATGCAAGGTGTCGGGTGCGAGAGAGACAGGGAGGGGGTGAAAAGGTCAATGGCGTGCTGCCTGGCCGGAGCTCCAGCTTTATCTGCTCTGCAGGATGAGCAGCGGACAAAACAAGAAAGGTTTCTACTTCAGCTGGGCGGCTTGGCGCACAAGCAAGTATGCTTGTTTCCCTCAAACTTGGCTTCTTTGGTCAAGGTCAGCACAATAAATACAAGAAACCAAACTATCAACAGCATGACCATAATAACACTGCTATTCAAATACTATTCAGTGGCTGCAGAGGTTTCATCCACTGAGCCACAGCTTTGGATTTATTACATAAAGCTCTGGGGTGCTGGTTCCAAAGCTCTTCTTCATGACTGTCACCAAAATGTTTGAGGATTTTTGTAGCTATGTTATGCAACACTCAGCACATATGGTTCATTTTATGGTTATTTTTAGATGACTGCAATCAAGGACAATCAATGTAAAAAAAATACAGTAATCTAGTCCAGCACTATATAGCCATATGCAACATTTTCAGTGCCATAAGTACCATATGTGTAGGAAATGCAACACCAGAAAAAGAACCAACTACATAAGTGGCTAATTTCTTAGTGATACAGTCCACCAATAAACTCATCTGGAAAAGTTTGCTTTAGCCCTGCTGCTCACAAACATACCTTAAAACAAAGTTTGCGCACTTCAGGGCAAATACTTTATCCAAAAAAAAAGCATAAATTAAAAACATGCAGCAACTTTACCACATGAAACTTCTAGACAAAGGGAAATAAAATGAATCCTTCAGGGGATTCAGCATTCCTCTGCTGAAATAAATCACAGTTAAACCGATCCATTCTATCTAAAACCATCCAGGGGTCCCAACCCTTAAACGCAGCAAAGTATTTCAGCACTTTTTAAAAAAAATAGGTTAGCACAACAGCACGTCATCCAAACCTTAATGAGTTGAATAATAGTTTAGGGGAAAAAAAACTTTGGTGAAATACAAAAAAGAGCAGAAAATTCCCTTTAGTAATGCAAGAAAAGTCCAGGAATTTTTTCCAAATTGATTATTTATGGATATGAAGGGAAGGATTGATATCAAGACCAGTTGAAGATATTAAATGTATTACTGTATAATAAACTCTACTAATGCTAGGATGACTTCCAAAACCAATGCAACAGAACAGATGTAAGCTCACCCATTCAAATAAAAAGGTGTAACGTGGTGAGATGTGGAGTCGGAGACCTTTTTTTATTACAATATTAATTCAAATCAGACACTGTCAACATCACATAGATCCTGCTTTGGGTGCTGCTCATTATTGTGCCTTTGGCATTTTTATCTTTTTGTAGCTGAAGTGGAAGCATGGTCAGTATAAGCCATCCTCCATGGGTTGTTTCTTAGCAACCATGCATCAATTTGTACTCATTGTAAGGACATTTCATACCTGCTTTGATAAGTTTCTAATAATCTGCTCATATATACTGTTAAAAGATAGTACTCTTGTGAACAGCTATCATGTTGAACTGGATGCTTTCTGAGTCTCATTTACATAAAGTCACAGGTAGAATATAAAGTTTTGTACTTTACTGCTGCAAAACCTTTAGCCATTTGCAGATCACATGTTCCCAAGTCCCTTACTTTAGATTTAGTAAGTATCAAACAGCATATTGGCTAAAAATGTAAATATATCATTAAAACATTTTAAAAGTAAGGACCAGTATATATAGTTTTCACAAATTTTCTTCTTGGTGCCGACCACATCGTTCTTTGTGGCAGTTTTTTTTCCCCCACAACCAGAGCACAACACAAGCTGCTTGTATTTCAAACAACAATCGATGAACCTAAAGTCTAATATAGGGTTCAAGTTAATTCAGTTGATTGAGTGAATTATAGTTAGAGTAATATTTATGGTCAATTATATTACAATTATATTAAGTGACAAACTTAATGGAGAATTTTGGAGACAGATTAATACAACATAAGATGAAAAGAAAGGCTAGTAACCAGCAAAATACAAGTCTTGAGCTTGTAGGTAGCTCAAGACTTGTTGCTAGCTACAAGTCTTGAGTGATTGTTGTCAATTAGAGCAGCACAATTTATTTAATTGAACTGAGCGTTGCATTATCAATGTTTGTAATACTGCAAATAATAGTACATTTCAACTCCACGGCATTCACACTCTTCAACCCCATAATACACTGGAGTAATTGGATGTTCTCGATGTTAAGCCTAATATTGGACCTTGACACTCTTCTCTTTTCTCAAGAAAAGAGAAGAGAGAGGGACAAAAAACAAGGTCACTTTTAACCGATATCGCTATTGCAATATTGAACAATTGTACTTCCACTTTAACACAACTGTGAAAGTGCTCAACACAAACAAACATTATCAGACCATAATAACTTTTTCCTTTTCTCACATTTCTGACAGCTGTGCTGAAAGATGCTATCATTTCTGTGGTACATAGTTTCAACAAACATTTTAAAGAGAAGGATGTGTACCTGGTCTTTATTTCCCCATCAAAGAGGAGAAACCAAAAAATAGATGTCTTATTTACACAGAGTTTGTTTCTGTTAGATTTCATTCACTAACATTAAATGCAACACTTCCCACAAAACCTCTATAGGGTCACATCTGGCTTTCACACCTCAACAACCTACAGATGTAGGTTGGTCTTACTGAAGATACCATATCAAGCAAATGAGCTGCACTCCTAAAGCACCATAAAAATTACAGCAAGAAGAAGAACCTCAATGCTTTATTCTGCCTTAAAACTCAGCCTGGCCTCAGGTCAACATCTGTGGCCAGCTGGGGGTGTTTATTAATGTTTTTTCCAGATAGGATCAACACGGGTTATGTTTAGGATTTTGTTTTCTTTCAAGACGACAGTGTTTTTGACATTCAGATTAATTCTCTGATTTCACATAACTAATAAATAAACAGACATTCCTCCCGACCCCCAAATAGTTGCTGTTGTTTTGTTTTGTCTACAAAGAGCAAACACAAAACATCAAACCACATTTCCGAGCACACGGAGTGATGCATGAAAGAGCCGGGTAAACAGCTTTATCCTGAGCTTGTATATCAGTACAATGGTTGTCATGTGTCAGGCTGCTGAGTCCTTCAGAGCGCGGAAGATAATGGCTGCAGAACAGGTGCTTCCTCCACCACGTTCTGGAGACTCAGGCCAAGTTACAAAGTTCACTACATCTCCTGGTCTCACTTCTGGTTTTGATAAACCCAGTTCAAACCGCTACAGGTTTTGTTCCTTTTCTGGAAACTCGATAATGTAGTGCGAGAAGTAAATGTGAATCTGAAAACAATATGAACAAACACAGATGAGCTTTCATGAGTCTTACAGACAATATATTTACAGAAAAAGTATCTATCTACCTCTCTGTACACAGAGAGGTAGATAGATACCTCTAGGTGTCTAGGTGTCTAGATAGATACCATGCAAGGTGTCGGGTGCAAGAGAGACAGGGAGGGGGTGAAAAGGTCAATGGCGTGCTGCCATGACCAGAGAGGTAGATATCTATCTATCTACCTCTCTGTACACAGAGAGGTAGATATTAAGAGCATTAAGTGCTCGGCCATTCTCCACCACCTTTGGGGGTGTTCCCCACTTTGATCTCGGGGCTTCCAGTCCATATTCTGCACAGATCTTTCTGTACACTATGCCTGCCACTTGGTTATGTTGTTCCATGTACTCTTTCCCTGCCAGTATCTTGCACCCTGTTGTTATGTGCTGGACTGTCTCAGGGCCGTCCTTGCACAACCTACACCTTGGGTCTTGTCTGGTGTGGTAGATCTGGGCCTCTATTGCTCTGGTGTTTATGGCCTGTTCTTGGGCAGCCAGGATGAGGGCCTCTGTGCTGTCCTTGAGTATATATATATATATATATATATATATATATATATATATACACACACACACTCCTGATCAAAATCTTAAGACCAGTCAAAAAATTGCAAGAATTTGCATTTTGCACTATTGGATTTTAAGAAGGTTGTAAGTAGAGCTTCACAATGTTAAAAGAAGAAATCAGCGTAAGAGACAAAAACTTTTGAGCGGGGAATTAATTGAAAACTGCATTTACACTCAAACATGATTTTTTCAGCTGATCAAAAGTTTAAGACCATAGCTCAAAAAACCCGAAAACCTCCCAAGACAGAAATCAAACTGTCAAAAAAAAGGACTCAGTAATGAGTAGCTCCACCATTCTTGTTGATGACTTCAAACAATTGTTTAGGCATGCTTGATGCCAGTGTTTCCAGGAGGCTAGTGGGAACGTTGCTCCAAGTGTTGAAGATGGCTTCACGAACGGCATCCACTGTCTGGAACTGATGTCCATTTTTGTAAACTTCCCTTGCCATCCATCCCCAAATGTTCTCAATTGGGTTTAGATCCGGGGAACATGCAGGATGGTCCAAAAGTTCTCTTGGAAGAACTCCTTTGTCAGGCGGGCATTGTGAACTGCAGCATTGTCCTGTTGAAAAACCCAATCATTACCACACAGACGAGGGATGATGCAACGGGCATCCCTCAGTCATGAGGGATGCCCGCTGCAACATCTCCACATAGCCAGCTGCTGTTTGACGCCCCTGCACAACCTGAAGCTCCATTGTTCCATTGAAGGAAAACGCACCCCAAATCATGATGGTGCCCCCACCACTGTGCCGTGTAGAAAACATCTCAGGTGGGATCTCCCTGTCATGCCAGTAACGTTGGAAGCCATCAAGACCATCAAGGTTAAATTTTTTCTCATCAGAGAAGACAACTTTCTTCCACCTTTCAATGTCCCATGTTTGGTGCACCCTTGCAAAGTCCAAACGGGCAATTCTGTGGCATTGAAGAAGACGTGGCCTTTGAAGACCTTTTTTGTTTCTGAAGCCCTTCTCTCGCAGATGCCGTCTGATGGTTATTGGGCTGCAGTCAGCACCAGTAATGGCCTTGATTTGGGTAGAGGATCATCCCGTGTCTTGACGGACAGCCAATCGGATCCTGCGGCTCAGAGCTGGTGAAATTGTTTTGGGTCTACCACTTGACTTTTTTGTTCCATAACCCTCAGGATCATTTAAAAAATGCAAAATGACTGTCTTACTGCGTCCAACCTCAGCAGCGATGGCACGTTGTGAGAGGCCTTGCTTATGCAGCTCAACAATCCTACCACGTTCAAAGTCAGTGAGCTTTTTTGCTTTTGCCATCAGGAGGTCTTGACAGTGTAAAGACTTCACAGAAAATGACATGGAATCCAGATTTTTGCACAGCTTCTGGCTTTTAAAGACTATGGTCTTAAACTTTTGATCAGCTGAAAAAAATCATGTTTGAGTGTAAATGCAGTTTTCAAAAATTCCCTGCTCAAATGTTCTTGTCTCTTGCACTGATTCTCTTTTAACATTGTGAAGCTCTACTTAGAACCTTCTTAAGATCCAATAGTACAAAATGCTAATTCTTGCAATGTTTTGACTGGTCTTAAGATTTTGATCTTAAGATCAAAATCCTTATCCTTAAATCCTGGGTCCTTATTACCTAAGGACCCAGGCTGGATAGCACAATTTATGGCCTGGATTCGAACTGCGCATATATACTGCGCATACATATATATATATATGTAAAAAATTCCCTTCTCATCCACCGCAGGTGGCTCCTATCCTCTGAGCTCGGGTCCTCTACCAGAGGCCTGGGAGCTTGAAGGTTCTGCGCAGTATCTTGGCTGTGCCTAGAACTGCACATTTCTGGACTGAGATGTCTGATGTTGTTCCTGGAATCTGTTGTAGCCACTGCTCCAATTTGGGGGTGACTGCCCCGAGGGCCCCGATGACCACAGGCACCACTGTGGTCTTCACCTTCCAGGTCCTCTCCAGTGCCTGGTATTTCTCCAGTTTCTCGTGCTCCTTTTTCCTGATGTTGCAGTCACTCGGTATTGCTACATCCACCACAACAGCTTTCCTCTGTTGTTTATCCACTACGACAATGTTCACCTCTCGAAATGGGCGAAAGGTGAAATATATATATACACACACGAGAATCCAGCTATAATGCTTTCTTGCAAATTAATGTGTTTTATACAAGTAAAAGTGTTGACTGAAAAAAAAAGAATAAGCTTACTATTTAAAATGTATTCTTGTTAAAGTTCTACCCAGGTACTGGTTGTGTTTAACTCCTTTTTCAAACAGATGGATCAAAGTTTCTATGTGTGTGTGTGTGTGTGTTTGCGCGCTTGCGTGTGTGTGTGATTTCACGGAGACAGAGGGCAAGAGAGGAGTAGGCAATTTGAACGAATCACCACTTCTTCACGCCCTTGAGATATAATTGGCTGATGGCTACACACCCACTATCCTGAAGTTTGAATTTAAAATGGTTTTGCTGAAAAATATGAACTCTATTTTGACTTGGTAATAAATACTTTCATGAGAAATCATTTTCATCAGCCTAAATTATTTTGTTTACCGTCTGACATCTCTGTCTAGCTTCAGTCTTTATAGCTACTACAGAATAACAGGAGAAGCTACAAAGCAAATGAACTGTACTCCTAAAGCACTGTAAAAAAAATACAGCAAGAAGAAGAACCGCAATGCTTTATTCTGCCTTAAAACTCAGATGAAGGATGACGAAGACTTTGAACCACCCTTCAAAGTCTTCATCACCCTCACTACCAGGATTCAAATATAAATGAATAACACCAGCTTAATATTTTACTGCAACTTATTTTTCTTTTAGCACCTGCAAATGCCCAACATCTCAGTAATTTTCCATTTAACATTTCCAATAACAAACCAGCTTAAAAGAAGTTCAATGAACGAAAAAAATAGTTTTAGGGTGACATTATATAACCTCTTCATTATTTACCTCAGAGGATTTAAAAATGGCGAGGTGTTGCAGCTAAAATTATAAGTTGGGCACAGGGCATGCAAAAATATTTTAGTCTTGATGTGTATTTATTAAATGATGCAAGATAGTGATAAAAAGGGTCTGATTATTGAGACAAAAGCACTGTTTTTTTAACAGAGCACTGTAAATGATGTTTAATCTCTATTGCGTTAGCCATACTGTAATACTTTTGAACAGCACAACAGTGAAATAAAATGTAATTTTTCAAAAAGTGCATTGAGCAAAAGAATCAAAAAGCATTTGATTGTGACAGAGCTTCACTGAACACTTGTTCACTTCACAAGCTGAACTTAAGCTTTAATCACAGCACCAGACTGATGTTTGTTTTCTATCTATAGCAAAAAAAAAAAAAAAGCTATTATTTCTATCCCCTAAAAATCTGAATCAGAAACTATGGATTAAAATCAAAGCACAGACCACAGAAAAAAATCCCTATGGCATATTGAGAAGTTTTTGCAGGAGAATCAAAACAAGAATAAAAGAGAAGCTATCTGACGCAGCAGTATCTGAGCTGTACAAACAGGTGGCCACCACCTACAGGCATGGGACCACAACCAGGCTTCAATACAGATGTGAGTTTTGATGTTTGTCCAATGCTCTGCTAACTGGACTTGCTCATCTGATCAAAAGCATTCTGACGTACCCTGCAGATCTGGAGATTTCATTCAGCGAAGGATGTAAAGCAGATGAGGCGATGCTAGACACACTGAAAACATTAGACCAAACAGCTCTCCAACTCATTTTGTGTGATAAAATAAGACATGAAAATAAAAGAGTTAACAAGGCTATGTAGGAGTTCTCCATTTCCAGTGCAGGATTAAACACAATGCTGGCTGAAGCAGATTGAATATGGTAAATGTGATCATATATTTGATTGCGATTGAAATAAAACAACAAAAATATATTAGGTAAAATATCTGCGTGCAATCTGCTCAACTCACATAAAATAAAACTAAACATTTTCCCACTATTGTGGCTATTTCAACTTCCATCTGTGCCATACTGAATGTCATCTATCGCATACATTACTCGGTCAAACAGAGTCAGACTATTTTTCTGAAAAGGACCCCCTCTGGACACCATCCCGATTTATCAAACTATTGTCTGATTAATGGAAACCAGTCCATGTCTGAAAAGACATTCGGTTTGTGTTTGTTGTCTAAAGTTCCCCAGCAAAATCTCATCCTGTGCAATCCCCATTTCCTGAGCAGGAGCAGTGCTTTTCAGCCTGGAAATTCCTGCCTGGCTCGACAGCTCCCGCTTTGTTCCCTCATGTGTTTAGCTCTGCTGGCACATGAACTCTTGATTACTCATCTGTGGATCTTCCTGTCAAACACATCATCCCATTCTCTCCCTGTGTGGAATGGTTTCCTTCTTTGTGGAATGTAATATTTAGGGTTTCTTTTTCTCAGTTTTGCAAACACAGTTGGATCGACGTGTTCTGTGACATGTCGACTTATGGTCAGTTGAGCCGGTCTATAAAGAGAAACAATTAGACTGCATTCTTTCACCAGTCTGTGGCTTGGCACAAAGCCTAAAGCCTGATTAACTCCGGCTGCTGATTATGAATGATCCATTAAAGCTTGGTCATGATTCGCTAATTTAAATTGCTACAAGAACAAAGCTAGAAAAGCGACTCTTTGCAGCATTAATGCTAGAGTTCTTTCAGTCCCAGTGAGACAAACATAAAACTCCAAGTTCTGGAGTAACATCCTCAAGTATTTTTCACAGTATTAATTCCTTAAATTGCTACTGAGGCACTTATCTACACAATAAACCAGCAGGTCACAAATTTTCTAAATAGCTCTAGCATCCTTCCTGGAAGTGGGAGCAACGTTCCTCATTACAGCGGGGATTTGTGGGAGCAGCAAAAAGTTCAAGAAGTCAACATTCTCGGCAGGAGAGATGTCACAAATGCGAGACGACACAAATATTTACAAGCTGGTCAAATCAGGTCATGTTCCTACATCAGAACAACCTGGAGCTTAAACTCGACTCCGCAAAACCTTACAACTGAACACACAAGGTGGGTTTACAGCGCTTTTAACGTCAATGTTACAACTGTTGTGTTGTAAACAGATTTTACAGCAATTCAAACTGTGCTTTTTATTCTGTCTTATTGTGTTTATGAAGTTCTCAAGACAAGCAGAGGAGGTTATAGTAAATTGACAAATTATTATCATATGTCATCTATATAAAATTTTTGTTTTAGAATGCCTGGAAAGTAAGCATGAAGTTTATCAAGTCTCCAGCAGCTTAACCAACAATAAATCTGATGAACACAATACATAGGAAATGTCACTCCTCTTCATTATCACAAACAATCTTAGGGTTTGTGGGAAAAGAAGGTAAAAGCTGGAAAAGGAGGGGAAAAAAACTGAACTTCTACAGCTAAAATAACTCCACAGTCACAGATAAGTATCTTGAAAAACATGTTTTCCCCCCATTTTCATTGCATCTTATGACAACGATTGGAATCTATTCAACAACTGTCTACACCCACTTATTCTTACAAGGACATGGAGGAGGTCTGTGGAAGACTGGTGTGGTATGCTCCTGATAGGCCACAATCCTATTGCAGGACAAGAACTATGCATGCACATACTGACTCCTAATTACTGCACATTTTGGTCTGTGGGAGGCAGTCAGAGAATACAGAGAGAACCCATACACGTATAAAGAGAATATGCAAAGTCCATGCAGAAAGTCCCCTGGGGTGGGCAAAGGATCTTCATTCTGCAAGGTACCAGTCCTATTGAATGCACCGACTTGAAGGCCATTGCATAGTTTGTCACAAAATATCTATCCTTTTTTTTATCTCTTCATTAATTCTGACATATTCAAAACATCAGCACATAGGAATGAAACTAAAATAAATCAACGCACAGTTTAATAATATATATTGCAAGATTAGAAAAAATTGCAATGTCAGTCTTTCCAAAATCATGCAGGCCTAATTGAGATTCATCCATTGTCTATACCTACTTATTCTTGCAATGATGTGACACAAAATATATGTGGTTCTAGCATTTTGACTCTTTTATGGTCATAGCAATGACCATAAAAGATTACTAGGCAATACCATGAAGCTGCAAATTGGCCTTTGCCTGCTGGGTAGTGTGCTATGTACCGGGCCATCCCTCAGTTGCTGTTGAGTCTGAAGCTTAGGTCATAGCTATTCACTGTCACACACTCTGGTACCACCTTTAAAGGATGAAAACAAGTCAAAAGTGGACAGCATTCAACAACTGGAAGGTTTACTTAAGCAATACTTTAGATACCATCTTAGTTTAAAACTGTCAACCTTGGTGATTTTAGAAAATATTTGACCCCTGCAGGGATTTTTGGTAATCATAAAATGTGAACATAACCTGTAAGTAGGTCAAGATGCTCAAACTATAACAGATTGTTGCCTTGATACACAAAAAAGCAATCATTCATTTGTGAGTGTCTCTTTAGGCACACAGGAATTTGACCTCTGTGTTTACCTCATTTGTATCCAGTGAGCACACACGCAGCAAGACCATCATGAGACAGTAAGCATATTAAGAGTTATACAAAAAACTCCACTAAGAGGTCAAGAGGAAATACATTTTTTTGAAAAACAAAGAAAATATACATTCAAAATTTGAGTGAAAGAATATACTGCAATATCAATCAACAGAAAACTGCTAAAAGGTAAGAATTAATTGTCTTATAACTTGGCATAAACTATCTTGAGACTGACTGGTTGTCACCTTCACCTCATTCCAGTACTTTTAAAACACTTTCCTTGCTTGTCTCTGAGGTGCTAAAAAAATAAGGTTTGCCTCTTGAACTTCCAGTGGAGGCAGGGATCTTATTTCCTTACATGCTGTCTCAGTCTTTGACATGTGATCAAACAGGACCGATACGAGCATATGTCTCTGGAGACATTTTGTTTTTCTGTCGGGAATTACGACTTGAGAGGAGACAGCAGGAATAAGTCTGTTGACTGAACGTTGTCTGCAGGGTACATGTAATTGGCTGACCTTCATGTTTAACACTGAACTCTGCAGCACTTAGGAATGCGTCTGACCTCTCGGGCGTAGCTTTCAAGGCATCCGTCTTCACCCAAATCCACAAATCCAGTGCTAAGCCAAGGTTTCAGACAAACCTATCATTTTCAACGTATGCCGATGCTCATTTCAATTACAGGCCTTGAGATAGACTTTGTCCTTAATGATCTTCCTGAACTAAAATGTCATTCTATGGTCATGCCATGTGGTCAGCATGAGCCTGATCTAAGGAGAAATGGTTTCCTCTATTAAAGCTTGGTTTTCCAACTGATTTGTGTGCAGAAGCGTAATCTATGGTTTTCAATCAAAGATACAAAACTGTGATGTTGGGAAAATACATTAAAATTACATTCTGCTTATGTGGTCTTAGATAATCATGTTGGAAGCACATAATTGCTTTTGATTCTTTTTAATTTTACTCAGTTTCAAACATGTTCCACAAGAACTGATAAATTTTAGGGAGTCATACCTTCAATGTTAATTGATAGATGTGTTTTGTTCAAATTATATTAGCAATAAATCAGTAAATGTAGTACTTAATTAACAATAGTCACCTGAAAAAAATCAGGAACTGTTTATTCTGTGTTGAGAAATCCAAACAGTCATATCATGCATGTTACCTAACTGCACAGCTCAGATGGAGGTAAATGTATATCAGCTTAATTTGTGCTTCAAAGTATTCACTGTTACCTCAACATGCAGCTGTCAGCTGGGAATAATGAAAAAAAAAAAAATTAGCAGATGAGGATTCTCAGTTTAGGTACCAACAGTAAGCATATTGAAAGAATCTAGCTCATCTAGAAAACCTGCAAAAAGCTTAGAAGCTTTACTAAACCAAAGAGAAATTTTACATAATGATCACAGAAACTGAGCTACTGCACCATTCAGACATACCAGGAGACTTCAGTATATCTTCAAACCTGTATTAGTGTGGAATAACATTAGTTTAGTATCTGTTTTAATGTACAGTGTGCTATTTCAGCATTTTCCAAACCTGGTTTTCAAGGCACACTGGCCTGCATCTCTTAGATGCTTCCCTGCTTTAACACACCTGATTCAGATGACTACAGGCAGATTAAGCCAGTTAATCCGCCATCAGTTAAAATGATGAAGCAAGAAAACACTAAGAACATGTAGGGCAGTGAACCTCGGCAACCAGAGTTGTGGAGCACAGAAAAATTAGTTTTGATCAAGAATTAGTTGTGAGTAAAACAAACACACACACACACAAATATGTGTGTTTTGCGCAGTTTTGCAAGCGCAGTCAAATTTGATATAGGTGAAGTTGCCAGGAAAGTTGTAACAACTGAATTTGCAGGTCAGACGAAGGCCCTGCCAAAGCAAACCTGACAAATCAGATGCTTTTTACTTCAGTGACTCAAAAACATTTCTAGATGTTAGTGGATTTGCCTCACAAATGATTGTAACTACAAATGTAGCGACTGTCAGATTACAGGTTGACTGTCTTACAGGAACTCATAAAGTCACAGCAATAAGGAAGTTTCCATGACTGTCTGTAAAGTTGTGGAAAAAAACTACAACCTTGTTATACCTGACCACCTGCAAGTTTGCAGTTCGCTGGTCTGAAGACTGTTGTTTTGTTCCCTCCTTAGGGCCACAGCCCATTAAAAAAGTTAATGTGCTGTAGTCTACATTAATTTTTATGTGCATAAATGTATTTTCTTTTTAATCCATCAGGAAAAATAAAGGAATTACAGTGTTATTCTTGATTCGTCAAAGGCTTTTTCTTTAACCCTTTCTTGGTTTTTGAGCTAATATGGAAAAAATCCAGTTCAGATTTCTAGACGACTGGTCATCTTTTTGCTACCAAACTACTTATGACAGTTCAGTTAGAACAAGAATGATTTTTAGATGTGATGCCAGGAGTAAGCCTCATCTTTCTTAGATGATGGAGAAGATGTTTGGCCTTGCTGCACAGCCTCATGTTTAGAGCAAGCATGGTGGTGGAGGACTGATGACTTTGGCTTGCTATGGAAAGAAAAGTACCTTGCTGTCACTGACTGAACTCATGATATTTTCCGCATACCGAAATATTTGTGAGACAAATGTGGCCAGCTGTCCCACAGCTGAAGCTTGTTTGAAACTGGGTCATCAACAGGACAACGATCCAAAACACCACAACAAAATTAGCATGGTTATAAATACAATACAAATATGTTGTCTACAGGAAACCAATGTTGTAAACATTCACATACGTCATTCATTAAACAAATAGTGCCCATAATTAAACAAGCAAACTGAGCACATAAACAGAGTAATTAAAAGTAATTCCAGGGATTCTTTGCTGAATATGTGGCAAATGTAATTTGTGTATTTCCTTCATTTGCTCAAAGCCATCTGGTGGTAAACCCAAACAGCAAACTAAAGACACCAAATCTGACCAAGTGTGAACATTTGCAAAATACTGAACCAATGAAAAAGCAGAATATAACGCTTAACATTTTAACCAAGACATTTAAAACTTTCCACATAATTAAATATGGATGATTTTCTTAGCACGCACACATCGTTTATTTCCAAGAAAACTGCTCCATGTAAAACCAACAAATATGACCTTTGCTTTGTTATGTGACAGGACCCTGTGGCATTAATGATGGTTGAAAATTAAAAAAAAAGAAAGAAGAAAAACAGGACCTACGCAAGATACTGGTTTTCCTTGTCAGTGGTGGCTCTAGTGGTGGGTGTCACGGGGAAGTCTGTTCCTTGGGCTTTCCAGAATGAGATGAGACTAAAACAGTGGTTAGCTAAAAATATATTTATTAGAAAAGCGCATGTCTTCTTTTCCCCACAAATAGGTTTCACAAATCCATATGGCATTTTAGAGAATAACTGAGTCAGTGATAAATTATTTTGCATAGGTTTGATAAGTATATATGTTGATGTTTTTATGCTTATCTCGAGGTTAAACAAAAAACAACACAAATACTTTGAGAGATTTTTATAAAGAGAAACAGAGGTTTCACAAGCCATTTCTTCCACATCAAAATCTACCATGTTTTCTGGTAAGAAGAGCTCTTACTTATTGCCACTAACAATAAATTACACCTGAACCATGGCATATGTTGAATTACAGTTAAAAACATGAAGAAAGTCAGACTGCAGTGACGCAACAAAGTCATCTTCAATCAACATCGTTTGTTTTCACCACTAAAGGTTTTAGACCTAAACAGTATTTTGTTCACACCCTGTACAACACCAGTGTAAAACTAACCCCACACAAAGAGACAAGAACAACTAAAACCATTTTATAATTTACTTTATCTAACCATTGACCTTAATTTATACACAAATGATAAATAACAGTTGCAGCTTAGGATGAGTGTTGTAACAAAATGTTGATTCTGAACTTGACTGAGCTCAGGAAAGTTTCAAACTGTTGCATCTAATAAAACTAGATTTTGTAAAATGCATCAAAAGACAAATTATCTAAGTATCAAAGTTCAAAGAAATAGAAAAAAAATTATATGGTAAGCCAAAATTGTTCATTCATATTTAATTTTAATAGTCTTAATTATATCAGAAAACCTTGTCCGGCTGCTTTTTCTGCCACATAATGATGCCTAAAACTCATAAAAATGTTTTAGAAATAAAAATGAATTGAAAAATAGCAGCTGGCAACCACTAATACATCTCATTAAGCCATTATCATTTAGTTCAGTGGAATTTACACATTAAAAACCTCACCCAAAGACCCCACAGTGGTACCTTCCTGTGAACCCTTGACCATTTACAGTAAACATAGCACCCCTGCATCGATGCTAGAGGGTGAAGCGATGGAAATTTACTAGGTGCACATAGCACTGACATCCGTCCACAGACCTGGCTCATCCACAACAGATGAGGATTTGAGCTGGTTCCTATCACCATCACTTGCCTGTACAGATTAGAAACACATTTTTCCGAGCACAAGTTGTAAACGCTTTTTCTTGGTGCATTCCTCATCTGTGGCTATTTAGTTTGCTGGGGGCCTGTTGTGACCACAAAATGCTTTTCGTGCTCAGCTTGATCCGCTGTTGTCTACAGATGTGTTTGTAAAAAAAAAAGTAATTTTCTTTTTCATGGAGTGGAGAAAATCTGCAAATAATAATGGCTTACATACCAGCTCAAAACAGAACCAAAATGCTAATTGCTAAGTGGGTCTGTTAAACACCATGGTGTATCATCATTAAAGCTTCAAAGAAGGAATTTCAGTCATTTGGCTTTAAACCAAATTTTGTCACAAAACACGTAGCTGGAAAGAACATTTCTAGAAAAGCCTCCTCCTTCTAGTCCTTTTTGTTTTATTTTCTCCAAGTCTATTTAACTTTCATCACAAAATAACCACTAGCATGTTTTACAAAAACCTAAAATAGTCTTAAAAACATTATGCATATCAGAAGCAAATTATATTTAATGAAAAATGCTGCTCAATCAGCCCTGCATTGAGGGGAACTATTCTCAATTTAGCATCACACCAATTTCCAAAGGAATGCAACAGCCCCGGATGACATCTGGAAACACTAGACTAATAGATTCAGCTAAACTTGTTGCAAGGTTTCTATATTTAGAGGAAAACCATGACAAGATACTTGAGGGATGATGCTCAGCGAGTGGCGCCATCCTGATTCATCCCTCAAATTCATTAAAGAAAACAAATGAGTTCCAACCATATCGCAAAGACATCCAGTGCCCAATATAGCAGCCAAGAGCATTTTTTTCACTTCCAAATTTTAAACCGTCCTTGTCACACTTTATGTCTGTCTGATTTGATTGTGGTGCAATACATTACAGTTCATCTGTAAGCAGCGGCACAAAACAAGACACATTCCTAATGGCCACCAACAGACTGAAGTGGCTTGTACTGGAAGATGCCTGCGTGACACTCAACCCCAAGTCACTAAGTGAATATTTGTGGCAGAATAACAGCCTCATTTGTTCTGAACTGTCTCATAAATACCACTGTATAAACAATATATTAGTAAGGGTTTTTTTCCCCCCCATGTCTAAAATGAAACAATCTATAATGTAGCTAATGCTACAACTGTGTCAACATGATCTAAACATGAACGGTATGTTCCCCAAATCACGACAATAAACCACACATCTAACAAGAGTTTCCTTTTTTCCAGACACAGCTGTGAAATTCTGCAAAGCCATAAGAACCTCCTGCTGTGTTTTTCCTTTTATGTGCTAAAAATACCAGCAAACATCTATTTTGTTTTTTTGGGGGGAAGCTGAAGCGGGTGGGGGCAAGAGGCGGTTGTTGCAAAACCATGGATACCAGAGTTTCTTTAAATTATGGACATAGTGGAAGTGTGAATAGTGGGGATTTGAATAAATGGTTGAGCCAAACATGACATAAATCTCTATTGTTGGAAAAGGGCGGCTTGATATTACTGCAAAATCTCTTCAACTTGAAGCAAAACAATATAAGAAAACCCAAAAAATAATGACAAATTGAGATGAAAGCTGTTTATCACAATGAACAACCATAGAATATGAAAAATGAGCTAAAGTTACATAGTAAAACTTAACGCACCTTCAGGCATCCCCCATATCAATGGTTACCTCTCATCACATCTACTTATTTTGTGTGCGTTTCCTTGATACTATGAAGATTTATGAGTAGATTGCTGCAGAAAGACAGGTGTTGTCAGTTGTCATGCCTTTCATGTCTTTAAATTTAGCTGCTATGGTTTACTAGCTTTTGGTCTAGCGAGCTAGCATGATGCATCATACATTGTTCTTATCATACTTTAAATTTGATATTTCCTCTCTCCAAACCAATTCACATGCATGTTACACATTGCTGTCAGACCTTACAAACGTGAAACTGGAATACTGATAATCATTTTAAAGCAATAATAGCCTTTTAAACAACCAAAAAAAGCACAGGAAAATTATATATTCATTTATTGGCCAAGTTGTACAGTGTGCAAACATTTGAACTGTATGGATGACCAATATTGAAATGTAAAATTTTTTTTTCCCAGTTTCATTTTCCTCACCTAAGCCAGTTTGCTTAGTCATTAAGAGCTTATCAGTAGTGCTAAGTTTAAACGAACAAGAACAGATATAAGAAAGGCGCTAATGTCCTGGGCAGCGTGATCCTGTCAACTGAGAATGCTTCTCCTGGGACTGACAGTTTTTCCCATCCCCGATAAGAAAATATTTTCTATATCTATTGGTTTGTCCATGTAAGAATAACAGACTAACAGACCTCCTGTCAAAGACCCCACAGAGTCTCCAGTTAGATGAGGAGGGGCCAAACTAAAACAGGCAAGTAATTCTGTTCACTGTGTCACTAAAGAAGATAGTGAAGAAATTCCAGATAAGTTGGGTATAAAGTGAAACGTGAATGTGAGTAAACTGTCCTTGATTAGTGAGCATGAGGTGAGAAGAAAATCAAATGCCAAAGTCTACAGCTCAATCACCAAATGTCATTCTTTTTACTTTGTTTGAAAACAGAGAGATGTAAGACTGTGGTGTATTCTTAGCATTTCATGGCCAATAATTTAATACCAAACCTTTCCAAAAGAACAATTAATGATATTTTTCATGCCAAACACACTTTTTAGTCACTTTTTCAGTGATTTTGAGTAATTATTAAAGTTGTTAAAACTCACCATCTCCACCCCTTGAGGAAAGGCAGTTCCTTCCCAGTCTTTCTTGGGAAACCGCTGAATGATCTTCCCACATCCTTCTCCTGATCCTGCAGGAAGGGACAAATATCTGTCAAACAGGTACAGATGAAAACTACCCAGTTATTGTAGAAGATATCTTTATTCACGGGGAGAAAAGATGTCACTGAAAAGATGCTTCTGTAAACATTTGTCACATTAATGTATTAGTCAGTGATTATCTTTTGATATTTAAAAATGACTCGTCTTTGTTCATATCCTGAAGACTTGAGCACAATTAGCGATTTTGACTTAAAAATGAAGTTATTGTAAAAACCAAAAGTATTGATGACAAAATGAACAGAAATGTAAATTATTTTATTTTTTATTTAATTTTGTGACTAATATTTTAATTGTAACTTATAAGTGGTGTGGTGAGAATTGCTATGGTAGTAGAAAGTTATTTGAGTCTCTTTATATAGAAAGTCTCCCCACATTATATATTTCTCATTGAATTATACATTTGGACAACAAATTTTTACAATATCAATTACTTGCATTAATAAAAACACATAAACAATAATAGTTTAAATGAAAGTAAGCAGAACTTTTGATTTATTCCTTCATCTTTTGCAAAGCTTAGAAGAAAAATCCAGATAAGCCTTGAGTTTTCCAGATAACTCTTTTTATAGAAGTTGTCCATTGCCTTCTATGATTAATTAAACTACTTACACATTTTATTTCACTTCCCACTTTCAAGGAAGTGGGAATTATTTTAAGCTGTAAAGAGGAACTATGGAAAGCTACAACAGGAAGGAATTACAACATGTTTTATTTTTTTAGAGTGCATTAAAACTAAATGAGAATGTGCGACTGATATGTGTTTTAAAGCAAAAAGATTAATTATTGGGATGGAACACAATACATACAATCCAGATTTGTTTTTACAATGAAAAGAAACTAACTTTAGCAACCAATGTAAAACTGGCTGCAGTAAACACTCAAAGTAATAATATAATCGAGTACATTGAATTATATTTTTGCCAAGTTGTTGAGAACATGACTTAAGCGGGTGTGACTGAGCATATCAAGATGTTTCATAAGGAATGTGGTCAAAAGACCAAGACTTGGAACTAATACAAAGCAGACCATGACTCACAAAACAAAAACAGAAAGGAAAAAGACACCAACTTCTTCATTCTAAAGCCTTAAAATCACAAATTGAACATTGATCTTTTTATTCCAATTTCTATACCTTGCTTAGCTAGCATTGAAAAAATATATATTAGAAATAATGAGTTTATCTGCTCAGTAAAACACATCTCCGCTCAGATCTAGGTAACAAAAACTTTTAAAATGTCCCAGTTCAGTTAGCAACTAAACTGGCAACCAAAACAGACACATTATAAGTTTTTTTTTCTTTTTTTTCTTCATGAACATCATTATATTGGCCCTAGAGAGTACAATAAATAAAGTACTTCAATTTATTCACAAGAACAGTGCTGAGACAAAGATGTGGGCAGTGATCCTCTGCTGGTGTAATAAGCTTCACATTTAGCATCTCAGATTTGGAGGTTTGAACCCTGAAATATTTCCAAATCAACTCTGTAATCGATTCCCAATGCACATCTTGCAAACTCCTACATCTGAATTACAAATACATAATTCATGTCAACATATCTATTTAGAGGTTGATTTATTACCGCAGCATTCTTATTTAGCAATCTTGAAGGCCAATTTGAAAGGATATTAATCTAATTAGGAGAAAAAAATTCAATGACTTCATTTTGATGTTATCTTAAACTTCTCGTCACTTTGTCAGTTTGGAAGCAATTTTTGCTCACTGCCAAACAAATGTTCTCCCAAAGAGACACTTACAGACAGAAACTGCATACATGTGGCCGGTAAAATAATTTATTTGACCGAGATGACTTGATCTGTAAATGCAATTTTTTTTCAGGCAAACTATAAATTTCATAAAATCAAACCATGAAATCAGAATCATCAGTGTAGCAGAAAATGAAACAGTCAAATAAAAATGGAGAATATCACATTGAAGGAAAATTTGTAATCTAAAGCCTTTTTATTAGAACTAAATAAAAGTCAATCAGATTTGTACTGGAGATGTAACAACAGTTTACATCAGGAAGTGAGAGAGAAACTGTCAAGAAAAATAACATGAGTAGTCTGGCACTAAACTATTTGCAGTGAGCTTCTTGTGTTAATACTGTGTTCCTATTTTAGATGCTTTGGACATTAGATGTTCTCTTCCCAAAAAATTCACCAAAGTTAAATGGTATTGGTCATCATTTAATCATACTGAGCTGATAACCAGGGATGTGTGTCTGCAACCAGTACTATGGCCTTGTGCCAGTCAAAAAACTATAGACAGACCTTAAAGGACTGCCAGTGAGAGAACAATCCGTGTGTTGCAAGGAAAAGGGTGCTAATGTTATCGTTTGTACAAGGGAGTCTCTGTCCTTCGTACTGCTGTGCAAGCCAGAACATGCGTCTGAAGATGAAGCATGCCAGTCACCTGCAATGTCTCAACTTCAGCCAATTCCTTTCTGCTCACTGAAAGCAATTAGCAATGATCTGATCTGAGGTTTAAAAAAATTATACTGATCAAATAACACTTGGAAAAACACATATTGCCCAAAGGGAAAAAAGAAAGCCATCTTCTAATCAGTAAGTTGTGTATGGTGATTGAAAGAAAAAAAAGAAATTTATACATTTCAGTTACTTTTTTGTTTTGCTGGAAATGTTTGGAGTAACCTCAATGACAACAAAAAGACACAACAGAAAGCTGCTATTCTGCTACCAGAGGAGGGGATTTATATATATAAATATATAATTTCCTATAGCATCTTGCTGTGCTGCAATGCTCACAAATCCGAGATCTAGCATTACGTGAATTCAGATTTATATATTGGAGCCTCACAACATATCAAATAACAATCATTATTGCAAGATTATTGGTTGGATATTGCAATTGCTTAGCCCTTGGACTATTTTGGATAATATCATCTATCAAGTATTTGGCACTAACCCTATGAATATCAATAATATAATTGGCCGGTTGGAAAATCTAATATTTCTAACAGCTGTGTTTGTCATTACAAGATAAACAATTGCAGGTTGCCTATTATTAAAAAAGTTAATGTGTTGGCAAGTTTTGTACAAATTCTTGCTTGAAAAATCTACCCATCATGTAATTTTTGCAACATCAGCCTCTTATTAAGTAAACCTCCATGTGCAACCTTGCCAGGCGTTAGCACTGGTCAAGGCTTTTTAGACATAAATCAGGACACCATGGTAAGTGTTACATCTCCATTGTTGGCGCTGGATGCTTGGCCGCTGAGAGCTTTTTAGCACTCATAACTCAAGCCATGATGCAGCAATCCCCCAGCAGATTCCTTATGAAGCCCACATGTTACAGTATGAACAGAGATTAGATACAGCACAGGAGGGAGGCAGAGTTGCCACAACAACTGGAAATTGAGCAGCTACACATCAACAGAATGAAACAAGGTCTTGGGACTGCAGCCATCCAATACCACAGGCCTGCTGTCAACGGGTCCTTGAAACCTAGAACTCCACATGGGAGGGCGAATCATCAATCACTACGAAGGCCTAAGGTTTGTGATTACCTTGGTTTAATAGTGAACATACATTCCTGCGCTCACCCTTTCGGTCAACTGAAATATTTAGATTCACACAGAAACATAAACCTGCAAACAAAAGACATTTTATTTTAGTAAGAAGCTCAACGGGGCTGGCAAAAGCTAGACAACAAAGCTCCAAGAACGCCTTACCACAGGGTGGCATGAACTGAAGAAAATTCAGCAACTGGGATGCTAAGAACAATTTTAGTTAATCGAGGATTACTAAAGAATCCTGGATTCCGAAAGTTTGCAAAAAAATTCCAATTCAAAGTGATTTTTTTTTTAATAAAAAAATTAAACCTTCCTATCAAATTCAGAAAGGTTTTAATCATAATCCTTATTATTTAACCCTCCATAGTTTTTTAAAGTTATGTTGCCTTAAAGTGCAGTAGATGAATTTTATAAAAAATATTCTTTTGACATATCTGTTAAAACTGTCACCATGTCATGACAGTATAAGTTAATCTGTGGAAGAAAAATAAATCCAGCTCCTCTGCCTTCTCCCTGTCGGCCTGCAGAAATACAGTCTGAAACAACCAATCAGAGCCGGAAGGAGGGTCTTGGTGCTGTCAATCATGCTCATGTATGCACTGCTCACCACCTGCCACTTACTCTGCTGCACTCTTGCTCCATTCCCACAACGGAGCCTGCCGCGAATCCTCAAGCTAATTCGCATAACCACCAATTGCTGTTACAGATTTTCTGTAACAGCAAATACTTTTTCCTCCATTAGCAAATCTTGTGTAGATGCTGTGATAATTTTAACTATTTGAACTGAAAACCTCATTCTGCATATACCCTGGTCAACTTTGTGTGACATTAAATTGTGTTTAACTATCTGAAAAATTATTACAATGACAAAAAAGCTAAAAACAAAAAAAACAAAAACAAAAAAAGCAGAAATCTGAAAATCGTTATTCACGGCACTCTTGTTTTGCTCCTCAGATTAGTCAAGTGAAACATGCCCAAATAGCAGGACACCAATCTGTCTGACCATTGCATGTTTTGGCTCTTTACAGTTCCTCTAATTAAAAACATATGGACTGAGTGCTCCTTGTTCTAATTTTCAACCGCAGATGAAACTAAATGACAAAATTCCTCACATTCCACAAGCCTGCACTCGTGTATTAAAACAAGCCCCGCTTTCAAACACTTCCCCCATGATAACTATAAAGAACCCCCATAAGTGAGGATAATGGAATCCAGACATGAAAAAGAAGCATGCTAATTTGCACATCCGCCAGCAAGAAACAAAGGGGAATGAAGTGCAAAAAATAATCCTGTTTATTTATTCCTCTTATGGGCAGAAGATGCAGAAACAATAAGAACAAAACTTGTTGAAGGCCAAGACAAATGTTTAAAAGGAAATCAAATCCAGTTTGATAGGATATAGAAGGGCGTAGTGCAGTTAAGCAGTGAAAATTAGAAGAAAACCACATAAATGTTCCTGACAATGTTTTTAGCTGTATACTTAATATCACATAAAATAAAATGGAAAAAAAAAAAAAATCTGATTCTTGTTTGAGAGTCTTAGCATTTATATGAAGACATCTTCAACAGGTGCTTTCAATTGTGCTTCTTATTTTCTTGACTTGGACAAAGTTGAAGAATAGAGCTCTACTGACAGAACAAGTCAACACACACATATTTGACTCAGGCTGAATAAAACTAATAATTTATTTCAGAATTGCGTGATGTTGCATATTTTCAAGCCCAAGTGAAAAGCCCACAGAGGAAAAGTTCTTCATCTTTCTTGATTATAGCCGTAAAAGAAAAAACAGAAATCAGTTTATCTTCCTGATTTATCTAACAGCTGCTGTGGTTGATTAAATCAGCCAACATCGTCTCTTCACCATATATGGTCAGGCCCCCAGTGGACTCTGCCAGTTTACGCAATACAGACGTCAGCCCCGAACCTGATTTTGGCCCGGTTATGCACACAGGTGGACTATGCTGGAACAAATTGACAGATATTGCCTCTCCACATTTTTTAGATCCCAGAATATTAAGATTGATTGAACATCGAGAGAAAATCCATCTAAAAGGAATCTGCGTAAATTTATTTCTGATACTGATTTAGCAACTTGTTCTGTTGGACTTTCTGGTTCTGAAAAAAAATGCGGGTTGACATGAACATAAGAAAAACTGAAGTGGGTAAATTCTTCAATTTAGTACTAAGAGCAATCGTAAGCATCTGATTCGATGTGGGGAAACCCATTTGGACTCACTTGTAATGATAATCAGAAAACCAAACTGTCTACTAAATGATATGCAAAGGATGAAACGGAGCATAGTTTGCATGGAAAATGGTACTGGAGATTAACTAAGTGATGACATCATAAATATCAGGAAGCTTCAAGGCTTCAAATTACAACTGCAGGTCAAATATGTAAAAACCATGACAGAACCATGAAGTCAGGCCCCGGTCAAACGTGTAAGGAAAAAAAAAAACACATCAGGGTGAGTCCATTCAGAGTTCATTCTGGAGTAGTTATCAAGATCTGGATATTGTTGCACAGAAAACCCATTGGAACAATAAAAAGGTCAAAGTGACTGGTTGAACAAATGATGCAAAACCTTGCAAAAATGCTTCTTTCAGTATCCCAAATGTCATATTCCACTTGTAAAATTATTAGGACTGAAATGTTTCCTGCAATAAACTTTGGATTAATTTGCATTACCACAAAGACCATCATGTTCTGGTTGTACTGTACCTTATCAACAGCTGTGGCTAAAGTAAATGGAGTAGGTGGATTTCCTCTTCATCTCAATTTGGCATAAACAAAGAGGAAGAAACTGCTCCACTACATTCTCTTTCTCACCAAAAAGCCTGAATCCAAACTACAAAATACGGCGAATAAAGGCAATAACTCTATGATGCATCAATCCTATTTAAATGCTTGAAATAGAGAAGGTAAAATCAGTATTTAATACATAACCAATTTACTAAGTAAATATTTTTCTTAAGGGGCCAATGACAATAAATTCTCACCAAAGTGTGGTGGCGACTCTTCTAGTTCACCCATGCACAGATACACAGAGAAAGACAAAGTTAATGAAAATAATAAATTTTCATGAACTGAAAATGTATTATTTAGTAGATGAGCCTTTCTTGGAGATGACAACTTTAAGATACTTCATGTATGGAGAACCTAGTGGCCTGCATTGCCCATGAGTTACTCTGGCCTTTTCTTTCACATCAACACTTTTCAAATTGCAAGGACTTTTCAGCTCTTTCTTTTAAATCTGAGCTTTAGTTCTTTCTATATTTGACATATGGATTGAGGTCAGGTGACTGGCTGAACCATTTTAGTCGCTTCTCTCTACCTTTTTTTCTTTACCTTTGGGGTTTTCCCAGCTTCGTATGTGTGTGTGATCATCACTTGCTGAAGGCAAACTCTTCATTTATCTTCACTATACTGGTTAACGGAAGTAGATTTTAAATCAAGAATGTGTCCATACATTTATCCTGTGTACTTTCTTTTAATTTTATGAAGTTTGCAAGTGTCTTATTGTGAAGAAAGTTAAACTCCAGGTTGTTCACATTTCCAAACATTACTTTTGGTATGGTGTTCATGAGCACATATGCAGTGCTTTCTGACCTCTAAACATAGGGTGTACCTGCTAAATCTTTCCAAAGATTTAGCTCTTTGGCAACTCTTCTGATTTTCAATCCTCTGTCTGAAACCCTGTAGGGAGTTGCTGGTCATGGTGTCATGGTTTTCTTTCCACTTTCAGATTATGCCCCCAACTGTTTTCACTGAAACCTTCCTTGGTAACCAATGCCACCAGTGTTTTCCACAATAAGGTTGCGAAAGCTTTGAGAATGCTGATTGAATTTGCCAATTATGAAATGTTTCTTATGCAACACCTTGGTAATGAGACACCATTTTAGAGACCAGTGTTTCCCAACCCTGGTCCTAGAGTCACAATCCCCAGCAAGTTTTAGGTGTTTCCTTGCTTCAACCCACCTGATTTCAATTGTTGGCTGATTAACAAGCTTTTGCTGAAGTGCAATGATCTGAATCAGGCCTGTTAAAGCAAGGACACATGCATTATGCGTGAGGAACAGAGTTGGGAAATACTGACACTGGACAGAACCTGCTGATATTAATTTGCGCTAAGTGGCAGGATTGTATTCTAATTCCTGAAAGATTTCAGTTGCTGTCATAATTTTCCATGGCTTTTTGCACCTCCTTTACTTCACATGTTCAATACTTTTCCCTCTCCCATTTTATTTTACTTCACATAATTTCATTTATGTTCGCAATATAAACTGATGGACGGAGGGACGGACAGACGGATGGATGAATAGTTCTGACAGTCAACAATAACACATGGCAGCACTTGATGATCCAGTGTTGGAACAATAAAGTCTCCGAGCAATGTTTACTTTAAGAGCTCGTTTAACCGAGTTTGAAACTTTGTTATTTAATGTATGATTTTTGGCTCCCTCTGCATATTAACATAGCTTTAAGACATAGTGATTAAAATGCATATTTTCTCTAATCCAAAAGTATTAGCTTATCTCGATGTCGAAAAAATATTTATTGAAGCAATCAGCAAAGGATCGTGCAATAAATATCTAATTATTTCATCAGGTCTATGCGATGCAGATAAACTGAGCAGGCAGCAGAACTAAACAGACTATTTATTATGTCAGAATGAATCCGACAGACTGAGAGTCATACATGATTTAAGCTAATACAAAAGATACGGGTCATAAAACTATGGATGCCCCACCAGAGCAGATCAACGGAGGCTTGTACTGCAAACAAGTCTGCAGAGCCAGACATCATAACAAGCCACAAAAGCAATAATATAATTATGATGTGTCCATAAGATTTATTAATTACATCAATATGAAACAAGTGAGCAAAAGTGGCAGATAAAAACATGAACTTTTAGTTTATGTAAACGTTTCTTTTTAAGCAAAATCACTTCCCATGTGGGTGTGCCAAATTAGCCAGCTAGAAAAAAAAACACTAACTCTCTTTGAGAAGTTTGAACAGAGAGTTCATTTATTGCCCATGCAAGGTCTTGAAGGGCAGGACCTTGCATGAACTCACTGTTGGTACGACTATTACAATAATGCTCTGAAAGACACTTACTGATATGCAAACATACTGGGAAGCTACACCACATCCGACGCTTTCAACATTCCACACAGCTGGTGCTGATGGATGGATGTTTGTTTTCTTGCTTATTTGAAGTATCAATTTCATAATATTTTTTGCAAAACTCTGCTGCATTACATAAGTAAATCCAGAAGTTGAGACCAGAAGATCCCAACAATGAAGTTCCACAGAGCTGAGACTGTCCACAGCATCTGTAAAGTGCATTTAATGAGCAGTTTGAGTCAATAAAACAGAGCTGATTTCCTCCAAATAAACTGTTAGAAAATAAGCTGGTCTGACTTTTTTTTGCTTGGAAAATTGCAATTTTCAGGAAACACTTTGCCAGACTATATAAAAAGTTACGCCAGAACAGAAAAACAGCTCCCCGCTGCAAAGGGAAAAACGCAGAGTACAGTGTGGGTTCCACATTTCTTGTGGAAACTATTCTAAGTGGGAAGGACAATACGCCGATTTCACAGTGAACCCACCTCACTGATCATATTCCTCTTTATTATGATCAACGCAGCATTTTGTTTCACATATTATTCATTCATTCATTTTTGGGCCACAGAAATATTTCTGGAGATGCATGCTGTGGATTTATGTTCATTGCAAAGAGACAAGGAGGAAAATAATAGAAATATTAAAATGGGTCTATACTTTTTCTATTACAAACACACCTGTTTGTAGACTTTTACACCATCTCGTCTGTGTGTGCCTTTATTTTTACTCCCACAACATCTTGTGACAGGTGGCGAGAAGCTTCATCACCACAAAAGGTGTGAACCGTTTCCTCTGACTGTGAACAGATTGCAACCTTAAGCCTTATTCACAGCAATCCAAATATGAGAACTGGGTCAGGCCAGTGGAGCAGAAGTCAGGATGGCAGGGGAGGCTCAGTGATGAGCCACATGGGGACCGCTGCTTTAAGTTAACGAGCAAGTTGGGACAGATGAAGGAGAAGTCTGTTGTCTAGACGAATAACTGCATCACTGAAACATGCATGGCTTCAATAAGGCATGCATTTGAGACATGTTTACACTTATCTATTTTTTTTCATTGCAGGCAAAGCATCTTTGCGACTTTGAGCCAAAACAGCAACTACTCTGAGAAAATACATAACAGCAAACAGACATATCCAGTAAAGAGCCAGGGAATGCTATTATTCTTCAGGAGGACATTCAGATCCCTTATCAACTTCGATCTGTGGTGACAGAATTTCACTAAGTTAATCTTTAGTTGAGAGTGCAGAGAAGACGAAAATCAACATTCCTGTCTCTTCTTTAAATTGTCTAAATTTTAATCTAGTTACATTTTTCTAGTAACAAAGGGAACAATCTATGTCTTGAGCACATGCTTATCTAAGTAGATGCTGGGATGCACACAGCCAATGAAAGGTAATGTTTATCTAAGATGTGCAGCAAACCGAGGTGACAGCGCATTCAACGAGGCCAGAGCAGACATGAAGCTGAACAGGTGCCACTGTCAGAAGCTAAGCAAATTAATTCAATGTCTTTACTTTCTGCAGACAACATTTTGGCAATAAATAGCAAAGCTTTAAGCTGTTTTAGAAACAGGCAATTTACTAAATGAGCAGCCCTGACTTGAGAACTGTGCCAAAAGAAAAGAAAAGTTTTAATCTATTTATCTATGAATGATTCAATGTGAGCAAAGCTGCTTCCTGTCTTTCAATGAAAGGAATGTGAGGCTGGATTTGAGAAACAACATGTAAGTGTAAGCATGAGGGGCTTCTTGTCCCCCTGCCAACCTCCAGCAGAGTGAGTAAAACTTTAGTTGTAGAACTGCTTTTTGTTGCAGCAGTGCAACACTGCAGCCAGTGTCGATTTATTTCTGGTCACACAAACAGAAATAAATCAATAATCAAGGGAGCATCCAAAAAGTGTTTAATGGGCTGACCAGTTTTGGCCCTGGTTAGATTGTTTACTGTCATATCAGCAACCATTGTCTTACCCTGAGAACAACAGTAGTATACAAGAAAATATATTTGGTGAACTCAGGCTCTTTGAGTAGATGCAAAAGATGCTAAAAAATATGGAATACACAAATTCCCCAAACTGATGTAGAAAATGGTGGAAGAAGCTTACAAATAAAAAAAATAATGTATAACTTTTTTTTTATTATTTAAGACTGACTAATTTATGGCTAGCAGTGGGAATACCGACATTAATCATTGCCTATTTATTTCCATTACTTTTAGTTAAACAAAACTATGTTTTATAGAGATCAATCAACTTAAGTACCTATGAATTAATTTAAGATATCTATATAACAAAAATCACCTTGTTGATGCATATATACATAGCTTATTTGCTCCCAAAATGTGCCATACATGGAAATAATTTAAATTCTAATTTTTGTGTTTCGAAGATAAAGAAATGACAAAATGTATTTTTGTTTCAAAGCAAAACGTTATCTCCATGTACTAATAATGTAATTAGTATGCCTTATAATAACATTTTCTACCAAAAAGTCAATTATGAGGCTTTTATTTTATCTTGTCAAAGAACAGAGAATGTTTGGCAAACTCAATTACTTTTAGCTGAACAATTCATGACGATATCAAAACAGTGTTGAATGTTTTTGTGATGGTGGGACAAAACTTACAACAGGTCTCAATGTAATTTAAGTCAAACATATAAACATTTAATCAATGCTCCTGGTGACATTTGCTATGACTCACAAGTATTTTGGATGTTCTGTTAATGTACCTCCATGTGTTCTGTTGTTTCTTAAATTAAGATTAAAATCATATTATCCTTTCAAGGCTGCCTGGTATCTCGATGGAGAGGACAGCAAAACCTAAAGGGTTCTTTGCCCCCCCTATGACCCCTTTTGTGTCGCCACTGAAAAATGACATACAATAAATGACTGAGGACTGCAGCGGATAAAAATAGATCCAGCATAGAAAACGCTAGAAAACTACAAACGGGTTATCAATAATCATGGCCCAGCTTGACTCACTGAACAAATAGATAAGGGAGGAGCCAGACTTGAACTTATATGGCCAAATCGGAGCTGCGGACAGAACAGCTTTCCCGTGAACGGGCGCTGGATCACTGGATCAACAGGACAGGATGTGACAGATTTTAAACCCATGGAAAAAGTTTCACTTGATCCGAGTTAAATATCACATCCTCCGCGAAAGAACAACCAGCCTGTACTGATTTAACACGACGTGTGAACCCACGCCCCTCCGTGTGCTTTCTGACATCTGGGAGAAAAAGAAAGTGTTCCCCAGTCTCGCCTTAGCTAGGTGGCTAACGCTACGTAGCATCAACATCACCATACACATAGACACAAGGCCTGGATCAGCGGAGCTCCGCTCAGTCCGCGACCGCAAACAACTTACCGGCTTTCTCCTGGTCGTATCCGACGACAGTGAAATAGTCAGCCAACCTTGCCATGTCTGCTGTTTCTCCAGAGAAATACCAACACAATTCAGCATTTTTCCTCCTTCCAAAGAACAGCCATGTTTGACAGAAGGAGTGTCACTGCGCTTGCGTGCGGGAGTGGGGATACATCCATGGGCGTGGGTCCTTTCAGTTTACAAACGCATCACTGTATCCCAATACTGACTGTTTTCATTTATTATTTATTTATTTTTTCAAATGATAATAAGAAAAAAAATGTATCCTTTAGGAAACGAAATGATTAACGTCCAATACAACCAAATGCGCAGTAGCCACACGGGAATTGTTATTCTATTCTCAGTGAGCAGTGGGACTTCATTTCCTGCCTGAAACAATCTCGAATTTGCTGGTGGCTTTGAGGGATTTCCAAGAGCTAATGGAAGGACTAGTTCCAAGATACCGTGTTTTTACAATAAGAGGGGAAACACAGAAATTAAGTTCTGCATAATTAGCCTATTAAAAATCCAGTTTTGACACAAATAAATATTAAAAGACTATTTATTAAGACTATAATGTGAGCAATATAAATAAGTTATCGATCCTTTACAGGATATTGTCGTTTGCTTATTGCCTCAAATATTTATTATTTATTAACAAAATAAAAAAAATGTACACAACAGACTTTTGTTCATGTCTATAGAAAGCAGAAAATGGGCAAATCATAAACAAATATTCATAAAACTGAAAAGAAAAAATAATAATTTTAATCTATCACAGCTTTTATGTTTTGCTTTAAATGAAACCTACAAGAAACTGTACAAATGAAAACTAAGATTCTTCAAATTTCAATGAACCATCGACATGATTAATACTGCCACAATAATATGGCAAACCAATCACTGGGTTTTTGCTTAAAGCGTACAGAAGAATTGGCAACAGCTAGAGGATAACAATTTTTCCATAATGTTTAACATTGCCATACTTATCTATCTTAAGTCCTTTTGTTGGCAGTACACGACTGTCACCAAGACATCGTTGATTAATGTGTTTTTGATAAAATTGTCAGATGACTAATTTCTTTTATTTGGATGGTTCAAATATGTACATTTAATTTACAAATCTGACAAAGAGAAAGGCGAGCAGAAGGATGGAAGATTTCTTGTAAATGCAGATATTTTTTCATAATAAATAGCCTTTTTCTTATTTATCCACACCAGGAAAATACTTCAATCACATGTCACATCTTTCCAAACCATGTAGGAACCTTGAGTGCAGTTCCAAACCTTACTTAAACAAAGCAAATCAGTCTGTACAGAAGTAATCTCAGTCACAAGCTTTTACTTAGGTCAATATTGCATGATGTTTTAGCCATTTACTTAAGCGTATTTGATTTGTAGGTCTGATCAATTTAAAATAAACTAAAGGTGTCTTTCAGTATCTCTAATTTTATTAAAATAATTAAAAAAAATATTGCTAACAGCAATCAACCCACATTAACTATATCATGAAGCAACATGCTCAAATGTCACTGTTCTCCAACAACACTTTTTTTCTGAACCAAATCATTTCAATTTATTGCAAGTTCTACAAAACTAATGATTCCTTTGTGGAACATTCAGGAAGATGGGTAAACTCTAGAGTTAGAACAAAATATTGGAGAGGAATGAAAACAGGACAACCTGCCACAGGGTATAGCACGTGGGGACTACTTCATGTGTCATGAGACAAATAGACAAACCAGCAACAATAGCAGGAACCCAGCAAGCGATTTCCCTCACTCGCCGTCTGTGTTTTAGTTTTCTAAATTCCTGCACATTACTTTGTTTGCTAAAGCAAAATATAAGAAGTAAAGAATTTGAGTTCACAAGAAAAAATGGAAAAACACAGAATATAACCAGGTTTATCTTGGAAAATTAGATGATAGGTTTACAATAATCATGAATCAGCCTTTTTTTCTTGACGTACCTGCTCATATGCAAACTAAAAGGTGGTACAAAAACTGTCAAACTCAAACTTCACAAATGAAGAGGAAAGATTGCTATATAAGGAGCCAAAAGGCAACAGAAGAATTTTGCTGTAATGATTGCACCATCTCTTGTCGTAAACTCTGGTAAGGGGATTACTGATCTGCTGGAACCAGTTAGCATTACAAAGTGCTTACAAAACATTTTGTTTTTTGACAACACGTGTTTGCCATTTATGTATTTTTCTGGAGTTTAAAAATATGACACCACCAGCGGAATGGGGTCGCATGAGAATATAAATAAACTCATAAGGATTTCATTATCATACTCGGAAGTGAATAAGGGGTCTTGATGTGCAACAGAGGAATGTCAACTGTGGAGCAAACCTTGTTTCATGTACATTTGTTCACAGTTAAAGAAAGTGAAAGCAAAATCAAAACTCAAAAATGTCTCTGCACTATGCCTTGAGGATATTTCTACACTGGAATTTCTGTACTGTTCAAACCAAACGTTTTTTCCTCTGGTTTTTACAGCATTTCCGAAACTATGTGCGAGATTACACATGTTTTGGCACATGTTTTCTCTGGGTTTTATAGTTTTCTTCATAGCAAAAATCACTGTAACTTCACATTTATGGGCTCCAATTTGTAATTTCCTACGTTTTGTGTCACTTTCAGATATGTACAAAACACATATTTTAAGTTTGGTCATGTAATGGAGTAAAAAAAAAAAAAGTCATAAATACTGACTGGATTTATTTTCAGTCATCACCATCTAGGTTTTATTTCTCCTTTTATGTAAAAGTGTATTCTAATTGTTCTAACTTCATAATACACAGTATTATATGTATATATATGTCTATATATATAGATATATATATATATATATCTATATATATAGACATATATATCTATATATATAGACATATATAGCTATATATATAGACATATATAGCTATATATATAGATATATTAACTCACAGGCTGTTATTCAATCTCAGCTTTATAATAATAAAATTCCACTACATTTTTTTAAACGTTCTAAATGGGTCCAAAGTCAATGTTTGCCTTGTCCAAACAAATATAGAGTTTATTGTATTTACAGCTGGACATGCTTATTATATTTAATCAGTAACTTAATGTTTGTCTCGGATTCATTGTCATCTGGGTTTCCAATCTCACGTGGAACTTCACAGTGTCGGAAAGTGCCTTGGAAAGCCGAGGATGGGAACATTCCTTAAAGTTATTTTCTTTGTTGCCAGAGAGACTAAGAAGGGCATAAACAAAAAGAATGGGCATGTCTGACCTTCGAGTTCAAATATAGCAATATAAAAGTTTTAATATTTTGCCTATTATTAGTTGTAATGCACAGAAAAAAACTGGGACAAACATTTTGCATTCTTATCTGATTGTTGTGTTTGACTCACTTTTTTTCCATTATCATTATATAAGCATGGATAGAAAATTGGGTTATGACTAAGTAAAATAATGAAAACAGGGTACACTAACAGCATGAGATTTCTTCACATCTTTTCTTTAAAGTTTTGTTAAACATATGATTTTAATTGTCATTCCTTCACTTATTCCCCACCCCTTGTTGCTGAACATGAACAACAGCAGAGCAGTTAAGTGCTTTGAATAGGGTGGGGGATCACTGAGCCCCTCCCACCTGCAGACCGGCAGCTATAAATGCTGCTGGTCTGGTGCATAGAGGCTAATAGCAGAGTGACACAGCTGCCTTACAGAAGCAAAAGCAACCTGGAGAATACCTGTGGAGTATTCTTTCACTGCTGACTTTGGAAGAAGAACTTTCTCGCCTATCTGAAGTGAACTACAGGTATGTGCACTTTGCTTTAAAAGAACTCATATTGCTGTGGTTTGTTGAGCTGCCAGCTGATGGCTTTATCCTTGCTCCTTTTTGAGGTCAAGGCACAAGTGTAGAGACAAGAACAGGTTATCTGCCTGGTTATATAAGCAGTTCAGCTCCTAATGTGTGTGGGTCTGTGTAGGAATTACCAGCAGGCTGTCAAGCATCCAACAGTATTAGTACATTACTTATTCTTTTATTTAATACTGTAAGTGAAATTGTTATGATTTGCAAGTTTTTCTGGACTCCTGCTGAGTCTATATTAGACCGTGTCCTTCAAATTACTGGCCAGGGGCCCATAGCCTGGTCACAAATTTGCTTAACCCAGCAAATTCTGACCTTGGCTTAACTTTCTCAATAAATGAATGATATATGCAAATAACTTGGCTTTTGGACTCTTGTGTAAGAAAACAAAATAGTGGTTCTTGGTGGAATTCTTAATGTGGTGCATGTAGAAAGGAACAGAATGGAAATTTGTGCAGCTAAATATTATATTCCACCATAACTGTTTAACTTACCAAACTTTTTTCTCTCTCCCTCTCTTGCCACAGGAGCCAAAATGAAAACGATCTTCCACTCCTTCCTCTATTGCTGCCTGCTGGCTTCAGTAGCACACTGTGTGGAACTTGAGGTGAATCCCGAGTTGAAAAAAAGGTGAGTTAACATTAAATCAATTCATGCAGTAATAATAATAATGTTTCAACTCTGTTAAGTCTTTGGCAGACGATAGCTGCCAAGAATAAGTAATTCCAAGACTAATGGAGTTTTTCCCCCCTCTTCTCTTGCAGACTAAGCATATGGCTTGGGAGCAGATTGAGACGGGATCTTGAAACCGTTGCAGTACAGAAAACAGCAGGGTCTGAAAACTTTGTCAGACCAGAGGACATCAGGGATACCTTGCTGCCACATTCCAGGTAAGAAATTAATTATCCAATCCTAAAGGTTCAACCACCTAATCTGATCAGGTTCTTCTTCAAAAGTTACAAAGTATCAGCAAGGATTAATGTCTTGTCTCCCTTCTGTCTCTAGCACTGACATTAAGATCCGAACCAAGAGGGCCGCAGGTTGTGCCCTGGGTACCTGCACGGTGGAAGATTTGGCGCGCGTTGTACAACACCTTAAAGACAAGAAACTGAAGACCAGCATCCCTCATGGCACTGACAATAAGATCCGAAACAAGAGATCCGCAGGTTGTAACCTGGGTACCTGCTCGGTGCACATTCTGGCACATCGTGTACAACAGTTCAAAGACAACAAGCTCAAGATCAGCGTCCCTATTAGCAAAATGAGCGCTCACGGATATGGCCGGAGGCGCAGATCTGTTCCAGAGAGGCAAATCTCCCTGAGGATGGAGGAGGGCAGGTTGAGACCCGTGTGGAGTCTGAACAACTCACAAGTTCACAAGCTTGAAGCTCTACTCAGAAGGACATGAGGAGGACTTTAAAAGAGGACTCGGGAGCAAAATCAAGGGAGCTGGATTCTCCAGCTTGTGTCCCCTTCTGCTTGGCTTTGAAATTCTCCAAATGCCTAAGACTCTTGCCAAGTATACTCCAGCGCATTTGTTCCAGACAGGAGGACTGAGTCAGAGTGATTCTGGATGCAGTCGTGGTTCTGGGATGCTTGAGCCTTGCGGCTCAGTGGACTAAGTTTGCAAACAGCTGGCTTAAAGAAACTGGATGGCACAGTGTGGAGCAAACTACAGGTGCTGTTCTCTGCCTGGCAGAGGAAAAGGATGAGTGGAAATACATGTGGGCACATCCTGAAAGAGGGAACCCTCTATTAACATTTTAGGACTTTACACACTTATTCCTCATGGCCTAGACTTTAAAAAGTGCTATTCCCGAAGGACTACATCATGTTCTATAAGACTGCTAATAATGGCTTGCACTTTTCCTTTTGAACTAAAACAGAATGAATCATAAAGAAAAGATATCATTATCAATATGCCTACAGAGCTTTAATGCTCTCCGTTTATATCAAGTTTTGGACACTGTACAAGGGAAAATGCCTTAGATTCTTTGAGCTATGTGCCAATCCATACTGGATTTAACTATACTTGAAAATGTTTTTGTCTGTTAAAAAAAAAACAAAAAAAAAACATGTGCAATCTTATTTTTTTAGTGCAGATATTTGTGTATATATATGAATTTCTTTATTTAATTATTATATAAAAGTTACATTAAAGTACTTATGCATATAAAGCTATTTTTGTACAGAAAGAGAGATATATATGGGCATTGTAGCTATTTGTCATTATTCCTTTGCAAACTGTGCTAAATTGATGTGTTTTATATGTATGTTATTTTATATTTGTAAATGTATTTTATTTTATTTGTGTCATTCAATAAAACTGTTGCACACAAAATCTAAAACGTTGTTGTGACATCCTTTATTCTTTAGGACATTCTATTGTCTTGAGGAAAACACAGAACACCTGGTCTCTCTTAAGGTCTTGCAGGTTCTCATTAGCGTGCCCCCACCCTTAAACTCTTCCTCTCACAACATTCCCCCATTTTTGACCCCCGCAGTCTCCTCATATCGGCACTAAAAGAAGGGCAGACAGGGTGCCGGGCACATTCCGGATGAGTTTCACTCATTTTTGTTGGCTCACCCCACACCACAGAGCAGCATTAAAGCCATCAAGGGGAGGCTGAAGATTTAGATCCATCTGCATTCAATGGTGAGTGGTTTTGGACACAAGAAGCCTCATATGGGGGTTCCGGTCTAACATTCCTGCAAGAACATCACAGAGACGGTGAAACTCACTTTTGCCGTAGATCACCTCGCCCTACTGTAGAAGCAAACAAAAGTACAACCTATATCATATGATGGATTAAAGTTTAAATTTACTGACCACTAATTATTGTATGACGTAACTTGCAGACTCTGCTGCATGCAGGATAACAAGAGGCATCAGGTAGTCTTTCTTCTTAAATTAAACCTCGATGGCTTTCTATGCAGAAAAAGAACGATGCCAATATTCCTGAATAAGATTTTCGCTATAAAACCCAGATAGCTTAAATATCAGGAGACAGATTATCATCTAAAACAAATATCTTAGTGAGGACACAGTTGCAATCATAAATCCTGCTCTATGATGTAAATGCAATCTCTGTCGCCCTCTAGAGTGACCAGATCAGAAAGTACCTCCACTAAACCTAACCGAGGGACATAAAATGAGAATCAATATTTGAGTCTTCTTGCTGATTTGCATGAAATTTGCAATTCAACATAAACTGAATTATATCTAAATGCATTGCATCATTGACCACGCAAGTTAATCTTAAATCAAATGCAGTTTTCTCATGCAGAGAATTATGAATACATTTTTTTTATTAAAAAAAAAGTAAAAGTGAAAAGTATGCAAAACTGGGTTCACTGCATGCATCTTTGTCCCATATGGGGATAAATTTGTTCCATGCACTAAAAAATTCAAATTGAAGTCCATCCCTACTATCAATCCCTGAAAACATTACAAAATTAAGTCATACAGCAAAGGCAGTATATAAACGTCAAATTCTTGATATAGAACAAAAAAGTGGTATTCAGGTTGTCAAAATGCTATGACTTTTATTGACGTAATAGGAAAAATACTTAATTCCGTTTTGACGTATTGACTCATGAAGCACAAGACTGAAGACTGAGCTAAAAATTTTATGTTAATTAAAGGTTTTAAAGGCTCAGTCTTTGCTGGAATTTTTTTATGACAAAATTATTTAATCTGTCACACAAATCAAATGCGGCAGATTTGGAGAGTGACTGCTCCAAGTACAACAAAATAAGATAAAGGAATAAAACAATTGCGCCATCTAGTGGTCAGCTACTATGTTTGCAATTTATTTACCTCGAATGATAAATACCCTAATTAGGAAAAACACAGCAGAAAGTTAAAAAAAAAGAAGTTTAAATTACCATCAAAGTTAAACCTCTCTAAGAATAGAATCAATGGATGTATTATGTGTACTGTCCAGCTATGTGATGGTGTCACTTCTTCAGTAAGCCAATCAGCTTGTGACGCCATTGATGCACTGATGGTATCAACAAACTGAGCAGTCTGGGTCAAGAGGTAGAAAATAATACCTTAATTAAAGCTCTTATTGCATGCTAAACTGCTGGTTTTTTATTCTACATTGCATATTAAAAGATCTATTGCCAATTGCCTAATTTTCCTAGCTGGATATTGACTTGATGTAAAAAAAAAAAACACATGTGCCGAAGTAAAAAAGAAAAAAAAAGAATACAGAAACAAAGAGCTTTAAAAGATCTCATCTGAGTCTGGAATACGCATCTGCTCTACCATGTCGGGTGTTTGTTGAATCCAATGAGAAGATGAAGAATAAAAAAGGAAAGGACAGCAGAGGAAAGGAGATTAATTATAAATGTGACAATAAGGTTGTCATCAAAGGGATACAGGCTAAGGACTAAGACGCTGACTGACTCTTAAGGTGCGGTGATAACCTCAGATGAGACGATTAGCCTGATAATCTCAACAACGTCTGATGCTAACTCAGGGACAGCTGCTTATGACCTCACTATTATGTGAGTCCACTCAGGAGACATGTGGCGGTGCACTCATACTGCAGAGCAAGTCTGTCTGATCTTCTCTGCTAAGGCTTACGATGCAGAGCCTTGCAAAACTATTCACACTCCCAAATTCTTCTTAAACATTTTATATATTACTGTTGCAAAGTTGGATGTGTTTCCTTAGGCTTTTAAGTGAAGGAAGAAAAAGAATACAGTATTTGCAGCGTTTTAAAAATTTATGAAAATTTGTATGCAGAATCTTTTCCTAAACAAAATCTAGAACAATTACCTCGAGATGTCACCTAATAAGTATTAAAACCCAATTTTATAAATTGAGCTGTTCTCTGAAAGCCTTACAGGCTTACTGCATTAGTAATCATCTTGAAGACCAAGAAGCACGGCAGATGGCTCAGAGATAAAGTTGTGGAGAAGTTGAAACAGAGTAAGGTCACAAAACAATATATCAAGCTTTGAACATCTCACATAAATGTACACCAAGGATGCAGAAGGCCTTCACTGAGGGAGCGTTCAAGCAGCATCTTCATAGGGTGGTAGGTGAGGTCTAAAATGATATGATTGTCAGATTTCTTCTGTCTCCAACCATCTGTATTGGGCCGAGGAGACATCCGAGGACAGGGTTGTCAATAATAAGATATCTTAAATAGAAAAGCTGTGTAATTCAAGATATCTCTAGTTCATTTAGAGATATCTTAAAAGGAATTTTGACTAGTCAAAATTATAATTCAAGATATCTTTAATTTAGTTTTGCCTAGTCGTTATTTGTTTTTAAGATATCTATAATTTAGTTTTTACTAGTCAAAACTACATATCTCCTATCCAAAAATACATTTAAGATATATTGAATCATGTTGTCATTCAATATATCTTTAGTTAGAATTATGACTAGTCAAAACTAAAATCAAGACATCTTGAATTTACTTTATGACTAGTCATAATTTAGATATCTGAAAAATGTATTTCAGATAGTCAGTAATTCATTGTAGATATCTTGAATTGAAGTCACTATACAACTCAATGGTAAATCTGACGTCATTTCGATGTCAGATTTACCAATGCCAGAATGTAATTATAGATTTCTCAAATAGGTATTTTATCTAGTCAAAGTATAATTAGAGATATCTTAAATTGCTAAAACGTCTAGTCATACAAAAATTTGAGATATCTGGAATGTAAGGGCAGTAAAACTGAATTTATGTTAAAACAGCTTATCATAGGATTTACAGACATTACCAACCATTAGTTGGTGTATTTGTACATCCTAACATCTTAATCTGCTATTAAGTAAATGATAAATTTTGTTGCTGGGTTGGATAATGTAAATTGTATCTAATTTATGCCAATTAACATAGAAGGGTATGTTTTGGGTGACTTAGAAACTATAAATTATTTTTTTCGGTGTCTTTCAGAAACATCTTTGGTGAAAGCATTTTCCAGCACTTTGTGTCTTTCTTCTTCCTTAGGGCCTGGCTACTGAGGAAAATACCAGACAAGGAGACGCACCTCTTACAAAGGAGTCAAGTGCCTTTCCGGGATCAAGTGAGCTTCTTCCATTCTCTCCTCACTCCTCACTTTCTCTGTAATGTGGTAAAAAGCTTTTTCTCCAGTAGCGTTGATCTCTTTATCAGACATGATTTTGACAATAAATGCTGTAAGACAAGATAAAGACATCAGGATAAAAGCAATATATGTCAGAGATCTGACTGAGTTGGCCAGTTATGGCCTCCTCTAGCCTCTATCAGGATAATGACTAATGGTCTTTATTCTCCAAAGGATATGTATGATCAGCTCCATATTTCCACTTTAAAAAAAACTTTCAGCAAGACTCATTGACCCAAAGGAGTCACACTAGCCAAATAAAAAAAATTCGGTATATTAAAGCTAAATAATAACATATTTAATGTATGTATCTAATGATTAAAAAAAAATTAAGTAACACAAAATAATAATAATTAAAGATGTGAATCTCAAAATAAACTAAAATCTGAAAATACCTAAAGTTCATCTGACGGTGTCATGAGTTTGTAAGGTTCCAACTGGTTAATTCATAACTTTAAAGGCATAATACTTCCTCGTGTGACATTACGGAAAAATAAATAATAACAATCAACCAATGTCAGGAAAGGATTTGTGGACCTCTGAAGGTCAGATTTATCCCTGGGTACAATTCCCAGGTATCTGAAGGTGTCATATTAATCTGTTCAAACAAGTATGCTCTTGTTTAAACAGCTAGGTAATTTCCATCCACAATAGTTTTCACAAAGCACTTAGGCCTAGTATCCAAGAGATTAAAGTGTTGTGGTGCAAAATATACAAATGTTAAAGAACAAAAGTTAAAGACCTTAGGATGATTATACTTGAAGGTAGTAAGAGGAGTGATTATCCACAGTGTCAGAAGTTCTTTGTCAACATAGTATGAAGGTCCACTCAGAGGAAGAAGCCATTACTTCAAAGGCAACTTAGAAAGCAGAAATACACCCAGGGACAAAGATCTTTTTGGCCACATTGAAACCATTATTATATCTTTGAGGAAAGAACGCCATCCCAACTTTACAAAAAAAAAAGATGGTATCGTAAGGAAAAAACATGAACTGGAAATAACTTAAGGAGCACGTCAATACATCAGCTGAGAAGCTAAAGCTTGGCCACAAAAATGGACAATGACTAGAAGCATGTTGCCAAATTATGTGTCTTACAGACACCAAAGTCAATGTTTTGGGGAGCAATGCATATTGTAAAATGGTCCAGATCTACAGCAAACTATTTTGAGAAGCCTGTAGAAGGTGTATGTGGGTATTTGTGGTGCAAATTGAAAACGTTTTAGTACAATAATGTAAATAGGTTTCAACTCTATGTAACCACCTAATGTTAAAACAGAGACTGCAGTTGCTAGGAGTATCTTTAGCACCGTTTACAGATCCAAGAACCAAGGACAGGTAAGTTATCTTTGTCCAAGCCAACCAAGATAGATTTGTAACAGAAAGATTTAATTTTCTTCACACATAGCGTTGGCTGCCTGTAGTTGAGAGCTGTCCAACTGAGAGAAATAGAGGTATATGTATCTGTCAGGGTGATGATTTTTAGCTTAATGAAATAGATTGGAAGTAAGAAAACAAAGCTCATTTAGAAACTCCCCCTTTCAGATGATAGCCATAATCTCCTATTTAGATGTAATAAGGTTAAGAAGAAAAAAAAAATCATTTTGAGTTTTAAGAAAAATGTCTAATACTATAGCACACTAACTACTAAAGGCTTATATAGAGTAACGTTTTAAATAGATTTGTGATGGGTGTCTTAAATATGTACCATTGCTGATGATGTTGAAAACTTTCAAACGTTCACGTGTCGGCCGTTTGCTGTCGGTAACCATGGTGGAAAAACGGACGTTGTTCAGCTAAACGTTTGAACTGTGACCAGAACTACTAGTTTATTGTGACGAAGAAGAAGAAAAAGCATAAGAAGAAGAAGAAGAAGAAGAAGAAGAAGAAGAAGAAGAAGACGACTTGTCAGGGCTACAAGAGAAAAGGTAAAAATATAACAACTATGATAGCAATAACAAATAAATTATCGGCCTACAGCTACCCTTTTTAAGCCTATATGTTAAAGCTTACAGCTCGTAAGATAAGTCTTGGTTTAAAGCTTATCCGAACTTGTCAGTCACTCACGCAGATATGTTTCAATTGGTTGTTGAGCCTTTCTCGATGTGAACTCATTCTGCTGGGTCTTTAAGATTCTGGCTCATTTCTGAGGATCATTATTTCGCGCAGTTGCTCGATCACATTAAACACGGTTTTTCCTCTTTGAATCTAGAACCTCCCGAACACGTCCTCTGATTTTTAGGAAGTATATTTTTACAATTGAATTTGCCTGGAAATGTAAGAAGTGTAAATCAGTTAAATGTTCTCTCACCGTTTGTTGCTAGGAGACACTGACACATTTCTACGTTTGCGGGGAATTAATTAAAAACTCTAAATTTTGAGTCTGATAGGAAGAGTTATTATTTTTTCTGTTCAAATATATGGGCACTTTATGTTTTTATAGATTTTGCATTTACTGTCTGCAGTAAATTTGTATATTTGTAACCCATGGGTGGGATTTTCCTTCTTCTAATCTTTTAAAACCATCCACTTCAATCCAGGTCCAACAACTTCTAGTTATTAAAAATATTATGGTTTTTCATGACAATGTTTCTGAACCAGAATGTTGGGAATATACTTTAAATGGGAGAAATTTTATAAGCGTCCCATTACGACTTTTGTCAAAGATTTTTTGTTTTTAAGTGTGTACCTATGAAGATAATGTAACAGATATTTGTTCTATTACATTGTGTGAAGAGGTAATGGTAAATATTTCTAGTAAAAAATAATCCTCTGTAAATGTATATTATATTTGTTAGAATAAAATATTTTTAAATGAGGTCATTGAGACACTATAAGTGAAAGACATTTTGCTTCAGGGTGAATCAATAAAAGAAACTGGAAAATAGAAATGTCATGGCCATGGTTAATGTATAAACTCCTGGCAGTTCCTTAGGGAAATTAATATAAATTTCTTGTTAGTATGGACTGCCTGTAAATGATAAAAATTGACAGCAGCAGTGATACAAAAACAGTTCAGTAGGTGGCGTCACTTGGCAGACCTTTGTTCTTGATTGCCCTGCTCTAAAACCGCTATACAGGAATATCCTTTTGTCAGTTTGTGTTGTTTACCAAACACAAACTGATCTCAGCAAGTGTAATAGACATTACTATTGCCTGCCATTTAATGTAGCCTCTGCTGTCTTTTAGACATGCCTCGTCAATTCCCAAAAGTAACCCTTAGTGAGGAAGAGGAAAAGAAGCAGCTACTGGTAGAGAAAGTTTATGCTTCAGCGCTAAAAGAAGAAGACAACAACGATACTGTGTCAATGTTCAGTGTGTCTGAGGACTGTCCAATAGGCCTACAGCAATCCCAAGAACATGAGCTTCTGAAGGAGTTGGCAGAGCAACAGTCAGAGGAGAGTCTCATGAGGTATGCCCTACTGTTTCAATAGACCTGAAGAGCAGAATTATCAACTCATGCTAGAATGTCATAATTCAGAATTATATTATACATTTTTTCAGGAGACAAAGTTTTCTGCTGATCCGTTCCAAGAAACTGTCTCACCAGATCCCAGGGGCTTCAGATTACCCAGATTCTAACGCAGTTACACCACCAGGGTCCACGAGCTCCAGCTTCTCATCTGTAGCAGAAAGCTGTCCTGATTTCCAGAGAGTCACTATTAGTGGAGATTACTGTGCAGGAGTATGTGTGTTAACTTCCAAGAAGGTTTCAGAAACTTTGTATTTTGTACATCTGAATATTTTGTACATTACAAAATATGTAATGTCCTTCTCCCACTCAGATCACATTGGAAGATTACGAGCAGGTTGTCAGAAGTCTGTTTAAAGCGCTGATGCTTAGAGAAAAGTATTCAAAGCTAGCTTATCACAGATTCTGTAGGACTACAAGCCAGTTCCTGCGCAGTGCTGAGAATTTGATGTGGGACATAGAAGATGAAGTCCTGCCTGGTATAAAGTGTCTAACATTCTAAACCATGTTTATACTTCTTTATGTGACCATAACGGAACAATGTTATGCCCTTCAGACATGTCCCCATGTCCCGCAGAAGGTGAGGATCCCTACAGCATGGACAACATCCCTGAGAATCTCAACTATGAACTGAAGATGAAGAATGGGATTGTGTTCGTGTATGATGGTGGAGAGACACTAAGAAATGATCAGCCCACTGATCTACCTTACCCAGATTTGGAGACCTATGCCATAGATTTCAGTGATATACTGGCAATGATTGCAGACGGACCGACGTAAGTTGCAAAAATAGACTTCAGTCATGCTGGTTGAAAAACCAGTTGTTTTTTTTTTATAAGCGTTCTAATCTAATTTTCAGCAAAACCTACTGTCACAGAAGACTTAACTTCTTAAGTTCGAAGTTCTACCTCCATGAGATACTTAACGAGATGGCTGAGCTTACGGAGCTGAAAAGCATTCCTCATAGAGACTTTTACAACGTTAGGAAGGTAATTATTTTGTCTACAAGGTATAAAAAAACATTAGTCAAAGAAAATGATTAAACTAGCACATCCAAAGCAGTTTGTGCTGCTGCTATGTGTTGTTAGTAAGGGTTTTTGGGGGGTTGTGAGTTTTCTTTTGGGTGTTTGATTTAGTATCAGCAGAAGATAACATTTAGTTGTCTTACTAATATTATTTAGTAATAGATATGATTGCTTTCAGTCAGTGACACCAAAGAACCAACAATGACCATTAGCCAGTGATCAAAACTGGCAATTTTTCCTTCAATCATACTTGTGATTTAAATTTAAATGTATTTGTTGATTTTTTTTTTCCCATATTGCATTTAATGTATGAAATGTTTCTAGGAGTAAATGCACAGATAAACCAGCATGTTCTGTAATGAGCTTTGTTTCGACTTTAGTAAAACTCTAATCCATTGTGGAATAGTGATGTTGGTGCATAAACTGGGATTATTTTGTAATTACCTCTTTTTCAGTTTGATTAAAAAATACTTCCATCTGTCTAAATCACACTTTCTTGTTCTTTTCAATGTTGTTTGAAGACAACATTGTTTTCTGTAAAATGTTAGGGTTAGGGGGTTAAGGTTAGGCTATAAAGTGTTGAAATAGACCTAAATCAGCTTAACTGTATATTTTCTGAGCACACAGAATTGTTTCTTTTTTCCAGGTGGACACACACATTCATGCAGCTGCATGCATGCCTCAGAAACACCTACTCACATTCATTCAGGAAAGATACAAAACCGACAAAGACCGTGTGGTCTTGGAAAAAGATGGCCAAGAGATGACCCTTCAGGAGGTTTTCCACAGTCTCAGCATGGATGCTTACGACCTCACTGTGGATTCTCTAGATGTACATGCTGTAAGGAACTGAACTAACATTTTCAAAGTGTCTTATTTTTACCTGCTGAATTTAGTAAAAATTACAAAGCTTATTCCCTACAAGCTCCTACTATTTCTGCTTGTAGCTCAGGTAATTTCATTTTACTAGCAGTTAAGTGACAAATGATCATCATGCTAACTTCATAATCTCTCTTTCTGGTGAATGAAATTTCCAGGGCAGGCAAACCTTTCACCGGTTTGACAAGTTCAATTCAAAGTATAACCCCATGGGTGCCAGTGAACTCCGGGAGATCTTTCTCAAAACAGACAACTACCTCAATGGAGAGTACTTTGCTCGGATTATAAAGGTACCTCTTCCTGTAGCCATGCATTTTCAATAAGAGTTGGAGTAGAAAGGGTTTCATGCACCCTTTCTTGCATCCACAGGAGGTGGCCAGCGATTTGGAAGAGAGTAGATATCAGTATGCCGAGCCGCGCCTGTCCATCTACGGACGCTCTACTGATGAGTGGGACAGTCTAGCAAAGTGGTTCATTCAGCAAAAACTTCACTCACCAAACATGAGGTGGATGATTCAGGTTCCTAGAATATAGTGAGTACATCTCGGTTAAAACACAAAAGCCTCTGAGCTAAGATAATTTCAACAAGTATTGACAGTGTTTTTGTATTCTTTAAAGTGATATTTTCAAGTCAAAGAACCTGGTAACCAATTTTGCCAAGGTTCTGGAGAACATATTCCTTCCTCTCTTCAAGGCAACTGTGAATCCACAAACCTACAAAGAACTCCATGTTTTCCTCAAATATGTATGTAATTTGTTGATAATTTCGAAATGCATTCTGAAAAGAAGTGTAAGCTTTTATTGAAAACCTCATCTTAGTTACTGTAAATGTTGTTACTTAAATGCAGTAATGCATTTCTATGTGTCAGGCTAGTCACATATGAAATTAACATAAATAGGAGTCAGGTGTTCATCAAAAAGATAAGGTCCTCACATAGAAGAAGAACATTTTAAAGAGCTTTAAAATATCCATGGTCATTAATTTAAAAGTAGGTCTAGAAAGTTCATTGAACCTCTAAGTATTATTTATCCACTTGTGGAAACCAGTTTGTTACTGAAATGTTACGAAAATGATGATGTAGCATTGACTGGTTTGTTTTTTGCAGGTTTCAGGCTTTGACAGCGTAGATGATGAAACCAAACACAGCAACCACATGTTCTCTTATAGGAGTCCGAAGCCAGAACAGTGGACCACACGTGACAACCCTCCATACAGCTACTACATCTTCTACATGTATGGCAACATCATGGTGCTCAACAACCTGAGGAAGTAAGAGTGAATTATGGTTTCCTCACATACATGCAGTTACCATTTAAAGGAAGGTCTCACATGGAGGAAAGTGTATTTTCTACCTGATTTTAAAGCTTATCAGTGTTTATTCTGCCGTCAGTAGACTGATCATTTTGTATAGAAACAATCATAGGAAAGTAAGAGATGATACTTATCTTAGTAATAAATAAGTTTAATTTGATGGATGTCATATTTCCGACTTGTGTCGTCCATAGAGAGCGTGGACTGAACACCTTTCAGTTTCGTCCCCATTGTGGAGAAGCAGGATCGATCACTCATCTGGTCTCCGCTTTTCTAACTGCGGACAACATCTCACATGGGCTCAATCTGAAAAAGGTACCTAAATATTTAGAGAGCCTTAACTCTGAGCTCTCATTTCTATAATAGAGATTATAAAACCAAAGAGTAACCAGAGCACAGGGAGGAAGTAGCTGACTTAAGAGTGGTTTCACAGTGGAGATTTGTTTTTCTTCTTTCTGAAGAAATGTCTATGTGGATGCCAGAGTTTTTCATTTTTTGTTAAAGTCTTGAGCCTTCACACAACTGGAAATAAGAGCAGGGTAACTGCAGGGTAGAGAAAGGAAGTTATGCAATAAGAAATTTATTTAAATCAGTGTCATTCCATGAGGCAGCAGAGCACTTCTAAAATCTAAAATGTTCTTATATAAAACACTTTATATTCCTCACACTAAAATTTGACACTAAAATGAGTTTCTTTAGTGCAGCATTATTTACTATTCAGATTAAAAATGGGAGCTGAAACATTTAGAGACGCACAAAAGACAAAATCAAACCAAGAGTTCTCTCTGTGGACCATTGATTTCAAGAGTAATATTTATCTTTCTGTACAGAGTCCTGTGCTGCAGTACCTGTACTACCTGGCGCAAATACCTATTGCCATGTCTCCCCTCAGCAACAATAGCCTTTTCCTGGAATACTCCAAAAACCCTCTCAGAGAGTTTCTACACAAAGGTTTGTGTGTGTCACTGTCCACAGATGATCCCATGCAGTTCCACTACACCAAGGTAAAAACATGTAGGAACACAACTTCTGTAATGCTTAAGACTCAAAGATACAGATTTAGACTTATGAAAATAGTTCTTGTTATACAACTTAACCTGTCATAGGAACCTCTGATGGAAGAGTACGCTATAGCAGCTCAGCTGTGGAAGCTCAGCACCTGTGATGTCTGTGAGATTGCCAGGAACAGTGTGCTGCAAAGTGGGCTAAGTCACCAGGTAATTTGAGACGCTTTTAAAAAGATTTCTGACCAAATTCAGGCATCACCAGATTTGGTCCAACGTTAACTAACTATATGTAACAACTTTAAGGAAAAGAAGCATTTCTTAGGAGTGAACTACCTGAAGGACGGACATGAAGGGAACGACATCCGTCGGACAAACGTTGCACAGATCCGCATGGCCTACAGACACGAGACGCTGTGCAACGAGCTCAGTTTTATAGCTGATGCAGTGAAGTCTGAAGCTATGAATTCCCATTAGGGCTGAAAGGAAACTTCAAACAAAAGAACAACTCCCTTTCTTCTCTGTTACCATTGGTTTGCTTCGTTTTAAAATAACCTAATGGCTCTGATAGTCAATGTAAAGAGCACTTCTTCAAGTGCGAAAAAAGTAGTTACAGCTTATCAAGACTGGGACAGACTTGTGAAGTTGATTTATACTGGCTATTGTCTTTTACATAATACCTATATGCATGAACTATCATACTTTACAACATATTTTCTGAAAAGTGTACACTATAAAAAATTTAAAACTGTTACTAGCAGTATACCCTGAATGCCAGAGGTGAGACAAAATGTTTAAAAGCAAATATGGATTTGTGACATTTCCTTTGTCTTCTTTAAAGTGTTTTATGAATTGTTTTGTTAGAAAAAGATCTCATGAAATAAACATGTGCAAGAGAACTGCCCTTTTTTGGTTTAATCAACAACAGAATCATAACAATAAAAAGTTCCCAATCAAAATGTTTGTAAACATGTCCCTCTAGTGGCTAAACTACGGTACATCACTGACTGACAGATCACACAAAATATTAAATAGGTACATATGCATTCCCCTCCAAACATAGTTAAAAAAAAGTTTATTCTTTGCCATCGTCCACTTCTATCCCCTGATCCGCCTGAATTTTTTTAGTGGTTTCTGCAATAGTCTTCACAGATATTCACTCTTCTGTCTGGGTGTAATCTTGCTGCTGCTCCTGCTGCTTCTCGTCAGAGCGCGAATGACAGTGCCTTCCTCTTTTCACAAAGATCGAAACAGAGTAAAATATTAGATAAAGCAGTTTTTTTTTTCTTCTAATGTACTAAATGTTTGATCATTAAAATCACTCACAGTTTTAAGTATGCAACAATAGATGTTATGGTAAAGAGCAGGCCACAAATGCAGGAGATGAGTACAACTTTTGCTGAAAGAAAGGGGGAAAAAAAAACAACTCATGAGTATGAAAACTCCCTCTACTGGTATAAAATTTCCTTCACTGCTCAACTGCTTACATCCAGCAAAGGTTTGAGGACTGCCAACAAATCGGGCTGGCTCCACCTTATTGCTCATGGTTTCATCAGTTGGTGTAAAGAAGGAGGATGGGTGGAGGACGAGGACATAGACTGAGTTGTGAGGGTGGAGTTTACTGAGTTTGCATGCTCAGACCTGCTCAGAGGGCTATCAGTCACTGTGTCTTTCACTTGTATTAATGCATCTGTGGATGAACATGAAGGACATCTGATCAGATTAGGAGAGGCTTGCTTCTGAGGCATTGGCCGATATGGTTCTAATTTGCAAGTATTGTAAAATAGGACAAAAGTAATTGGATTGAAGAACATTTTGTGTAGTTTTGTATTAAACCATATAAATGACATTAATCAAAGCTCAGTCAAAAGTGCACTGATCAGTGACTTTCTTTAACTACTCAGATATTTCCAAACCTTTTTTGCTTCTGACCCGTAAAATAACACTCACAATAACCCACATAGCTTTCGAGGCACCTTGAGGCTCAACATGCATTTTCCAGATATTTTCATTGAAAAAAACAAATTGAAAAGAAAGAGCAAATAACAGTATAAGTTTCTTGTGGGGGAAACTATCAAAATCAATGTTCATCTTAATTATACTCTTAGTCAAAGCTGTAATAATCTGCCAAATACCTCACGTTGCAACCTATTTTGGGAAGACAATGCATATTTTTTGGTTTCACAAGATTGACAATATTGTTTAAATCAAGGCATCAATCACATCATCACAAACTTGAGGAATAAATTAAAGCATAAAAATACAAACCTTACCAATTATTATGGCAGTTTTCAAACTTGTGGTCATCGTATCTAAAATGAACTTTTATGTTGAACAACTTCGGTTAGGAACCACTGACCATACCAACGAGCATCTGTTTTGCTTTGTTTTGTTGCTTAAGCCATTAAGGATGTAGATGAATATGAAGAACATCACATTTATAAGATATAATATGCATCTTTTCATTTGCAAATGAGTGGAAAAACAAAGTAAGTCATACCTGATTCGTTAAAGCAGAATACATCAAACCGGTTTGTTACGGAGGCGCGCCACAGCACCAATCCAGTTTGATTTTGGCCGCAATTAGCCAATGCATGGATTCGAGGAATGACTGCAATTTGCTCATCAGTCCATCCAAACCTGAATTACCCCAAAGTATTATGTCAGGTATTTATTTTAAATTATGCTGTGGAGTCAATGGAAAGCATTGCTGTGGTCTGACCTGCATGTTTCCAGACCTCTGCTGAGAGCTTCCTTCACCTGAGCCTTTGAGGCGATACTGAGTCCGAGGGAGTGACAGATCTTCCGGGCTTCAGAGGCATTGAAGGCGTACTGAAGCTGGTTTTGGTTGTTTTGGTACCTCACATGGACTACACCAGCTATACTCTGATTGTCTGTGGGAAAAACTGGAAGCAGCAAAAAGTCACTTCAGGTAATAAATTCTACTGTTGATTATATATGTAAAAAAAATAGATCGCTCACCTCTTATGTTGCTTGTGTTTAGATCAGAGAAAACAGAAGAAAAAGCCAGAAGTGAAGAGATGCAGACCCAGATAATATTCATGACTGGTGAGAGAAGAGATTAAATGTGCTGGGGAGAAGGCAGTCTTACAGAGTTTGTGTTCATCAGCCAACTCACTCGGTTAAATAGAGGTGAATCTGTTCTCAGGGGTGTGCTGACTCTGTCATTGTCAGAGAGTAAAGGAAAGGGAAGAAGGAAGTACAGAGTGCAGGTCAGACTAAGAGTCATCTTATGCCACAAGAGTAGGACCCAGGAGAGAAAAAGATGTTGCTTAGAACCTCAATTGAGAGGAACTCTGAAGAAATTTACTTGAAAGTAAGCAAAATTTAACTACAATGGCGATATTTAACCCTATATAACTCAGTGTTGTAATATCACAATATCCAGTTTCAAACAAAAAAAAAGTACAAATGTAAATTTTTCTTCAGCCTTTTTTATCCAGACTTGGCCATTTTCAAATAAGTTCACCCCACAGCGTCACAAAATACCACAACTTGGAAATCCTTGAAGAGCAAGATATTTGTGATTCACTGTACCAGCTTTTTTTTTAAAGTACATTAAATGTCTTTCCAATTTATGGGTGATAATTACAATGTCTAGAACATATATACATATGTAATTTTCATGTTGCACTTTTGCAAAATGCATGTTAATTTTCATTACCAAAAGTACCTGAAAATATATCTTTATCTACAAAGTACTACAATTCCTCTCATCTTCATATTTTTTCTATGTCTGGGTCTTCTTAGATTGAAGGTAAAATATATATATATATTAAGAAGATTGAAAGCAAGCTTATGAATTTATCAGCTGTGCGTTTGAAATTTTCATAATTTCCAACATCTGAACTTGTACTCTGCTCAGGATTTCCTCCCTTGAGGCGTTACTCAATCACAAATGCTCCTGTTATTGCTAGTATCCTCTGAGCCTTTGGCACACGACGACATCCGAAACATCTCTGCACAAGGCCCTGTGCACCAGGAAATGACGCAAAGCATGCTGATGGAGACTTGGAGAGTTTGTGGTGACATGTCAGGAAGGTGAGTGAGGATGATAAATAACGGCCTGAAGCAACAGAAGTCCGAAGAGACTTTGGGTTTTTCTGACCTTATAAATTTGAACTACTACACCAAATGGTTTCTTATGAACGTTGAACCACTAAAATGACAAGTAGACTTTCTTACATTTTGGAGAACTAGAAGCAAGAAAATGGATCCTTTTCCTGATAAATATTTTAAATCAAAACAATTGTGTGGTAATCCTGAGATGGACTGGTGACCTATCTCGGGTGTAAACCGCCTCTCGCCCGTTGACCGCTGGAGACAGGCAGCAGCATATCTGATGACCCCACAAGGGATAAGTGTGAGCGAAAATGGATGGATGGGTCGAATTGTGTGGTCGTAAAATGATCAATGGCTCTTTCATACCACACCACAGTCGGGGAATTTCAGTCAGAAACTCGCATTAATGCAAAGACTACCTCTTTTTGTGAGATTGAAACAGTGTTGAAGAAATAGCTGCAAGTAGCTTTGAAATGACCAGATCATCCATCCATATTGCCCATGCGTGTTTGTCCTTACAAGGTCGCATATTTACTGCCTATCTCCAGTGGTCATTGGGCAAGAGGCAGGGTGAACACTGGACAGGTCACCAGTCAATCACTAGACAACACAGAGAAGGAGAAAACACAACTGCACCACACACATACCCTCACCTAAGCACAATTCAGAGGAACCAATTAACCTAACAGTCTTTAGGTTTTTGGATTGCGGGATGAAGGTGGAGAACCCAGGGAGAACCCACACATGCACAGGGAGGACACTTCATTGCAGAAAGAGTCCAGGCTGGGATTTGAACCCAGAACCTTATTGCTTCAAGGTGACAGTGCTACGCACTGATCCACCTTGTGGTTAATGACCAAATTACTGCAGATTATGCTCAATCATGGTATATATTATGCAGAAAAGTTTTTATTATTTATATGTTCTGTGCTACCTTTGGGTTAGTAATAATATAAGTAATGAGCTCCTGTGTGTGGGCTGTTTCCAGCCACTTTAAAGCTATTCATCAAAAATCCAACTTGTAGAAAAGTGATTTAACTGTTGTAATGTTTTGTTATGCAAATTATTAGTGGATTTCATGGTGGCATAAGTTCTGACTTTAATGTTGGCAGGGGTCTTTCAGTCTCGAGTTTGCATGTTTTCCCTATAAATATATTGATTTTCTCCATGTGATTTGGTTTTGTCCCACAGTGCAACAATATGTGTGTGAGGTCCTCTTTGAATTTTATTTTGGTGTAACTCTCGAAAGGCCTGTGGTGGATCAGTTAGAAGTCAACAGATTACCTCATCCCCCCACTAATAACTGCTCAGTTGAGCTGCAGCTCATCCAGCTCATCAGTCTGTGTACATAGAGGAAACTGATGGACATTTGAATTTTTTATAGATTTTCTGCATGTGTGTGATGGTAGTTCAGGGGGAAGGGTTTGATTATGCTGCAACTGGTGGGTTGCTGGTCCGAACACCTGCTCAGTCTTTGTGTCCTTGGGCAGCACTTCGCCCGCCTTGCCTGCTGGTGGTGGTCAGAAGGCCTGATGGTGCTGATTGAATGGCAGCCTTGCTTCTGTAGCGCTCCACCATCAGTGGTATGGAAGGATGAATGACCTGATAAAGCACTTTGCATATGCAGGCCATTTACTTTTTATGTTGGGTCTTCTTGTAGAAAACTTTAATCAGATTAGAGTTGAATAAAATTATAATTACACTTACGTATAAGATAATTTGTAGTACGAGTTTTTACTCATACACAAAATATGTGCAGTTGATCCTTCAGGTTATGTACAACAATTTGCTTTATAGTACAAGCACATCAATCAGATGTCTTGACATAAAAAAGTGTTACACTACTTGACTTAGTATAATTTTGTTTGGATTTTGTTACAACCTGTAATAGTCCAGCCCAGCGTGTACTCCGGCTATCACCCATTGACTGATAGAGACTCTAGATGCATGGATGGATTAATGAAAGTTATTAAAGCATAGATTCATTCTTAGACACCTTTTATTTAAAAGGTAAATTAGCAAAACAGTTCTCAACCCAGGCACTCGGGATGGTAGTCCAAAAAGTGCTCTCATAAACAAAGGAAATCTGTCAGTGACCCAAATCTCAAATCACAGTCTCCAAATATTGCACTAAAAGCCTTGTTTCTATGTGCTTATTTCTAAACCTTAAATGCCCTTCACAAAATTAACCAACAAATGCAAAAAAAAATTTTTTTTTAAAAATATAAATAAAAAATCTGTTGTGTAGAAATTTCTGATAGATGCAAATTTTTTACTGGCATTTTAAGGAAGGTGCCACATTTCAAAGTACCAAAGCTAGAATGTACTTTGCTAGAATGTATAATTACATGTGCACCTATGAATTAAATAAGTTTAATCACACTGTATATTTGGTCCCTAAATTTAACAACAATAAACAGACAGAAAACTTCCCATTCTAAATAAAACTACAAATTAGCGTAGGAAAAAAAAGACATCCTCTATAAATCCTTCAAACCAGTTTCTGAACCAGTTCCTTCGATCAGTCTTTCCATTCAAGTGTGTCCATCTGTAATGATCTAGTAAGGTCAAAACATGTCTTCCAACTCCTCTGGCACAGACTTATTTGGTTCTGCTCAGTCCAGCCATGTCTGTTGTGTCTCAAAATACGTTTCTTATGTGTCCTCACGTCGGTTGTAGAAGTCACTGAAGAAAGTGAAAATACTGATGAGCACGCACATCACCACAAACAGCACAAGGACGACCCAGAGAAGGCGCCGGCTGACAGAAATCGAGGGACAAAACCGACTGAGGAGAACCAGCATCTCCTCCATCCTCCTGTGAAGAAAACAGACAAATATTTCCATTCTGAGAAAATAAATGTATTATGTTCTTTGAATGACATTTAATGGTATATAATTTTTTTTTTTTTTTTTTTTATGCAATAGATGTAGAAATAGATAATGTGATTTCAAAGTACTTTAAACTCCAGACCTCCATTGGCATTTTTCCTAAATATTTATTTCTTGAGAAAAAAAGAAAAGCAGATGTAGTTTACCTGCTGCTTTTATACCTCTTTCCACTTTCTTCATCCTTGTGTTTCAGCTCCAGCAGTTTCTCTGCTTCCATTTCCTCTGCATGTTTCTCTTCCAGGAGAGCTTTGGTGTGTTTCAGTCCCTCTTGGAAGCTGCAGGTGACAGGGAGAATATTTCAGCTACACTAAATCTGCATCCAACTTTACTGAAATAAAGTAAAGTTTATTTCAGTAAACTTTACTTTATGAAAAAAACTTTACTTTAGGAAAAAGCATGAGAGGCTTTTTCCTCTCATGCATAAACTGCACACAGTCACACAGTCATGAGTTTTGGATAAACAGCCAACATTTTCAGAAAAGTTGTCACTGTTATCCTGTATTTTCTTAAATTATTAACTGTATTCTTTGTTCTACAGAATCCATAGAAAGCTGTGAATTTTTTGTACCAATACTAAGTGATGGCGGGGGTAAAATCAAGAATATCAAATGCTGAAACTGAATTCAAAACTGCTTCAACAAAGTTAGTAAAGTACTTACATACTTCAAAAAGCAACAGCATGCTATATTTAGTTTAAATGAATCTGTGATTTGTGCATGACAGCAATCTGGCAATTTAGAAGTACATAGACCGCATGAGATTCAATCCAAGTGTTTCTCCAAAGCTAATATATATTTCTGGGATTTCCCTCCAGCAAAATGTTTGTCAGGTATCTCATATTGAATTATTTCCACTAAATTGCGCATTGGAGCTCAGTAAAACTTATTGTTACTAAGAAAAACTTTAGAATATCTTAGTGGTATACAAAATGGGCAATTCTGTTGGTCCAAATGATGTTTTTAGGTTTCCGTAGGACTCCCTTCTCCTTCTGTCAGTACCAGTAACTCCTGATTTAAAGAAGCTTTTAGGAAGCTATTTTCTGTAGCACAGACATTAATAGACTTTTACAAGTTTGGACAGTAAAATCAGTAAACACATAAAAAGTCTGAGTTTCAGATGTTTCAATAAACCACTTTTTTGGAACTAGAAACTCTCATTTTCTCCGTGATTACACAACCAATGATTTATTGTCAATAAAAATGTCTCAACATAACAGAGGAGAAGACCTCACCCTTGATTGTACGCTTCCTCTTCGATCTTTGCCTTGATCTCGGCTCTGATCTCGGCTCTGAGCTCCTCCAAGTTTACTGGAGGTTTGGGTGGCTCGCTTTCCGGCTCCATCCCACTCTTTCCACTGCATTGTTTCAGATAGGAAAGAACAGAGCTGTCAGCCTTGGACGGCACCACTGTCACAGCAGACGTTATACAACACTTTAGAGTTCGGGTCCATCAAAACAATGGTGGCATGTCTTATTAATGTATGCGCCACAGCTCTAGATTAGTGCATTAACAGCACTTAACACAAACAGAACAAGCGGAGCTGGCACGTTTGTTATTCTCCTCACAGAGAACATCTGGCTCAGGCATACGAGAGCCGGACTGAAGCTTACTTTATGACCACAATATGACTGGAGTCATGTGCCTGGACTTAGTCTGCGTCTTTCCCAAATGTTTAGATTATATCTAGATTATTATTTTCTTAAACCTCTAGTATTAGTTTTAGCTCACTCGGGCTTTTCTCTGCCCGAGTGAGCAGCACATCCTGCAGGTCACACAAACAACCCGAAATTCCTAACACAGCAGAAAAAGCTTGGATAAGAAATGATTAGAAGTTCAGGATTTCTCTGGGAACATTGCGTCCAACACTGCAGGAATGGCCCTGGAAGATCAAACATGCATGTTGTGTGTTTAAGCAAACATACCACTCTGGTGTTGGTTGAACTGCTTCGGTGGGAGAGCTGCTTTTCACATCATTTGCTTCACACTAAAGAGAAAAGTGATACAATTTATATTCTTTTAAAACAAAACTAGGAGTCAGGTCTGTTTTAAGCAAAAATACTGACTTTGAAACCGCAATGCAAAGCTGTATTTTTTAAATAAATGATTTCATCTCAGTTGTAAAAGGGCGAAATCGTTTTTTGACCGGCTCATGACCTTTCATTCAAAAGCGAGTCCGGCTGCGTGGGTGACACTGCAAGAGATGCTTCATACCTCATTTCCCATCATTTCCCAACAGTACAGGAAAAACCTACCAGGACAGGAAGAGCAGCACCTGCTGTGAGTCCCACGTTTGGGCCCGGGCTCTGGCCCGACGCACCTGGGCTCTGACCTGGGATGTTGAGGAGGTTAAACTTAGGCACCACTGCCACGCTCACCCTCCGCCTGGGTAAAGCCTGCAAGGGACACAACGACAAAAAGTGAGATGGGTCCTTTCTGCTGGGTTTTGACATGAAGACTTAATTTTGAAACTGAAAAATATCCCTGATTACCTTTCCAAGGGTGAGGGACATTGATCTTGATGGCCGTGCAACTCCATCATCTTGATTTTGAAAAAAAAAAAAAAAACACATTTGAAGGAATTATCAATTGAAACAGAGCTCAGCATCGACAGCATCAGCTGTGTGGAGGTTAATTTGTGCTAAACATGAAATGTTTTTTGGTTATAAAATACTTAAACAGTAGTAGGAGAGCAAAAGTTGCGTGTTTTTATTGCTTTATTGCATGTTCATCTTCTTACCTCCAGTGTCTACGGATGCTCCATAACAGCGGTTTGAGTTCTGGTTGGCCAGCTTCTTAAACTCCATCAGCTCTGCATGGTCCTTCTCATATGTCCTCTTCAGATTTTCCACATATTGCATCATTACCTCAGTGGCTTTGTTCATACGTTTCTCCTGTTTGACAATAAAACCCCGGTCCATCAGGCCGCAGGGACAGGAGCTGAGCATTCACTCTCAACAAAGAGTCAAACAAGCTGTGAACTATGTGCTGACATTAAGCTGTAAAGTTACTTGCCAGACTTTTGTTTTCCAATATACTAAATTCAACATTCGGTATAGTTTTATGTATTTATTTTTTTAACCAACAACACGACACGTCATAGGCAGTTTTTCTAGTAGTTATTGTTTGCTGATGAAAAGTAACAAAATCAGATTTCTGGGAAACACTTCTGTTTCTTTTGATGAAGAAGAACTGATTTAAACCCTGTGATCAAAACATTTCTGAGCATTTTTTCTGTGTTTTTGAGCAAATGTATCCTTTGTTGCCATACATTTGAATTCCACACTGCTACAGAAATCCTCTGAGCTGTCTGTGAAAACACTGAATGGATTTCTGAACAAACTGGGCAAAACAAAATCCGTGGAAGCTGTCTTTGAGAGAATCACTGCAATCAGAAGACATCATCCATTAAGACGTGCAGCCATCACTGTGCCAGGCAATGAATGAAAACTTAACTGTGGAGTTGTCTGGTTTAAATCTTTACTACCTTTTTGTGGCATCATAGATCGGAATATAAATAATTTGGAATTAGTTAGTTTAAGAATGCTTCCTTATGAGTAGAACTGCTGAATATGTAGTTGTATTAAATTGACATGTTTTGAAATATGACCACACTGGATTGTACATTTTTATATACAAATTCGGCTTGTCTGTCTTGCAAAGTACCGTGAGCAGACACGTGTTGTTAATAAGCTAAACTAAACATGCGTTAAAAAACCCCATCAGGCACAAGTCTAAAAATGAGAAAACCAGCAGGCAAATCTAAAGAAGAAACATCAGATTTACAATAAAGTCTGGCTGCTTGGAAGCAAATCACAAAGACACAAGCGACAACTCGAGACTTTTTCACATCGCTGTATGTGTTTGTGTGACTGCACCTGCCGAACTGCTCCAACTATTTCTGCCCTGCTGGAGAGTCGTGTGGTCAGTCGGTACAGCACTGCCAGTGTCTCTATAAGGCGTTGGTAAGATTCCCGTTGCTCCATGTTCTGCCACTGTGGTGCAGTCATCTGCAAGAAAAAACATAACATCACGCCACAAATTACATCAGTCTCCATTTACCAGCACGCCTCTATCTCGCAGTCTATCTAGGAAGGGAAACATTGAAACAAAGCTTTTGTTTTTAAGGGCCGACCTTCAGCGCTCCTTTGAACTCCTCTAGCTCTTTCTCAGTGTCTTCCTCTGTCAGGTTCCTCTCCCTCTCTGCTTGTTTCAGTCGAGTCTCCAGAGTATAGTTGTCATTACGAAATGCGAGCGACAGCTGGACGAAGGCGTTCTGCAGGAAGGCATTTATACTTTATCTCACACATTAAACACTTTATTAAACTGTAGAAGATGTAATTGCTGAAAAGGCTTCAGAACCAAAGCAAATACTCAGCTAAATTAGAAGTATTAGTGGTATGCAGAATGTGAGGCAGAATCCAACGACCCTGAGCGTGGGGAACAAGCTGTGAGTCTGACATTTGACCTCCTGCTGTTTTACTTTGTTGATCAAAGCCAATTTTCCTACACAGGGGCCACCGTTGGGAGGAAATATATGACCTCTGACTGTCCTGATCCAGACACATCCCCAGGGAGCAGCGAGAGGAGCTGCAGCCGGAGCACAACAGCGTCACAAATGTTAGCATTTTCTCCACAGGAAATCGCTGCAAGTCTCTTCGGCCTGATCAGGAACAGAAAAACACTTTCCTGTTAACAGAATAGCGCCTGCTCCACGCCGGATAAATTTTGTGTCAACTGCGTAATTAAGCAGGTTGGCAGCAGACCAGGTTATTACCTACACATACACAGAAAAGGTTCAGCGAGTCCATCTGTTTCCTCCGCTGGAACACAACAACACTGCTTCAAGCTAACAAATCATTGAGGGCATTTAATTTTTATTATGACTTGTTCCTTCAGAACTTACAATGGCCAGAGTTTGAAATTAATTTTTTCTTCTGAAATAAAAATAAAATATATTCTTTTAGTTTTGCACTTATAGTTACAGCTTCTTAAAATGTTAAATTTTTATGTTCTCACAGATGTTAAGACAGTTATTCAGAGCAGATATTTATCATCTCCAAGTCCAGTCACAAAAAGTTTCATAATTGATCAACATTACCATGTAAACATTTAAACCAGTGTCCACTTTAGATATGAATATTTAAAACAAACTCTATTTATGTCACGAACAAAGCTGGTCAGTAGCGCTTACAAGCGAGTTTCATGTGAAAACATTTCTTCCACATAAAATGTGGCAGATGACTTACTAAAGGCAGCTAACATATCAACCATGTCACAGCAGCCTAGGCTAAATCAAACACTATTAATCAAAAACACTGCCCTGGTTCTCCATTAGACGCTCAGTACTCCTTCCAGATTTGATCTTGCATTTGTTTCACCTGGAATATTATTGTCATTTTATGAGTTCCAGGTAAGTTTATCTCATTTGCATTTTGAGATGATTTTATGCAGGCAAAACAATTTCCCTGGAACTGACTTGAGCTGTTTGTTTGATGGTTAGAAGGAATTTTAATTTCTACAAACTGAGAATTGTCAGACAACCAACTAATGCAGACATTATATTGACTGTCGATAACAACGACAGAATGTTCTACTTCCGACAAATGAGTTATACCATAATGAGAAAATATTGTCTGGTGTTCAAAGACAGTTAAAAATATGACAACTTAATTTTTTTATACTAGACATGTTCAACACATGTTTAGGCTTCTGTCTTTTTTTCTTTTTTTACAGTAAAAATCAACTTTATGTTCTTCCATCACTTAAACTTCAGTATCAAAAAAGAGTCACAAACACTTTTTTCATTTCTTCTTTCTGCAGACTTTGTTTTCAGAAAGAAGTGTTTACTTACTTATTACAAATGCGAATGATTAAATCAAGACTATTCTAGTCTTTAACAATCACAGAAACAGTAGAAATAACTGACATTAACTTTTTTCTAACATGCCACCCACACAAGCACAAAACTGCTATCATTTTATTTCTTTCACAAAATGTCAAATGCTCCAACAGCTGCAACCAAGTGACCATCTGCATCATTAGCTTCAGTTAAACAAGAACATTAATTAATGCAACCACCAATAATAAATCCGAAAGCTCAAATATACGGAGCATTGTTTTAAACAGATCAGCTCATTTTCTTGTGAAAGAAATGTAGATTTGATTAAATATTTGGCTGCAACTACTTCGTTTGCAAATATAAATAAAAAAGATAATCTTATTGACTCTCCTACTCTTTGTAGGAGAGTCAATAAATGTTACTAAATGTTACCACTGATCAGCTCAAAAGTGCTGCTTACTGCAGGTTACTTCATCCTGTTCGTACCGAGTCCTTATATTGCAGTAACCTTAGCGACTCAATGAAAACGAGATTCGTTTCTATCTTTTTACGGTTGTGACTAAATGTAGAAAACAAACTCTACAAGAAAAGAGCATTACAACCAACCTCAACTTCTTTCTCGGAGAGCGGAGGGGCACTGAAAAGAAATCAGGGAAATCTTTTAGCAAATAAAGAAATATACTTTTTCAGCAAACGTCTGAAAAGGAGAAAACGTCAAAAGATACACACCAGCCTGGCAGACCTCGGTGAAGTTTTAGTTTTCTCAGCATTACATCTGAAATGTTTGGCATGGCGTCAGATTTCTCCTTCATCTCCTCGCTGCTTGTGGTCTTTGCAGAAGATGGCGGTCCTGCATACATTAAAAGAGTATTCTAATGATGTTCTGTTAAAAAGATATACAGCAGCTTGTTGTTTACACTTTTTTATAGTACAAAGTTTATGGCTCAATCTCCCTCTAAAGTACATAAATACACAGAATAATTTCCTAGTTCCATAAAAAGTGTGCTTCGCCTCATAATTTAGCAATCATGCCATCTGCTGATAAGAAATAAAAATGTCGTTCTTCATGTTTGCCAGTAAGTGGGTGGTACAGAAAAAAAAGAAACGAGTCATCATCATTTTTGTGCAGAAACACTTCTCTCTGATTCAGGAAGTTTACACCCTCACTGATAGGACTGAATGTGCAGCTGAGAGAAAGCACTTTTTGTTCTACATAAAGACTGCGTGTGTGTAAGTGCTGGTACCTTTTTCCTGCTCAGCCGCTTCACTCAGCTCTGGTAACTTGGAGCTAACTATATTCTGGTTACGCATCAGCTTGTGCTCCTGGGAAAAGGCCCAAACACGTCACTTCTTAAAACATCCAAAGAATATGGAGCTAAATGTAGAAAACTACATAATGATAGTCTGCAGAGTGGATGTTTTACCTCTCTAAGTTTGGACAATTTCTGCATGCTGCCTGGTTGGCCTTGCAGGTCCTTGTACAATGAGGACGTGAACACACCATCTCTGGGTTTATCTGAGAAAACCTCGTCAACTGCTGGTGGGAAACCGGAGACTCCAGTTCTTGAGTTAATGCTGCCGACCGAATCCCAGGAGACCGCCCTCATCAGCGGAGGGAAGGCACCGATTGTTTTGATCTCCGCTGTGCAGGGGGCCTGCTGAGTAGGGGGTCTGGGTACAGGCTTGGCCACCCCGGTAGCTGGGGTCAGGTTTGGGTTTCGACCTGAAACCTCATCTGCTTTACTGACGGCCTGCGGACTCCGAGGCCTGGTGGGGTCACGGTTTTCCTTCTGAATGGCAAAGCGAGGTGTTAGAGTCCCGGACGACACTTTTCTTTTCTCAACCGGCTTATAATCCACCGAAGGCTCATCCTGGGGTTAGCAAGATTAATAAAACATTTATCACCTCTGTTGTGTTTAGATAAGTGTAATCAATTCAATTCAAATTCAAAAGTGCTTTGTTTTTCCATCTTCAGCATTCATGAAGATGGAAATTTTAGTTTTTAATACCTGCTAACTGTTGAGCCAATGTCCAATACATTCCAAATGTAAAATAAAATAAAATAAATGCTTTTATAATTTAGGAATCTTTTGCATAGATGATGGCATACAGGGACAAATTTTAAAATATCTGAAGAAATGGAGGGTTTTCAAAAGAAAAGGTACAAATATTACAGTTTAATACTTAAAAATACAACTCAGTATATCTGGTAGCATTAGTTAAGTTTAACAACACAACAACATACAATTTGGATGGGTCTAACTAAGGCTCACTTGCAGAAAGTATGAAAGTGAAATTTTTATTTCCCCATGTATGATACATAAGAAATGATTGAGTGGATCTGTAACTCTCACCTCCTGATCCTTGTTCTTTAAGTCCAGCTGGTCTCTCCCTGTTGGCACCTCCAAATGCTAGGACAGAAAATCAGTCAATTTTTCTAGTTTTAAGAAATATGACCAAATTATACATCTGATTCAGCAAAACATTGTATTCCAAACAAATTGATGTAAAAAAAAAAAAAACAAGTGTTTGGGCATACTTATAGATATATATGGGTAATTTTTGGTACCATTGCGAGAGCAGTTTTTTTACCTGACTCACTGACTGTGGACAGCCATGTGACGCCTCTGTGGTACCTGCAGCTGGAAGGGAAGAAAGCCACTAAGAAAACAACAAACAAACACGTCTTATTTTGGGTGTTCTAAATGTTGCCAACAATTAGAAATATGGAGTTCGCTAAATTTCTGATTTAGATTGGTCAGGTCAATCAAATTTAAAGTCTGCATGCTTTCCAAATTAAAACATTGACATTGGTTTGCGATGAGTTCTAAAGGACAAAAGAGTTTGCAATGACCACAGCAAGACCAACCACAATAGAAGAAGTGAAGTATTATAAATTATTTCTGGCAGATATTTAGATGAGCCCAGACAAAGTGCGGTACAGACCAGTCTGAGGTGGGCCAATGAAAGAGCTGCTTCTTGACGAACGTGGGGAGGAAGACGGCGTTGGAGACGGAGAGAGAGCTGAGGAAGAAAAATTTCTGTCGTTAAAACAATGATGCATGCAATAAAGGATACAATAGTTTTTTTAAAAATTTAAACAGAATATGACAAGCTGTATCATCTCCTCTATCAACCTCAGCATGATGAAAAACACTGTTTTAATGTTAGTGTGCGCATGAGATGTGGTATGTGCACCACCTGTGGGTGAGTCGGTGAGGCTGCTGATGGATCGGCGTCCCCGGCGGGTCAGGAAGCGGTCACTGACCATCTTGGCCTGTTCGAGAAGCTCCAGGTTTTTCTGCCGATCCTCTTCAGAGAGTTGAAGCTCTGGAAGTTGATCTTTTACCAGGTCAATCACATTACCGGTGCTGTCTGAGAGAAACAATAAACTAATGATGCACAACATAGATAATTTGGAAGAATTATGCTCTTTTATGCTGTTTCCATGACTAATTTAATTCAGGGTTTTAAAATACCTCTGCATATTTGAAATGGTTTTACTCCCAATAATCTTGATTTGGAGTAAGCTGTATCAATCTACGCCTCTTCTCTGGTAAGTCTAAAAGCTTCCAGGAATAAGTCAGTTGCAAATGCCAGAAAACAAATCACCAGACAAAAGAATGATATTTGTTATTGCCTGTTGATATGATTAACCGTTAACTCATAAAGGACTAAAAGGAATCAAAGCATCAAAGGCTTTTCAGACATTTGGGAGGACACGTCAGGAGATTTATCTGTAAACCTGGAGACAACGCTACAAACCTGGAGCACATCTGCTCAAGATGAAACGCTGATTTGGAAGCAGTTTCTGCTGATTGTGCAACAAATGCTAAAACAGTTAGTTAATGGAAAAATATTTCCAGGATAAAACTGATGAATCCAAACCACAAACTAAATAATTCTCATAGTGTTTATTTTTAGATTCCAGCTGCAGCATGTGAGCCTTTGTGGGGTTTACCCACCAACTCTGGTGATGGGTCCTCCAGAGGAGTTTCTGGCCTGGCGAGCTCTGGGACTGTGTGGCCTGAGAGAGGACAGCAATAAGTCAATAACAGTGAAGTGGAAGCGGGAAATCTATTTCAGGATTGTCTGTGGTGGATGGACGATTACCTGGCATGTTCGAGGGGTCGTCCATCTTGTTGCACAATGATGGCCTTCTGTGGGTAGACGATGGTGGGGGCGGTCATAATAACGGCTTGACTTTCACCTGGTGTAGACTGCACTCCAACACAATAAAAGAAGAGCCCAGTTATAGTAGGAACACAGTCATAAAACACTGGACTCATTACTGGAAAGTGAGCTGGAAGGTGTATAACACCCCAGTTCTTTGCCCAGTTTAAGCAGTTCCTGCTTTGTGTTGCAGAATTTAATCAGGACAGAGAGGGACAGTCTGAGCTGCAGTAAATAATGATAAATATGTACTGGATGATTTCTGGATTCAAGCAGTTCAGCAAATTAAACTCCTTCTAATAAGAGACCAAAGACATTAATCTTTTTTTTCCAGCTGTTGTAGAAAGCTTTCAGTGTACAGGCTGCACTTTTCCTAACATTGACAACAAATTAAACAATAAAAACAGTCAGAAAAGTTCTGGTCGTGAAAAGCTTCAAGACAAAGAATCACAAGATTGTGACTCCTATTGGTGGCATTCTCAGAATACAAAGGACAATATTATAATCATATATGCGACAATTATATCACGCGATACTGTTTCACATTTAGGGTGTGTAATACAACTGAAAGACTTTTGCTCATATCTATCATACTGTCAGATCTTCATTCTGCCCTATGCCTAGTGACAAAGATTTCAATTGAGATATACTTTACTGCATGTGGTGCTGCAAACAAGCTGTCATTGATAAAATTAGTCCAAAGATTAATGATGGTCAGCAGATCAGTGCAAAAGATTTGCATGCAGGGTTAAATTACTGCATGCTGAAACATTTTCATAAAAATAACATCTGACAGCTCAGTTTGTTCACTGTCATGAAATGGGAAACTAACCTTTAAACAGAACCTGTCTGACAAAAACATTCTGTAAAATATCTCAAAAAGAAAAAAAAAACCAACAGTTGGCCAAAAAGAGCAGAAAGGTCCACCTCACATTTGTAAAAACATCTCAATGATCAAACAGACAAGGCCCATAGGCATTGTTTCCTAGCCCGATCTGACCTACTAATTAGCTTTGACTAGATTAGAACAACATTATTGTGCATTCTTTTAAGGTTTTCTCTGTGCTGTATATATTACCGTTTCATTAAACCTGGTTCAGGTTCGGGTTGAGCTAAATCCTAACTATAGATTGGATAACCCAGGAAATTGTTTTTATTTTTAATTTTTGGTTTTTCAGTACCCGTACAGTATAACCATTCAAACTGTCTTGTTTAAATGACAAGACTGAACTCCAAAGTTTTTGAGTCATTAGTTTTACAGCCTTAAATTCCTGTGTGATTACCAACAGCGATGGTAATAAACTTAACTAAAAGCTAATGGTACCAGGACACAACTAACATAAGGAAACCATGATGTAACACTGGAGACAGATTGCAGATTCAAAGCAGCACTCGTCCAATAAAGATGGTTAGTTTTATTATGTTGGCATATACTCCATTAGATTCTGAGATGTCCCATCCAACTTTGGTGTTTATGAGCCATTTCAGAGGGAGACCATGCTCAGTTTAACACTTTGATGTCAGTGGACTTTTAAAGATTAAGATTAAGATAGCAATAATCCAAATTGTAGCTGTGATAACTTCGGTTTTTTCCCCCCCATACAGCCAAGCCTCTGTTTAAACAGTGGGGAGCATATTAAACAGAAGAATGTTTTGATTAATGTGCTCTTCCTGGCAAATTAAAAGCAGCCCGTTGGAGGAAAAGTTGCTAATTTTAAAGTCAGATTAAGGGTTGTTGGAATTTCCTCACACTGCCTTTGAGTTATTTGTGAGTGTGCGCTTCAGACGGGGGCAGAGTTTGCACTCACTGTTCTAGGAGAGCTGGATGAACTGTCCAGTTCTTCAGGAGAGTCCTCTTCTTCTTCAGGCAGGGTAGGCATGACGGGGGGCAGAGAGGGGCGAGAGCGGGTGAACGGGGAGGTCAAAGGACTGGAGGACGCCCTCAAGTTACAGTCGCCTTTTTTTAAAGAAAACTCAGGCAAGAAGAGTTTCTTCTCTTGCTGGAGCTGCAAGATCATCAACACATAAAGACACAAAAGTATGTTGTTTTAGTCTGAGCTGAAACACAAGTGGAGGCAGAGAGGCTCTTCTTTTCTGTACTTGTTAGAGGATAAAAGCATTAGAGATGAAAGGCACTAGTGCTAAGAGAGTCAACCACACCATCACACCCTAAACAAATCCCAGAATAGCTCAACACTCCAAAGGCTTGAAAAAAAACCCCCAAAAAACAAAAGACAGAAACCAACTCTGGAATATACACTAATATACACACTCTGCAAGTTACTTTTCCTCTGAAATCTAAAAAAAAGAAACTGTCCTGAAACATTTGATCAGCCGTTCATTAACATCTTGAAACCCATTTCCTATTTATTTAATGAAGATGTAATAATATTATCCTACAGCATGTGTAGTGCTGGGGCTCAACAGTTCTTTAAACAAGTGTGCACTATTAATAAAAGCAGCTGGGTAACAAAGTTTCAGTACAAGGATTAACAAATCAGTTATTTCACTCTTCCAACTACATTTTATGTATATTTAGGTTGATGACATCACAAGAGGCACAAGAATCTGACCAATCAGATGGCAATTACTAAAGACCATAGAGGAGGGGGAGCTTTGGCATGTTTGGAGTTTGAAAAATGTGAATTGCATTTGACTTAACCTTAATGTCCATCATGGAGTTTTAGAGTTTGGCTTCTTGGCAGACACTGAGTGACGATCACATTGACCACCATCATAACTTTGGGGATAACTGGTAGGACTGGGCTCATTCTAAGTCATTTTGATTCATGGAGAAGTTTTGCAGGAAACATTTTCTGAGATTTGAAAATGATCAAGAAAATGTTTTAACATTTTTACGCAAAATTATTGTTTGCTGCAGTCATGCTGAAAATGAGTAAACGCCGTTGAAAAAATAAAGCAGAAAAGCAAGAAAACTCTGAGTGGAGTTACCTCATGTGATATTCACATGTCAAAAAGTTTTTATTTTGGATACGGCAGATTTTCTTTTTCCTTGATTGAATAACAATTTACAACAGGAAGCAGTTCTACAGGTGATGCACTAAATTAAGTTTGATATAGTAACTTTAAAATTGTGCTCCAAAGTCCACATGCAGGAGAATGCATTCGAATTCTGGGAGTGTGTGTCACATTATTCATGTGCAGGGTGTACATGTCACTCCATCACTACAACCTCTGAGAAAGCAACTAAAATATACAAGACAAACCAACACAGGTAAAGACACAAATGTCACTTCATGATTATAAAGAAGAAAGCATGAGTTCAGTTGAAACCATTAGATCATTTACATCTGAAGCTCAGATGTACTGAGCTTATGCTGCAGTAGCAACTACTGCAGCATAAGTGATTGCAACCTCTAATAAATAAATACATTATTTTCATCTGTTTTTATTCCCACACTGCAGTTTTCTCCAGGCAGTCACGGTGCTGATTACAAACACTCGGAGGGATGCGTTTGGTTGTTATAACACTGAGCTGCACTCGACTCTCACAGGCTGACTGGTGCAATGAGCTCCTCCGGGACGGAGTAAAACAAACAGAAGGATTTGTAGAAAGATTATATAAAAACACGAGTGCAAGCCATGTGGAAAATTACTGAGAGGGTTAGTCATCACTGTGGAGCTCACACTGATCAACAATGACTATCACAATTGTTAATGTTGGAGTTGTGATAAAGGGGTCCAATGTTAAAAGACAACAAACTAACAAAAGATTTACAGTGGGAAGTGAAATGAGAAACATGCAGTATCACAGGGAGAAAGCATCAATCTTCTTATATATTAGTTCTGGAGGCATCAAACATGTTCATAACATCTATAGAGTTTGTGACATTAAAGAATTCAGTGAAAAAAATCAATATTTCCTGACTTTTAGCTGTTCCTGTTCTTTTTGCATGGTTCACTGAACTGAAGGCAAACCTTCATGTGAAAAAAATGTGTGCAGCCATTGTGTTAACCTTGTTTAAACTCACACTGCTCTATTTTTAGCAGCAAATTTATGCAAATCCAGATACAGAACCATTTTAACCCTTTGAAGGAAAGCGGTGCCTCGAGTGCGTGCACAAACCAGTGTCAGGGGTTAATGAGGTCTGATGCTAATGGGATTCAGGGCAGTTTTTATTCATCACAAACAGCAAGAGTTCCATATTCATGAACATAACAGGTGTCAGAGATGAATTACTGTTTCACAGGTGAGACATGAACGTGTAATAAATCTTCAGATACAGTGAAGTCTAGATTATACAACGCTGCTCAATATCATCACAACATGACAAGTTCCTGGGAACATAAAGCGGCAGCGAGGTTGTGAGTCACTGGGGAGGAAATGGATTGTTTAACTGTTTCCCAGTGAGCTGCTGGGATATTTCCTGACTACATTAAGACACTCTCAGGCAGGGATACAAATTCCTTTTCATTCTCACTTTGCAGAAGCATTCAGTGTAGATTCTCGTAGGTTGTTTACATTCATGAAAGATTAGAGATGTTTTCAAAATTCTTCTGTTATATTCTAAGCAAAATGTCAAAGCCCGATGGCTGGGTTTCCTTAAAAGACGGTCATTCAAGTTACTGCATTATAATTGGTTTAGAATACTCATTGTTTCTTTTTCCAAGTCTGACTTTATGATTGCTTTCTGTTGACATTAATTAGATTCTGTCTTCCGAACTAGATTAAACTATATAACCAGAGATGATCTAAATCTCTGTCTTGATTTACCATTAACTATTTATGTATTTATGGCATGTCCCATTAAATTTATTTTATTTTTTTTATAGATTAACACATACCTTCCTAAACACCCTTTGAAACCTAGTTCAAGTATCACTAGTTGCCATCGCTGGATTTGAACTTTGGGTTACAAGAACTGATTCTGCAGGTCTCTTCAAAATGTACTAATAGAACCAAATCTCGACAAAACAATATATTATTTCCACAGATCTGAGAAACATATGACCTTAGTAATTATGCTCAAAAGGTTTTGTCTGAATGCCTATAAATACATGCCAAATTTATTCTTAAATGATTATTTTTTTCTATTTAGAAAGCTTTGGGATAATCAATCATTAATCATAACATTTTAGCTGTAGCTGTTTATCCAATGCAAGTTCAAAATGGCTGAACATGGAAAAACCATCACTCACGAGATTCTTATATTGGCTAGAAATATAGATTGTGTACATTTTCAGAGCGATATCCTGAAGTCTAAGGAATCTCTTTAAAAAAAGAAACATTATGTAGCTATCAGATAAGTAAGCTTCTGATTTCCTGATCAGTGCCTCCTGGTGATTCAGGAGGACTATTCAAACCTTTGAGATCTGTTTGAAGTAAACATTTTACACTATGTTATGTTCAGCTAGTTTTTTTGTACGGATGCAGGATGAACCATTTAGTTTTTACTTCTTAAAAGACTGCTATTGGAAAACCTAGTTTCAATCCATTTAGAAGAAACTTTGAATGACCAATTCCTAGACAAACATTTTCAAATAGCAATGTCTAAAGAATAATTAGCGTTGTTTGTATTATTTAGCCTTTATATTGTTTGTGCGACGACAATAATATGCTAATTATTAGCTTTGTTCTAATCTTCAGTTGAGGTTTTAATGGCAGAGTTGATTCAGAACAAATTCTGCTTCTGAGAAATATACAGAAATCTAGTTTCTTTTAATGTTCAGTGGAGAATACTTAATGAAACACTCTGGAAAAGTTCTCGAATCAAGAATCCTGCCCTGACCAAACACTGTCAGACACGCTGAAGAAATGTTGCACAGCTTGAAAAGGACTGAACTTAAACAAAGGTGCCAACCTGCTCTGCAGGAGGCTGCAGTGCAGAGTGCTGCTCCCACAGATCATGACACTGAGATAAATATTGCAGAGTAATTGAATCACTCAGGTGATTTCCTGCGGGAGAAAAGAACAGAACATGCAATCCTGAGCTCAGATATTGTCTTGTAACCAACTCTTGCCCTTTGTCTTCAAGCAAACCAGACAGATGACTTGATTTTCTACCAAAATTGTTCAAGAATGAGAGAGAGAGTGAGAGAGAGAGGCAAAGGGAGCAGCGCCTTCCTTCCTTTATCGGTTACATAAGCCAACTCCTTCATGCCAGATTTGTTTAAAATTTGGTTGTGTGAAGCACAGAGTGCAGAGCCAGTCGAGGAAGTGGTTTGGACACAGGCACAATCTGAGATAACATGGCAGAGGAAGTGTAAGAAAATAAAAGTTGCAGCAGGCTCTGTGATGTAAAGTCAGGCAGAGGGAGGAGAGTTGACTGAACAGACTTCCAAAGTGGCAAGCCACACATTAGCTATGCAAGCAGTTTTACATAAAGTCACTGCAGTCAAACAGAGCAGTCCACAAACCTTCATGCAGATGGTTCAAGCAGCTGAAGAAATTAAAAAAAAAAAACAGCCGAAGCTGCATGTGTCCAATAATCCACTGAAACTCCACAGCAGCAAACAGCTGAACCTGTCCACAGAGAGTGTGCACGTTACCTGAGTCCACCGCTACACTGCTGCGACTCCAGCTGATCTCTCCAACTCAGACACTTCCGACAATCAAGCTGTCACTGTCACAGTTTTCCCCAGAAAACTCTCAGTCCTCAGGGCTTCTTCTTCCTTCTCCCGTCCCCTCTCTTCCCTGGCTTTTTTCAGCAGCAACAGCCTCTCTTTCACTCCTGGGAGCTTTTACCATTTAAGGAGAAGGACTCAGTGCGCCTCTTTAAGCTGCTGTGAAGTGTATGCGTACGTGTGATTATGTGATCTCAGGCATCTGATCCTACAATTGTCCCTAAATAAGACCAGGAGAAGATGAAACATTTCTCTTTTGAAAGCGCTTATTTATTTACTTTTATATAGGCGTAAGAAACTTTTTGTGTGCTTTTCTGTGTGAGACAGGCAGAAAGACTGCGCCCGGCTGATCTGTGTTTACTCTTGACTATGAGGAATCCACTTCCGAGCTCTTAAGCTCCATAGCTATTTGCAAATCAGCTCTGTCAAAACCTTGATCATTGCTGCTCTTTCTTACTGCTTTGGTGTTTATGTTTTAAGTTCGCTGACCACTCAGAGAAAACAAGAACACAGCAAATACACTGTTTGGGGTAAGACAGCTTTAAGATCACATGATCATTTAAACTACTGCAAGTTGAATGATGCTGCTTACGAAAGGAGCAGTTTGAGCCAGAAAGTCACACATTCTTACTCACCTAACTCCAGTGCACTATTGCAATAACTTAAGTTGCTGCTTTTGACCAAGTTTACAGTCCTTTTGTCTTATTCTAATTTTCTATATCCAACATAGTCATCATTTACATAGATATGTCATCGTTTGTCATCATGCCTTTGTGTAAATGATGACATTTCACCCTGAGGATTTTATCCAATCTAGCCATTGTTTAAAAATACATAATAATTATAGTCAGCGAATAGAAATTACCTTATGATCAAATTATTACTGAGTCTGAACTTTTTAACTATTTACTGAATAAAAAAGAATTAAAGTAGATTTTTCTGTAGAACAATATATGCATCATCCAACAGAGTAAAGAGCAGATGGGTCGTAGAGCTTATTATTTTAGCAGAATATCTGGTTCAAAATTAACCAAAATGAAGCAAAACATGCAAATTTATGAAGCCGCCCTTATTTATGACACATAAATAAAGCCATTTGTCATGATCAAAACATAAAAATGCACCAGTGAGATCTAAACTTGAGCCTTTAAAGACAAAGATAAACAGTGTCCAGTTTAACAGGTTTTGAACATACGGTTTCTCTGTATTTGTTCATCAAAATAAAGTCTTAACATTTTATGTCCTTTGTAATATTTTAAATGTTTACTTGTGAAACTGTTTCTCTTTGGACAGAAAGTGTCCCGTGAGGGTTAACAAGAAAACTTAAGTTGGCCTAAAGTGGATGAAAATCTTTGTACACACAATCATATTATTGTGTGTAGAGTATACTTCCTGCAAATGTGTATTTTAAAACAACTCTGTAAACACAGTAACACAGAACAGTATGCATGCAAACGCTACGTAAAGAAATAACACATTTTTCAGAGGAGTGGGTCTTACCTCCCAGCTGCTGCCTCGTCCTGCAGCACCTGTTAGAGCCAAAGCACAGACAGACCGTGAAAACAGTTGATTTGCATTTAACAGCAAGGCATGTGCAATGCAAATGTCAGAGAGAACAGTAAAAAAAAAAAGGAGTGGAGAAGAAAGAAAGGATATGACACTGTAGGAAAGAGGAAAACAAAAAAGATGGCAGAAATAAATTTAGTTGTTTTCCAATTGGGGCTGATCCTCACAGTATGGTGTTCTTTCTGGTTATCAAAACTACTGTACCTCTTGCTTCAAGAAGTATGCCACCCAGCCCACCTCTATAGCCAAGGGCAACAATAACCTGGCAACCATCTGAAGCACATCAGGTGCTTGAGCCACTGGCTAAGAGCTCCAGTTGTCTGCTTCAGGAGGAGCCTTGTAATGCGAGGAACCAAGAGCTTGTGAGCAGAAGCACCATCACAGCTGGTGTTTTCTCACTTCAAGCATTTCTTTCACTGGGAATTGGTAAAAAGTTAAGATTATGTTCTACTGTATAACTTTATGAATCAAATTTGATTTTATTTTTAACAACAGTGACCTTAAAGCCAGTTTGTGTTACTCTGCAGAGTTCTACTAGCATAGTTTAGGTTAATAAAACAACAGTTCTTAATTTTTTTTCATTAAAAAGGCATCTACAATAGCTCTTTGAAGAATTTTGAATTAACATGAGTTAAAAAATAATTCATTTTCCCTTTGGGATCAATAAATTAATTTTGAATTTGAATTTCGAACAGATCCATCTGACTTCCAAAATACAGAAAGTAGAACCTGCACCAAAGCACTGGCAGGTGTGCAAATATATGAGATCGATTTGGATTTGAGATACTTCTAGATTATTAAGGTTGTCATTTGAGCTCCTAAAAAAAAAAAAAGATTTGGTGAAAAGCAAATTAGCCCTAAATTTGAATCTCGGATAGTTTACTAACTGGTTTGTTTGACCCTTTTTAAAAAAAAAAATAATACTTTGATTAAATATACCAAATGAAGACAAAACCCCAAGAAATGATAAGGCTTCTAAACATTTCACTTTTTTTCTTATAAATGCAGCAATAATCACTGTGGCCAAAAGGTCTTAGTTTCAGACCAAAGGACATGCCAACAAAAACTAAAGTCTTTGTCTCCTAGAGCATTTGCAAAGTATAATCCAGCTTTTTTATGGTTTCTTAGGAACTATGGCTTCTTCCTCTCTGAGTGGCCTTTCAGTACAGCACTTGCTTCAATATAATCACACTTTCTTAGAATAGAATCGTCACAAGGCTATATTTTCGGTGGCTGATTTTGTATGTTTTACATCAAAACACGTTTATTTCTTCAACACATATTCTATTTCACTCTGTTAAGAGATAATTCATAAAGTTCTACAATTGAACTTATTGTCATAATGAGGCAACAAAGTCTTTACTGTTCCTCCTCCGGCTGCTGTTTGGATTAATGCAAATTCATTTGCTAACCAAAAGCAAGCTACCACCAACACAATGTTACCTTTAGATATGCAGTTGTAAAATAATCATAACAGACTCTGAGGCAACTATACAGCCTGTTACAGTAAGTTCAGGTTTACCTCCAATATGGCGCATAGCCATGTTAGCTATTACTGTTTTAGACAAGACGGAATATAGAGCTTGACATTTTGAAGAGATGCAAAGAAAATGACTATTTTTAGATGTAGCTATTGCTTCCTAATTACTGACGTGAGAAGCAGGAAGAGACGTCAACATGATTACATTTATACAATACATGGCGTAATGATGGCTAAAATTACTCAAAAAACTTTGTAAATACAATCTGGATGTTTAAAACATAATAAAGGATGAGATTTTGTTAAGTGTTTTGAGAACTAGCATATTTAAAGTTGGAGACAGTAAAATAGTGAAAGTTTACTGTAAACTTTTCCTTCAGATTATCTGGACATTCTCTTCATACAGAAACATAAAGCAGCATCAGCCCTCTCCACTTTACTCTTACTGAGATTAATTTCTTTGTGTTTTGAACAATTCCAGTTCACTTTCAAAAGCAGGCTGAAATATGTCTAATTTTATTTCTTGCTGTTTGTCCCACCCTACTTTAAACCAGTTGACACTTATGTACTTAACCATCCTGTTATGTTGCGGGTCAAATTGACCCATTTTAAAGTTTAAAGGTTTTTTTTAAGTAGTTAGAAGTATTTTTTTTTTTTTTACATGAAACTTTTTCTATTTGTCTGAATAGGTGCACTCTACATATAAATTGAAAATGTATTCATTTTACACATTTGCAACCCCACACTCCTCCCTAATGTCTCTCCAAATCAACATAGAAAACTCATTTGGATCCCTCCCAGTATTCCCAGTGGCCCCAGAAAGCACACCCTCCCCTTCCTCTGTACCAGCTGCTGAGTGAAATGTAAATATCGGCACAGTCTATTTTCAGAAATCCCCTGGGATTACCACTAGAAAAGGAAGTAGCTTTAATACATCTCTGTCTCACTGTGTACCCCATTACCATGATAACACCATCAACGTATTTCTGTGTTGCAGTCACCATACCATTCATGGGCAGCTGTGGAGGCTCTGGGACTTCTGGGAAAGTAGGAGATGAAGAAAGAATCTGTGTAATGTCTTTCTGTTCAGGTCCAACATCGTCTATGAAGTTTATTGTGCCTGTTCCACAATTCGCTGGCAGCGTGAGACCTGAGGACTTCAGGAAAACAGAAATTAGGTGTGATACTGTATCACTAAAATTGCAGTAAAGGTTAAGAAACATCCTCATCTGAAGATGATCATCAAAGTGAATCTTTCTGAGAAAAAGGGCAAACGGGGTTTGAATAAAACAAGTTCAAGGTTAATGTTGATGCTGAATTGTAATGTTTGCTTTTACTGTTGCATCCATGAAATATAAACAAATTTCTCAGAATGACGAACCTGTGATGGACATTTCTCCCTGACCTCGATCGGCTCATCAGTGTCCGCTGCTCGGTCTAAAGCCTGTTCCATCTTCTGAGTGATACTCTCCATCTTTTCTCTCACCTGGCTCACCCTCCGCTCGCTCTGCCTCACCAACTCAGCCGTCCCGAGGGCGCTGCTGACCATCGCTTCGATCCTCCCGACGGTCAACAGGAGACCACTTCTGTCAACCTGCAGCTCAGGTTGCTTTGACTCTGAGGCTGAGGTCTCCTCAGGCTTGAGGACTACAGCTGAATCCCCCTGGTCCCTCAGCACCTTTTCCACAGTTGTGCCTTCTTCTTGACTCTCTGTGTCATCTCCTTTGTGAATGTGGGAAACTTGACTTGTGAGTTCAGCACAGCCCTGTCCAGATTTCAGAGAGGTTTGCAGGTGACAGACCTGCTTTCTCATGTCACTAATGTCATGCTCCGTTAGCAGGAGCTTTGTATGCGTCTCAGGGCGCTCCAGTAACACCGTAGCTTGCTCTCTGCAAGTTGCAACCTCGTCTTCCAATTTCACCTGAGCTACCTTCTTGGCCTCCTGACTCTGATCCCCAGTCTGGCTGTGCTTATGCTCCTTCTCCCAGGCTTTCTGCTTCTTCTTGTCTTTCTCCCGTTTCTCCTCCCACACAGACCCTTGCAGCTCAGGATCTCGGCGCCTGAAACAACCACCACAGCTCTATAAACATCCATTTTACACACTGTTATCATGTTAACCTGTGGCATTAAAACTGCACTTATGCTAGACAGTAACTCTTGTGGGTTGTGTAATGGAGATACTCATAAATACACTGTCAAAACCAGACATCGTTTTTATAAGCTGGGCCTTGAGACTAACATGTGCTGTCTCCTTTCTGTTACCATAACAGGAGAAAGCGGTAAAATCTCACATACACTTTACGAAGCGTCTGTTTCAGAGCTGCCTGTTGCAGCTGCCGGAAGGGAAATGGCCTGTCCTGCACAAGAGAGGATACTAGATGTAAAACTGTTGCTGCATTCAGCTCCAAACATCAGATCAACCCCTTCCTCACCTTCCTGTGCAGATGATGAGCTATTTCATCACTTTTGGTCTCATGAAGGACATCCTGAATATCTTCTCTGTGTGAGTTGGCAACTTGAACACTGTTGCTACCTTGAACTCTGTGAAGCTGTTGCAGACAAAGATATGAAGCAGAAGGATCTACATGAAGGAGAAAATCTTTGCTGTGGCGATGCCAACCTGCTGCATGTCCTGCATCTCACTCTGCAAAGAGAGCTGGTTTGGAGGGTTTAAACTGTGGGAGCTCAGAGGAGTGACATGGTGTCGGTCAAACCTGTCAGAATTTAGCACATTTCATGAAACCTCTCCGCTCCTTCGGTATTTCTGATGTTCATAAACAAGTAAACAAACTTCTATAAATCATGTAATGTCATGTAGAATTTCCTCATCCTGCACTTAGCAAGATAAGAAACCATAGATTGATTGCAATTCTTCAAAAAAAAAAAAAAAAGATAAAAGGACACTTTCGAATGTTTTCCTTGTGTATAGACTTTTAACAGCTGAAATATTAATCTGTTACACAAAAACTGAAGCTTATTTTGGATCACAACGGCGTAAGAGACAAACACAACCAAAATTAAATTTTAAAATATCTTTTTAATTAACTCATCTGAAATGAGCTGGCTGAGAGATAATTTATATTCAAATCCTTCATAATCCCCATTTTAAGAGATATCCTGCTTCAAAGCATCTCCCTTCATGCAAGCTCACGCACAACTGATAAGAAACAAATTCACTTAATTTGATGGGAGACTTTTTTTGGTCAAGGTTTGCTTGCAGCTTAGGACTTTTTTTAAATTTTTTATCTTGTCCACATAAAAACTCAAATTAACTGAATACAACTTTAATACAAAAATATCAGATGCATGAAAAATTTTATTGTGAGTGAATGTGTTTAGGAATGTGGAAATGTTTCAAAGTGCAGACTCCTCTATTCATAAAAAGGCAAAAGTTAGGCGTGATTAAATACCGATTCGCAGCTAAGGATAGAATACAAGGACAGGAAACTGAAGCTCCAAGAACCAGAGGCTTGCAGAGCAGCTGGTTCTGGCGAGCTGGCAGCAGGACAGAGAAAGCAGACAGGCTAATAAAGCACAGAAGCAGAGACACAGCTGCATCCACAGAGCTAATGAAAACAGGAAGACAAATGAAGCAAAACATGAAGATAGCACACAGTTATAGTGATTACAACACTGACTAAGACAAATATTTAAACTATACAGTCTAATAAATAAAAGACATTAGAACCTTGAAAGCAGAAGAAAAGTAATATTCATCCAATGAAAAGAAAATACATAAAAGACAGGATCTTAACAGCAATAAAGCAAAACCTATGAAAACCTCTAAGAATGAAGCCAGGCAGAAGGGGGGAAAAAAGACAGAATGAAAGTTTATATTTATGAGGATCTGGTTCTGCTGTCAGAAATTCTTCTGATCTGGTTCTGTCTTTCCTTTTTAAACATCTCACAGTTTAGTCATGTATCTGTAGTGCATCTTTCAACTTTGTGACTTGATAAATAAGTGCTATTAGTAATTGCCAGCTGTAACACTGGTGACATTTATTACCTCAGAAGTTGCTGATGTGAATGTTCCTGTAACCTCCGCAGCTCTGACACCAGACCCTGAAACACCACAAACCAGTAAACATCTAACACCTAATACTCACGGCCAGAACCCGACTTACTTCACAATCTGAGTTTTATCTTTTCTCACATTGTCTTGATCAACGTACCTCAATCATTTTGTGTTTTTCCGCATGAAAGTTCTTCATCTTGTCCAGTAGGATGTTTTTCTAAACAGTGAAATTTAAACATAGAAAAAAATAAAATAAACACATAATAAAACTCTCAATTTATAATCCCCCTAAAATTCACGCAACAGCCTTACCCTTGTTATTTCTTTGTGTTTCAGCATCACCAATGCCAGAATCTGCAAATGTTCAGCCTGTAATCATACACACAGGAAGTTATTTAAAACTCAAATCCCTGAAAAAAAAAAAAAAAATCACACAGATTTGAACTTACACTTAACTCTGTGTTAGCCCTCTTCAATTTGTTGATATGCTCTTCAGCGTATGCCCTTTCGGAAGATAGTCTTTCATTCTGTGTAAACGAAATCAACATTTGTATTCATCCGAACTCAAAAAGCTTAAAGTTAAAATCTACTTTACCTTGTCTTCGAGCACTCTAATGTGAAACCTCAAACGGTCAGTCTCATTGGTCTGAAAAGGGATTTCCTAGTGTAAAAATGATGCCCAGCATATACAACAATTGCAGAGTGCTCTGTGTTGGACGTACCAGTTGAGTGAAGCTTGTATGGGTATGACTGGCTGTTTCCTGAACCTCCTTCAGCATCTGACGAGTCTCTTCCAGCTTTTCTGTCATAGACTGAGCTTTGATGGCTGATCTTTGAGAACTGTACACAGAAAACAAATAAAATAGGAAGTTTAAAGCAGCTTCACAATGCAAACTCCTCTGTTCATATCTAGGCGGGCAGAAACACATAAAAAGAGAACACAGCTGTAGGTAAGTCTTCTACATTCTTCTAAAAACATTTTTACAATTTGTCATTATGTGCGTGTGTTTGTATGTAGGGATAAGTGGATGGATGGGTGCTCTTTCGTTGTTTTTCTAAACTCCATTTCAGTTTAGTTCCACAGATGTGGAGTTTTGATAAACATATTAAATGCGCTTTTTACAGGCTGTGTCTCTAAAATTTAAGGTATTTGCCCCTGTGTGCATCTGCAAGCTGCAATCTGGTTTTTTATGCTGCTTTTAGACGAATGACTTCTTTGTCCTTGAATAACCTTTCAGCACAACTTAGCAAAGGACTCATTTCAGTGTGGATACTCTCGGAATGACCTGCCAGAAGTTGTCTCCTTTCTAAGAAAATATGACGGCGGGACAGTCGTGGTGTTTATAGTTGTGTATAATTGTTTTGATCAAAGGACATGAAACCTTCAGATATATAAAAATCATACCCAAGGATGAAATAACTGGAAAACGTGAGAAAACATAGTTATGTATATTTTTATACAATGTGTGTAGGTTTGAACCGTATATGACAGAAATACATAACTGATACATACATGTTTGTCTACAATTTTTACATATAACATGTTACATTTTGTGCTAAAGATCATGATCTAATTACTTTAAGTGATAAAGTTTAAACTAGATACATTTGTTCTGCAATATATGAGAGTAAAGCATTTTCTTCCTCACCTGAGCAGCTTGGTCTGCAGCTCTGTGATCTCCAGGCTGAGCTGCAGGTTTTCGTCCTCACACTGAGCCAGCATCCTCAGCAGGCTGCTGTTCTGTTCACTCAGATGGTGACGAGCTTGCTTCAGATCAGCCACTACATCAGACAGGTCCTTTTTTTCACTAAACCCAAATAAACAATAGCGCTAAATAAGACTGAACGCTCCAGATAAACACATTTAGTTTCTGAAGGAAGGAAAGTACTAACCAGAAACAATAATGGCCCTCTGTGGGAGCTGCACTGGCTTATAAAAGGCAAATCCAGTCAATGTAAGTATTTTCCTATTAACTTCATTATGATATTAAAATTGATTTGATCTTACCATTTACAGACACTTCAGAGTAGTCTGACTGAGACAAAGAAATGACATCTGAGCTGAAGAATAAAATAATTTCATTTGGTATGAAACCTTAAAAAAAAAATTCAACATGAAACCTTATTTTATAGATTCCACCTTCACAGCTCACTCTCACCTGTCTTCCCTGCACTGAGCAATCCACTTTCTCATCGCGGACTGGAAAGTCTCCCTGCTCACGTGAGGATCCTGAAGGTCGGGGTCCAGGAGCTGTCGCAGGGAGGCCAGTTTGTCGTCTTCTCCGCTCTGAGCTGTGAGGTTCTGCAGGTACTGCATGATGCTGGAGGCCAATGCTTCTCCTGAGGCTGAGATGAAAACAGGAGAAAAAAAATTAGCAAAGGTCACAGACAATTACATCCTTATATGATCGGGTTCAAATAAAAATATGAGCAGTCCGATTACCTGTGTTGCTTTTATCACATTTGTTATACATGATATCAAGGAGCTCATTTTCAGAAAATTCATTTGTGTCTTTACTGTTTTGAAGCATCTCCCCTGTCCCACAGCTGTATGACGCTGGAACTTAAAATGATGAAACATTATTGTACTTTTTGCATGAAGAAAAAAGAAATTCAGTACTGCAGCACCTACTGTCACAGCGGTCGGACTGTACTTTTCTCTCCCTCTGATAAAGGATTTCCATGCACCTTATAAATCTAAAATTAAACAAAAATAAAATATTGTATAAATATTGAAATATCTAAATACCAAGATACAATTTAATTTTATAACACTGAAGATAAACTTTTGTATATGGACAGGGCAACTGCACATTACATAATAAAAAGTTTAAAAAGAAAACAAAAAAATCACAAATGAGAAAATTAATTATATAAAAATCCAACTGTATGAATTAATTCAAACTAGAGATCTAGAGAACAAACAACAAATAAAAAGTTAGATTCTTACTTTCCAGTGCAAGCTGATCTTTCGTCAAAATAATAAAATTATATATACATCTAAACAACATTAGGAACTAAATTATATTCAAACTGTTCTTTCTTCTCAATCTAATGTCTATCTGATTTTCTGTGATGCCCCATAAGCCATAACGTGCTTTTCCCCTACTTCATGTCATGAACAGATGACATCCGGGGTCCTCCTCTTGGAAAAAAGGCTGCAACCTGTGAAAAGACGGGGCAAGTGGATTTATTTATTTATTTTTACTAAAATATACGAGTTAAACACAAATGCAGTCAAATTTTCGTTTTTATCAAACATATGGTACAAAAATAACGATAGCAGATTTGGACATTTTCCCTTCCGTCTTAAAAAAAAAAACGTTACCTGGAGAATGACCCGTGTGGTGAGAGGCGAGGGAGGAGTTTCCTATCAGAAACAAGAAGGAAACCAGAGAGCACTGGGAAGGGCGATCCAAAGTTATTTTATTAATTGAGAAGTAAAACCCAGTCCTTCACTCCTGTTCATTTTACACGTGTTATTAATAACAATTAGACAGTCTCTCGTGCGTATTTTATATATATATACTTATTTATGACAATAAATAACATGCCAAATCAGTTTTTGCCTAGGAAAGTTGACCTACATACTATCACGCTGTTTAAATCCTAAGGGTTTTCAAGGTTTTGATTTTTGAGACAATTAGTGGCCCCATCTGATGATCTTTTACTAAACATTCTGAACGCGCACCTGTTACGTGGCGGCTGATTAACTACTTGGAATGATTTTTATTCTCCGTCTTCAGGATGCCCCGCTTGGCTCGCCGGTGCAGATGACACCAAGTTCCATTAATACAAAAAATAAATAAGGCGCCCTAATTTGTTCATAATTGTACATAATTAAATGTACTTTTATTATAGTGTATTGCCCATATTGTTATTTGTGTGTCAGTGCTTCTAAGAGGGAACCTTACATTTTGGTTCGCGTTTAATCCAGCCGGACGTAATTCTGGTGACACCATCCGCTAAGTAGGTACAACGGAGTGGATGTTTTCTGCTCGTTGTTGTTTTTTTTTTTTTTTAACCAAACAAAACTAACTTGAGAGGAAGTTACCTTCTGAATTCAAAATGTCTCGGGGTTCCATTGAGATCCCTTTACGGGACACCGATGAGGTAAATATACATTTTTTATGTGTGTTTTGTTGCAGATGTTTCTAGGTGAACCCTGCAGTGACGTTAGCAGTTGATGCTAACTGAAGCTACATTGAACTCAGCTTTCCCCGAGGCTCGGATTGAAATAATGCGATGTGTTTATATTAAATTTTGATGTTTGTAACATAATCTGAATTTAAACAATTTACAGTTATGTACAGCCAGTATTAGAAAGGATGATCAGATGGGAAAATTGATGTATGTTTTGTTTTGTTTTTTTACCAGCCGTGGTGTTGCTTATCAATGCACTAAAAGTTAAAAACATTGTTTTGTGTGATTTACTTTCTAGTATATTTAAGTCTATAGCTGCTGAGATTAATATGGGAATAAATCTTACATATTTGTAGATTTAATTTAAATATTTGCTAAATATTTAATAATAAGCAATAATTTAAACATTATTTAAATTTAAACATTATTGGTATTTACCAAGTAAACTTGGTAAACACCAAGTATTACAAGTATTTTATTAATTATTGTTCATTTCTTACATCTATTTTTATCCATATGTTGTGAAACAAGATAGAAATGAACATTATGTACTATGCTGATGTAAAACAGACAGTTTTATGTTAATTTGAAGTATTTGTTTATGCATGATGCATATTTTCCAAATACTGCATTAATGTTAGGGCATCTGCTGTTGCAGCAAGCCTGGAGGTTCTGCGAGACAAAACAAAGCACTATTTGATTGCTTTAGGTTTCACAACGTGCTTGTCCATTTTCCATGACTGTAAATATGTCAAACAGGCAATTTAGTCTGTGTGTTATATTAAAAAATGTGATCCATCCATCCATTTTCTTTTCACCCTTCTCCTTAACGGGGTCAGGATAAAAAATGTGATATATTACCAATATTGTGCAAATTCTACATTACCTTATGGCGCACGATAATTGAATGCATTAATATAAAGTTAGTCCTTACCAGTGACCCCTGACTGAGTCGAGTTGTAGAGTCTTACGGCACTCTGAAAGACACGGCTGTTTTCACCACTTCGTTTCCAGCGTGCTAGATTCATTTGTTTTGGTGTATGTGCCTTAACACACACCAGCAACAAAAAATGAAAAATAAGACTAAAAAATACATGTAGGTCCCAGGCTACTTTGGAAAGTTTGTAAAGAACTTTAGTTAAAATGTATGCTCATTTAACATCACCAAACCTACATAAACTTATTAACTGATTTATTTGTGGTTTTGATTTGAAAGGAAAGTAAAGAGTAATGTTTGTTGCTTGTTAAAGATTCAGTTGTCAAATTTGTTGCTAGTAAATTAATATACTTTAGTATAAGTAGCAAAAATTGCCTTACTTAATCAAGAGTTGATTAGAAACGTCGTAATCATTATATTGATCATTGTCGCACATCTTTAATGCCAAACTCATAGGAACAGCATCACAACTTAAACTGTGTTGTGCAGGTTATTGAGCTCGACTTTGACCAGCTGCCAGAGGGAGATGAGGTTATCAGCATCTTGAAGCAGGAACACACACAGCTGCACATCTGGATCGCTTTGGCGGTAAGTCACTTCTGTAACCTTAAATTATTACTTTATTTCCACATATCGTGTGGGGAATGTAAAGATTTACATTGATTAGAATAAAACATGTGAAGCAGTATGAAATTGGATATTGTTTTTTTGTGTGTGTTTTTTTTAAGTTGGAGTACTACAAGCAAGGCAAAACAGAGGACTTTGTCAAGCTTTTAGAGGCAGCGCGTATTGATGGAAACCTGGACTACAGAGACCATGAGAAAGACCAGATGACCTGCTTGGACACGTTAGCAGCTTATTATGTCCAGCAGGCTCGTAAAGAGAAAAACAAAGATGCCAAGAAGGAGCTCATCACACAGGCTACTCTGCTGTACACCATGGCAGATAAGATCATTATGTATGATCAGGTAGGAGAGATTTAGCGTTGAAGTGCTGTAGCACTGGTATTTTTATGTTGGAAGGTAATACGACGCGTTGTTATCTCAATCAGAACCATTTGTTGGGACGAGCCTGTTTCTGCCTGCTGGAAGGAGACAAGATGGATCAGGCTGATGCTCAGTTCCACTTTGTGCTCAACCAGTCCACCAATAATATCCCTGCTTTGCTTGGTAAGTTATGTGACAATGTGGAAATTGATCACGACCACTGTGAGTAATGAATAAAAAATATGAACACTAATTTTATTCAATAGGTAAGGCCTGCATCTCGTTCAATAAGAAGGACTACAAGGGAGCACTGGCGTACTATAAAAAGGCTTTACGAACAAATCCTGGCTGCCCAGGTAAACAAGTTGCATCATCACTCCTCCAACAGAAACATTACATTTCAGAATATTGAACGTCTGCTGCTGCTGTTGCAGCTTTATCAGTCTGGATTTGTTTGTACTAAGATAGGAAACTTTATCTTTTAATGCATTAACAAGCTCGGCTCTGTTATGCATATTAATATAATTTCTCTTTGGCATCTTATATTTTACAAGGCAATTTATAAATCAAATACAAAATTAAAAACATATAATATCAAGCGTTTTATGTAGCATCTGTATTTATGATGTAGAACTATACCTTATGAATTATCAGCTGTAATTAATCCAGGCATATCTAATGTGTAAAATAGATCAACATGGCTGTTCTAAAACACTGTTTAGATCTTTTTAGCAGATTGAGCACTGACATTTGAAACATTATGCATTAAACCTCAAGAGTTGATCAAAATGTTTACAAAGATAAATAGATTGTTTTAAACAGAATCTCTGCAAAACAACAAATCTATCATGTAATTTGGCTTAATTTATTCTGGTGAGAAAATCCCTTTATTAGTATTAATAATTTGAATTTATGTCTTTAGATCAACTCTCTACCTGTTTCTGGTGATTCAGAAAAATCATGTAATAAATGTTTCCTGAGTTTTGAGTTTCCTCTCTCTGTTTAGCTGAAGTAAGACTGGGGATGGGTCACTGCTTCGTCAAGCTCAATAAACTGGAAAAGGCCCGTTTGGCGTTCGGTCGAGCCCTGGAGCTGAACTCTAAGTGTGTGGGAGCTCTGGTTGGTTTGGCCGTTTTAGAGCTCAACAACAAAGATTCAGAGTCTATTAAGAACGGAGTGCAGCTTCTGTCACGAGCTTACACCATCGATCCCAGCAACCCCATGGTGCTCAACCACCTCGCCAACCACTTCTTTTTCAAAAAGGTATTTTAGTTGCTGGGCTTTTCTTCGCAAACCTCAGTCTGCATTGTTCAGCTGATCATCGTGCTTCTCTGCCTGCAGGACTACAGTAAGGTTCAGCATCTCGCCCTGCATGCTTTCCACAACACAGAAGTCGAGGCCATGCAGGCTGAGAGCTGCTATCAGTTGGCGCGTTCATTTCATGTGCAGGTAAGGCCTCCACCTCAGACATTTTACAGATTTGACTTGTTCTGAGTCTTCAGCGTTTAAGTGTCTGTCTCTGTTTTTACTTTTCTTTAGGAAGACTATGACCAGGCGTTTCAGTATTACTACCAGGCTACTCAGTTCGCCTCTTCCACCTTCGTGCTGCCTTTCTTTGGTTTGGGACAGATGTATGTGTATCGTAGGGACAAGGAAAATGCTGCTCAGTGCTTTGAAAAGGTTTTGAAGGCCTACCCCAACAACTACGAAACAATGAAAATCCTGGGATCCCTCTACGCAACGTCCGACGATCAGGAAAAGAGAGACATTGCAAAAGTAGGTCTTCATCACAACCCGGTTTTTCTCCTCCCTGGTTAAAAATGACGGGCGGCAGTTATTTAAAGCGGTTCATTTTTGTTTGTTAGGGCCACTTGAAGAAGGTGACGGAGCAGTACCCAGATGATGTGGAGGCGTGGATCGAGCTGGCGCAGATCTTGGAGCAGACCGACATCCAGGGCGCATTGTCGGCTTACGGCACGGCCACTCGCATCCTCCAGGAGAAGGTGCAGGCCGATGTTCCCCCCGAGATCCTCAACAACCTGGGGGCTCTGCACTTCAGGCTTGGCAACCTCGGGGAAGCTAAGGTAGCAGAATGCTGTCGCTCTTAACCCAGCAAAAAGACTAATTTATATCAAACCTCTGTGGCATCCAGAACTCTTACATTTCTCCTGATTCCCAAACAGAAATATTTTCTAGCATCCTTGGACCGAGCTAAAGCTGAGGGCGAGCACGACGAGCATTACTACAACGCCATTTCTGTCACCACCTCCTACAACTTGGCCCGTTTGTACGAGGCCATGTGTGAATTCCATGAAGCTGAGAAACTCTATAAAAACATCCTCAGGGAGCATCCGAACTACGTGGACTGTAAGAGTTCAGCTTCATGTTATAAAGGGTGTTATACAAACAAGGACAGTGTCCTGTAAAAGAGCACTTTGTTAATTTATCAACCTGCAGGTTATTTACGTCTCGGAGCGATGGCTCGTGACAAAGGGAACTTCTACGAAGCGTCCGACTGGTTTAAAGAAGCTCTGCAGATTAATCAGGTACAAACTGCTGGTTTGTGGCTGTAAAACTTTCTTTTGTGAAAACCCTGGCCTGGCCTGATCTGATGAGGTTTCTATTTGGTGCAGGATCACCCAGACGCCTGGTCACTCATTGGAAATCTTCACTTAGCCAAGCAGGAATGGGGGCCGGGTCAGAAGAAGTTTGAGCGTATTCTGAAACAGCCGTCCACTCAGAACGACACGTACTCCATGCTGGCTCTGGGGAACGTGTGGCTGCAGACTCTGCATCAGCCCACCAGAGACAGAGAAAAGGTGCCAACAGAGTTTATGTTTGTCCAGTAAATGAATGAAAGGGTGTAGAGGAATTGCAAAATGTTACCCTTTAACTAGGAGGTTTTATCTTTGTTTCTTTCTTGACAGCCCACTATTATTCTGATTAAGGAGGTTTTCCCCCCTATTCTTAAAGTGGACAGAGATGGAAAAAAAATATATCATTAATCCACTATACACTTATATTCCTTTGGGAAAATTCAAATTTCTCTTAAGACAAAAAGACGAATCTTACGGAACTTATTCTTGTTTTTAGCTCCTATTTAATTTTTTTTTAATTGACTGTGTGACTGTGTAACTTTTTTGTTTTTATCAAAACAAGTCTCCCTTGTAAATGAGATCCTGAATCTCAAGACAATCTGAATAAGAAAGGTCAAATAAAATAAATTAGAAACAAATGTGCTTTAATTCAGAAAAAGTCACATTATGGACAAAAACATTCATATGTTTAGCATTTGCTGTAATTTTTAAAATGACTTACATTATTACTAATTTGAATCTGTTTCTTCTGATTTCAAAGCCAAATAATATTTTTCATTCACTCGCTGTGACTGGTGACCAGAAGGTCCCATACTAACATATAAACCCATTGATTTTTATTTGCAGCAAATAACATTCAAACGTTGTCTTCACAGGAAAAGAGACACCAGGATCGAGCTTTGGCAATCTACAAACAAGTCCTGCGAAATGACGCCAAAAATCTCTATGCTGCTAACGGCATCGGTAATTTCATCCCTCTGTCCTTTTGTTAGTTATTTAGCATCTCTTCCCCTGTGCTTCTAAACATGAAGCTCTCTCTCCAGGGGCTGTCCTCGCTCACAAAGGTTATTTCCGAGAGGCGCGTGACGTGTTTGCCCAGGTGAGAGAGGCCACAGCAGAAATCAGTGACGTGTGGCTGAATCTGGCTCACATCTACGTGGAGCAGAAGCAGTACATCAGTGCCGTGCAGATGGTAAGAGGCTTCCTGATCCTTACCGTTTTATTTCTTCATATAGTTATAAGTCAGTTTATCCTCCTTTCTGCCTCACAGTATGAAAACTGCTTGAAGAAATTTTACAAATACCAGAACACAGAGGTGCTGCTATATCTTGCAAGAGCTCTCTTCAAATGTGGGAAACTCCAGGAGTGTAAGCAGATGCTGCTGAAGGTAACATAGATGAGCTGCTCTTCTTTTTTTTTTTTTTTAACCTGAAAGCATCAGGTAAGCATAACCTGACTGTGATGTGTGGCCCAAAAGGCTCGGCATGTGGCGCCCAGCGACACGGTGCTGATGTTCAACGTGGCTCTGGTGCTTCAGAGACTCGCCACTCTAGTGCTAAAAGATGAGAAGAGCAATTTAAAGGCTGTGCTCAGTGCTGTGAAGGAGCTCGAACTGGCTCACAGGTACTTTCACGATTTCTTCTCTCCATCCCTTAGACTGTTTCTCAGGAGGCTCAGTGAGAGGAGTTATTGAGTTTCGTCTTCTTCCATTTCCTTCTCCTCACACAGATATTTCAGCTACCTGAGCAAAGCTGGAGACAAGATGAGGTTTGACCTCGCTCTTGCTGCGTCCGAGGCCAGGTAAGACCGACTCCATGAACCTGTTGAGATCTAACTAGCATCCGGCCTGCGTTATCAGAGCTCAGTTATGTGCTCTGTTTGTAAGTCATCTAACAGTGGGTCTCATCTGAGCAACAGACCATCAGAAGTTTTACACCTAAACTATATTAGCTTAGGCTCAAATTCACATAAGGCTGAAACTAGCTTAACTTGCAAATAATTAGCATTTAAGGAAAATATATGTGAATAAAATGATTAGTTACTTCAGAGCTTGTTGTAACGACAAGATGCTAACGATAAGGATTTTTATCCTGTAAAACTCCCAACTCTCCTCTGAATATAAGAAAAAATGGTAAACATTATAAGAGTTGCACCGATAAATCGATCCAGATTTTCTAATTTCGGGCGATCTTATCCACATCGACAAAGGTCTGAAAATCAGCCATTGTCTCCTTTTGCTCTGCTGTGAGAAAGACCGACTGACTCACCCACCAGGTCACCTTACCCTAAATATATTTAGGGTGACTGTTATTTATATTTTCAAATAAATAATTTATATCAGCTAAAATCAGAATTGGCAGGCCTTTTAGTGATTGACCAGAAAACTGCAATTAGTGCATCCCTTGGAAATGTGATACTAATTCTGCTGGTGATTGTTGCTGCAAAGCCTGAAATATGTCAATAAATCCCATCAAGTCTTCATTTTATTTAGTCACACCTTTAAGTTTTACGTCTTTTATTTTATTTTTTTTATTGGGATTTTGAGAAATTAGAAAAAGTAGGAATTAGCCAGAAGCTCATCAAGTACAGCAGGGATTTACTTCCTGATATTCACATGTTTCCACAAACCAGCTGGAGAAATCTGCTTATGAAACAAATCTTTTCTGTCATCTTATCCTCCACCTGCTCCTTCAAGCTATTGCTTTTTTTATATGACAGGATTTGGAAAGAAGCAGGTTTCAATGCTACTATTGGTAGCTATTGTGTAAAAGGCACAAAGTTTTGGTGACTGCGGTGCTAAAACAATTCAATCTCATGAAGCAGCTAGAACCTACATTTTCACTAATTTATGTAACTATGTATGCTTAGTACAAGTTATGGTAGTTAAGTGCACTTGGGTAAATCACTTTTTAATATTTCACTTAAGAGTTAAATTACCTTTTAAAAAAATCTACTAAACTAGCAGACACCCTGTATATACACACATATTTCAATATAACAATCTTTTCTGGACCGTGATGACTTCCTTCCTAATTTGTTGTGATAATTATGTTTCCTTTTATTAAATGCCCGGGTCTTATTCTTAATATTGTTGTGGGATTGCAGGCAGTGCTCTGACCTGCTGAGTCAGGCTCAGTACCATGTGGCCAGAGCCAGGAAGCAGGACGAAGAGGAGAAGGAACTTCGTGCCAAACAGGAACAAGAGAGGGACCTGCTGCGCCAGCAGATGTTAAAAGAACAGGTACCATCTGAAAACACCTGTTGCTTTCATTTTCTTTGTATTTCAGTGACTGATTAGCTTGTTTACTCGGACTAACGTTCAGGAAGAACGGCAAAAAAGAGAGGCAGAGGAGCAGAAGAAGCTCCTGGAGCAGAGAGCTTTGTTTGTGGAGAAGACCAGGAACTTGCTCACGTTTGTGGAAGGACCAAAAGAAGCGACCAAAGAAAAGAAGAAGGGAGGAGGCGGAGGGCGTGTACGTGTTTCTCAGCACACGACTCAAAGCAACATATTAAAATATCGCCATTTGTTGTGACCGGGCGTTTTGAACCTATTTTCTGATCTCTTCAGCGTAAGAAAGGAGGCGATGCGGACGACTTTGTCAATGACGATTCGGATGAGGACCTTCCAGTGAAAAAAAAGAAGAGGAGAAAGAGCAGCGGGAGCGAGCAAGAGGATGGCGAGGACGGAGATAAGAAGAAAAAGAAGAGGAGAAGGTGGGTGTTACTAGATTTTCTGCTGCACGTTAAGGCGGACGTAGTGGAATAAACTTCATTCTTGCCTTTCAGACCTGCAAAAGGAGGAGACGACAGCGATGATGAGGAAGGAGCATCTCGGCCCAAAAAGCAGCGCAAACCCAAAGAAGGACGCAAGAAATTTGAGAAGGTGCTTGTTTTTCATTGCCATTATAATGTTTGTTTTTTTGGAAGGAAAGCCTGGTTAATGTAGAATAACCAGCCATGTATTCATATTTAATTGTATTTCACATATGCTTTATACCCTAAGATGAACATAGTTACTGAGAACTCTGTATGAGTGTTTGATGTTGGGAACGTTGTCATTTCAGCCCCAGCCTGAGCGAATGCCACCGTCTCTTAAAGGGAAGATCAAGTCCAAGGCCATCATTTCTTCCTCTGAATCCTCCTCAGATGAGGATGGACTGAAAATAGCTGAAGACAGGTGAGCACCTGCAGTCAAAGAAACGGAAAGATGAGTCAATGAAATGTTCACAAGCGCATCTCGATCCAACAGAACCCGGGACAGCGGCTCGGGGTCTGAGGACGAAGGCGGTCACAGGAAGCGCATAGCATCCGACAGCGAATCAGATGGCGGGAGGAACCGCTCCGGCAGCGAGGCGGGAAGCCCTCGCCGCTCCGTCGGCTCAGATGACGAGTCTGGCAGTGACCGACCAGTGAAGAAGAGGAGGGTGCAGCGGCAGTCCGACTCTGAGCAATCGGACAACGAGAGCAAGAGGAGCCAGTCGGGATCGGAGGACGAATCGAGAGCCGCCTCGCCTGTGGCCGGTTCGGACAGGGGCTCCGAGGCTGGATCAGACAACGAAGGGTCACCACGGCGCTCCGACAACGCTTCAGAACAGGAGGCCTCAAATAACGATGACAGCGATTAGGTCACTAAGATTTTATTAAATGCTGAGGAACATTTTTTGTTAAACATGGATTCGGTTTGTTATTTAGCTTTCAGTGCATTTTCAAAGTCTTGCTTACTACAAACTTTTTCTTTAAAGATTTGTTAAAAATTGAGATTAAAACTGTAATTGAAGTGATATTTTAACTCAAGTGGGAAGTTGCTCAAATGAAATTAAAGACAACTTTTTCTCACGACGACTCTGAAAACCAAACTTGGCGTTAATCTAGAAGTAGGATGACTTGCCACTTCACTTTTCTTGCTGTGAGGAGAGAAACTGCTCCAAATTGGACCTTTAGGCTCAAATTGTAAATAAAACCTGCAAAACATTAAAACGAGTATCTTGAAACCACATGCTTCTTTGTTCTGATTACCACCGAGTGAAAAATTGAGGCAAAGAATTAAACAGTCCAACTTTATTCAAGATTTATCTTTAGTTGTACACTGAACTTCGAGCACTTATTACATTTAAAGGCGCAGGTGTACACATACAGCACATTCTCAATTTCATGATAAAAAGACCCTTTAAAAATATTGCAAACAGATGTCATTTTTACAAGTGGTTAACAGCTGCAGCATAGTTATGTCTGCTCTAGCTGTACAAATGTCAAATCAGGACATTCAAGTATAGTCAGACACTTTAGAGGTATATCTATACGAACTGATAAATTAAAAAGGCCACACTGATTCATTCTAGGAAAGAAACGTTTCATACATTAAAAAGATTTTGATTTATTCAGTTAAATGTGAAGAGATCATAATGTGCAAGTAAGCTTGACCACAACTGTTTATTACAGATTAAGATTTTCTTTAGAAAATTTAAGCTAAATAAGGCCCTTAATTATTAAACTGAAGCAAATCAAGAATTTCACTATTGCAACAACTCATGATGTTAAACAAAGTGCATCAAAACTGAATTATAAATGCAGATAAAACAAGAAAAAATCTTGGTCTTTGTAAACAGTTTAAGGAAGTTGTACTCGTTACTCTGACTAGAAACAAAATGGTAACAGAGCAGGTCAAACGATACATTTTCCTTAATTCACTGCCTACTCCTGATCCCAAGATGACTGAAATGCACCAACTCTTGCTGCGAGACAACAAGGTGAAAGCTCTAGGAAGTACATGCAGCAAGATGAAGCCAGTTGGATTTGGCGAAGCATTTTGTGAATGAGTTGTAACAATTGCAACTAAACAAAAAAGAAAGGACAAGGAAAAAAAAAAAATAATAATAATTAACTCGTTGCTTTCTAACAACACACGGCTTTGGCTGATCTCTCTCAGTAATCTTCATCCTCCGACTCTTCCTCTTCAGCCGTCTCCAGCCAGGTCAGCCATTGGTTCACCTGTGTCAAAAAGGAAAACATCAATCATTAGTTTAAAAATAATAAAAAATTTAAATGAATCAGGTGACAAGTTCTGGTTCAATTTACCTGAAATAAAGCTTTCCCCTTTCCAGGATACTCCTCTGTGATGTCTTCTTTCCATGAGAGGAAGGCTTCTTCTTCGACTATTTCCATGTCGTAAAGGTTGACGAAGTAGCGCAGCAACATGCCTAAAGCACGATGGCAAAGGATTACGGAAAAAGCCTCAAACAACAAATAAATCACTTTGGAGAAAACTAAAATCAAACACACACCTTTGGGGAAACTCTTGGTGTTACAGTGGACTTGCAGGGCATACAGCGCGCTGACTTGCAGGTTAACGTGATCATGGAGGAACTTCTGCAGGACTGGCTTGAAGGAGAGCAGCAGTTGCTTCTCCTCGTCCAGCTGCTCCTTGCTTGGTGCTGCGAGCTGCTCCTCATCGTCATCTGGGTTGATCTCATAAGCAATGTACTGCAGAAGACTGGCAGAAACGGCAAAACCCCTCAACTTGAGCTCTTAAAGACCGCCATTTCATCCGCAGAAGCTTTGTCCCTTACCTGGTCACAAGGATGTTGACAAAGCCCTTGTCGGTGTGAAGTTTGGGCGAGATGTTGTCTTTGATCCACTTGTAGATGGACTGTGGTGACGGATCCACTTTAATCTGCTTCAGCAGCTCCTTCTCCAGTTTCATCAGTGGGAACAGAAAGCCAAGACCTTTGCCCTCTAAAATTTCCAACATCCTATCCTTGTTCTGGTCAATTTCTAATAAAAAAACAACAAAAAAAAATAAAATAATAAAATGTCAGCTAGAAAAAAATACTTCAACTGTACATGCAAACAGAACGAGTAAACAAAATGAGCGTACCAGGTAGCATCTTCTGCATGTTGACCTTGCTCTGCTGGAACAGGTCGCCCAGCCAGTCTTTGTCCTTCAGTTTGACCGTCTGCTGCAGGCACAGCAGGAAGAGGGGGAAGTGGGTACCATTCTCCAGCTGATGAGCCAAGTCGTCAATGCTGACCAGCTCGGCGATTACAGCTCGAGCAGCAAACTGAGCCAGGTAGGATTTCACCAGAGGGATTTCTTCCTCGATCTTAGGGCTCTGGTCCAGAACACGCAAGATGGCCTGCAAAGAAATCCAAAAAGGTTTGGATTAATTGATATTCAGCTGAACGATAGAGAATTTTCCGTTTACCAGAGGACACTCACAGGCAGAAGGCTTTCACGGCTGACGACTCCCTCTGTGGAGAGGGCATGGATCAGTTTGCTCGCATTTTCCTTGTCTTCGTCGGACCGCTCGAGTGTGAACACGATCATCTTGTTCAGCATCTCTGATAAGAAGTAATTGGGTGCCTTCATCTCCTTTGCAGCATTTACAGCCTCCTCGATGTCTTTCCCATTCAGATAGTTTGTCATAAGTGCATCCTAAAAAGACAGACAAGTTTTATTGAATGATGCAACACTTTACAGGAAGGAAGTAGAGTTTAACCCATGAGAAACTCACTGTCATTTTGTGCAACTCTTCCTTAGTCGGTGGAGCCTTTTTGTTGGACTTTGCTGGCTTTTCCTGGATTGGAGGAGGATTACTTTTGAGGCCAAGCTGTTAAAATAAATAAATAAATTTAAACTGCACCTTGCAACACCATGGGAGCTTTATTTAAACAAAGGGAGGTTACCTGTCCGATTGGAGAACCAGTTTGAGGCATCAAAGTCATCTGTGGCTGCAGCTTTGGCACTTGGTTTTTATTCATGATGAAGGACTGAGCCGGTCTCAGACTGATCTATAAGACAAACACAAAGTGGTATAAACTTAACTCACAGCTGAAAGTTTTAGATTTTCTTGCCATCAGAAGATTCAGTACCTCATCAGCATTGAGTTTTCCTTTCTTGCTGAACCTTGGACCCACATCCTTTGACTGTACTTGTGCTGAGTGATTCTGTTTATGGCTGAAAACTGGTGAATTCTGCCCCTTTAAAGGAAAAATTATAAAAATAGTTTTAATTGAAGTGCTAAACACTGCAAGTGAGAATTACACAAGGAAAGCTCTGAGTCTTACCTGATTTGGCTTTATGAATGGCTTGCTTCCTGGTTCAAACTGAGGCTGGTGTGAAGCGCTGCCATTTCCCATATGGCCATTGAACAGTGGGCTTGCACGATGACGACTCATGGTGGGGGAGTAGTGGTCTTGAATCACTCCTGGACCAGTTCCAATGCCAATCCCTGTTCAAAGACAGACATTCAATTTTGCCGTCCGATGTTTTAACGACTCTAGGAAATAGTAAAACTTCTATCAGGGTAAAAAATGGCCAACATACCAGGCAGTTGTCCAAACATGTCAGCAAGCCCACCGAGAGGCTCTCTTTCAACTCTCCTTGATGGCAGGAAGGAGTTATGGTCTGTGAAGAAGTCATTCCTCATCACATCATTGGATGGTGGAATGAACACACCCAAATCCTAAAAAGCAAAAAAATATCTCTAGTAAGTACTTTTTTTTTTTTTTGTAAGTCACCAGGCTAATTACTGAAGCACAGTCTAACCTTTACGGCATCCTGGCGGACTTGGTGAATGGTTTTTGGCGCGTTGTCCACATAAGCTTTGCGAGGAACCCAGTTGTTTTTTCGCAGCTCCACCATGTTCTGCAACAGGAAGCGAATCCTTGCTGGCAATTCCTTGTTGTTCATTAAGGATTGCATGCGTCCAAAGTACTGATCAATCAGAGACTGCAGAGAGAAATTGAAGCATTTTCAATACAACATCAGACCAGACAACAGTTGTCATTGTTAGACCCATTTAAGTTTACACACCTTAGCCTTTGCATGATCAATTTTAGGTCCCACAGTTTTCATTATTTGACAGAGGCATTCCAAATCTTCACCCATATCCTTAAGTTGGACTCTCTTCTTCTTCTCCAAAAGCTTAAAACATTTTGAAGAGCACAAATTAGATTCCTTACACATCAATCTCATTATTACAAAAACATGTACCATATTAAAACTTACTGTTTTAATACATCTGTGAAGAATGGATTCGTGGATAAGATTGAGTTTGCCAAGTTCACCGATGAATTTGATGTTACCCAGCATCTTGATCTTTGCAATAGCACGCTGTTCCTCCTCTTCAGAGGTGAGCGGGTTGTCATGTTTGTCAAAGACTACATAAAAAAATATTTGGATGGAAAGAATGAGTTTTAATAATATACATATTTAAAAAACTAAAGTAAGATTTACTCACCATCAACATTCTTGGCACGGTTTTCGAATTCATCTTGAAGTTTAGAGATCAGAAGCCTTCTAAAGGTCTGCAAACAAACAAGAAAAGAAAAATATAAGTTGACTCCAACACATCTAAGAGCCTACAAATATAAATATTGCTTAAAACCTACAGTATTTTGCTTTTGAGTTGCTTGACTTTCTGCTGATGGGCCTTCAAAGTTTGGTGCATCCTCTGCCAGGCGAAGACATAGTTGTGCATAAAGCTGGCTGTACTTGGGTTCTTCAAGGGCCTTGTCGACAATCTTAAGAACATAAATACAATATATTACACATCATTGGTTCAGTATGTGCACAAATAAAAATATGTACAAGGATAAAGGACCCTCACCAACAAGACGACTCCTTTTAGGACAAGTTTTGAATCCAAACCCACATTGAGGAGCTCCAGGCACAGTTTGTCAAACTTTTCAGGGGTCAGCTTATTAAGTATGCTGAGAAACAAAATATATTCATTAAAAAAAGCAAAAACAAGAAGATATACTTGGAGCCATAAAACTTTAAAACAACTGTGAAAATATAAGTGTTAACTTACCCTCTTACTTTCCTGAAGATTGCATCATTTTGTCCTTTCTCGCTGGAGGAATTGGCATCTCGTCTAGTGCTTCGTGAAGGAATCCATCTCTGAACGCCAGGACCTGGGGTTTTCCCCAGGAACTCGCTGTTACAAAAGAAGAAGAAGAAGAAAACATGGTGAGTATAACAATGCAAGTAGAACAATGTCTAACCATTTTACTTTTGATGCACTGCCTGAAACTCCTGTCTACATGTCTAATGTTAGTAACAGATTTCAGAGAAAAATTCCCTATTTCCTGGCATGAAATGAAAGGAAGGCTCCTTATGTGAAAAAGAAAAAACATGTACATGTTTCAATACCATTTTCAATTTTTATTTGAATCTAAAAATAACTTATGGGTATTAAGTAAACAGGAAAGTTACCCGTTGCAGACAGTCTTGGGATAGTGCTGAGGTGCACCCCCACCTCCTCCCTCTACACTGTAAAGACAAAGGGGGAAAATGCATTTTAACATCACAGAAAGGCTGGTTTTACATCCTTTATGGGTTGAGCAGCAGAGAATCAGGATAAACAAGTGTGATGTAATGTTAATGCCAGTACCTGAAACGAGAAGGTCCCCCTGGTGCGACGACACTCTCCACTTTGGCGGCTTGGCAAAGAATTTTGGTAAAGAATTAAGCAAAGTGTAGGGGCTGGAAAAACGACCTGGAGGCAGACAGAAAAGAAACACACACAAAAAAAAAGCTTAACAAAGAGCCAGAAAGATAAGATAAGCGATCACACTCGGATTTATTTACATTGTTACAACCAAGAACAGAAATCTGTTCCTTTTTAGGAACAATTTAAACCGATTCTAACCGAGAAGTGGAGCATGTGAACGTCAACACGTGCAGGAGGCTGTAGGGAAGCTAGCATGCTAACTTAGCACGAAAGTGGAACAAAACAAGACCATGGCGTAATGTCATCCTATTTCTTCTCGGTATAAAGATCACGTCATCGTCAGCCAAGCCTTAAACCCTCAGCAATACTGGCATACGCTGATGAAAAAAAAAGACATTTTTTCTTGATCCATGCAGACTAGTTCACTTTAACCAAATCACGAAAAGCAGGAAACGCTTTCAGCAACTTCCACAGAAACTTAATATAACTGGAGGAATGATTATCAAAATTTACGTTTAATCGTGTCACTGCCGACGCATTTTGGAGATGACACGCTCCGAAAACGAGTCGTTTGACCTTCTTGTGTTCTTTAAACAACACAACATGACTCGGTTTTTAGCGCTTTCAAATTAGACGTTTTATTTTTCACAAACCCTATTTGAATGAGTTTGCCAACATACCTAAACCCTTAATTTTACAACCATTTGCTTTGTTGTAGGTTATAAACATATTTCTGAACAATAATTAGCTCAAAAGGGAAAGGGGAAAATTCCCATCAGCTGGTTTTATGAGGTCTTTGTTCTAACACCGGAAGTCCAGACAGCGACATTTTGAGGAGGGATGAGGTGGGGAGATTCTCGAAGCTACGCTAGAGCTAACGGCTAAAAGGCCGACAACCATCCTCCGATATCAACTGTGTATTTCAGATTGAATTAACAATATATCGTTATACATGTGAGTTCAAGCTAAATAAGAAGACACGGTGAAGTTTTCTCACTCTTCCGTGAACTACATAACCTCGACTAACTTCCTTCTCGAGGCGTCGGTTAGCTAACGTAAAGCCGAGCAAGGAAAACAGAGACCGAACTTACCTTTACTAAAGGGACGTCAGCGTAAGTGTTGTCAGGTTGACCAAAAGAGAGAAAAATAAAGACAAATTAAAACAAGTATTCAAAAAAAAAAAAAAAAAACTCTCGTGGCACCAGTCGGTTTCGTAATGTAACAATCGGGAAACCAACAAGCTCAGATGAGACGACAGGGAAGGGATGAACTGCTGACTGCTCCCGTACGTCACGCGCAGGATGCTTTTTGTACGCTACCTGAAACGTCATCGTCCCGAGCGACGTCACGTTCAGTAATGTCTTGAACATTTCGCAACACGTTCCTCTTTCAGATTTTGTCTTATCGGGTTTCCACCACAAATACTGGAATAAAGCAATAATTTCTGGTGAACAATTCAAAAATAGCAACGATATCGGCGTTCTTACTGTTCCAATTTACATAGATGCATATGTGTACATGTGGGCATAGATGTAACAGGATGTACAAAAATAAGCACAACAAAGGTGAGGCCTTCAGCTTATTCCAAATGCTGAATGCTGCAGAAGCGAGGAAATATCATATTTATCTAAACTCAGAAGAACAAGCAAGGAAATCTTTGTTTGGGCCATTATTATTTATTTTTATTATTATTATTTCCTTTATTTAACCAGGTAAACCCCGTTGAGATCTGGATCTCGTTTTCAAGAGGGACCTGGGCAGAAGTCTGCAATACACAGCAACTTGTTTATAAAATAAAACCAATTAACACATAATTTTGCGGTGATGAGGCTTTTTCAGATTGTTGTAGTTTGTGTACAACAATTTATACAATTCCAAAATTGCAAGAAAACGTCCATTGTTGGTTGGGTTGCAGAGCTGAACATGTGAGTTTTGCCCATGAAAAAAAATGGCCAGATCCCCTGCCAATTGTGAATAAATCATTTGTTTGAAGCTGAAGAAACAACCCCCTGTGCAAATTTAACAATTTACTTATTTGACAAACACGGGCCTCAGTGTTGCATATGAGAACCACAACCACCACAACCACCTCCTCCTCAGCCTGGTCTCAAGCTTGATCACACACTGCTGTGGGATGACATCCTCTGTTTCACCCATCTTTGGTCAAACTTTAGCAAATATTTTTAAGACTACAACCTAGGTTTTTAGCTTCCTGTCCATCAAATAGGTGTCTTTTCTGTACAACTGTGGCAGCATTTAAGGGGAACTAAACCAAATTTCCATTGTTATAAGATTTATGTATTTTTTTACTTAAAAAAAAAAAATTAAAAACTAATTTTGTTACTTTCTGTAACATGAGTCTCTTAAAGACATTCAATGAAAGAACTCGTAGTTCTGTGGTTTCCTGATAGATTACGTTGTACTCAGTGTTTGTGTTTCTTGGAATTTCTAAAAATAGATAAGCATTAGGTTTGAGGCACCTTGGCTGTTAACTGTTTCTTCTTGCGGCAGACAGTCTACTGGCAGTAAATGTTCCTTTTGATAAAGTTCTTAGATAAAACTACTTTTAACTTTTTCTGTAGTGATGTTTTTAATCTTCAGGAGTGCATGGACACTTTTCAATAGCTCTCTGCAATTTTCTTTGCTCTCCGTTTATATATTATTTAAAAGTTTTGCTATTTACTAAGTTTCTTTTCATTCTTTGTTTTTCTTGTAGACTGTACACCCTGTTGTGCTCACAACACACACCAAATCACATGGCTTCTCATCCTCTTCTAGATCTTTCTTCCTATTTCATCTCCCTTTTTTTGCCCCAGGCTTGCTCAGTATGCCAGATATCTGTGAGAAAACTGAACGCAATATGCTGGCCTCTTTGAATCAATTTCTCTTCATCCAACCTAATGTCATTGTACTGCATGTGATATGACGGGTGGAACCTGTTTGGAAATGTATTTGAATTTGTTCCTGACTGTACAATACCGAATTTCATTGGATGGAAAATAATTTGATTGAATATTTTCGGCCTGTTTTGGATTTTGTGTAGGGTTCTCATATTTAAACTTCACATTTTTTAAGTCAGATAAATACACTAACTGATGTTCTGTCAAATGCATAAGTAGTTTCTTATTTTATTAAAAAAAAATAACAGTCCAAATAAAGTCAATCATGAGATTTTACTACTTTTAAGAGACAACATTTTAATTTAAAAACAAATCACAAGGAATATGTTCTGTACTCATTTATTTTTCTTCTAAACGTTTTGAATACCTTTAACAAAAAAGAACTGACAATGTGATTTTACTTGCCAAAATAATTTATGGTATTCTGCTTACATTTATTGTGTTATATTAGTAGCTTCACTTACAGGATTTCCAAATGTCTGTTCTTGCATCAGCATTTTCAGTTCTTATTAACTACTGTTTTGCTTGGCTCCTTAATGCATTAGTTATTATCATTTAAGAACTAAATATTTTTATTAGTTTATCAGCTGGATAAATATGTTTATCCAGCTGCACCGGATAAAAATTGGAAACTAGAAATATGTGTTTGGCTCTAAGGTTGAAGAGGCATGACTGCACAAACTGTTGTAAAATGTTGTTTTTGGAATATGAACTAAACACATTGGAAAATTAGCTTCACTAGTTGCAAAAGTTATTTTTGTCGAATTAAGAAACGTATATTTATGTTTTGTTGTTTATGTTTTTTAAAGTGTCTTACTTTAGATCATCCTCCCCACAACAGCATAAAAACATTTTGAAATTCTGTCCCTTTAATTTGGCACACCACCCCTTTGAAAGCTTCATAGTCATAGGCTTTATAAACTATGTTTGAAACAGAATGTACAAACTTGGTTATTGTTTAAGGATTTTTATGTGTCCTATAGAATAAATTTGGTCAATAAGAATATAATCCTAGACTCCTTTTCCTTTGCCAGAGCTTCCTATAAAAGCTTCACACACCATCAGATTAAAACTGTTTTCTGCCAGTTATCTGTTTTATGGGTTTGATGTGTTTCTCTGTGGACTGGAAGTGTGATTCATAATACCTCCGGTGGATTGTGTGTTTATTAGGTGAATGATAGTGTCTTCATGTTCACATAAATCTGGCAGGACGAGTCACTTCTTGCCAGTGGGGCAAGATTATACTGGCTCAGGTTACTCTCTGCTGGATGTTAATCTTTGCTGCTACCATGGCAACAAAAAACAAAAAACAAAAAAAACAGTTAAGAAATAACTAATATATTAAAGTTAATAATATTTATTTTTTTGTTGGCTGGATACTGTTAGACAATAATCAGCTGTCAGGGTTAGCTGCTGCATTGACTCATGATGTGGGTTGACTTACATGTCTAGTCTGTCTGCCAGGTTTGCATTAACAGTGTGTTTTCATGCATAATACCCACATATTTCAAGCACATACAGAACTGGAATTATGTTTTTCTCATGGCTAAACCATTGCTTTCATACCTGTTTACTTTGTCACACTTTGAAGTTGTCTTTTTTGTTCCCTGTTGTCTCATATTTCTGTGTATGGGTTGACATCTATGTAAATGTTTTAGTGTTTCTGCTTTCATAGCGTCACCTGTCCATGTTATTAACACAGTAATAAAATCCAGCTGACAGGGAGTGATTAAAAAGCCAGTTTGAGATTAATTTATTCAGTCACCTGTGTTGTACCTAGCTGTATGTCCTGAGACAGGTATCACTGTGAATACCTGTCTTTTTTCGGGTATTCACAGTGACGTTCGCTCATTATGGACTGCATCACTCACAGAGACGCATGTCTCAGCGTGTTTATTTGATCATTTTCCTCCAACAGCCAAAAATTCATTCAACGTCTGTCTTCACGTTCTCTGTTTTGATTTTTTTCACCCCTGCAGAGCTTCAATCATTCATCAAAAGCCAAATGAAGTCAGTTGTCTCACAGTAAACAGTCCAAGTTAATTAAGCCCACTGTGCCAGTAAAAGATAACAACAAAGATTTGCTCTCCAAAAAAAAAAACTCCTGCTCCTGTCAGAGCATCTGTGATTATTAGTTAACTTATTACTGGTTTAGATTGATTCTCTTTGGTCTGAGCTTCACTTTTGTACTGATGTGGTTTAAATCTTTGAACTTTTGATAAAATGTAAACAGATGCTGAATTCAAACTTTATAATGCACAACTTGAAGTGCATCATTAACTGAACTGATATTGTATCTATATGCAACAAACTAGATAAGTAAATAAGTAAATAAAACTTAAACTAAGTTTTATATAACATGATTCAGTTATATATTCATTTAATTTCTGCATGTTTAAAATACCAAGAGAAATGTAAGTTTCTTTATGGTTTGCAAAACAGTAAAATAAAATATAGTGTGAAAGTTTAAAACTTAAAATACAACAAACAGGAGGATATGAGCAATAAAAATAACTAAAACAAAAACAGTAACAATCATTTTCATGTTCAACTCCAGTCAAAAGCCAAAGAAGAAAATTAGTCTGTAACAGAGTGTGAAATGTCATCTTCCAGAGTCTTCCATTATTCACAATATGAATCTAACCTTTTTCTGCTGTCAGGCTGTGAAGAACATCCTACCAGTGTGCGATGAAACCCTGAAGGACGAGATGAAACTTGTTCCAGCTCTTTGAAGCCCATGCAGGACATTTTCTTTGTTTCCTTCTCACAAATCTAGACTCAACATTCCTTGCTCTTAGCTCACCACACAAGTCCCAGATCTTTTACATCTTTAACTATCATTCATAATTAATGTCAGATAAATGACAAATTCACTTCCAGGAAATGTTAAATCTGTACCTCTAAGAAATGTATGTTTTTATTTGAACATAATGTTTTGATGTTTTGCTAAATTAAACATGAAAAAAACAGATGGTATCTGTATTACCAATGCTAATTAATGCTTTCTATGCTAGACAATAGTTTTGTCTTGAAATTCTGACACCCATAATTAGCTGCAAAATACTGCAAATGTACAGCGTTAGGTAAAATTACTGTACTAAATTTTAATATCATATTGTTGACCACACTTTTTTTTCTGAAAAATCATTGCAAGGTTATTTATCATACCCTGCACTGGTATAATAAATTATATTATAATTTACTGTAATGAAAAAAACCCTCCTCAAATTGGTGAAAATCACAATTTCTAAATGAAATACGCCTCACACAACTTTTTTGTAAGTGCCAATGTTTTACAGTAAAAGTCTTAATTTCATGTAGCCTTGATTTTTACAGATTTTACGATTACTTTTTATATGCTCACACGACTTAGATGATGATGATCAACAAATATCACGTAAATAAAATAATTAGTTTTCAAATGATGGTTTAATTTTTTTTTTAAGAGGAAAAAGCTGTTATGGGCTGATGAGACAAAAGCAGAACTTTTTAGAAGGTGTGGATCCTGTTACATGATGGAGTCAAGCAATGTTTGTCTCTTCAACGTCTGGGAGCAGTTTACTCTATTTGAACTCTTAATGGCTAAATAAACACAAAATGCAAGTTTCGGAAGCGGCCTGGTTAAAATCAGGCCTCTTCCTCTGATAATCATGAGAAATCCTCCAATATGTCCACAAATACTTCTGAAAAGAAGAGTTGACCAAAATTCCTCCATGGCAAAACTCATTGTCAGTTGTTGCATAAGGTTTAGGGGTCTAATACTTTTTCACCTGGGGCAAGAAAAGAGAAAAGTACATTTTGTATTTACTCAGGTTATCATTGTCTAATAAGTCATGGTATAAAACATACAAGTGTGACAAAAATGAAAAGGGTGTGTAAGGGTTAATTGTTTTTACAGGACTGTATGTGCTGCAGCACATACAGCTCCGTTTTGTACAAGTTCAAAACGGAGCTGCGGCATTCTGAACAGTTTGTTCTGGACCAGTGAGTCTGAGCCAGACAAACCAAACCAGCTGATAAAAACACAGGGAACTTTTACATTGTCTTTAAAAAGATCAAGAAGCTTCATTTTTACAATTCTTGGCCAACTTTCAATGTTGACACTACTCTGTCTATACAACCTTCAAGAACATTCAAAAACAGTTTAGTTTAAGAACACTTTGTCTTAAGTAATTTAGACAGCTCCAGATAATGCTTTTAATGGGATACGACTGTTAAATCTTTTTTAGCAACAATTTCTGATGTTTCTGTTAGGGAAGTAGGACCTAAACCAAACATCCAGACTACAGAATATGCAACTAATCTGTAGTGATGTGCGGAATGTGGCCAAATTCCTTTGAGTGATTCATGCTTTTAACTCTAGGGAAACTTGGTAATTTCTCTGAGCATGTTCAAAACAGACATGTCCCCATTGTGTCATTACAACTGCTAAACTGATGTCAGAAACGGGTGATCCATTAGAGTCATCAGAGCAGAACATAATGAGCACTGCAGGCTGGAAAACTGGGAAACAACAGATTGTGAAACAACCCTGAATTCTTAGTTCGATACGGCAACCAGGAGACAAATGAAAAGCTAAGACAGCTATATAAATTGCCATGCTTGGTACCAGAGGGATACCACTAGATTCAAAAAGTGATGAACCGTGTTTTAAATCGGCCTGAGGGAGGAAGAGCTGGAGAACGAGTCTGCTGTTTTTTTCCAAAAAGGCGATGAGCTTTGATGGAATGAAGATGAAAATAACTCTTGTGGAAGACAAAGTGCTCCATTCACAAGCCGGGGGCAAGTCAGAGCTCCAACCAGATTCACTTCCATACATTGCAGGAGTCTTGTGTTTTCTCTCCTTGGGCTACATTTAAGATAGTTGACCCAAATACAGGGTGATACATGTCAATTGAATCTAAGCGTATTCAGACAAAAGTCAACATGCCAAGTAAATAAAGTTAGTCAAACTAAAACCAACCTCTTAAAAAGATCTTGATCAGTAATTGCTGAGGTTTTCCAAAGGTCTGTCAATTTTTTTGTGTGCTTCAGCTACTTTTTAAACTCATTGCCCCTTGAGTGCTTGTGCCTAACCAGGAAAGTGTATTCTTTGCTTTTAAACAATAAAGGGAAGTGAACAAACGGAGGACAATATATGTTGTGTGTCAGGTCTAAGAAAACAATATACACCACGAGCTATGTATGAAATAGGAAAACAACCCAGGAAAAATCTACTACGTGACCAAGGAGATCAATCATCAATCAGCTGATCATCAACTACACGCCAAGTTTTCAGCCATTAACTCTTTGTTGTTGGTGCTATGATGCTGTTTTATGTGTCTGATTGTGTTATCTTTGGGATTTGTCATAGAAATTGAAATAAATTGTTTGCAATCAGAGGTGGACCGTAACAAGTTATATTGAACATGCTACATTTATTTGAGTAACCTTTTGGAAAAAAAAAAAACCCAAACTGCTACTGTAAGTATTGGTTTCAAAAGTTTTATGTTTACGAAAACTCAGATCTAGAAAAGCATTTCTTCTGTCTCAGTTTGTTATTTTGAAATAATGTGATATGCAGACATTTTTCAGTACCTAAGTAGCCTTTTTAGTGAATACATGTTCCTCTTCAGTTTTGACATCTAAGATGAGAAATAAAACAATTGAAAAAAAAAAAGTTTTTTCCCAGCAGGTGGTGCTAGAGTCCTATAATGGTACTTTTATTTGCCTTCCTGATCAGTTGCATTAAAAAGGTAATTACAGAGCGATAAACTGAATGTTTCTTTTATTTTGACAGCTGTGCACAAGGAAATTGTGTGATATGTCAAGTCCATAAAAAGAAACAAAGTTGTTCGCTTTGCATTTTTAGAATCTCTTCAAACTGTACAACAGAAAACAATCATAAAACACTATTGTTGATCATGTGAGGCACCTTAAACTCATTGTTTTGCTAGTAAGCTTAAATACACAAGTCCTGTTTTTCAAACCATCTTCTGACAGACAGACGACTTGTGGTTCTCATGACATCAGTTACATTTAACTCACAAAGACAGATCTGTAAAAACATTCTACATCCAGCCAGCTAAGCAGCAGAGGTGTAATTAATTTCTTTCATGCTTTCTGTTCTCCAATTTTTCATAGCTGACATTTTGTAGCTTGTCATGGCAGGAGAGGCACAGCAGAGGTGTAATTAATAATGATAAAAATGTCAGCATCCCATGTGACTGAGCTAGTTAAACTTTTTTTTTTCTACTGTGCGGTCTTACTCACTGTCAAAGCTCTGAGGGTCTGCAGCTGAGACGTCATTAACAAAATATACTTCAGCTGCACTTTTTCATGTCACATCAAGTCAAAATGTCGGCTCTGGAAAAGGTCACCAGCAGGGCTTCTTTTATACGCTCGGTTATGTTTGTGCTTGCTGTTGGGTCGTCATCTTACCTCTTTTTAATTTAGAAGCATGTATGTCGTTCTGTGCTGCAGCTTATATTGATTCTATATAAATAACTAAAGACCAAGCACTCAAACATTTCTTGAGAGGTGAAGTTGAGTAAAGCATAGTATTTGATTAAATGAGAACATGTGAAAGCACTGCTTTTAATTCTGGTCTAACATCAGACCTTAATCTTGTATCAGCCTCATCATTTTGTCAAACCGGTTCTTCCACCACTCATATAACGACCTAATGAACATGCCTAACACCTAACTGCAAAGGGAAGGTGTTAATGAGGACTGATTTTTTTCTGCAAACTATAAATTGATTTAACAGATGGTGTCGTACTTTGCAAAAGTCACCCTTCATTTTTTTATGTTTTGCTTTCAAGCTTGTTGAATCCAGTTTGGTCTCGTACTGCTGTGAACTATCTGTATCAAAACTCGATGTATTGTGCATTCAGAGAAAGTGTTGGACAAAATCTTGTTGCAACAAGTAAACATTTGAGCTGCTTATGTGTACTATTTCTACTCTTAATCTCACAATCAACAATCATCATGATGCTGCATGATGAATATTTGGTCCTTTTTGCACACCTGATAACGTTTTTATGTGTGAAAATCCAAGTTGATCATCAATTTCTGAAATATTGACATCTGCCTTTTTACTCCGGCTTAAAGATCCACTTTTTTTTATCCACTGTGATGTTACTTTGAAATTCAGCAACTCCTCTTCTTCACATCAAGATGGCTAAATGCACTCAGTTTCTGTTGAGTGTTTGGTTGAATCATGATCAGCTCAATAAAGAATAATGTGGCATATTAACACCAAAAGCGTCATTAAAAAAAAAAAAAAACTGTTGTGTGAAAACTCTCCATTCAGAATATTGTCAACAGAAAGACACATCTCTCGATTCCGATGACAGGCTGTGCTGTTTTTTTTCTTTGAAGAAATTACTTTCAGATACTGATTAGAAGCTGCAGTTTGCTGTTAAGTTCTGATACGTGTTTTAGTCTTCAACTTAGCAAATTTATCTTTTTGTTATTTTTTTTAAAAGGGACGAGCTGCACAACATGCTGTAATGGCCAGGTGTAAGGACTAAGCAGAGATAGTTGAAAAAGCAGCTGAAGTCCAAAGATAAGATTAGAAAGCCCTTCAAAAAAGCTTAAGAACTCTTGATCCAAATCACTTTAAAAGATTGTACCAAAGTCTGCTCCCTGAAAGCAAATTATAAATAATTGAGGAATGAATCAAGCTGTGTGCACAGCATAGTATGTGGTGCTTTTGTACATATGCACAAAGTTAAAATATTTATTATTTGAATTACAAATAGTACAACAGCTAAATTTTAGATTATCCTCAAAATGGATTATTTTTATTTATTTTGCCTTTGATGCTGTAGATGTGAGGGAGAATGATTGAAAAAAAAAAAAAAAAAAAACATCTAAGTGCAAGGAGACACATTTTCCTTCATTTTTGACTGCTTTAATATTCACTCTTAACCTCATATAATGGGCAGATTTAAATGAGCATATCCTGAAGAGAAACACTTATTGCGGCTCTGTACCTACAAAGCTAAAAGGATCTACAAGTTTAGAAGTCATACATTAAGGAATCAGGACAGCAGGGTAAAAATCCTCTGTGGAATGCAAAATTAATTGACTCAACTCTCAGCATACTGAACATGAATCACATTAATAACAACTACGTCCTGTCTGAATTATTCATGTGTACTGGCCTATTGAATCCCCTTTCCCATGGTCCCTCCGCCCCCCACCTGCCACCATATAGCATATATTGTAGTAACCCCTATCTCTACTACCCCCAGCTGTTTTTTTTTTTTTTAATTTGTCACTGTTTTCATTCATCCTGGCTTGTCTCACATTTTATGACATTAGGCTCTCCTTGCTTGTCAACTAATTGGCTCTTATTTATAACCGATGGAGTACAGAGCAGAGACGGTGTGTAGCACTGCAAACTACATGTTCAACCCAAATGAGTGCTTCGTATTCTCAGATTTTGCCGAAGTGAAGCTGTGGTGGCTCTCCGGAGCCAAAATGTGCTGGTCGTAAGGGACTGTGTGAACCATCAGTGACAATCCCCTGGTCGGTTTCCAGCTCCAATTACATTAAGGCCTGCATTCCACCAGGCCAGTGGTGTTATCAGGTGATTTGTCGAGAAGGAAACATTCACTGGACACAAGTTAAAAGGATTTCTCTGAAATGAAAAAGCGATAATCAAAAGAAGTTAAGATGAAAAAAAGCCATGTCTGTTTGAACCACAAATTCTGCTGTTTATCCTCATCAAGCTTTTGACATTAGGACTCAAAATATCCCCCCAAATAATAAAAATTAAGATTTTGGATTCGTTTACTTAAAGTCTGGACTTGAATCCGATTAAGATGCTGTGAGGTAACCTAAATAGATATTTCCTGCCCCAAATCCTTTAAAGTGTCTACTTTATAACAACTCTGGAAAGAAGCTTGTGCCAGAATTTCTCTACAGCGATGCAAAACTCTCATTGCCAGGTACTGCAAACACTTGTTGCTACAAAGAATGATAAAACCACAATCACTTGTTCACAGCCATGATGTGTGCAGGAGCTAATAAAGACTGTATCAGCAAATGTTAATTTTGAAACAATTAGCTGAAGCTCATGAGATATCATCATAACTATTATCTCATAAAAGCCAAAGTAGTATTAGCTTTTTATCTGCAAAATTCTGTCTCTTGTTATTCATAAGAAGAGAATTGTGGTATGAAAGTGATCGTTCTTGTGTTATACCCACACGTTTCTGTATCGGGTGGGGATGATCTGTGACACTAAATCAAACCCAGCAGGTGTATCTCTTGTTGCTGGACTTTCCTTGATATGACATAATCTGCTTGGATCCCTGCCTCTGTCTATTGATGCATTGATTTGAAACAAGCTTTCTGAAAGCTTGTTTCAAAAAAGGCTTTGTGTTCTAAAACACAAAGCCATTTACTTGACTGACTTGTTTGTCATGAGATATCATACAAATATGTTTAAAGAACAGCCTCTGTCATCTTTTTTAGATGTTTATTAATCACTATACCATTAATTTAAAATGAAATCCTTCTCATCCCATCTTACTTAGTTGTGGAGACTTTGGCTCAGTTGTAGGGTATTTGTTTTGCGACAGGAAGGATGAAAGTTTGATTTCAGCTTGATGTCAATGTATCCCCCGCGGGTGGGCATGGCATTCACCCTGAGTTGCCTACCGATTTGCTTGTGGGTTTCTAAAAGTGTGAGGCTATGTGAGTGCGAATGGGTGAATATGTCTGATCTGTAAAGTTATTCTGTAGACCAGATGCCCTTTTAAAGTACCACAAATCTCAACAAAGTATTGCTTACCAATATTATTTTTGACTATTTATTTAACAGAAAAGTGAATGAATGTCACACTGCAGCTACAGTCAACTGGCCAACTACATACATGAACATCTTGAATGACATCTCATCTTAAGGTAAATTACTTAACATGATTTTGAGATCGATATTGAAAATATCGATATCAAAAATATCGATAAAGTATCGTTGCCAGATATTGCGAGAGAAACAAGCAACCAGTCATGTAAATTCACAAGATTTTAAAGTATTTTTAAAGTGCATACCTGTGTATCACAGTCACACTACACCACTGAAAACTTCTTACCATTAGTGTTTTGCTTAATTGTGGGGAGCTTGGACTTTCAGGAAGACAGTCAAGCCCAAATAGGAAACTTCACTTTCAAAAATAAGCCCGAAAAACTGAAACCTTTGAATTTGCAAGCAACTTCAGAAAAAAAAAAAACAAGCCCAAAGTTGCTTAAAATAAGCAGACTTGGCAACACCGGAGAGGAAGAACAACTGAATTTATTGCATAAGTGGCATCTTATAAGTGGTACCAGGCTAACATGTACTGAGCTCCACTCTTTAACAAATGGTTTTAGAAGGAATCTGCATGCCTTGGTGCAAGAGTTTATACACCTCTGGCTAAAGAAGTGATTGGAAATTCAATTACAGTAACGATATTCACAAAATCACAGCCAGCATAGACACAGTAAACTGAGGAAGTTTTTATTTAATGCCTACAGAAATGGTTCTGGTCCAAACTTTGATTTATAAGCAGAAATAAACATCTCTATCATCGCCTATCACTAAGATTTCTGCTTTTCTGAAACTCTGTGTGAATCAGGCTAAAAAACACAAAATGTTGCTAAGGTGAAGCAAAAGTGAATATGAAGTAATGTTTGATTTTTTTTTTTTCAGAAGAAATCCCACTTGTCAGACCCCAGGAAGAATATTTCCTGCTAATGTTTTCAGGTAATATTCTGTTAATGTTGTCTAGTGATTTAGTCTAAGTGCTTTGTAGAGGAAATGGGATGAGGTAGACAAGATATTAATGTCAGAAACATCCAAGTGACATTTAACAAAGGTCCCTGACCAGACTTAAAGTGAATTCATGAACTGCATCTTAAATCCATTCTATCACAGCTTAAACCCCTCCATACTTGGAGGTTTCTTGTGCAGCATAACTAATTCTCCAAAGTCTATGTGAGAGATCTTAAGCATCCAGGACATTCAAAGGAGGATGGACACCTGCTGTCACTTGTGTTTAAAGTGTTTGCAACATTGTCCCTACGCAATCAAGCCAATTGCTTTTCCAAAAATAGCGTACCCCACTAAATCCAGATGACAATACACAATACAGTGCTGCAAGACATCACTGAGGGACAGACAATTTTCTTGAGCGCAGAAAAGTAGAAGAGCTGCTCCATCTCAAGTATAAATTTAGTCAGTTTAATATACTGTCTGCCTTGGGTGATGTTTGTTGGCATCGTTCTGTGAAGAAATCTAATATACAGCAGAAAAACATCTTCCCTCGACATCTAAGCAAGTAATAAAGTCATTTATCAAAATCAGACCTCGATGACAATGCTCAGACTCAGTGGTCTTATCTAAGGCCCAGTAAAAGGGAACCAATAACCCTTTATTATCTCATTCATGAAGGCTTATTTCTGCTCTCGTTCAATCCCTCGAAAAAGGCACAGAATGATCCACATGGGGATTATGGCTGAGATGCAAATACTTTAGAACCAGAGAGCATCTGCAGAAAATGATGTATTAATTATTCTCCTCTCACATTTGATTTTAGAGAACGTCTGAACATATGCTTCATGAGTGCAAGGCGTCTGCATTTTTCAGGTGTGAAACCGGCCCATATCATTGTCCTTCCTCCACCAAGCTTGATAATTTGTGAAGAGATGTTTGTGGAGATCTGGGGTGCCTTATGGCCAATGCCCCTTTTGGTGCTTACTTGCCCAAAAGTTTTGTTTTATCAGAAATGTTGTGGATCATTCAGAGGGTTTTTCTAGCAACAAGCAAGTCCTACTTGTCAAATACCTTAATTGAAATTCTGCGTATGAACTCTAAAGTGCTTTCTTGTTGTTTGACTTGAGCAAGCCAAGGTGCCAACTCCTTGAGAGACTGGCAGCTATCTTAAGTATTTTGGATTTGGCATTATGTTAACACAAACCAAAAGAAATCCTTCAAGCTTCTCTGTCACAGATTTGGCCACAGTTGATCATTCTCAGTTATTCAAGTTTATTTAAGTAGCAACTTAAATAAACTGGCTGCTTCATAATGGGGTTCACGTCTTTAAGTAATGACAAATAATGATTTAATTAGTGTTTAGTGTTTATTATTACCTAGTTGCTCCCTGTTTTTCATCTGATCACTCATTCAGTTCATACAGTGCTCACTTTGTTGTCTTCAGAGTTTTATGCAGTGGAAGTTCATAGAATGGGGAGTTACACTGGGTCACATTAGAAAAGTCACAATCATAAAAAGTCATTTGTCAGTTTTGCATTTAATACCTTTTCCATACTATATATGGTATCTATTAGTGCAAGTATCTATAGTTAACCTACAAGTCTTCATGCTCTAATTTTAAATGATGTTATGCTAAATGATTAATCTGAATTATTTTGTGACAATTTGGGGGTCAATTCTGTTGCAGCTGTTCGGCAGCACTTAATTTCTATAAAAGCAAATTGTTCAATGACCTTCTCGAGTACAGTTCCTTTTTTAAATCCTCATTTACTATATTCTAAACACTTTATGATGTTTTCCTCATCAGCATTTCAACCGAGGCAGTCATGGGGTTCTGGCCGTTACATTTTTACAATAAACAATATGCCAGGAAAATATTACTCAGAGCATGGAACTGCAGCAGCATTGAACATGTAAAATACTAATTGTAAAGTAAATTAAAGGCCACATGAGCCTTGCAACCAAATGTATGTTGTAAAAATGAATGACAAGAAAAAGAAATGCTGTCTTGATGTTCTCGCTTGCATCTTTTAATCCATATGCTTACCAAGACCAAATAATTAACAAAGAACACTTAATTTATATATTACTCCAAGCCTCTTTTTATGAGTAAATGTCACTTTTTGCTGCTTGTGAGACTGGTGTCTTTGCTCATTCCACTTACCTACAACTTTTAAGAAATACATCTCAAATAAAAAGAATCATTAGAAAATCTTGGAGACTTGGAAAAAACAAAAGAGAGAGAAAAAAAAACTTCTGAGATGTTGCTTTCTGCTTCATGTGTTTTCTGAAAAACAAAGAGGAGCTGTGTTATTGGCCATGGTAACTGCTTAATCATAAAATATTGATTAGCTGTAATAGTATTTATGCTGCCTTGCTCGGACATCAGACACCACTCAGCATTGGTCATTTTAAATCTTTACAGATTTTTTGTGAGTGCAGAGGGCTCACGTTGATGGGATTCTTAGACCATGTTTAATTTACTCACTGCTCTTTGCAGAATTCAGAGCACTAATTAACAATTACACATTGAAGCCATTAAGATCATACAGACCACAGACATAGTGTCCAGAGATTGCTTCATAATTCACAGAATCAGAATTATATAGTAACAATTTGGGGGTATTTTTTTCTTTTTCTTTCTGACAAATCAAATTAATTTTATTAGTTGACAGGATTATGAACCACAGAATAATGCTTGGAGTCAAATATATTGCCTGGCAAAGCAGAGCACAGTAAAAAAGATAAGAGCATTGCACCGCTCACCACTGACATGCCAAAGAGAGACGTGCCAGTGCTGCATAGTGTTCAAGGCAAGTCTGTTTGCCATCAATTCACTTTGCCAGATATTTTCATTGAAATATTAAGAAATAAGATTAAATCGGCTGTCTTTATAACTAAAATAAAGGTAAGATAAAAATACATTTTAAAAAGAATAGCATATTAAATTGGATAGCTCAAAAAACTTGAGTGAGTCCTATTTCCTCTGGTAAATAAAAAAAAGGCAAGACTGTTTCAGTGTTTTGCTGTTGTCAACAAGATTAGATGGCAGTGGTATTAATGACTAATATATTTAGTTTATATTTATTTTATTCAGGGCACACAGAGAATAAGATTAATATTATTTTAAGAAAACAGAGGAGGCTCTCTCACTCTGTATGTACGTATGTGTAGATGAATTGTAATAACATTAAAACATACTTTCATGGCTTTTATAATATAATATATATAATAACATATTTAGTTCTGGTCCTTGAATATGTTTCGTTTATTCATAGTCCCTCACTTTATATCCCTATTAGGCATTATTTTTTCTCCATGCAGTTTGAGATGTATTAGCTCTGATAGCTCTCTCCCACATGGTGCATACTTTAGTTTTGTACTTTGGGTGCGTTACACATGTTGACAGATGTCTCACAGCATAGACCCCGACAGCGATAGATGGCAAGAGAGAAGATTGATGGGGTGATGCTTCAGCCGATCGGCTGGGAGCTAAACTACGTTCAGACGGAGGTGATTTGACCGGGTCTGAGATCGTCCCTTCAGCACAGGGAGGCCTGCCTTCCTGGATATCTGCTATCAGAAGTTTTGTCTGAGGTTTCAGTTTGTCAGCACAGATTAGAGTCATTGCGGTCGAGCCTGAAATTTAGCTGCTGCCTCAGTGATTTATCATAGTTTATTGTGAAAGTATCAACAACACAAGGATGCATCCAAAGATACAGTGTTTTGCAGTTTTAGAAGATTTATCATTATCCTTTTTTTTTTTTTTCATCTGCCCCATCTGTAATGTCATATAAATAAAACTAATTATTGTTTAACTTGCAAGAATGCACCTGTGACTTTTGCAGTAATTTCTCATACAGCTGAATTTACTAAGGTTCATTTCTTTTCAGAAGTAATTGATTGTGCTTGTTTATTAAGTTCCTGTCTCTTTCATTTGATCATTTTATAGCTCTTAGTGTGGAAGAAGTCTCAGCATATTCATCAGGATATGACACGTAAAACCACAACACATCTACCTTCCAGCTTCAAATGAAATGATTTTCCTGCCCCCACTAAAAATATGATCAAGGCCGAGCATGATAGATAGGCATTTAAAGAAAAAAGGAAGGAGACTCGGTCAGACTCTGTCAATCAATTCTTGATCTCATAAGCAGAACTCTGTAATATTCTCATTTTTATTAAGATCCTCGGGAGAAGGGAGATGTTTTTCTTTTTAAAACATGAACTAAATCTGTAAGCCTGGGTCAACAAAGTTCTGCAAAATTCAAAAATGGAAACCAAACAAGCATGCCTCAGTTGTTACACAAATACTTCAAAGTAAAAACATAATTAAGTCGAAAAAAATCTGAGAAAAGCCGACGCAATTAATGGAAGAAAATTAAAATCTACTGCAGTTTGTTTGTATGACTAAAAACACTGCATTAGATTCTGTTTTTGTTTTTTTAATTAAAACTAAAGTTGTACAATTGAAATAGATCCAGGAGAGTGAAAGAAATAGCAGTGCATTGATTTTCAGGCAAAATATTAGCATGCTGCTGCTATTCCAATATTCTTATATCAGATTTGTTTAAAAATCAACTTGAATTTTGTTAATTCGTAAGAAAGGAGAACCACAAACCACACAACTAAGGTAAATGCATTGTAAATAGCGATAGTAAAAAACGTGATGTTTCGAAAATAACAAGCTAAAGCAGTTTATATTTCTACTATATAAATGCATGTAAAACGTGTTTACTCTGTCACAATCTCAAATGAGGAAATAAAAAACAATAAAAACATATTTAATATTGTTTTTCAGGTTATTAATGCTGCTGACGTTTACTTATTACTAATGCACAGAAAAAATATTTATATTTATTTTCAGAGCAGCTGAAACCTTGTGCACATAATAAGCAGCTAGTATGTTATTTGACCTCACATCTCAATCCAAGATTGAGTGAAGCTGTGGTGCTGCCAAGCATCTCAGTGGATCATTTAGATCAGAGCTGTTTCTTCTGAGCTTTGGATTTACAATGGCACTGTAAAAGCAGCAAACTTTTACGTCCCTTTTAATACGCATCAAGCAAACACTCCAGCCGCAGCAAGTGCCTGTTCGTGTTGAGCTCAAAGCTTGACAGCATGCGAGGTCATTTTGAGGTGCTGCGTTGTGGTGTTAGTGTGCAGTGGCACTGGCTGGTCACAACACTTGTGTTCTGAATCTGTGGATATTCAATCCCTCCAGATAGGAAACTAATCCTGAAGAAAAGCACTGCAACAAATGATGTTTCTTTTAATCGAAGTGGGTAGATTTTCTGGCAGCATGTAAGGATATGTGTTGACCCAAATAAATTTAATGTTGAATGATCAGCACACACCATTATCCAATCTACAGAATTCGGCATATTAGACGACTTAATCCCAACCTCTTGAGCTTAATGAACCATCATGTTGCTATTTAGACATAATAAACAATCTGCCTGATCTGCCCCACATCCCTGAGAATCCCTGTATCCGTTACTGTTTAAATGAGCAACACTGCACATTTGTTTGAGTAGTAACATTTATAGTTTGTTACTTTTGTTTTCACATAGGATTTCTATTTATTTGTTATATGCACTCCAAAAAGAGACGTAACAATATTCTCACTGTCTGACAAAAAACATTAATCCCTAAACTTGTTAGGCTCTTAGGGTCTTTTGTAGTTCGTTTTGATTCTAGTTCCATTATTATTTTTGTGTTAGTTTATTATTTTGGTTAGATGAGTCTTATTCCTGTTTTTCTTTAGTTCAGTTCTTTCTCAGTGACTCTAGTTTAATTATACTTAGTTTGCTTTACTGTTATATAAATTTTCTTGCCTCCTGTTTCTTGCCTTTTTTTCTCTTTCTCTCTCTCAAAACTTTTAACACCATTTATTGACACACATTTAAACTTTTATTGGCAGACTGTGGATCCTTTTATTTTTCCAAAATTAACATTCTCACCATTGCCGTGACTTCTAGTCAATAATAAGCTGGTTTCTCAACATGTTGCATGTTGTTCTTGTTTGACCCTACAAACAATTGCGATACGTTTTCCCTAATATTAATTCACATAGCTGTGACTAAAGTCATTGTCTAGTCCCCTTCTTTTAGATGTCACAAAGAAACTCCGAGTTTGGTACTAAACTAGTTGCCAAAAGTCCATTTATAACTGGGTCCTAAGTGACCTAAGTGACGCCTTTGGTCGCAAAGATTCACCCTTTTCTCTTTACGAGAAATGCATACATTAAAGTTCATTATCATTAAGTCTTATAGCTGCAGCATTTTTCTCATCTCTCATCCGTCATCTCTTATATTTACATCTTTTTTACTTCAAAAGAATAGACTATTTAGGACAACTTGCACAAAAACTGACATAAATGTGTGTTGCTGTTGAGGAACCAAGTGTTCTTGTTATGCGTGAGTTCAAAAATAAACCTGTCTGCCTGAATCCGCCTTCCTCTGCCGGATTGGGAGACTGTTTATCAGGAGGGGGGTAAATCTACAAGGACGTTTCGGCTCATGGATAATCAAACCCCCTTTTTTTTTTAAAGCACAGTGAAAGTGATGAGAGAGAAAAAGATGCAAACATTTGCTTGGATTTGCTCAGTGTGTGATGAATGCCTCGCACTAGGATGCCACGCCTTCATCTCCAGGAGAGAGACTGTGTGACCAAATGTCTTCTTTGTCTCAGCTCAGACATTTTCCTCTCTTTGTCTTAGCTAAATATAATTTGAGAGTGTGAAGCTGCTCTGCTCCAGTCAGTTGTTTCTTTTAGCCACTTTCTGCATGTGATTTTCTCTTCATGTTGCATTTGTATCACTTTTCAGGCATTTTTAGGCAATGAGTTTATCTTCTAAATGTGTTTAAAGAGCTATTAAGATAACTCTACAAATGGGCACAGTCTGTTTTATTCATTCATCGCCAAATAAAACATTGACCTCCTAATGTTCAAATACTTGCATCAATGTCAATATTTTCTCTTTCCCAATCCTGAAAGATGTAGCTGATTTTGTGCTCTTACTTTTTTCATCACTATTACATGGCAGATCATTATTGAACATTTTCCTGTATGAAATGATGATCGCCATTATATCTGATAGGGTTACATTAGGGTTAAGTTTATTTAATTTCCCTCTGAGATTAATAAAATCAATTTGAATTAAATTGATTGCACATGATTAACCCTTCAGTAGCACTCCAAGTTGTAAAAATCACCAAATACCCCAATACCATAGTTTCTGTGCTGCTGGTCTTTGAGATGAATCTGAGTCTCCCTTGCACAATCAAACTGAGCGACAAATGTTTAGAATCTTAAATCCACAATCACTTTTTTTTTTTTTTTTTTTTTTTTTGCTTTTTGTGCATTATCGCATCTTCCATGCATACATTTCCATCTCTTTCCACAAAAATGCTGGAAATGCAGCATCGTTCATTTTTTTTCTTTTTTGATTAATGAGAAATCTATACACTGCGCAATGAAACTAAACAGTAACATCAGGGAAATTTTTTTACTCCAAGCGCGAAAGCCAGTGGCATAAACATCAGATCCAATACCCTGTAGGCAAGAATGGCTTTTTAAATTTAGCTCAGGTAATGCCGTGTCGAGAGGTGAAGCTGTGGCTCCATCAGTTTGTAGCAACTAACTGCAGGCAACAAAAGTTAGCATGTTCCATCATAACTGTATTTAAAATCATAGACCAGGGGTTGATAATCCTCAAGATTCCAGGATTTTTCTCTCTGATGCAAATATATCTTGATTGGCACCTCAAACCTATATTTGGGGTCAGACCAAGACCAAAATAATTTGATAAAGATTGTGCCATTCAAACAATATTTTCAAACTTGTAATTTTTGGTTTCTAATTTTGAGGTAGTCAAAATTTGTGATTTCTTTATTGTGTTTCCATTATTTTCTGTTATTCTTTAAATGGGTCCTTATTTAGTTGTAGTTTCTTCTTGATTTGCTTCCTGGCTTTTGTCGAAGTTTCAGTTTCACTCTGGATGACGACTGAAACACAAACGCACTGTATTTAGTCTTTATCTGGTGAAGTGTGTTTTGCCCTCGGGTTGAAAATACTGCTATTTGTTTCACTTTCACATTTCCAGTATATGAATTGGTTCTGTTTTCTTTGTTCTTATTTTTGCCTTTTAATTTAGTTGTTTCTCTAAAAGTAAAATCTTCTTGCTTCTTATGTCTGCAACTTTTTAATTAATTAATTTATTTATTTATTTTGCTTTCGAGTTCTTTGGCCACTTTCGCCCATAACTATATCACACCTCTGTATTGTATCTGGGTTTTATGTACTGTATTGTTTCTTCCTTGTTTTTGTTTTCAAGAATTTTGTATTACCTTGTTGCAGAAATGTGCTATATAAATTAAGTTGCTTTGGCTTGAATTGACAATAAAAATATGTTTACATTCTTTATGTTTTGATGCAGTTAAGTCATGTTTTACATGCAAAAGTCTTTGTAACACTATCCAATAGTGTTACAATGACTTCTTATGGGGAGAGAAAAAAAAAAAGATTCACAAAAGCTGAAAAATCTAAACCGTTTGCACAAAACCTTGAAAGGAGTTGTTCCACTTATGTCCTTCTGAGACTTTAAAGTATTTTTTGTCCAAATTTTAATAAAATCCTCCACTGCAATGAGTAACCTTATTTTCTATAGTTTTGTTAAAACGTGTGATTTTATCTCAATGTTCTCCAGTGCTTTCACCCATTTTTTTTAAACTCTGGCTGAATCGGTTTTCCCCGACAGGGGGCTTGTTGGCTCCCTGAGTGTGTTGAGCCCTATTAAATTTTTAATGATGCTTTTCAGCATGAATTAGGAATCCGATGCAACTGTCAAAAGCTGATGTTTGTCTGCATTACACTCAATGGAAAAAAGTGAATTAATAATTTGTCACAAAACCCAAAACAAGACAAGACAAAATTATCCAATGCATCACCTTATTGGGTCTCACTTTTTGGTGAATGTGGCTCTTTCTGCGCATTAATAGATGTCTAAAATGTAAATATAAGAGCTTCTTCTTCACACATGACATGATGCTATTTTTGCTGCTTTTCACATTGGGATATTCCTGGGCAAATTATATTTTGTTTAAGTTTGTGGTCTTAGCCTTCAACCAAAGATGTTCAATTATTATTATCGTTGTTATTATCATTGTTATGATTATTATTAATACTACTACTCCTCATAATAATAATAATAATATTAATAATAATAATAATAATAATAATAATAATAATAATAACGGCAATTATTATTATTATTATTATTATTATTATTATTATTATTATTATTATTATTATTATTATTATTATTATTATTTATATTTATATTTTATATATTATTATTTTATTTAATGTTTATTTAATGTTTCCATTAAGGCAAAGGTGTGGAGAAAAAATAATACTGTACTGTAATAAACAAAATTTAACTTCCTTTAATGGTCGAATGACCATGTTTGTCTTTAAAAAGACATATACACAAGTTTCTGACTTACTCTTCTAGTTTATTGATTTGTTCTCCACTTTGGTTTTGCTTTCAATTCTAGTACTAAAACAACAACTTTTAATCTTGTAAATGCTAAAGCTGCTTCCACCTTTATGGTTTCCCAGATATGATGCAGATGCTTTTTTCTACATAATATCACGAGACTTTTTGTTAAAAGAATTACGCTGAAAAATATCTTTATCATTCCCTTTTTTCAACCAGTCAGAGATATGCAATGAAAAATAAAATTAATTCTTGTTCTACTGGGCTGATTTTATACAGTCTGTCATAAATCAAACTGCACCATGGATCTTATGAACTTGTCATTGTTTTAAACAAGCAGCCATCCACATAAAACTTAATGTTATTGCTTCAAGTTTAAAATTCACAATGTAATGTTCTTCTATCATAAAGTTAAACCAAACCACACATTTATGTTTATCCATTTGTAGGAATGACTGCGGCATTAATATGCTCAGCATGACACTGAGTGCAAGATTGATTTAAACCACATTTTCCAACTTCATTTTTCGTTTGGATTAAACATTGCAGCAGTTCTGTTTTGCAGGAAGGCTGGCGGGACAGATGATATGCAAACACATTGCAAGACCCAACTGCTTTGGATGGCACCGGTGGAGTTGGTTCACAGGAATCTGAGGTTAAAGTGGTTTGAGCTGTTAAATATGTATGTGGCACTTCCACTTGATTCTGCATGTGACCATAGATGTCATGTTCATCATCCGAAAACAAAATGTTTTACCTAAAACTATCTGAAGTTTGCTTGCAGCAATAAGTTTGATTTGGCTATGGATTACGATTCATCAGTAAAGTTTATTTGTATAGCACTGTTCAGCAACAAGGCAGCCAGAATGTATCAAATACAAGAAGGAAATAAATCCCTTTGACCATCAACAACAGCCCATTAAAACAGTGAGTGTCATGGCAAAGAATCATTTACACATGAGAACATGAAATAATCTTTCAGTTCAGAATCACTTCATTAAACAGAGCACCATCACAAGAGACCATGTAATTTAAGCTTCAACTTGTCATAAGTGATGATTTTACAGTCTAAACTGTTCAGCTGGAAGGTGAAATAATAGTTTGTTTCTTTGTCTAAATCTGTAGAGAAACCAAAGTTATTTTGTTGCAAAAATCATAATATAGGTGTCAGTATATGCTTAAAGAGGATTAATGTTTGTGTACGCTGCATGCTGTTATATGTGTTTGAATGGTCCTTCATCAATTTTATTGAAACCATGCAGTTTAATTTAATGAGCATTCGTGGTGTTAGAGTTATTTATTATTCATTTTAGGAGCAAAGGGGACATTGCACTGTATCAGCCTGCATGGTTCGATGCAGTAAAATTGATTCTACTATTGTACTGAGATAAAATAATAGCAAGAGGGAGCACAACTTTCCATAACATCTTCGCTGTGTAAGACAAAGATAAGAATTGCTAACCTGGGTTTAAATTGCAAAGGTCTAGATTTTCAGTAGATTCTATGACAAATTGAATATTGAGGTTGGAAACTCAAAAGAAAACTACTGGATATTTTTCTGTGATCAGTTTAGATTTTGGTGGTCTGCTATTTTAGCAAAGTGGCCACCTTTGTAGCCAAATGAGGAGATTTCATATAAAATAGATGATACAGAAAATAGATAATCCATCAAGATCTGCTTCAGATCTTGATGGACTGGTACGTCCCAAACTTAGCAAAGCTTTCATTCTGACTCAAAGAGATAAGTGGGGATCAGCTGTTGTGTATGACCATTGGCTGGATGCTAAAGTCCTCTTGTCGACCACATTCCTCATGCTGTCACTCACAGTGTAACAAGGTCAGAGGCGCGGATGCCTTATTTGACGTCCTTGCCGAGGTGATGGCCAAGATGATGAATCAGGCCCTAAAATGAGAAGCTTTGATTTGTAGCTTCAGTCTTTCTTATCATCAAGGTCAAGAAAAGAGGTGGTGGAGGTACTGAGATGCAAAACTCTCTCATCAGTCACACACCTGTCAATCACAATATTATTATTATCATTTCTCCTCAGCTTTTATCTGTGCCAAACATAGGCAGCAAGTGTAGCCTTATGACCTGTAAGCCAATACAAATAGAGTTGAATTGCATAATTTATAATTTGTTCTATAGAACAAATCAAAGCAACACAGACCAATAACCAAGAATGAGCCTTTTCCCTGGCAGCATCTTGCCTATTTATGAAAAGAGTTTACTTTCCTCAAAAACCTTTGTAGATACACATGACTTTTTAGGTTCATTAACATTTTAAGCATTTAAAAATCTGACACATCTTCTTATTCGGGAAAACAGGATCAGAGTTGCTTACCCCAGCCTTCATCTCCACAGGTCATTTGTTTTTATTGAAGATGACATTGTGAGCAGCATATTAAAGAAGAGAGCGTTATAATGTTGCCCTCTGGTTTTGGAGGTTAGTCATCTCTCCATCAGCACTCTGGCCTTGTTTATAAATGACTCCAGAGAGTTATTCACATGAGGCAAATTTGCTTCTTGGACCAGTTTACATATTTTCCAAACCTTCTCTCTTGAGAAGATTCCCGGTTTTGTGTAGATGAAGACATGGATTATTATGTGATACAATTTATAGCTGTATTGGAAACTTTGTAATATAACAAAATGATAAAGTTTTCAGCTAGATTCATGAATTCACTCACGTTTTTGTTGTTGCCTCGCTTTAGAAACCGTAAGAGTTTAAATAAATTCACCCTAGTGAAAAAAAAAAAGGTGTGAAGGCTGAATTTTGATACATGAAAGCTTCTTGTAAGTTTTCTGGCTGCTTTTGCATTTATGTTGAATCTGCCCCACAAAGCAAAGACTAATTATGTAGTTCGTGCCTGGGTTTATCCTCTGGAAAGCTGCAACACAAAGACACTTGCAGTCAGCATTTTTCTGTAAAAACTGGTAAAAAAAAAATACTATCCAGAATTTTTTTCACTAAGAAATGCAAATATACTACCATAAAAAAGGACTAGACCACATTTTGCTTTTAACATGTTTCACTTTGGTTGTTACATTATTTTATAAAGCTTATTCAATATCACAAGATACAGTATCTTTCTGTCAAGAAAAGTTATTTGCAGTTGAATGGGGATTTTGACCATTTCAGAACATTACAACACTTCTTCATGGGCTTATGTCTGAACACCATGTCTTCATGCCTGTCTTCTGTCACAATTAATCCAATAACCCAGTTTTCATGTTTCCTTGTAAAGTTTTTGCCAACCTCAAAGACGGGTTGTTTTCTAAAGAGCACCCAGCTTGTTTGCTTGAATACTCAAAATTTGTGAAAATGTCAGAAAATGTAAAACTGCTTACTTCATTATATGTGATTAAATAATGTGTTGCTAACTAACTTAATGGACTCAAATGAAATGAGAAACACGTTCTCCTTTGTTCTAAAATTGTGTTCCTAATGTATTTTTAAACCTTTGGTCAGGAGCATGGAAAAATGCATTAATCTGTGCCAATTTTCTTTCCAATTCTCTTCACCAGTACTTTTGATATCTGAAATATATCAGACTGAAATACACTTACGGAAGAAAATCTAAAGTTAACACGAGGAAGCCATTACGATAAGGTAAAAAAAGGACGCTTCGGGACTAGACTCTACCTTGCTGATTGAATAACTGGAAGGTAATTTAACAAAAATAGAGCCTGACAACAGAAAGATCCACCTTTTTATTGCTTTAGATACTTTGGGAACCAAAGTAAAGCGTTCTCTTTGGAGAACATATCACTTTGATCGCTTCAATATACAATAAGGCCGTCATATAAATAACCATATATGTTTGTATTCTATGTATTCAGTAACCAATGGAAAGTAGCTCAGATTAAATAAACATAAAAAGTTTTCACGAGAGCTACATATGACTTGGTCTGATCAAAGCTATTAGAAAACTTCTATTTAGAAATGTTCCAGCATACAAATTATATCCAAAACTGAAACTCGCCCTGTCCTGGTCTAACTTATTATATTGTAGTTTCTTGTTTTTTGTAAGCAGCGCTATGATGCTTACTCCTTATCTGCTTTGCTTACATGCCTTCCACTGAAGTGTAACTTCTGTTCCTCAGCAACTTTCTGAGACACAGTGTGGATTTTGCTTTTCCTCAGACAGTGGCACATGAAGCGATGACTTGTTTGTGAGAAAAAAATATTTTTTAAAAAGGAAAAGACTGACTTGTTTTTGATTGTTTGTTGAGGCAGCTGTAATTGAGTTCTGCAAAGACATTTCAGGAATAGCTTATTGATAGATTTTTGTCCAGCAATCTCGTGAGGATTATGGGTTATTGTGCAGAGAGCAGCTTTTGATAGGCCAGAGTCAGGTGGCCATAAAAATGATCTTCTCTCCATTTAGAGCTCTGACCACATCAGTGCTCTCCATCTGCTCTGACAGATGCTGTTTGCCAGCAGTGATTAATTTTGCAGCTGGGTCAGAACGTTTGTTCTGTGCTTTGAAAGGCAAACACACTAATCATGAACATTATATTCAAAAGGGGCTCAGATGAAGGAACTGTAAAGAATTCCTTTTAATCTAATGCTGATGTATTACAGATCAAACACAAGCCTTCTCTTTAGCTTTTTAATACTCGTGGTGCACATTCCTTGGTTCTTTCAGCTCAGATTGAACAGAAAGAACACTGCTATTGTTTCTAAGATTCTCACAAAAGAAATAACTGGCCTCCATTCACGAAGAACAACCCAAAAGATTACAAAGATGTGATTTTCTTTTTAAAGAGTTTTCTTTTTTTGAACAGGCAGATTTCACAAATGACCAACTCTTGTTTTTTGTAAAAAAATAATCTGTATTCAGAGAAGAGCTGTTGAATCCAGCTTTGACCCTTTAATGCTACGCGTTTCAAATGTGCGTCAGACCGTATTTGAAATGCAGTGGATGAACACCACCCGAATAACCTTTGTCACTCTGTTTGCTGGATCCTGTGTTGAGCATAGCCCTCTGTGTGGTAGGACCAGAATGGAAATAAAGTTTTTCCTCTAATACCCACATGATGTCTTTCTTGACAGGGCTGCAGGGGTATGAGGGCAGACTTTAAATCCAGATTGAGGTGATAGGACATTGTTAGGAGGAAGCAAGGTCTTCTCCTTTCAACTATTGCCGTTGTCTCAGGCCAGGCGTGTCGGGGTTTAGTTATTCTCTGTGAGTTTGTTGGAACAGCAGATACTGTATGTGTCTGCTTGAACCCGATATGTGGACGGTGTGACAGACACAGACTGCGTCAGTCCTTGAAGTGTGATTAAATTTTGATTAACCCATGCTGTCTTTGGCTCACCTTGTTTCTGTGAGGTCTGGCATGCAATCTTTCACCGAGACAAAATATCACAACCTCTGTCTGCAGAAGGCATTTTCTCACCCTGACGGATTTTCGAACTGTGCATTTTTGAAGGCCATTCAATTATTGTCTGTTTGCTGTTCTTTTGCTGCAGAAGACTGGCTGTGCAGCAAGAGCATTTGACAGAAGAGACAAGAATTATTGATGCTCAGTTAAGTTACTTGTGGGTTTCGTAAGATTTAATTCAAGGTCAAGGGGTTCCATGCATCAACATATAGCTCCCAGGCACTTAATAGGGGCCTTGACCACAGATATCTGACTCATAGAAGAAGCTTTTTGTTTTGGTGAAAATAGTTCAGTTTTTAAAAATGATTTTCGAGAGTATCTGTGCAGACCTGGTCAAGTAGATTTGAAAAAAATTTTTTCAACGCTCATAAATGCTTTGTGGGTATAAAAACTAACCCTAACCCTTACCCTGCCAGCAGTTACTTCACATTTACACTTATAATAATCCCTGTATATAACCTTAAAATATGAAAACACATATTGTCCATAATATGGAGATGTTAAAACATTACTAGCCTTGCCATCCTAAGAATGATTCTGAAGGTATTTTGACAAGTCGATCATGAGGAATTAGTTACGTCCTGCTTGCTTAAAATGTCTGCTTCTCTTTTAAAAATTGTTTGAATGGTGAAATAATAAATTAGTTTATAAAATGGCAGAAACAATGTAGAGTTTGCTAAATACCTTCTAGTAAAATGCATGCATGGATTAAATAGACGATAAAGGTCAGGATGTTGGGAAAACATTTTAGGTTAAAGGTTTAATTTCTCCACGACAAGTGACATTGTGTGTTAGAGCGACATTGTTATAACAATCCTTTTCACTGGCAGCAAAGTAGCGACAGAGCATGGCACTGACAGATAGTACACTGATATTTATGGAGTTTTATCCTTCACTTTATAGTTAAGAGTTGAAGCAGGAGCTTCCACCCATGCAAAAAATGAAAAACAAAGAATAGAAAAATAAAACTGTTTCACATTACAGCATGACATTTTTCACATGCTTTCCATGTTTGCACAGTACACTTTCACATTACAAAACTTTTCATATTCCTACATTATGTGATGTATTATAAAACATGGAAATGTTGCTAGAGCAAGAAAGCTTCTATATCAGAATATACCTTTATATATATATATATATATATATATATATATATATATATATATATATATATATATATATATATATACTGTGGGTTTTATATATTATATATATTATATATATATATATATATATAATATATTTTGATAATAAAGTTGATAACTAGTTGAGAAAATGTCTCATCTACTGGAGCTGATCAAGTTTCATTTCATGCTTGGCTTGGATCCAATGCAAACATCATAATGTAGGAAATGGAGACTTTATATTTTCAAAACCTGTTTCTGCAGTTCTCAGAAGGAAGGACTGAGAGTAACCTTTTTCTGTACATATCTTTGCAAACAACTTTCACCAAAACAGTCACAGAACAACTTCAAAATCGTTACTACAAAACATCAGCTTTAACAAACAACATGAGTTTAGAAATGAACAGGAATGTAGTTTTCCTTTTAAAAGGTTTGGCACAGCTTACATTGAACAAAGTATAACCAAAATTAAGGTATAAATTTGAAAGAAGATAGGTAATTAAGACATTATTGATTGCTGATTCAAATATGGAGCGGAACTCAGATTTTCCAAAGATGTCGGATTAGCCTCATGATGAAGCTACTAAAATGCAAAAGCAAACAGGCTGCAGATCCCAAAGTCAATACTGATTTTCACTGTTTAATCTGATTCATGGACCCCTAAATGGGAGCTCGTCCATCACCGTCAAACGCAAGATCGAATCGATAAAATGTCACAGCTTACATCCTCTCACTGACTGGATATAACAGGAGTAATAAAAGTAATGTAGGGAGTGATTCAGGCTGTTCAGGCAATTAATCTTCTTTAAAATCTGTGCTCATCCCTCTTTCAAGAGGGGAAAGACAAAGTTGAAAATGTTACGGCGATGCTCAACTGAACTCACTTCATCAAATGTACGAGGAAACTTTTTTAGCCTTCAGCGTGTCTACTTGAAGGGAAAATTAAAACACTGCATGGCTTAAGATGTGCCGAAGCCTTAGGAAGCCATTGCGTCTGTTGCACACTTCTGCTCTGCAGAGTCCATTATTTAGTTTTCTGCAGTAACAAGTAGAGCTGCTCTGTGTGCTGTGAGGCTGCAGTTTGGCACCAAACAAGAAAAGAGACACTGACAGACCTGGGGAAATTACAGGAGATATTACCTCTGGAACTTGACAGAGGAATGACCTTCGCACATACATTTCTCCCAAACTGCATGATTTAAAATGAAAAACAAGGTTGTGAAGATCATTTCTGCATTATTTAAAGTGAGAACTAAATGGTGGGAAGTTGTTCTGGGCAACATATGAGGAGAAGAGAGCAACTCACACCTGGTTTTGTATTTCTTCAGCATGTTTCATTTTTTGTGAATTCTATCAATAATTATTTTTGGAGACTATATAGTCATCTTTATGTTCAGAATAATAATTTTCACAAGTCTTCTTATTTCAAATCAGTTTAGTGTTTATTACTGAGTTGTTCTGCCTAGTTTGTTTTGCTTAATTTATTTAAAATGTCACCCAGAATCGGGTCAAAAAGGTAATTCATAAGTACACCTCAATGTTTTTTGTTTTTTTATATCTACATATTTTAACTGTTTGTGGATTTTTTCCCCCACTTTTATTTTCCTCAATTTTATGTTTTTTTGTTTTTTTTAATGTAAACATATTCTAAAGACATAAAGAGTACCTGGTCAGAAGGGCAATGTGTAAAATATCAACAGTTTAGAAGAAAAACAACCCAAAAATATGTTACAATTTAATTAAATTTCTTTCATATGAAAGTATTTTTAAGGTTCTATAAACTCAAAAAGTTTTTTTTAAACTTCTGTTTTGTGAAAGAACAATATGAATCTTTTGAAACACTCTGCAAACATATTACATATGTTTTTTGCTTTGCTGGCTTGTTTGTTTTTTGAGAGTGATTGATATTTTATCACAGAGGAATTTCTGCTGAGCATGTTGGCCTTTTATGGACCAACATGAGGTTAACTGGGCTTATGAAGCTATAACGACTTTCTAACAACATCAAAGAGCCATGCAGTTTTAGCATTTATTTCTAGAGGAATTCATTGATATTTTCTGCTACTATCGTATTACATAGTTTATGTTTATTTTGATCGTAAGATTCAAATACAAATACCACTGAGGTTTTTTTTATCCAATACTGTTTTCAACCTCAAACTACGAGCTGGCAGAGACGTGCAAGTGTAGCTATGAAATGTGATCTTGCATTTGAAGCTCTGTTGTAATAGGACTGAATGTATTGCCACAAATCTAGGAATATTTGTGGATTTTGCAAGTTACATTGTGAATTTAATGGAAGATTGAATTAGATCATTGGGACAGAGCCAGATGTAGCCCACCTGTGCACTGTTAGTAACCAGTTCATGGATATGTTTTCATGAAAAGTACTGGTACCACTGATATCCGCAATAACAGAAACAGAAATTGTTTTTTTCATTATTTCTGGAGGTTTTCATTTTCACTGCCACGAATCTCATAATGTTCCTCTATTTAAACCACAGACTGAAATGCATAGAAATAAACAGATCAGTCAACTCATTCATTTTAATAGTTCAAAGCACTTGAGTGTTAAAAGCAAAGGGCAAAGATTAAACTGCATGTGAAGCAATTGCTTCCTTTCACATCTTTTCAGCTGATTTGTTCAGCTATACTTTGAGGCCTGCTGGTATCTCAAAAAATTATTTTGCTCATTTGAGCCATGCTACCAACTAAAACTTTAATTTGTCTTTCTGAAAAAAGATTAACAAGTATATATATACCCATATGTACCTCCTTTCAGGGACAAATATAACACCCACAACTGTACTGGGAAATCTGCTTTTAGCTCTCTGTTGGGGAGCTATAGATTTTAAATGACAACTCATTTCATCTTTTCAAGGCTTTGTATTTATTTTCAATAGAGAAGCACTAGCTAAAGCAATTCCCAGTTTCTGCATCTGTTTTTGATGTCCTGCATGCCCTGCAGTACTGACAGCTTCCCCTCAGCTGTCTGTGGCTCTCCTTCATGAAAGACAGCAGAGGAAATTTCCTTCCTGCATCCTAGGAGGGAAACAGATACTCTCATTTCTGACAGGCCACTACCCTGTTCCATGCACTATTTAAAACTCAGGTGATTCCCCCGATCACATCACGACTTCTGCCAACGTATTCCTTCATGTTTTATGTCTCTGCGTCTCGTGCAGAAAATAATGACGAGATGTGGTAGGCTGCCTTTCGGAGTCTGCTCCCTGAAGAGGCTTAAAGATGAATTATAAATGGAACACAATAAGATGTGGGAGACGACTTGTGTTTTATTTTTAAGAGAAAAGGGAACAGTGTCACATATTGGGAAATAAAGTTGTCTTAAAAAAAACCACTAAAATAAATGTCATGCCAGTGCTATAGAAAAAGTTTGAAAATTACCACAGAGCTATTACCATTCTAACTGGTGTGTAATAAGCACCACAAGTCTTAAACACAAAATATTTTTATAATGATATGACCTATTGATTTTGGAGGCCAAATAAAAGTTTCCCACATCACTTCTGCACTATGTTGTATATAAGTTACATTGTAAATTTAATGGGAGATTGAATTTAGGACAGCATCAGATGTAATCCTGCACTATTAGTTAATTATTATTTTATTTAGACAATGGCTTCACTGCTTTCTCGGTTGCTCTTTCTGACATCTGCTACACTTTCTCAGCTACAGAGTGAGCAAAAGTGTCAGGACAACCCTTATCTTAAATTTAAAATGTGTATATGTTACTCTATGAGCATTCAGTGCTCCTTTGGTGCATGCGATTAGTTTTTTGCAATATTTTTATTATTATTTTTTTATTGATTTTTATAACTATATGTAAACATCAACAAAAGTAAACAAAAGCAACCCACCCCAAATAAACAAGGAGCACAGCAGTGTCAACATAACATAAATAAATAAAAAACATACATACAGCCCACATACACAAAGTACAGATAAAGTACAGACAGACATTTCCAGGTATGGTTTAAAATAGTCAAAACTCTCAGACAACCAAATGAGTGATATATTAAATGTAAAGAAATAAAAATAAAATAAATAAATAAAGATTACAGCCTCTGTAAGAAAGATTGTAGTGGGTCCCAGATCCTCCAGAATTTGCCCGACTTTTGATGAAGGTCATGAGTCAGTTTTTCGACTGAAACAATAGCAGAGATTTGTAATATCCATATATCAACGGTAGGGGCCTGAGGTGCTGTCCATCTCGGTAGTATACATTTCTTGGCCAGAAATAAGAGGATTACAAGCAAATGTTCAGTATCTGCATTAAATAGAGTGTCTGAAGCATGATTACAAAGACAGAAGGAGGGAGTTAGTGAGACTGGTTTACCAATGATCTCTTGTATCATCAGATGAACTGCTTTCCAGAAAATTTGAATACAATTGCAAGACCAAAACAAATGAATAAGTGTGCCCTTATGCATTTTACATTTATGACAAAGATCTGAAGCATCAGGAAACATCCTCCGAAGGGTTAGTTCTGCTCATGTATAGAGATCGAGGTGCAGTTGGGGAAAGTTTTTTGCAATATTTTAAACAAATTATATTACTGCGAAAAAATAAAATGAACAGATAAAAAACATCTTCTGCCACATTTTAATTCCACTTTAGATAAGCTAAACGTCAGTACTTCTCCACAGAGACAGGCCAAAGACAGTCATTTGACAAAAACTAGTTATTAGGGTAGGAGAGAGATATTATAACCCTGTCTTGATCAAAATTGGGCCAGCACTTTTCTGAGATATTACATGTGACTCATGGGCATGCAGAGACATCTCCACAGCTCCTTAACAGCATGAGCCAGTCAGGCGCAGCCATTTCTTCACATTTCCACTGCATTCTCTTTGGTGGCAGACAATCAGTAAAGAAAAACATGTTTCTAGATCCAGCCTCAGCATTTATCATTTTTAGTGCAAGATAATGTGCTGAAACAGCTAGGGTGAAAAATATGCATTTTATAATGACAATATAAGCTGCACGTATTCCCTGTGTAGTGTAGTTCAAAGCTAAAAGTGCTGTTTGGAAAGCACACCAGCAGGCGAGCGATCAGCGACATGAAGATGTCAGTAAAGTGCATGGGCGTATGTTTTTCTGTCGCTCACAAATTTGCACATGCAGAGCTGCTCTTATTGCATACATTAGAACGCATTAGCAGGGTGGTCCTTTTGATGAAAGTGGGTTTCCATGTAAATTTAATACTATGGTTTGCCAAGCTCTACTTCAATGTGGAAGGTAATTAGGGCGGGCATGTTGAAAACATGCTGTGCTACTCGTCTCCACGCCAGGTGCACCAGCAGTCACAGCAGAAAGCTGTCCCAGTTCTCAGCTTCTCTCCTTTGCGTTTGTCATTAAAAAGAGACATCACCTTCATGACTCCCTCCGAAGGCTGACTCTGAATGTGTACAAGTTACTAGTCTGTATATGTTTGATGTGTTAAGCAAAAAGAAAGTTACAGTCTAAAGAAATGTTCAAATTCAACATAATTGGAATAAAAGAGGTATTCATGCACATGCAAAGAGGATTGGGAAATCACTTAAAAGTGACAAAATACTAATGTTTTCAAAATAACTGAAGAATTACAAAATCTCATCATGAAATGTCAAGCTCTTAAGAAAACAACTTCAACTGTTGTCTGTTTCTTGGATAAGTAGAAGGATAATATCCCTCAAATCAGTGTGCAACAAGTGAGACAAGCCAAGATTTGAGACAACACAACTATTTTCAAGTCTCACAATTACTCCTGAGCATAATATGTACTTTTCTAGGCTGAAGGAGGTAATCAAAGTACTTCTAACAAGCCTGGGCATGGACAGAAAGAACACACAGAGTACACAGAAAAGCTAGGGCTTAGTGAGGTTTGAAACAAGGACCTCGCTCAGCTGACAGCCATAAAGAACGGTGCTGGAAGACAACGGTGCCAAGGCTGCAAAAACAGATTATGTTGACAATATGTTGGTGTTTTAGACGAAGTGGAAACTTGGAGGAGGGCAAAAATAAAACCCAGTTTAAATGGACTTTCCATTTGTTCCATCCATCCGCCTTTGGCTCTGTGTAGCGTGACAGAAAGCAGGTGCATGTCCCGCTCATACACTATTGCATTGCAAACATGCCTCATTTTAACCTGTTAGATGAGTGATGCTCATCAGAATAGTTTATCTAATAAAAAATAAACATTGGAGGCCATGTCAGTCAGTGCTGGAGCTATATTATTAAGCACTAATAACAAGTCCGATTCCCGACCCAGGGTCTATTTACTGCATGCCTTCTCCTTCTCTCGCTGCCCTTCTTCATGTCAAACTACTAATGAATAATGTCCACTAGTACCACAAAAACCATTAATAACTTCTTGCATACACTCACTAGACAGTGTTTTAGGTACACCCTGTAAAAACAATCCAGCAAATAACGAATTCAACTCATTGCGTTTGGTTGTCTAGACATGGCAAACGCAACATGCTGAAGTTCAAACTGAGAAAGATTGAGCACTGTTAAGAAGCCAGAGGCAACCTGAAGATTGTTATTGAACATCTCTGTCCCTTTAGGACCACAGTATGCCCATATACTGACGGATGCATCCAGCAAGATAATGGATCGTGTCACAAAGCTCAAAACATCTTAAACTGTCAATGAGCTCATTGCCAGTTTCATGCCAGAGGCTCCAGGGGCCTCTGCAATCACCAGATCTCAATCTAACAGGGGATTCTCCTCAAGTGCAGCTGACAAATCTGCAGCAACTGTCAATAAAAACCAAAATCTCTGAGGAAGGATGTTTACCACAGCTTGTTGAATCTAAAAACGGTGAAAAATGAAGGCATGTCTGAAGGTAAAAATGGATCCAACTCGCTACCACCAAGACTTACCTGAAAAAGTAGCTGGTGAGGATGTTAAAAAGAAAATCAAATAAGTAGACTTCACCAGGTTGTCATAACGTAACCAGCCACATAATCTGCCAAATGTAATGTCTCTGGGTTGTTTAATTACATCTTTATTGGTCCAGAACCAATAAAGTCACACCAAAATTGATGACCATTTTCATCTGTTCTGGAGGTTGAATAAATGGGTAGAAAAACATGATGTACAAAATTAGCTCTGCTTTCTTTAGGGTCATGTGATTTTTTTATTGTTTCTTTCCTAACCTCAAAGCACATTAAGCTACATACACATTTTGAAATATGTTACTTGGTAAATAAATCCAAATTGATGTAAATAAATCTAATAAATGAAACGAACAGCAAACTATACAGATGAATTGTAGTTTTGAATACTTTTAATTTCAGTAATGGTATCACACACCTTTGATCAACAAATATAAAAGGCACTTGTATTCAGTAGTTCTCATCTTTTTTTTTTTTACTGATATACATATAAGAAAACCTTTAACATTTATAAAATATCATGTCCCAATTTATTTCAACATTGCTCACAACTGTACAGCTTCATTGAGTAGTAAATCTACAAACCTGAGACACTAAAATGAAAATAATTACAGGTTTTGAAAGCTTGCTACACAGTAGCAAATTTAAACAAAAAAAGCAGGTCAACAGAAATCTGACTGAATACATTTACCATAAAATATACTAAATATACCATCTTGTCAAGTATGCAAAATATCTGCAACCTATGGCTGATCTCGTTGGTGAAACAAAATGTTTAACATTTAGGATGAAATGATGGCCGCTCATCAGAGGACATCATGGCTCAAAATGAACTTATCCAACCATGCAGCGCTTTTCTGCTTCTTATCCTTTCACACAGCGCCGATGTGCAGCCAGATACACACAAACGTGCTCTGAAAAAGACTCCAGTGTTTTCCTTCGGCACACGATCATAGCAAGTTGCTAAACAACACATTTGTGATGAACCATTTCTGTCCGGTGCATTTCTGCAGAGCCAGTTGGTAGCCAAACTCATTGTCGCTGTTCACCACGAGCTCTAGGCATCTCTTTGATTTTCTGTTCTGAATAGATCCTCCCTGAAAAAGATAAAAGCCGGCTGGTTAGAATTGTGCTGGGCTCGAGAAGAGCAATTTGAGCAGAATGCAACTTCCCCTCTCTAAACCCACACTGCTGTTAAGGAATATCAATGTAAGCTGCAGAAGTGCCTTCCTCGTTGGGCCCAGCCGACAATATCAACATAGTTAAAGGCAAAGAATCAGAAAGAATAGAAAACATACTTTCTCAGATTACTGACAAAAGGAAAATATGTAGTAAAGGAGGAACTAACTTCATGCTTACGTTCATGGACAAAATTTCAATATTAGGATTTAATGGATAATACAAACATGCTAAAGAAAGATGCAGAATAAAACAGTCTATTACCAATATGACGGCCAGAGTTTGAACAGCCGTCAGATGGCTAAAAGCCTAACACCGAGCTCTGATAAAACAAAGCAGTAGTTACTCATTACAGTGTCAGGGTTTACCAAAGAGGAGCCTTTAGCAGTCAATACAGTGTTAAGAGAGTCGTGTAGAGAGAGCTCTGCTCTTCACTGAAGTGGAGCTAAAACGTGTGGGAGGAAAAATGCACAAGAATGGGACAACTTATAAAGACTGTGATATAAATTATTCTTGGTGTTTTTCAGCACAAGTTTGGCTTTCTATGAAACACCAACAATATTTATAATAAGTAACAGATTCATAGTAAATCTGTTACTTATTGTTACAATCCTTTATTTATGGACCATTATGTGAGGACGGCTTGTGCCAAATCATGACTCAATGCATCCAGTAAACCACAGTCTATTTAGACCTGGACCTGTTTCTTGTATTTAAACCAAATGGCCATCTGACAAGAGCAGAATACAGATTAACACATTACACCAATCAATCATAGTATTTTGCCATCTGACAGTTTATCATGTTTAGCACTTAAACCTGTCACCTGTTAGGTAGGCTATGTTCACACTGCAGCCTGAAGTGACCCGATTCAGATTTTTTTCGAATTGGATTTTCTTGGTGAGGTCGTTCCAAATATATGCGACTTGTGTGTGATTTCCATTGTGTACTGGAAACGACCTGAAAGTGTCCTGCACGTGCAGTAGAGGGAACAATAATGTCGCAAATAGAGAGCGTACTCAGTGTTTGCAAAGTAAATGTGGACGCTAATGGTGGAGCATAGCTTATGGTGTTGAAGTTGTCCAACTTAATCTTCATTATAGTCTGTCATGGTTCTTGTTTTCTTTCCCGCTTGCACGTATCAGGATGCAGAATAGTAACGTTTGTTGAGTATCAATGGTGTTCAGGTCAGATGAATGCGACCCTGGCTGGTCAGACTCAGGTCACGTTTGAAAAGATTGGATATGTAACGGTTATCCGAGTGGCCAGGGTTACATTTGAAAAAATCCGACCTGTGTTGTTCAGACTGTCATGAAACGATCAGATACAAGTCGTTCTAAGGCACAAAAAATCTGAATTAGGTCACTTTGGGCTGCAGTGTGAATGCAGCCTTAGTTGTGATGTATTAGGCAGTAAGTGCTCATTTGGTCTTCAAAGTGGATGAATCAGCAAGTCGTGAGAGGGTGTTTTCTGTCTGCAGTGGTCAGAATCTATCAAATGTGCTGCAAGGGAAGGAAGTGAAAGTTGTGAACTGGTAACAGTGTGGGCGGCCAAAGCTCACTGATGGATGTGGGGAGAAACATTGGGCCTGTATGAATACCCAGTCGGTGGAGGCATATGACTGCTTGTACTGAGCCACGTTCTCCTGGAGGTTTCTTCCTGTCAAGGTGTTTTTCCTCTCCACTGTCACTACATGCATGCTTGGTATGAGGGATTACTTTAAAGTCAACAATACAACAGAAGTGATTTTCTGTTGTCACTAAATGTTTGTCTAGGAGGAACGAATGCTGAAAGTCAGTGACTTGATGTGTAACTGTTTTGTTTTTTCATTCATCCATACCGCTTCCTGCGGCCCCTCTGCATTGGCATGGCACCCCCTAAGGGGCACGCCCCACACTTTGGGAACCACTGCCCTACTCTTTGCAGGGTTGACCCTGATAGGACAAGGAGGTATATAAAGGTCGCTGAGGAACAGGCAGTGTTCACCCAAGACAGGTTTCCAGAATTTGACTTAACAAAATTAATATAAAAACATAAGCATGAAATTAGCTTGAATTCTGCTTGGGCTGTAGCTTCTTGAATATTGGCTCCATTCACCGATACCCATAAGTTCTTCCAGCAATGACTCATGCTGATGGAGTTGGTGGGAAGGAAAGGTTATGAAAGGTGAAGCAATGACTGTCTGCTTGAAACATATGCATAGAAAATATTTTCTGTTAAATTATACAGTATTTAATTAAAACCGGGAACCTTTTAAAGCTAAAACAAACTTACTTTAGAGAGAGTTTATTGCATATGAAGCAACATACCAGTTTTTTCTTTGCATACCTAAGAAAAATAAAAGTAAAATATAAAAAGAAAAATGTCTCTTCCAGTGTGACATCTTGGACCGGGACGCTTAACGTCGTTCCCACCTGGACAGCTAAAGTGAAATAAGAGACAAAAAATATAGAAATGTACAGGAACTGAAGCAGTCTCAGGATGTCCTCTGATGAAACTGAATAAATAAAACAAGCCCAAACAATACAAAAAAGAAATGCTTTGTCAGCCCTGAATCTGATTATGAAGAGTTGCAAAAATCTTTTTGCATGCATGTTTAAAATATGCTTCTTTTGTTGTAACATACTTTGTTCTCAGTTCGTTATAGACTTTAGCTGGCCTTGACAGATATAACATTGTCTCAGTCAATAAAAAAAAAACATGATTTGCCTATTGTTTATACCTTATACAGTTTTTAATTAAAAACGGGAACCTTTTAAAGCTACAACAAACTTACTTTAGATAGAGTTTATTGCTTGTGAAGCAACATGTCAGGTTTCCCCTTGATTTCTACTTGGAAATTTCAATTTCATGAAGATAAAATCTACTCTCCCAGAAAGAAGCATTTGGTGACATTACATACAACCTAGGGTAAGTGATCCCATTTATTTTGAGTATTTCTATAACAATTGTTCTTGTTTATGCTGTCCTATTCTTCACAAATTTACCTTGCCAGCTCTTATTTAAAATGTTCACCCACAACTTTCAAGAGTTGAGAGATAATTAATTTTTCAAACGTGAGGAGTAAGTCCAAAATGAAACTCTGAATGACTCTTAATCTATACAATGAAATGCTGAGTTGCAGCTTTGCTCCTTTGTATGTACGATACAAATCTCCAAATATTTACTGATCAGTGAATGTAAGAAGATCTAATTTATGCTCCAGTCTGTGGGGTTTAAACTGGATTTTCTGTCTTCCTGATAGAACAATGGGTATTTGAATGTAATGAATAAAAAGGTATTCCTGCAAGTCGTACAAGTCTGACTAATCTGCGTGCACATCAATACACATTACATTCATGCTGCAAAGCACAACTTAAAGTCAATCACAATAAGTGGATTTCGTGGTGACTAAAAGAAGTGAAACAATCTTCCAGCTTTAATGGAAAAAGATGAAAATATCTTGTCATGAAGGTTTTCTGATATGGTAACCTTGATACCATATCAAGGTTATCTTGATATGGTATTTGTATCAAGATCAAATAAACCCTCTCTTTTATTTGCAGATCTTTCTGTTTCGTAAAGTTGCTTTGGCTGCATCAAAGCGATCTATTTCCGTTTCAGTTCAACACTTTGCACATGTGCAGTCACAACCATGTCAATAATTGATGCCACATTTCAGAGACATGATAAGCTTCAGCCGCGCTGACGCGCTCCCATAGCGCTTACTGCATTATGCAGCGTTAACTAAAATAAAGATCAGCGTGAAGATCTGTGACATCCGAGCTCGAGCATGAAAAACCTTTTTGCCGATGATGGTGTAAAACCAGGCAGACAAATGAGCGGTGGCAGTGCAGCGTTGAGAAGGTCAAAAGGATAATGTTTTTGTTCTAAAACAGGCCTAATTTCAAAGCACTTACATGGAATAAGTCACATCTTACTGCTAGAGAAACGGAAGCCTGTGATTACTGCGGCAATGACAGCCTTCAGAGGCCACAAAATATATGTAGCAGCTTAATTGCTATTATCGGGTATGCAGTGAGATGTCTCCTGGTTCTGTTAAAATAGCTTATAGTTTCAAAGCTGGAAATCTCAAATGTATAGTTTCAGTGACTCACAAAATAAATGGCTCCATAAAAAGGGAATCCAATATTTTCAAGCACCTGCCACAAAAAAAGAAGAAAAAAAACTTTAACTGTAGGTGTATTTACAGTAAACAGTTTTAAGGAGTCTGTGCAGGCCAGGAGAACTGCTGTAGTTCCTAGCAGAACTTTTAAAATCACTAAGTTCTTCTCTTACTACTCTATATTATAGTCTTGTATCCTTCTGTGTCGAGGCACGGTTACAAAGTAGCATTAGCCCTTTCGCTTTGCAGTCGTCTGCCCTCTCGGTTCCCCTTTTCATCCAGACATGGTTTCATACAGATAATTTAGATCACATTCAAAATGTATGCATTGACATCACTAACATCATTTGTTTATGTATTCAGCTTACAGCATCAACAACCAATGTCATGTCACTATAAACGCTTTGCCTGTTTTACATGCATTGTCTACCAGGTGGTGCAGTAGCCCAAATGAAGCATTATGCAACTTCTGCTCTTGAATGGAGCAATTGGATGGAAAGATGAAGGGTTTCATGAAGCTTCGTCTTGCAATCACTGCTATGTTGTTTGCTACATTCTGTTGTATGCCAGTGTACTACTCATAAGTTTGGTTGTTGCCATGTGGGTGCGCCCTCTTTGGCAGCCATCTTGTGCTGTAGCTAAAAAGGATGTTTGCTTCAAAAGCAAACATTCCGATATATAAGGACGTTTGATTGGTCATCATAAACTGTGTATGTGTATATGCATGAAAGGTTTGCTTGATATTATTGATCAATAATAAATAATAATGTCAATGTTGACATCATATTTGCTTTTCTTCTTCTTCTCTGGAAGGCTGATGTGATTGGCCAATTTGAATTGAGAAGGCGAAAGTGTAGTAAGTGTAGTAAAGTTGACAGCATGTTTTAGGAATCATCACCTGAGTAAAGAGCCAGTGGAGCTTCATGCGTTTGGCTGCGGCGTAGCTACACTCGATGAGGCGTGGCCTGCCATTTACGTCCACCAGGCACTTGTTGTCGTCATCATCAACGGTGGGACTGAGCAGTCCGACAAGGAACTGCTGGTTACTGGTGTAGTACACATTCTGAAAGACAGACCACATGCCAAAGTGAAAAGTGTTTGCTCACTGTTGACATTTAGCTGCTCCCTCACCCAGAGCACCACATGCCCATAAAGGTGCTTAACTGTGCAGTAAATGAGGCTAGGTCATTAAGGATGAAACAGACATCTAAGGCTAAAAATACTCCGCTCCTGGGTGAATAGAACTTAGGAAAAGTCCAGGTGATGCAAACAGGCTCTTTATTTATTCAGGATAGGAGAGAAAAATAAGTAATTACACTTGCTCTGTTGGAATTTTCTCAGTTGTAAGTTTTCTTACGATAAGCTGGAAAAAAGCTGTAAATTATTTGCAAGAATAATGCAAAACCGTGTAATGTATTTACAAAGCCTGCCATAGTCTGACTTTGTGCTTCAGAGCAATTAACAATAAATTCTTTGTGCTAAATGAGTCTTTTAATTCTCTCTTGTGTGCAAATTTAAGATCCAGAATGTAAGAAAAAAAGGAACAGAAAGAGTTTGATTTTACAGAAAATCTCTGGGCTTCATTTTTGTGCTTTAGCAAAAAGTAAAAAGAGAAAATACTCAGGGAAGCTTAAAGCAAAACGTAGTAATTTATGTGGCAGAACTTTATCTTCTTTTTTTCTCTCCCACTCATTGACGACCCCACATATTTAGTAGATGACCTGCTATAAGGGCGTAACAACGCCTACGATGACTGGACCACTGTATCTAACTGTGCACTGCTGAGAGCCGGTAAAATTAGCTGCCCGCCTCCACCTCAACCGGCAAGAACAGTCAAAGAAAATTAATAATAATGTCACAGGGAACCTTTTCATGCATACTGTGTTTTTCTAATTTACTTTATATTATTGCTCTGCATTGCTCTGAATATCCTCAATATGTCTTTGCATTTCTTTAAAAAGACAGATGAAAGGAATGAAAACATGAACATACCGACTGGTTAGTAAATTAAGCATGGTGTGGAGTGAATAAGGAAAATAAGATATATATTATAGTAAATGTATTATTCATAATATACTGTCATGGGAAAAAAACTATTTCCAAGCACTGTTCGGGTAAAATCACTCAATCAGGTTTATTCATGCATTTTGAACACTCAGAGAGCTCGTAAGACAATAATTAACAAGCCAGTCTGGATGCAAAGCTCTGCCAGGCAGAGACTACATGTAAGTTTTATATAAAGATAAAGGATCCAAAGCATGGGAAACGGACTGGTTCCTATGCAGCTGTGGGAAAAAACTTCCAACCTTGTACATGTAACCCAAATGGCATTATCTAGGTGGGACCATAGAAGAAATAATAAAAAACATATAACAATACAACTAGCAGATGCGACCTTATTGTAATCTTTCCACCACAATACCTAAAACAATTTAGAGGGGTATTTGCTTATTTTCTTTGCCAGCAAAAAATATGTAGATATTCTTTCACTCTAATCTTATTTATCTTTCTTTGCCAAAAGAGCCTCCTTCACACCAGACTTTTGTTTTTAAGAGGCAGCAATGAGCAAGCTGTCTTTCTTGTGGCTTTTGTCTTGTGTTGCTCATTTTTGGAGTAGTTCAGGGTGCCGGGCCGTTTATGACGTTGTTGTCTATTGTTTTTGGCTTTAAGACCATGTTTTTTTGTCATACGTCTGCTGACAATCTGAAAGCTTGGCAATACTCTTCCTCCCATGTGTGGCGTTTCTTTCAGCATAATTATCTCCTTTGTTTACAGCCACTACTTAAACACAATATCTGAGGTGTGCTCAAAGCTTCCTCAAGAAAAAGATACTTATAGTGACATATTTATGACATATTACAAAAAAATATTGTGTTTTCTTGGAAACAGTCGAATCCCCAGCCGATGACAGGAGGTCTTTCTGATTCTGAGGTGGGAGAAAATGCAGTGAGCCCCAGTCAAAGCATGAAGCCAAATATCCCTATTCTCAGTGGGAACTCCCATTGACAGCAGATGCCAAAAAGAGAAAGCAATAGAAAACTTGCTCTTGGTGGAACTTACATTGTTTTGCCTTGGGCAACTCCCTACATCACCCACAGCAAAAGTCTCTGACTGTAGATGCATGAGCCACTTGGAGTAGAAAACATGTTCAAAGAACCAAGAACCAATATAAATCTGGGTCATGGGTCAAACTTCTGCTTTGGTTCTCAGTCTAAATTAGTGAAACTTTTAATCAATAAAATCCAGTATAGAATATAAAAATAAACCAAGACAAGTAAAACATACTCAACATTAATATAAAGTCCGATTGTCATTGAAATAATAAGGGGTCTCTCTAATCGTCTTTTGTTTGTTCAAATGTTGCCTATCATGCCGAACCCTAATCAGAGGAGCTAATAAACTGTCCGTTAAAATAATAGTTTCAAACTTAATTTATAAATGCATTTTTGATACTGCATAATACAGACTGTTAGTAACTGAAGCTGTTAAACTCTTAAAAGTCCGGATCATTTATTAGATATAGTGGTTAGCTTCATAGAAGAAGGTCCACAAATACTGTTGTAAATTTCTAAATTAATGTAACATGTCCTGCTATGATCAACATGATGTAAATCCTTAACTTCCAGGAATAACCAGATACATTTAGACTACATAGATAAACTGTGAAGCTCCACAGAAACTCAGAATGCAACAGAGGGAGGATGAAACATTTACTGGCAAAGATATGTCTTTGTGATATAACATCTGCTGGCAAACCAGTGTTAATCTGTTTTTATTTAATTTAGAAATCATGTGTAGCAGAACATGTAATGTGGTAAAACAAAAACAAAAACAAAACAAAAAAAACCTCCAAAGATATCTCTCTTTTGTTTGGGGTGTGTTCATGTTTTGAACAAAATGGAGAACAGAAAGGTTTCGCAATCACCAAACAAGGCTGTAAGTTTGAATCAGGTTTTAAATCTGCACTGCTGTGATGTCATCAACACAGGTGTAATAAGTCTGAAAATGTGTCCTGCAGATTCCTCCGACTGAGCACAGATAATGGGAGATCTCTGTCTCTAGGAAAGTTTAACAATGTCTGAAAGCAATCTGTTCAGATGTAATGGGATGGAACAATCAATATGAGCTGGAAGAGGCAGGAGAAAATAAATGATTATCATGCTTTGCTAACACTTAAACTCCTGGTTATTTAGCTGAAATATATCCTGAACAAGCGGTTCAGAGAGTTTAGGACATTGAGTAATGAGAACTGAGAAAAAACCTGCCTCTTATAAACAAGCTGTTATGATCTCTAAAACAATGGGGTTGAAATTTAGTCTAAATGTTTTTACTCTCTTATAATGCTCTACTAAAATCACATCTTCCGACATAAAACCGAAAACAACACAATAATGTTTATAGTAAGTTTTCTTTATTGTCTACTGATGGAGACAGACAAAAAAAAACTAAAGATGTACTACAGAAGAACAGAGAGAAAGAAAAGAATATAAAAAGAAGGTTCTCACCTGTGGTGTCATCCCATGACACAGATATAGGATGGGGACGTTGTCATTGTCGGGTCCCTGGTCCAGACACAGATCGTTCTTCAGAGAGTTTCTCAGCTGACAAAAAAGAAACATACACAAAAAAGAACATTGTTTTACAGAGGTATAAAACTGTGACACTGTTTGACCAGATATTTGCAGTAAATATCGTAACAAGTAAAACATCCACTTCTGACGCACTGTCTAATTTTTTGCTCTACATACTGGGTGAAAAGGATAAAAAGATGTTTACCAAAAAATTCATAAATCCACCCCTCTCCAGCTTATTTCTCACCTGAAACATCAGTCTGGCAACAAATAAAGCTATCTAATGGGTCACAGTACAAGAAGGAAAATAACTAATAAAATACTCTTTTCAGGCATTATAAGGCATATTAAGATTACAGCAGGTTTAAAAAAAAAAAAATAAATCAACCCTTACTGATTCCAGAATCTGGCAAAACCAGCATACAGAATAATTTGGCCCTAAAATCCTGTGTAAATAAACAGATGTGTTTTAGATGATTCTAAAAACAAACAGGCCTCAGTCCATCTGTTTCGTTAAATAAGTCTGAAAAGTCACAATATAATTATTTATTACCCTGGGCTGGGAGAAATGAAAAAAATATGAGTTTGTAACATGTTAATTCAGATCCTGGGTGGGATTTACTTTGTAAATTATCAATGCAACACATGCAGACAGAGGTTGCTTCATCCATAAATCCTCCTAATTCCTGCAGAGCATTATTCCCCAAATGAACTGGAGGGATCATTAAGGTTTCAGCAGTTTATTTTAGTAATGAAAATGTTTCCAAGAATGTAGAAATTTTGCAACCACAGAGGGAAAGAAAGCTGTTCATACCTGCCACCTTCGCTGTGATTCACATAATATAAAAACTGAATCAAAATTCAAAAGTACAGAAGAAGCTGGAGTGGGTTAGAACTTCTAAAATGAGAAACCTATTCAGGATCTGCTTAAAGTCAATTTTGCGTTATAAAAATGCAAATCAGATGAGATATGCTTCGTGAACATGACTCAGCCTTTCCAGGCCCAAAGGAAAATTATTCATGCTCGTCATGACAAAGGTCTCCCTGATTGCAAGGTACAAAGTGCACAGTGGGAAGCTTCTGGGATAGTGGTTTTAGAGGAGAGAAAAATAGGCAAACACGGGTGATAATAAAAACACATCTGGGAATGATTTCAGCTCCCAGCTTGCATTGGAGATAAATACTTCTATCTGATAATCAGCAAACCCACAGGTACCTTCACTGTTAGGTAAACAACACAAGACCAGACATTTTGAATGCAGGGGAAAAACAGCAAACAAACAGAACCTGTGAATGCATAGCCACATTTAAAACCCATTTGGCTTCCTGTAATGTATGTTGTATTTCAATGAAAAGTTTGACTGATGCCTGGTGATAATCGTGGTTTAAAACAATCCTTCAGATTTAACTGCTCTGACATCATCAATGGAAAAACCCAAAACGTGATTGAGATAAAATGACAACTCATACATTCACCTTCCTGGGACAAGGATGGAGTGTCGGGGTAACTGAAGCCTGGAGACGCACGATTACATGTCAGGTTAATAAAACCCCACAAAACATTATGACCAGAGAAGGTTAAGTAACTGCTGTGGTTGTTCTTTAAGAGGAGAATGTTTCCTTAAACTGGTACTTCTATTTCATTTTATGTTTATAATGCTTCATTTGAAGCTGCAAAATATTCAGGAGAAAAACAATGTTCAACATAAAGAAAAAAAAAAAATCACATCAAATTAAAATCACAAGACAGATTAGCATGACAGAATTATTTCAGTTTAGTTATGCGGAAATCTTAAATAACAAAACGTCATTATGGATTATAGTTAAAAAAACAAAAAAAACAACCTGTTCTCTCTTGCATTAAATGAGGTCAACATTCAGCAGCATGTAACAAATCCTCAAGCCATCCTGACCGACTACAGACCATCAAATGCCTGTGACAAATGTAGAATAATGAAGTAAACTCAACTGAACAAATTATTCTAACGACGCCAGTTTATTCTTCCTCTGTGTAAGTGCTCTGCATGTCAGTTTATAAAATATACAAAAATATCCATAGGACACAAACAATCTCTGGTTTTACAGTGCAGTTTGTGTGCCAGTCTGTGTTAGGATGCATCGTATTGATGCAAGGTGGGAGGACTGTGGAAATAAAGCTATTTGAGAACAACTAGAAACGGGTAAATAGAAGCGCAGCCAGCTTGTCCTGCTGGCTGTCAGTATTTCTGTCAAACGTGTCTGCAAAGCCCTTCAAGGGAATGTGTTTCACATGTAAAGCTAGATTTGGTTAATTTATCTTTTTATCAATGCAAAGAACAAAAAATCTAATGAAAACAAGCAAGCAAAGCAACGTAAAATGTGCAGTAAATTTATGCATAATCAAAGTAGCATGGTGGATTTAAAGGATTTGCTTGGGCACAGCTATAGGCATGTTCTGGTTTATTTTAGACACTGGATTAAAGCGGTGAAGGAAAGGAAAGCTTACAACTCCATACGCGATGGTGTCGCTGTACATCCTCATCTCGGGGTAGATGTTGACCAGGTACCAGCGGAAAGTCTTGCACTGCAGTCTCTTCCTCAATGCTTTTCTCTCTGAGATGTTTCCAATATCAATCCCTGAGTCCTGGATGAAAAGAAAACATTCATACACACAGACATGGATATGCCCGTACAAGTTCAAACGGTTTGCCAAGAGGCAAATCATGTAACATATTAGTAACAGATATTTTCTACTAATTATGTTTGTGTTTCTTAAAACCGCAAGCCCTTAATTTAGGTTTTTTTCCTTTACTGACATGAAGCAATCTATTAACCAGAACCTCTGACCCAGTCTTATCGTAACACCATGAAAGTAAGTGAGTACATTCGCTTTGGGAGAACATAGATCCCTTCATATACTTTAGAGGCAAAATTACCTCTTTTTCATAAATAATAATAATAATAATAATAATAATAATAATAATAATAATAATAATAATAATAATAATCTGAGTTTATTTGAATCCATCAAAAACAGCAACCTTGAGGTTCTCTGTTGCTGAGTGTCCAATATCACTGGAGCATTGACCATGGCTCCTGCACAATCACTGTACGACCACGATCCTGTCAATATTAACGACCCTACTGAGGGACAGACCATAATGGAGATGCTCCAATGTCCTTTGCAATTTTTGTTTTTTTACAAGTAGGCGCTATGTCAAAGTAACTTTGATATTTTGCTCATCCTCCAGTCCTCAAAATAACAATTGAGGACTCTTTCGAGGCTCTTTAGTTGGAATGAGTGCACTTTAATTAGGCTTAGCATATAATTGCCATGTGCTTTAAGTTGAAAGTGGATTTAGTTGTGGTTTTTATTACTTCTCCTTTTTATTAAAGGATTCAATTTTCATTCTGCAATCGATTGTTGTTCTGTGTTGAGTCAAACTAAAGTGGGTGTAAATGTTGCTGAAAAAGCTTTCTGATGCTCTGAGCTGTTCAAATGTGACCTCACATGGGTGCAAACTTGAGATGAACACTACGGATGTTTGTGCTCTCAATTAACCCAGACGATTTTTGTGTGTAGTTGGTTCATGGGACTGTAGCTGGGGCTAAATTTTATGCTTCTTGAGTGGAGCCTCTGTTATTGACTGTTATTAAATGCCTCGTTATTGACTGAATGAATTGCCTGCAGATGTTCAATTCGTCTATTTATAAAATAGATTTACATAATCAAACAAATTAGGAAGAGGAAAAAAAAACTCAGCCAGAAAACATTTAACTTCCCCTTGAGGGCCTGTGAAATTCAAAACATTGGGAGAATTTTTGATATGACTAAATCCAGCTTAAGATAAAAATAATAATTAAAAAAAAAACAGCACCTATATATTCTAAAAACACAAATAAAATAAATAAATAAATATCAAGATGTCGAGCACAACTAATGCTGGGATAACAAGCATTTGTTTTTAAATATGGATTGCTATTGCCAAATACAATCTTAGATATTCACTAAATTAAAGAACTCTATGTGATTAAAATAAATTAGAAATACCGTGGTTTTATTAAATCAACTTTAGTTGTTGGAATAATATAAATTAGTTTTCAACCAAGTCAAGCTTTAATCCAGTTCCCTTCCCTTGTTCATCTGTCTACGTTTTTTTATCAGCCTCCAGCATTGAGGTCTTTATTGCCTACGTTTAGAACATTTCACTGCATATTAAGCATGTAGTTATTCTGCAGCACGAATCTAATTCAGAGCACTCTGGAAGTGACACGGGGGTCTTTAAGAGGTGTCAGGGGTCTTTTTTAAGAAAACATCTGAAATTGGAAGAGAACTGATAGCTCTCAACCTGTGACCCTCAAAGGATGTGGCAGCAGGAAAGAGTCTGTAACTTATTGCTCCAGTGTTTTTGGTATTTTACTCAACGTATTCATAGATGTAGGTCTATTTTTTAAAACCAAGACTAATTGTTTAGGGTTTCAGAAACATAAAATCTAAAAAATATCAATAGTTTACAAACTAAACGACAGCTGTGACGATACCATTTGATGGCGTTTTGTTTTTAGACATCACAGCTCACACTATAGCCTAGCCGCACAATTTGTTAAGTATTTGACTTTTCAAACCTTTTAGCCAGTTTAGATTTGACATTTGAAAAAATGCATGCGTGCACTGGATGATTATGCTGCCCATAAAAACAGTGAAACGTCATAACAGACATGTGATGAATGCAAAATCTAACACATTCAGGGTTGTTGCTTCTGGTTTTCACAGAAGATAAAATTTCTAGCTGAATTTGGTGTTTTAATAAAATAAACTGATGTAATCCATGTTTTGTCTTCACTGGTACTCTGCCACATTAGCCCTGCTTTGCATTTATTATCTTGGAGAAATTATAATTCTGTCTGTTTTGGAATTATATTAAAGGCTATCTTTAATCTTAGGCTTCATATCATTGTAGATTGAATTACTTTGTGTGTTTTCTACACCAGGAACGTCTCAGGAAATAAGGTAGCCTGCATTTTTTAAAGAGATAACGCCTATTGTGGCAAAGAGAACAAAGAGATTAATATGCAATTAATATGCAATCTTACTTAATCAAGCATATTTTAACCCCCCCCCCCAAAATTTGTAGTAATTCAGAATTATTTGTGGATTTAGAGAATGACTATTTACTCCCCCAGTAATAAATATTGACTACTCCAGGTTGAATCCCACCTCCCCAACCAACAAGATGTCACATTAGAGTAAAATCATTTTATTGCTATTCTCATCCAATATTAAAATCTGGGAAAATTCACCCAGATTGAGCTGCAGCTACTATTTCATTTTCATCCTTTCTGTTCAATATCTCTTATTTTTTAGCATTTAATATGCAACACAAACATCCACAGTTCTGATGCAAAGTTGGACATCATTTAGTAATTTGCAATCTTTTTAGTTTGCAATTTTTCTCGCCTTACAATTCAAATATGACTTTTAGTCATAAATAATGGGAATGAAAACAGTGAAAAATATTTTTTTTGCAAAAGACTCCGTGTTCCTGAGGCACTCCTACAATCTGTAGGGACCACAGCTCATATGTTGAAATATCAATAAAATGAAAAATGAAACCCGATTAACACAATCACTCACCTCAATGGGGACATTCCAAGCCATGTAGACATGACTTTTGAACTCATCCATCCAGACCTCGGCTACCCTGAGGGCGTTTCGCCGAACGTGGGACGTCAGATCCTCTGTGTACGGCTTATGAGCGCGTTCAATGTGGGCTATACGAGCACAGGGCAGGACCTCCACACTGCCACCACACTGCCACACCTGGTATAAAAAGATCATATGAAGAAAAGTCAGTGTAGGGAACTTCAAGATGTTTTTATTTAACACTAATGGAAACTGAAAATTACTAATATGTCTTAAGTTTATGCAAGAACGTTCTAGATTTACTGTTGTTTGTAGAAATATATATATATATATATATTAGACTCAAAACCTGATTGTTGCTTTTTGATGTAAATGCAGTTTAGGGATGTCCTATAACTCAGTATGCCACTCAGTGTCAACAGTGGAAGCATGCCTGGACTGCTTAAAGCACGCACTGGTTGACAAGCAGCTGCCCTTCATCACCTCAGACACCCGCCGTGGGCCTGCCTGTGAAGAGGGACGCTTTGTGCTGGAGAATGTAAATAATCCCAGAGCAGACGAGTAAAAGCCAATACCACTAACTCTTTACATAATAAATCTCTCTGGGACGTTCAGGAAAACAGGGAAGAAATCTCTACAACTTTACACATCTGTGGTGTCTTCCTTCCAATAAGATTTTAAGAAGTTTTTTTTTTTCTTCTTTTTTTGCATATTATGTGAATTAATATGCATAGTATTATGCATTCCTAGTGTGAAAAATGCTCCAGGCACTTTCAATTAATATGCAATCAGACAACAGTTTGGTTGATTATCTTTTTGCAAAACTTAAAATAATTACATTCTTTTCCTTTTTATTACATTGTTAAATACTTCAGCAACCCAGTGAAAAGCATTTAATCACTTTCTAATAGATATTAAAAAACCTTCTTCAAAATATAAATATTAACACTTGGAGTGAGCCAAGTCACATAATTAATTAGGAGGATCACAAAGCTCTTGATTAGTTTATAAAGAATCTAAATGGTCACTTAAAACAGTTCACAAAAAGCTATGAAGAAGTGCTAAAGTGCTTTGATCAGCTCTATCCGGGTTCATCAAGGATGATTTTACTTGTAGTGATGGTAAAGGGTACTCAGAAATCACTTGTGTGTGTTGAGCTCAACACTTCCCCAACGCGACCTCCTATGTTTCAGATGAATACTGTTAATATCATCACTGAGTCTTTTCTGTGTGCAGCAAATTCCTTCCTCTCATTACCGTCCAAAACAAAGTGACAAACAGTATTTAGTGCAAATCAGCATCATCAGAGACAAAGAACAAACATCACATGTGAGGTAAACTGTTGGTTTGATTTGGGGATTTTTCATGAGACACTGGAAAGCCTTTCATGAGTAAAAATAGTCATGAAAGCCGATTCAGTCAGCGAGATTACTTTTCAGACTCTTTACATAATAAATGTAAAGATTAATGTGTATTTATGTTGGCTTGTTGGATTAAAGTAGTAATATCTACCAGCAAGGACAAAATAATACTTTTTGCTAATACTAGTGTTACTGTATTTTTCATACCTTCTTGAAATAAATAAAACCTAATCACCAAACATAATAACTAAAAATCAAATGATTGGACAAGGGTCTCTTTTTTCAGTTTTATGAGCAGTTTTAGGTATAAACCAGTGGTAGAACCAAGTACAGCATTCATAAAGGAAGGTTACTGTATATCTGCTTTTACAGATATTTTAATTATATCTATTTCTAATGAAGCAAACACATTTGTTGATGTTCACACAACACAGGAGATAGTGCTGATGTCCAATTAAATAAGGGCAGAAAATAAAAAGGAAAACAGCACATTCTGATCTCATGCTGGAGGTAGGAGGCAGTCTGTCATTGTATATTTCTCTTTTGCAATTTATTTTTTGTTCTATCAACAATTCAGATGGAAAAATTCAGAGCTGTCGAGAAGGGTGTTTATGCAATGCATTATTTTTTCTCAGGTTATAGTTTATACATGGCTATACGGCTGGAGCTGTAGGGTCACAAGATTGACTACAACAAAAATGACTCAAACAATATATATATTTTTTTTTTTCCAAAACTGAAAGTAAAAAGGAAAATCTGGAGTGAACGACATGGATGCTGCCTTAATAAATCAGAAAACTTTGGATGAGACATATTTTAAAACTATGAAAATCATATTTATTGGTACTACCACTAGTAGGAGTCAGCAACAGATTTCATAACATTGCATAACACTTTTGAGAAGTTTAGTTCAAAAGCTATATCTAAATAGTTTATTGGCCGATGAGATACCAAAGGTCCAAAAATATTGGATTTGAAAAAAGCTCAAGAGATCAAATTGCTTGAAAGGCTTATGCAATCTTTTCCCTAGTTTTAAAGCAACATTTTTATCTTGAAGTATTTTTCCATTTATCACAAGTTGGTAATTTGTATTTTTAATGCAATGGTGCAAAAATTGTCCTTCTATTGTTCTGAATCATATTTCATGTCTGCCTAAGAGCTTTTACTTGATGGATATCCGTGAACTGCCTTCAGTGTTTGTTCCCTAAATTCATTTCAATAATAAAGCATTGCTGTCAAGACAGCAAATCTGAGTCTGTCATAATTTCCACTGACTGCAGTCAAAGCACAGCAGCCTTATATCACCATTCCCAACAGTTGCATTTGAACAATCAAACCCACCATCTAATTTGCATCTTGACTCATGCAATCTGTTTTCCTATGTGCTAGTGAGCGAAAAACAATGCTGCAGCAAAACAATTATAGGACACTTTGCCCATACACAGTCTTCAGTGTGACAATTTTCTCAATTTCCATGCTGTCAAATAGCCGACAAGATTTGTAAACACAATTACAGACACTTGCTTCATGTCAATTAGGGATGGAAGCATATTTCAGCCACACTGTGTTCAATGAAACCACCGCTTTCCCTCCTCCAGCGGGTGTTTGAGTGTGTTTTGTTTCATTAGGAGTCAGGTCCGTCCTCCAAGTCACTCCGACTCCACCGCAATGAGCCAATCTCAATCACAAGAGCAAAAGCACTTCTTTGTAAAAATGTACATAAAACATGGAGAGACACCACACCTTCTGTTCCATCTTCAAGCCATTCTCTCCCACTCCCGTGCAAAAAAAAAGAAACAAACAAAAACAAAAACGTTTTCCCAAATGTATTTTGGTTAGAGAAGTTGTCCCATATCTAATGTCATATCACCATTAGCATTAGTGTGAGAATTTGATCACTACTCTCATCAGAATTTAACAAAGAAAGAAGCAAAACCAGGTGGAGCTGATTCTCCCAAATTTTCTGTTAGCTCCGATTTTTGCTCATTTTTGGTGCCTGGTATCTGCCCTCCCAATACTAAGAGGGTTGTCTTTTTTTCAGCTAATGTAAATTAACATTCAGCCACAAGTAAAATGGGCAGAAAAGCTAGAAAGAATGAAAAACATTCTCTTGCAGTAAGCTTAATGTTCTAGGGGGGTGAAGCTTAGAGGTTCTGATGTGTGATATTATAAGCAATTATAAGCATATTATTAATCCTGATCAGTTATCTATAGTCCTAGGCTGAGAAATCTCTGGTCAGAGACCAGATCACAAATCCCTAATACGTCCTTTTTAAAGTCTGTTTATTTGCTACCCTAAACCAGAGAGAGGGAAAGAAAAGGACAACAGACAGCATAGAGAATGCTAAGTGCTGGATTTGTCTCTTTTGTTAAAAGGAGTAACAAGGTTTGAATTACAAGACATGATCCTAAAATGTCCTTCCCTTCCCCAGAGGCCATCTCTAGGATCGGTTACCAATCTGAAGGCCCAACGCAACAATCTTATCTGTTGAGCAACAGAATAAGAGACAGTGTGTCATAAACTCTATGTTGTAAATCACTGACCGAATCACTGGAGAGTGTGAGGTGGGATTGTGTTAATCAAACCGATCTAAGTCATTCTGTGACAGGAACAGCATGGTGTGCTAAACAGATTTGTCTAAGCAGCATGATACATAGAGAACATCTGCATTCTTATCGCTGAAACGCAGTTCTTGCTTTTTTTCAGCATTTCTTGCACCAACAAAGAAAAATTCAACAAGAATGAAATAAAAATATTTTCCAATATCCCAATGTGAATGTCTGTGAAGCAGAGCTGCCGACTATAAATGACACTGGAAAGGTTCCTTTAAAGGGAGTAACTTTAAATAAACATGTACCAGATTTTTCAATTATTGCATGTAGTTTCCAGGAATATGAGCTGTGTTAATCTGTAAATTGTCAAACTATTTGTTTTTCTTGGCTATCATTGCTTAGTATTGCACTCACTCCATGCTCTTTACACAGGATAGGGTCTTTCCTTCTCCCCAAAAGCAAAAATTGTGCCCAGCACAAGTTCTTGTTCAGTGTTAGTTTGATTATTTTAAATTATTCTGGAGGTCACACACTATCTATTGGCATGTACTATAATTATAAGGTTTGTGCTAAAATATTTATGCAACGTTTTAACAATTTGTAGATTTGCGAAATACTGTGCAACAACTCAGGCATCTGTAGAAAGGGTTAATTATATACTCTGTGACATCTATGTAAAGTTAGTAGTGCAGGTTGCTTTATTAAGACTTGCTGTTTACACTCATGAATTATGAACAATATTCTGGAGAACAGCCTGCTTGGTGCAAACAGCACAAGCCTTTTGAGAATTGGACACTTATATCCTCGATGATACAAAATATGAACACATAAATAAACTCCTCTAAAATTACCCCTAATACTTTATGTAAAAGTAGACAAACCATGTCTGCACATACAGAGCCTGATTGCCTAGAAGCTTCCAGTGAAAGATTTGTGAATGAAGCTAATATTCAAGGTTTTTCTTTCTGGTTCTATAGTGAATCCCAAGTGAGCATTAGTTAAATAGTAGAAACTTCTGTGCAACACTTAATAAGCCCTATTATTTTTATTTTCCATTAGCTATGAAAGTTTTGTCACAATTTTTCTGAAAAACAAAAAAACATCACCACAAAACAATGAATAATAGTCATATATACACACATACTATATATATATATATATATATATATATATATATATATATATATATATATATATATATATATATATACTCAATCAAAGGGACTAACCATGTATGTTGCAAAAACAGTTGTTCATCAATTGTTCATCATTCCTGCAATCACGCACATGATGATTGATTGCAGGAAAAGTGTTTCCCTTGCATAAAATACGTAAGCCGAGAATGTGTGCAAATGTGAACGTTTGTGTTACAAAAGTGGTTTTGCAAATGTGGATGTTTTCATTTAAATTATTTAAAAGCAAAACAACAGAGATATGCTATCTATCCTATTCAAATATGCTTTTTATTTTGAATCCTCGTCAAACTCATCAAACAAGTAGCCTGGATTTCTGATGTGTAAACCGATTTATATAATATCTGTCAAAATTAGGACAGATTCAGTATGAATTCAGGGAAAAACTACCAAGTTATCCTCTAAGCAAAGATGAATTATTTTGAAATCAAATCTAATCTTACTTTATATTTCATAAAAAATCTCTATGGCAGCCAACCCACTACGGCACGTTTCTTTCACTACTTGTCCTCAGAATTTACTGTTTTGTACAAGAATGTAAAGACTTGATTATGTCAAGACTTTTAAATATCTGCTGGATATTTTATAAATTGTTCTGTATACCTGATTAGCCATTATCATACTTTCAGGATATTTAAGTATTAAAAAAGCCTCTCTATGTACAACATTCTACGTAAAAGGACTCAGGTTCCGTTTTCCTAGTACTGATTTGTTAATAATGTAAAACCTTTCAAGACTTCTGATCAAATAAATGAAGATACTAATGAGAAAATTATGAGTGATTCTCAAGTTTCAATAAAGGTTGAGGGAATATAGGTTATCACCCCTCTTCCTCACTTGGGTCTTTAATTAACATAAAAGATTACCCAAACTTTAAATGGTTTAAAGTTTTTAAAATCCACTTACTCACAGCACACATTAACCAAGCATCTGTAGTAACAATGGTAAAACAATTCCAACTGAAGTATATATTTACATGTTTATTTGAAAAGTACATTAAAATATTTGCTATGTCAGAATTTGTCACTCTTTGTACAATGTTTCTAGTTTTAGCGGTTTCGAGCTTTCTTTGGGTTTTTTACTGAATATTGTTTAAAGCTGAAATTGTTGCTGTTGATATTTAAAAGTGAAGAAAAACACAACAAAAATCTCAAATTTGATTCTGGTCCAAATCTTTTGAAATACCTATGGCTCCTCTTCTCTATTACATCTCAAACTATAGAGCAGCAGAGCAATAGAGAGCAGAACGAAAATAAAAAATTTTTAATGTTAAGGTTTTTAGGAGCTCATATGAAATTCAGGTTAATATGCACCAATAAATCCCAAGAAAGCTTCTCCAGCATAACATGCAGCTAAAGTCACAGAAATCTAACTTCAGAGTCCTGCAGCAGATGGTACGGACACTTCTTGGATGACATGGGGAGAAAGTACAGTCTAAATTCACAGGGGTTGTGTGGTAAGATGCTGCCAAGTGTCTTGAAAACTCAATGTGTAAATGTACTTAGAAAGGCTGCTGCTGTGTGAAAGGGAGGAGGGAAAAACTGCAGCAGAGAGACTAATGAAAAACCGAATTAGGCTGGTGAAGAATGTGGATCTTATTTTAAATGCCAATCCATATCTGCATCTTTTTGGGTTTTTTTCTTGATCCCCCTTGAAAATAAATAATGAAGAACAAATGAATAAATAAACAAATGTAAATCATGGAAGACAAGGCTGCAGTATTCCATATGGACAGCAGAGAGAAAATTCACACAGAATTGTTGAATTATGAATAGATCTGTAAATATTGCATTTTAGAGTACTTTAGAGTACTTTGGAAAAATGTTGTTGATTGGTTTATTTAACATAGTTATTGGGGTTGTGTTAACTATTTTCCAACAACCTGTTTCAGTGGTCAAACACTGGGTGACTGATAATTAAATGCCCCAGAATACCTTCATGAAGGTATTCAAAACAAAGGTGGTTTAGATCAGACTAAAACATCCTGTCGTGATTTCCCTCCAGAGGGATTTAAACTCTGGAGGGAAATTGCTCAATTCATATTCAGATATTGTGAATATCTTTGAGCATCTGTGCTGGGAAAATCCCAGGAGACACTGGGTAAGGCGCATCTTCCAAAACAAAAAAACCTTCAAACTGAAATCACATCTTGCTCTTGAATAGAAGCTGCATAAAAATCCCATAACTATTTAAATCTTTACTCATTATTATACACAGGAATCCTTTAAAGTGAAAAGTTTCACACATTTTTAGCCTGTCTTCTATTTCCATCCTAATCCAGTGACAAACCATCAGGGTATTCAAAGAATTCAGAGAAGCCCTAGACTGATGCTCACCTATAATTTAAGAAAGTAAAACCTCTAAGAATTTCTTCAATGACGGCTGCATATCAGAGTTTAGAGTCAGAAAATAAATGAATTAATAAAACAAACAAAAACACAGCCAAACAGTTTTTAAATGTGCCATCTTTAAGCAGATAGTATTTGAGACGGTGCCGCTTTAGGTGTTTGAGAGACAGTTTTCTGGATCGCAGTTAAAATACAATGATCAGTTAAACAAAGTGATTGAAAAACATCAGGTGGAAAATCTCATCAGCAAACAATATTTTGATTTGTAGCCAGTCTTGAAGATTTGTAGCTAATCATTTGATGAATTCTGTAGGAAAAGGTGCGATAAAGACGACATTGATATTGCTGTGGATTAGCTAAACTACAACTGTACAAATAAAAAAGTCTCCCTAAAAATGCTATGTATTATCTGCCCCCTTTTAAACTCAGATTTATCTGTTTGAGCTTACACTGGAGGAACTGAAAGAGTATTTCAGACAAAGCAGGGGAACCAAAGTCACACAAAAATAAGTCTCTTTCTTGTTTTTACACCATGTTCCAAATTGTTATGCAAATTTCATTTTCTGTTGTGCTATTAAATTTATAGATGGTATTGTATGTATGTATGTACGTCAGATCTCTTTGAATCACTATAATTAATTTCAGAGAGCTGGGCTGATCAGTTTGTCTGGTGAGCTCAATTAAAGAAAATCCACTTAGGAAGGATGTTCCACATTATTAAGCAGGCCACAAGTTTCAAGCAATATGGGAAAGAGAAAGGATCTCTGCAGACGAAAATCATCAGATATTGTAGTGTCGTATGACAAGGTATGAAAACATTAGATATTTAACAAAAACTGAAACGTTATCGTACTGTGAAGAGATTTGTGGCTGATTCAGAACAAAGATGGGTTTGTACAGATAAAGGCATAATGAGGAAGGTTTCTGTTAGAAAAACAGAAGCAGCTGTTAAAATGCCTTTACAAAGCAGCAAACAGTTATTTGAAGCTGCTGGTGCCTCTGGAACCTCAAGGTGGAGGATCCTCCAGAGGCTGGTGGTGCATGAACCTACTATTTGGCCACCACTAACCAGTGCTCACAAGCAGAAATGGTCACAGTGGGCCCAGCCATACATGAAGATTAATATTCAAACAGAATTGTTCACTGATGACTGCTGTGCAACCCTGGATGGTCCAGATGGAAGCAGTAGTGGATTGGTGGTGGATGGCCACCATGTCCCAACACAACTGTGACATCAGCAAAGAGGTGGTGGAGTCATGCTTTGGGCCGAAATCATGAGGAGAGAAAGAGAGAGAGAGCTGGTTGGCCCCTTCAGAGTTCCAGAAGGTGTGAAAATGACCTCAGCAAGGTATACAGATTTTCTGACTGATCACTTTCTTTCTTGGTTCAAAAAGAAGAGCCGTGCCTTCAGTCGCAAAATCATCTTCATGCATGACGATGCACCATCTCATGCTGCAAGGAATATCACTGTGTCATTGGCTGCTATGGGCGTAAAAGGGGAGAAACTCATGGTGTGGTCACCATCCTCCTCTAAACTCTGACCCTATTGAGAACCTTTGGAGTTTCCTCAAGCAGAAGATCTGAGGGTGGTGAATGCATTTCATATCAAAACAGCAGCTCTGGGAAGGTTTTCTGACATCCTGCGAAGAAATTCAAGCAGAAACTATCCACAAACTCACAAGTTCAATGGATGCAAAAATTGTGCAGGTGATATCAAAGGGGTCCTATGTTAACATGTAACTCGGTCTGTTAAGATGTTTTTGATTGAAATAGCTTTTGATGTTAGTACATGTGCACCACTTAATGCTGCACATTCAAAGAATGACCGTTTGCAGTTCTTTATAATCCATAAAATGTTTAGAAATTCTGCTGTGCATAATAATTTGGAACAGTGTATTTTGAGTTTTTTATTTTTGAAAAGGATACTGCTCTCATTGGGGAGCTTTGTTCAGTAAAATTTGATTTATACTGTAATAGTTCATGACATGAAAATTATACTGACCATCATTTGCAATGACCATTTAGGAAAATCTGAGAAAATATCACTTCCATAATAATTTGGAACACAGTGTAGATTTATACATTTTCAGAGATTATAATAAGCAACATTTGCAGATTGTTTATTAGTATAAATTCAAAACATTTCTGGGTATATTTTGTGTCATATTCTATGAAACAGTACCTATAGCTCTTTGCAAAGTCAAATACAATTTGAAACGCTATAAAAAATGTAGATGTGGCTTTTTATATTTTATATTTCTTGGTTCCATAAATAAATTCAATAATATAGAAGGTATTATAGCCTATGAAAAAGTCAGTTATGTGAGTTTTGCAGCTGCACCTTGTAATCCTTTGAATGTAAAGAAAATAATTCATAAATCCATTTCGAACTGAGTAATGGGGCTGATCAAATTCAAGTAGACTGCTGCTTGTTAAAATGTAGATTGCCTGTCAATATTGCAGCAAAAAATAACATTTTAAAATGTCACATAGATAAAAAGGAAACCATAAAAATGAGTCTCTTACTGGCTACTGTGAACTATTTTTATTTCCCAGTACTAAATTATGTTTGAATAGTATATTACCAGCAGGAGGCACCTCATGATAGTTTTCCTTTTGTACCAGAGTCCCATCACTATTCACATCACCTGTTAGACAAAAGACTTTCTTATTGATTGAGCTGTTGGTCTGAGATTACATAGTGGGAGACGATGGATTTTCTGCAGTCCAGGGGTCATGAAACTCCATCAGTGCTGTTCTACAATTATAGCATCAGTCTGTGGTCTAACACTTAGTTATTCACATTTAATGATAACCTAAAGCCTTCTTTCTGTGCTCAAAGGAGAAAGTCAAAACATCAATGTAGAGAAATGGTAAAGATGCCCACATTGTTTACTTGAAATTGATTTTCAGTGACAGTAATTATATTTAAGATACTGTAGATGTTAGGTCTGAGTTAACAAATAGTCATATTTTATTCATCTTTTTTATTATGAATACTGAAATTGACAACTTGAGACTTGGACATAAGTGGAGATTGCTGTGGTAAAGTGACGCTTATTGTTATTAACACTGACCAAGCTCTGTCTGTTATGACGGTTATTGTATGAACAATATTATTTACTAAAATCTTTGGATTTAGAGCTAATACTAATTGATTGATGAGTTTTCATCAAAAACATTCAGTGTAAGTCATGACACCATAGTCATGACTATGGTGTTTTGTTTCCATTGCCATAAGTAATGTGCATAAAGCCTGCTAGATAATAGTTGTTCCTAGCTCTCAATGACTCTCATTTTTCAAGAAGACCTCAGAGGGAGATTTGCTTTGCTCTTGTTTTGATGCATTGTCCCAGGTTGTCTTCAAAAGTGCAATGCTCAGGATTCATGGGTGTTTGGGGAATTTTCTTTAATTATAATTTTGCTTCAAGGTCCTGAGGTGATTTTAGATGTATTCTCTACAGACTATGTTGCAGGACCACCTCAGATAAACTTGCATGTTTGGTTTGAGGTACGATTACATTAGGCTTTCAAAGAACAATTTCAGCACATATGGACAGACAGAACTCAAAGCGACATTTCAGATTTATGTTGTAACTGGAACACTGTGGTGCGATTCATCCTGGACACCGATTACATTTACCAGGACTCTATTTCAGGCTACTGCAGCAGGAAGCTATCATCACAATTTTGCTGCATCCACTGGATCAATATCGGTACGTATAAGATGTCCATGTCTTTAGTGAAGATGGACATCACCATGCTTCCAGTATTGCCACTGGGTTTCCTGAAAACAGCTAATAGCTGAGAGACTTTATTGCTCTGGTAACCTCTAAAAGTCTGAAAAATGCTAAGGGCTACAGTTTTCTGTTTTGTGCAATTTACCTTAGCTTGTTTGTGTGCATCCACATGATTGAAGACAAAGAAAAATTGTTCAGTATAATGTACGCTTTGTCCTTAAATTAACCAATCATTAGCATTCTACAACAAAATAAATTATATTTATGAAAAATACTCTTATTTTTATGAAAAGAATGGTAAGTATAACAAAGTTCAGTTGTTTTGGTCATAATATGCCTGTGTGTGCAGTTTTGTAGTAGTCTGTGTATTTGTCAGATGTTTTTTTTTCTTTTCTTTTCATTTTTGTGTTTTTGCCAATAATTGCACAAACATAATAGTTTCTGCAAATTACCTTTTTATGGATATGCTGCAGATTGTTTGTCACAATAATGATTTTAAAACATTTACATGCTCCATAGAAGATACTTGCGGGATCAGGGTAACATCGAGCAAACTTCTGTTTTCTGTTAGCATTTTTAAATTATACATGAAAAGTCAACAAAGTGGAACAAAAACCTACCATGAGCAAGAACTGCAGCTGTGCATTTGCATAGCAATATAAATACACAATATCTAGACGTACGCATGTGTAATCGCAGGAAGTATCAGAAATCTAAATCCCAGACATGCATAAGTTGGAAGATTTAAATAAACTCTGACATGGTTGTGAACCCAACCACTGACACTAACTTTCAGTTGTTAATGACGCCATTGTTTTGGTTAAATGTGCTGACATGCAGACTTAGTCATGAGAGGCATTTCTTTCTGTTTAAGAAAACTAAACAGAGTTATTATGGAAAATTAAATGTTCTTTCAACGGTGAGTGACTACTGAAAACTGGAAAATTCCTTGCAAACCTTCACTATTTCTGCCAGAAGAAAACTGGCCTTATATTTCCCTTAAACTGGATATAATTGTAAGCTGTCCAATTGTGCATGCATGTCCATATTGCCATGCACCCTTTGGGAATGTGCTTTAAATCTCAAAGTCCGTCTTTGAGGAGGCAGAGAAATGGAGAGCATTGCATATTGCCTCAAAATGATGCTGAAAATCTGGTTCATACTTTTGTTACCCCAAGGCTTGGTTACTGCAATGCATTATTACCTGCATGTCCCAAAATCTCTCAAAGAAATCTTCAGCTTATCCAAATTGCAGCAGCTGAAATACTGGCAAAAATGAATAAAAGATGCAATATTTCTGCGACTCACTGTACAATACAGAAGTAATTTAAAATTCTTCTTCGTACCTAGAAAGTGTATAATAACCAGGCTCCATCTCATCATGAAGATCTTATGATTCCCTTTCATCCAATCAGAGCACTGTGCTCTAAGGCTAAAGGACTACTTATGGGTCATAGAGTTTCCACACAGAGCCTGTGGCCATCAGGATCCTGCCTGATTCAACAGTCAGGTGAGGTCTCTATTTTCAAGGTTTTTATTTTTCTTTTTAACCACACAAAACAGCTTGTTTGGCTTTTGGTTAGACAAACAATGTCCAGATAAACAAGGACATTGTTTATCTGGTGAAACTATAACTCTACAACTGGATTTATCTTGTCTAGCATGTAAAAACAGCATAAAATAATCCACAGTATTTCACTAAATACCCCAGAGAAACCTATAAAATTAACAGATATTGGTGTCACAGTATAATGTTTCCACAAAGCGAAAACATAAAAAGAAAACTAGGGCTTATTTTAACCATTTTACCACTGAACCTCATAAAGTTGCAGCCAAGGACTGTAGCTGCTGGCCTTGTTCGAATGCATCTCTGAGGACAGAATGAGAGCCAGTCCTGTGTTGGCAGCCGGTCTGGGGGCCACGACCAGTGTGCTGCATGCGGGCAAACTCTGCTGGTGCGCCACAGCAGTGGTTCCCAACCCTGAACCTCAGAGCACTTTATCCTGAATGATTTAGATACTGCTCCTCTTCAGAATACCTGATTGAGATAAATATTTATAAACAACCTATTTCAGAACCTTTAGGAGGTAAATCAGTAATTTCACTCTGATATGTGAAATTACAAAACACAACAGTAGGCACTAAGAATCAAGGCTTGGACTACCTCTTTCTGGGATTTAAAATCTTGGGTCTAAAATATACAGGCCTAACTTTAAATCTATATTTACCTTAAAGTATGCCTGTTTTTTAACCATATTTTTTACTGTGACCAATTTTGCAGAGTCTTGTAGTCTGACAAAATGTCACTGTGATGTTATACAAAGACAACAATTCTAACCTACCTACATAAATAGCAACTCAGTAAAGCAGTTAGGTTAACTATAGTTTGTAAATGTCAGCACAAAATTAATCCTAACAAAGATTTTGAACTAAAGTGATGTTACAGAACATTTGACGAATGTGTTCTGTTTTAATGCTGTGAACCAAAATCCAAACACTGCAGCTAAATGATTTCTGGGATTAATCTTCCTTCTGTTCTGCTAATTGGATCTCTGTTATTAGCTACGATGGATAAATCCACATTTGGCATCCTGCTCTGAAGTTCCTTTCCACAGTATACTCCTGTAAGAAGAGAAAAAGGCACTCCTCTCTTGCTTTTATTGGAAAGGCTGTTAGCTCATATAATGGTCTTTGTAACTTTGCTGTGAGCTACTATTACCAATCCTCGAGAAGGACAGCTCCTGCTCTGACCCTTCTATGTGTCATACTGCTATAATAAACACACACCGTGTGTTTTTGTGGTGCACAGTCAGAGCTGATGGTGTATAACTTAACAATATGGTGGAAATTATGGAGAGGGAACATCTGTCTGCTCTGTCCAGCATTATAAAATGTAACACAGATTTTAATGCTGACATTAATTCATCATTGGGGGGAAGGTGATTTTTCAGACTTCAGAATCAATCGGTATTGATTTTTTGTTCTTGCTAAAACTACAAAAGTTAGAAGGTATGTTCGGAGTAGCTAAAGGATAATTTTATCTGCGCTGTTGACTATTTTAGAAGTGTTGGGTCAAGTCATTAAAAAATGTGATCTGCAAAGTCAAGATGACTATTTCACTGATTTCTAACAATCTCGCTGAAGAATGATGAGTTACCTTTTATATAATATCTGGGATGATGTCTACCTTGTTACATTTTGCAGGCTGGGGTTTTCTGAAACTGTCCAACAAGCTTTTCTTCTGCAGTAAATATCTATATATGCTAAAATAGATAATGACTAACATAACTCCCCAGCTACATGTGGACAACAACTGCTGGAATATTACAGACATGCATAAGCCTGCATGTGTTCATAGCATTTTGAGATCAAGTGGACAGATTCATTCATGGGCTTGCGGTTGCCATGACAGCATTGTAGGTGGAAATAATGGAGCAGTATATTGGAAAAAAAAGTTTTTTTTGAGAGATATCTGACCACAGATTTGGGAAAGCTTTTTAATTCCTGATGCTCAAAAGGGATAAATGATCAAAATTTGTATTCCCTTTAAATCTGGTATTTCTTTAAAAAGCAGTGTGCTGCTCAAGATTTGATTCCTTGTCTGTTGTGTGCTTTTTACCACCTTCTCAATGGGGTTCTTACTGTCATTGTTGCACAGACTCAGCATTCTCACTAAAATCGGGGCTGCATTCAGTTGCAACACAAAGACACATAAAGGATTCTTGTAGACAGGAACAGAAGATGAAATTTATGTCACAGGAGCTTTGTGGATAAGCCAAAGATCAAGCCAGCGGCGTGAATCCCTCCTAAAATTGATTCGGACTCAGAGGCAGAGATATTTTTTGACAAACTAAAGTGTTTTCAACTAGTTTTAGAATTTAGAAATGCCCAGCAATTACTGCACCACTTTGTAAAAAGCTCTATTAGCACCAATTGTTTAACACACTTTAACACCACCAAAATACTGCTTTGAATACACATGCCACACATTTATGTCAAATACCATGCATCGGTATGGTTTTATGAGAAAAGGTGAACTCTGGAGCTTTCCCCTTTACAGCCACTATAATATTTTTCCCTCACATTTCCTGAATAAACAATGGACTTCATGGCCAGAGGCATTACTCACCCTGATGCCCAGCTCCACATTTTCTCCCCCATACACCTCCATGCCTTCATCCAGCAGACCAATCTCCTCAAAGTACAGTCTGTCCACCACAAAGCAGCCAATCAGAGCCGGGCTCCTGAAACATTTACAATGAAGATCAGTTTTGTTCGATGGTTCCCATACTGACAGTAAGGACCCAAAAAATATATATAAAATAATGTTAAAGATCACAATCTAGTATTTTTTGATTACTGACATTTAGTAGTGTAATATAACTGTGCAGCTGGATTATTTTACTTACTGGATTGGGGCACTTTTGTTGCCCCTGTGCCACCAGGTCTTGGGTGGATTGAGGTAGCGGCACCAGAGTTCCCAGTCAAAGCCCTGGGCGGACAGTGGGTACTCTTCAATCTCAAACGTGTCATACTTGATGTTGTCAAATGATGGGGAGATTATACGTGTTCTGTCCTCTTTAATTCTCAGCAGTATTGGTTCAGCCCTGATAACATGGAGAAAGATTTTAATTTCATCATTTGCATTTACTTTGACAAACTTACTCTCCATAGAACATGTTTTAAAAATGATTTCAAAATAAAATCAGAAAAAAAACTTAAAACTACTTAAAACAAATTCAATTTTATTCATAAAAATTTTTGTCAGTAAAATATATTTATGTAAATATGCTAGAATTAGATCAAAAAGCTACTTAACATATTTATTCCCCAGTAGTTCCAAGGTTGGAGTCCACACACCTTTGAGGTGGCTATGTTGCTAACACTAATGGGTCACCTCTTCAAATCACTTAAAACAGTGATATGACCACAAGTGCATAAAATCCAGCAAAAAAGATATCTTCTATAAAAATTTATGAGATAAATTCAGGAGCTAAATTCCACTGTCGAACCAGGACAGGATCCCACCTGTGCAAGTTCAGTCAAGAAATCTCTTCACAACTAGATAATGTCGATATGTTAGTAGTATTATAACAAAGAAGATACAGTTGTGAATGAAAGCAAGTCAGCCACAAAGTGGAGAGACAGAGGGATCAGCAGATGCTGAGGTAAATAGTGCACAGAGGCTTTCAGCTATCTGCAGAATCAATAGCTTCAAATTAGTTCAGGAACAGTACATGAAGAGGCTGGTGTGTTTCCATGACTGAGAACTTGTATCCAAGTCTTTCATCAACAAGTGCAAGGCAAAGGGTCGGCTGAAGGTATCAAGACTGCCACCACAGGACTCTATAGCCAGTGAAAACGCTCGCTTTGTCTTCTCATTGAATTGCAAAATGAACGGCATTTGCCTGACTGCGTGGTGTAAAGTGTGAAGTTTGGTGCAGAGCAGACTGTAGTGTGGGACAGTTTTTCAAGAGTTGAGCTTGTGAATAAACCGTGAACCATTACCAAGATATTTTGGCTAATTTATGTTACAATTGATAGATGCTCTACTGGAACAGTGATCAAAAATACCCATAACTTCTAAACCTTGTAGAAAACATTTGCAATCCCTTTGCAGTTGAATTTGTTGCAACTACAAAGGGTGGGCAAGTGTTATGTTAAAGCCTTCGTAACAAAACTGGGATGTTATTAAAGTTAACGTGCGCGTAAAAGCAAGTCATCCAATACGTTTCGCATTATACTATACGTTATATAGTATAATAACGTATAGTATATATGTTATTATACATGTACACATGTATTTATAACGTATACACGTTATAAATACATGTTGAATACCTATTCTTTTCTTTCATGCTTGCACAATTTGTAGATTTGAAAGAGAAAACAATGCAACAGATACATTACAGAAAATTACAAAATTTGTATTGGTGTGAACAATTTATTTATTAGCCATGCAACACACACACAACTAACAACTTTTACAGTGAACCATTAGTATTAAAGCACTTCAGAAAACAAGCCACTTATGTCTGCATTTTTTTTTATTGTAATGTAAAGAACTAAAAGAATATTAATGTTGTCCAAAGAATATTATCGATAGATTGACATTTTAGGTTAAATTATTCATTTCTGCCACAGTGATGGGTTTAAAACATATTGTGCTGAGTAATATCTTTTTTAAGCAACACTTGTAGGTATTGAGGAACTGTCCAAACCATTTGCAGTTTCTTTTATTGTAAAATGTTTTTCTCCTAATTTCCTAATGTCAAATTTCAGCTCCTGAGTATTTAGGGGTCTCCTATGTCATATCTATTAATCACAAAAACATTCTCAACAGAATAAAATGCTATAACAGCTTTTATTTTAAAGAAATGCAAATGTATTTGATATTGTCATTGTAAATAATATAAAACCTCTCCTAAATAAATGTAAAAATCAGAACAGGTTCAAAGTAACAACTGCATATTATAATAGAAGGAACCAAGTCTCGCTTTTCAGAGGAAATGTTCCAGCAAGTTTAACAGAAACACTTGAATTACAAATGAGAGACAGAAAAGTGCATCAGTTCAAATAAGCACAACATCAGGCTGAAACCTGTTTGTTTTGTGAAGGATAAACACCTTTCTGTTGTAATGATCAGAAAAAACAGAGTTGGACAGTCTAAACCTGGTTTCAGTTTTTCTGTGTTTGTCTGAGAAAATGCTATCTGTATGCCAGAGATTCAAAACAGTTTCCACAAATCTAATTTCTTGTCTCAAACTGACATACAACTTTGAGCAAGATAGTATTCATGCATTTTATACATACCATTGTTTTAAACCCATGTTTACATAGTAAGAAGCCATAACTAACAGTGACATCAGTCAGTGTCATAATCCTTTTTTTAATCAGACTGCTTTAAAAACATGCATATGAATGTAAAGTATGAAGAATGGGTTAGCTGCATGGAACTTCACTGAAAACCTATTCTTGATAATTACCTGCTCAACGGTTTCACCTGCATTTTGTTTTATTTTAATAGTTTATACGTTTGGTTGAAGGTTTGTGCAAAGCACAAATTGGCTTAAAGTGTGTGTGTGCAAGTTTAATAGTGTGTGTCATAATAGTGTAAAATAAACATACATATTGAGAACATTATGGATACTAAGAGTTATAGTTAATAGCATACCTGTTAATGTAATAAATACCCTGTAAATACAGACATATTTTAGTTATTGGGTTGCTTGAGAAATTAAAGGAGAAATTAAATTTCTCAGTGATACAATTACTTATCAGTTATTACCTGTTGTTACATTTTACATACAATGTTAACTTTTTAGCATACCGTTAATCTACTCACGATTTAATGAAACATGATGCATTATTCTAAATTTCCAGAATAAAATGACTTTAAATGACTGAAGGACTTGTGCCTACCTGTTAAACCTAGCTAATATCACTTCACGCTGCACTTGTGAGTGACTCACCAGCCGACATTGAACTCAACGTGGGCATCAAATAGGGCAACAACTGGGGCAGTGGCAGCCCTCCATCCACTCACTCTGGACCGGATCAGCCCCTCCTGCCTGGTGTGCCGCACTATCTTTATGAATCCTGGACGCTGACTGTTTGTTTCCGACACAAAGTCCTGCAGTTTTTCCTTGAGCTCATCTGCAAACAAATCAAAGAGACAGAATGTATTTTGCATCAATATCAGCAGAGCTTTTGAAGATTCCCTTCAGGATTAGGTGAGTAAAGTGAGAGTTGCCTCAAGCAAACCACCCACAAGACATCATCATGTTCTCCTCCAGTGGGCAGTTTTTCAATGGGCAGAGGCCAAGGGCACTCATGCTTCATTGCTTTGATCAGTGGACCAAACAGGGAGCAGCTTGAGCAGACTGCTGACTTCCATGGGGTTTAACGGCCATAACAGGGCCTCTGCAATATTGAGTGTCATCCTGCAATCCTTTTCAACACATGGCAGATGTCCATATTAAAAGTTTATCTTCATTATAACCTGACTCATGCACAGTTTGATGAATCATACCCTGCAAGATGAGGTCATACTGAGTGTTAGTAGAGCAAAATCATCATTTCTGGGGGGTTTTCTTGGAAGTGTAATTAACTACAATACTGGATTAAACTTTGTATTTTATTTGGTATTAATACATATCAGGATTGTTCCGGACATATCATTAGCTGAACATTTGTAGATAATTGAAGGCTGTTTTGTGTGTATAACCTACTACCAGTTAGCTTATTTGAATGGATTTGTGGGTTTGTGGATGCATGTTTGTGCCAGTGAAGGGGGTGTGTGTATGAACTTGTCACCTGATGTTGCAAAGTTGCTATAGCGGTGAGAAGGGCAGGAAACCTGCAGCACTCATTACCCAAGAGCAGCGAAGAGCAGGTAGCCTCCAGTCAAAAATGCAACAGCAGCCCCAGTCAGACACACACCAGGCACCCCACAAAACAGCCTTAAATAGTGATACTTTTGCAGTGAAGCACAGCATCAGCATCCCTCAGGCTAAAGAGGCACTGGGAGTGAAGCAGGTCACCGAACTTTCCAACCATGTCCCGTATGCAAAGAAAGCCCAGACCCAGTCATCTGGGCAGCCAGGCATCTGCACAAGCCTCCGGCAGCAAGACTGCCCACCACGCACCAAAGAGGAGAGAGACCATCACACAGCAGCTGTGGGTAGTGAAGAGAGGGACATCACAAAGCCATACCTACTTCCTGAGTTAGAACCCAGAGAGGAAGGAGAAGTATATGTTGCTTTTAATGGCCTCCTGTTTTGAATAGTGTGTGCATATTAGGATCAAGGGTGTAGGATTTAGTGTTCTCCTGTGTACCGTCATGACAAAATTAATTTCTTTTTTAATATTTAAGAGTCAACCAACCATCTTGAAATAAAATGTCAGTGTTTTATGAGTGATTCCACATCATTTGCTGAATTAATGAAAAAGTATGGCAAGACTTCAGTTTCATTAACATTTTTAAGGACCCGGCACCCCAAGATGAGACATCATCTCACAATGAACATAATGAGATTACTTTCGTGTTATTCTAGAGTCTCTATTACAATATTTAAAATTTAGCAGTGATGCATGGATCACTGCTACTGATCCATGCAGTACCCATCCTGGAGAATTAGTTTTTTAGCAATTCCCAAAAAACATCAATAACAATCAGGTTTATCTGGGGACCTGACTGTATGTTTCAGTGTCAAATAAGTCAGATGTTTTTCAATAGCATCATGTCATCCTGTGCTATTAAAAGAAAGGCAGAAAGAGTGAGTGCAAAGTTCTCTGACGGTCCCAGTAAATTGTCTCCTCTTGCTTAATCACTAATGAGATAGACTCTATAGGTGTTGCATTACAATTTTACAAGTTATAAAACCGATTATGTCTGTGTCTAGACTTAGCTGGGTGAATTAATACATGTTTACTGCTTTTAAGAAGGAATGATTCATGGATAAATAGCAGAGACATTAGGTTGTTTTTCTCTTTTCTGTGCCTGCTGGTTCTCAGCAGGGGTAGGTGTTTTCTCCAACAGACAGAAAGTAACTTCCAGCAGCATATCTTTCCACTTTCTATTTTTCTAATGTGCACAGCATGAAACAGGTAACTATTATGTTTGTTCATTATGGGATGGTCAGGTTTGTGTTCTCGTAGACTTAATCAACCAGTGGTAAATCAACTTATGTTTTACAACACTTATCAGAAAAATTAGCTCCTGAAGTCATTTACCTTGGTCTTCTAAAATTAGCTGAAGGAAGCTGCAGAGATTTGTGTGAAAAGGCTGCTGCAACAGATTTAATAACTTTTAATTCATCAATAATTAAGACATCCTAATGTGTTGGGAATTGAAAAATAAGAGTGATGTGGCGTTATGCCTCATAACAAATCACAATAAAGCACACACCATTACGCCAGCAATGGCTGATGGCTACCGCTCATCAATCTTTCAGGACTGAAATCCCGCTGAAGCTCCGCCGGAGTTACACTGAAGTTACACAAAAAGCAAGCGGGTTTTCAAGCATAACTGTGCAGTCATGAAATAAATCCAGCAGCTTATGATTGTAAATCTAGCTGAAATGTTATCTAAGAAGATAATGAGCAAAGTTAATGGTAAGTGAAGAAAATTAACATTTTTTGGGTCAGATCAGTCTTGCCTTAAGTCACACATAACACAGTAACAAACCACATCAATACTGATTTAGATTCTTGCAAAATATAGAAAGCAGGGGATATTTTAACAATTAGGTTAATACCCATGTTTTGTAACATAATTTACAACCATTTTATAATTGTCTGATTATGCTCATGGAAGTCTCACCTGAAATAAAATTTTTGTTTTCATGCATTCATGCATGTTCCTTTGCAAGCATCATCTATCACCGCACAGCAGATGGCAGATCGGCATGGTTACAGGTCTCACACTTGCTTTTTAGTTTGAGCTGCAACACTTGCTTGGCAGCGTCTCAGTACACAAGTCCATCACAGCAAAATTTATGTCTGAAACATCCAGCAGGTACTGGCTCTTCCTCAGCAATCAAACCCACGGCCCACTGGCAGTTTGTTAAAAAACAGTGTGAGTGAACCACCAGCATGAAGTTTGGCTTTGCTAGTTTTGGCTGATATCATCACAGCTTTGTGTACCCTCCAGCTTGCATTAGCTGGTTTGGGAACAACATTGTGCAAGATATCCAACAGTGACTGGAACTTCTCTGCACATCTTAGGCTGCTGAATAAATTCACATTAGATTACTGCTCTCACAGCAAAGCACGTTGCAATGGAAAACAAGTTTCAGGTTCTTCCCGGCAGTCAGCATAATCCATTAAGGAAACAAAAAATGTTAACATTTTGAACAGGACTAATATAAAATTAATATTATCACCTATGTTCTCATCCCAGATCAGTCTATTTTTAAGTGCAATAAATTGGCAAAGTTAAAGTGTTAATTAAGAGCATCAACCTTACTGTCTCCTAAGGCTGCTTAAAAAAACTAAAATGACTTAAAACACATTCATTGGAAGCAGTGGCTGCCTATCAATCTGTTCTGGTCTCTGATCTACCTTATCTGGTGCAGAAACATGGCACTGAAGCAAAGAGGAGCCGCACCATCTGGAGGTATAAAATTTTAACTTGCATATGATGCAACATGTACTAGTCCTTAAACCTGATGTGATTCCATTCATATTTTATTGTAATATAAAATAACAATTGAACATCAATGCTTCAATGAAAGTGAAGTCAGTTTCTTGATGCAGTATAGCAAAATTATAATCTTTAAAACATAACTGATTTCAAACAGTTTAAGTTAAAAAAAAATCCTCAAAAGCATACTTAGAACAATTTAAATAATATCATAGCACTGCATAAGGATTTAACATAATATTTTACTGAGGTAATTCAGTGTGAAAACAAAATTTAACTTCCAGCAATTATTCAACTTTTTCAACCAATTTGACATCCTGATGGCTTGTGAAACCAAGCTACTATTGAATCTGCTGTTAGTTTTGGTAGCACAAATGTCAGCATCACATTACATGAAAAGTTAAACAAAAATCGACAAACTTTTACTAAAGAAAAAAAAACACAAAAAATGAATAAATAAAAAAAAAACTTTATGGTTAAAAAAATCAAATAAATTTAATGATGTTTGACAGAAACTGGATGCAAATCAGAAATTGTTCCCGGAGTGCAATAAACCTCTGGCGTTCCCTCCCTGTAACTGTTTCTTCACTATTAGGGGGTCAGGGAAGAACAAACCTCCTGGAGCTGTGAAATCACTCACAGCTGAGTCACCAGCACTGGCAAGAAACCAAGACATCACTGACTGATCAGAGCGTCTATCCTCATTTACACTCTAACTGGGTACAAAGGTCTTGGTATTATAAGATATAAAGTAATTTCACTTCCAACAGTTGAAGAAAAATCCACAGAAAAGCCACACCAGGCTGTAAGCCGCATGGTGGGAAAAAAGTAGCAGCTTATAGTTCAAAAAAGTTGATCACCTGAAAGACAACTTGGTAATAAATGTAACAAGGTCAGGTTGTTCTGGGTCGCTACTGATTCTGTAGTGACATTTTTCATATTTTCCATCTGTGTGAAGAGATTTTCTCTGAATCTTTTACATTACCTTTAAAGATGGAATCATTGTCTTCTGTCAAGATTGTTTAATAGGTGAGATGATTTTTATTATTGTCTTCTGTACTGATCGTTTAATAGATAAGCCCCCCTTCTTCAGTTTTCTTCCAAATTTGACCGGGAGTTCACCAGTCGGGAGTTTTCAAGTCACAGCTTGGGGCACTATCCAATTACAAAAGAATCAGCTAGGTCAATTTGCCATTTTCTCCCTTGATGGCTATGTATGTTCTCCCGCATGCTAATGTCTTCTGGAGCTGAACTGTGACAACGCCAGGTGACTAATGTGAACAAGCGGGAGGCTGAGAGGTTTGGTGTGGACCCCTTCAAGAATCTCAGCAGAGTCAGGGGTCAACAGCCTGACAACATTTAGAGCTCAGTCTTGGTTGAAATGATAGCACCAGGCCTATCGGACGCAGTGTGACAGAGTGCTCAAACAAACAGAGTGAAATGCCATCAGCAAAATGTCGCAGTGTCACTTGGGACTCTGAAGAAGGTGAAGACGACAACTCTTCAGCTCGCGGTTATGTACTGAAATACGAATGTTCATTGCTCGTGATGTGGTAATCTGTCTGTGCTGGAAGGAGAATAGGGGTTGCGGAAACTTTTAGGTTTTCACATTTACATTTTTTAATAGACATCTTAAACTTTCTAGTCAAATATAGCCAGAGGGAGCACGACCATACTTATTCCAGGGTGTTACATTAACAAAATTGATTTAAATTCAGTTTCAGGAGCCTCCAGGACATGCCACATTTTGGTCGACTGACTTTGCCAAACAGTTTTTCCCACGTTGATAATCTAATTCCTTGTTGAAAGCAGCAGAGCCAATTAAAAAGCATAAAACTTATAAATGACTTTGGAACTCCGTCATTACCATTTTTAATATTGGCTTTCTGCCTCTACAATATAGTCCTGTAGAGCAAACTACCAGCTCCACCTTTCATATATAACTACAGGTCGATTTTTTCCCCTGTACGTGGTACACTCTAACCTGACTTCTCAAGATACACTGACTATGTTTCTAAGTCAACAATCCTTACAAGACATGCAGCGAATGCAGATGAAAGAATTAAGCTTAGAAATTAAGACAAGGCTCATTGCAAACACCTCATCACCTTGCTGGATTGTTGCGTGCCTCTGGGCCAATTTCCTGGCTCTGCAGCTAATTAGTGTTATTCATCCATCGGCTCAACCCAGCGAACACAGCCCCCTAATTAACATTAAGAGAGCCTGGAGACCATCAGAGGAGCAACGGACATCACAGATTTCTCTAAACATGTAAATGCTGATTTCTGAATTACCAAGGTGTTCCTGAAATTTGCATTCTCCTCTCGGGATATTTTACATACATGAATGGTTAATATCAAGTGATTTCACCAGAAGATTTAATTTTTAGATGGCAAAATGTATTTTGACTTTGAATATGAGGCTAGTGTCATCACTTGAGAGACATTCGGACCATCAGCTGCTTAAGAAGTTTTTAAACTAGAAGCTTTCACTTTGAGACAATTGAATCAAAGGAAGTACTCCTGCACAAAACCTTTCAGTTATTTATTTTTATCTAAAAATGTTAGTTTGATGTATTGAACAAAGATATTTCATTATAAAAAAAACAAATCCAAAACATTTGGAGCTGTAATTGCAGCAAAAGTTAATTCAATCCATCAAAACAGAGGGCAGAATACATTTTAGATTTTTTTTTTTTTTTGGCAAAAAAAAAAAAGTTGACTACCATTAATCTGTTTTCTTACAGTTTGAGCTGGACTATCTAAAAAACACAAATAAAAAGTGACATTTTTAGGTGTAAAGTGACAAAAGTCCAAGGGTCCTCTCAATGTATTCACAAGATTCTACCTGCCTGGTTCGGAGCAGATTTATTGTTTAATGGACATTTGTGTTAAAACATGCCAGTATTTTGACAGAGTGTCACAGGAAGTTTGAGAAAAGTTGGCAAAGAGCACTGCATTATTTTGTTGCCACAATCAAAAATGTGAAAACACAAACTTTTTTGGTTTAAACTTTAAGACAGCAAGTTGCTCTTTATATGCTTCAACTTTATAAAGTTCTTTCCAAACTTCTGTGGACAGCTCACTAGTGTCAGTCATCATAACACCACTGTCATCCCTCAACAGCTCATCTCCTGGGACATTTCAGAGCGAGACATCAATTACATGTGAGACGCATGCTTGTCTTTGTTGGCATCAGGGTTTATTGTGAGGAGGGAAGGACTAAGGTGCAGACCCACATCAGAAATTGACAGACTAAAACTGGAAGAAATGTTGACTTACTCTGCACAACCAGCCAATATCATCATAAAAAACCCATAAGCAAGGTAAAAAGAAATGCAAAAAAAAAAAAAAAAAAAAAAAAAAAAATATATATATATATATATATATATATATATATATATATATATATAATATATATATAGTAAACAGAACCTTATTTTTGCCACTAAATGTTTATTATTAATTTGATTGTAGATCCTAGTTCAAATATTGTTAGCTAAAATCAAAACAAGCAAACCCACACTAAAATATATATCAATTAATGTGTTTCCATCTTGTTTTAACTTAATTATAAAATGCAGAAAAAACACTGACCATAAAAAATGTGTTGCAGGTTTCTTTCGAAGTAGCAGAAGATGGTGAATTATAAGAACATTGACATATAGGCATCAAAGAGCAGGTCAATAACATGTTTTGATTCTTACTGAGCTCAAATGAAGAATCACATCAAAAAGTGTTGTTTGTTGATGGGTTCTGCAGACTGAAAAAAGTATTTATGGTCCATTTAAGCCTCATCAGAATTTCCAACCTTTGATGTACTATTAACCAAACACATTCAGGGAATAGCTGAACTATTTCAATCACTGACCGATTGATCAGTGCATTTCTAATCATGTGACAAAGCCAGACATGCACAACATATTGAGTCATAATCATCATAGCAAAATCAATATTACCAAGATCAAAAAAACTAATGCGCTTTGAATTTCCACACTACATTCCTATAATACATCGGTCAGATTGGATGCTCTGAAACACCTTTGATTTGCACCATATAAATAATTTTAGAGGTTGAAAGGCAACATTGTAAATTTTAACTATGGAACAGAGACAAAAGAAAAATGTGGAATAGTTGTAATTGATATCATCACAAAATTCAGCAACAGTCTCATAACTTTATGTTTTTCTCATACTGTAAAAACTAGCCCAAGTTCCTGTTGCCAAACATTAATCATAAGTACATTTATGATTCAAGTTCTGTTAAGGTCTTTAAGCTTAACATCTTATGTAGTTGATCTTTTTAAAAACTTTTTATGAAAGGTAATAACATGCAATTTATAGAGTAAATTAACAATATTTTATTATATTTAATAAAAAAAATTATGGTTCTGAGAGAGATTCTTAGTATATTGTTAAAGATTTACTGTATTTACCACAAAACTGTTCTCTTAGCTTAGACTTGCCAACATTTTACTTATTATTTTTTTAAAGCATTTTAGTCCTTTAAAATGTGTGGCAAACAACTATAATACATTTTTGTGTAGACTGTATTGGCTTCTTATCACTAAACCCACAAAACTCAAAAGCTTTGAGTCCAAGTGCACAGTGTAAACTTACACAACACAGTGAATGCACTGGTATGTATGCTGTTTATCAGATGTTAATCTCAGTGGCTTTGGAAGTATGTGCAGGTTGAGTAACTGTGTATAAACAGGTTGTTATCGTACAGCAGCCTATAAAAAAAAAGTACTGAAGCATTCAGAGTATCTTCTCTATGACAGACTGGTGCACACTGCTTTCACGTGCTGATAAAGCCAAAGCTGCAAAGTGCCTGTCACACCTGCATTTTCAACTCAGCTAAAGCTTTCAAAAATAACTTTAAAGATGGAGCTTTGCTGTCAGCTGTGAGGTGTTTGGGGGAGTGAGATTTTTTTCTTTACCGTTATTGCTGTTGTCGTCCACTAGGATAATCTCTTTAAGAAGGTGGGATGGTGTCCTGTTGATGGCAGAGTGGATGGATCGCAGGATGACTGACAAGGCTTCATTCACAAATATGAACACAATGCTCACTTGAGGAAGGTTCAGAGGATAAGTGATGTTTCTGCACCTGAGGAAGACAGATAAAAGTCCTGCTAAGTGAAGCTACAGATACTCAAACAAACAAAGACCCAAAAACCCAAATTCATGCAGGAGTTGTATGTTAATGTTGAGTCGTTGTAGGATGCTGGATTCAGATCCAATGTAAGTCAACCATTTGTAGCGATCTACAGAAACCCCATGTTCATGAACATGAACCATGTGGGGGTATAGTCATCTTAGGTAATGGACGTTTGAGCTGCAATGAAGGAATTGTTGTTTTTTGTCTGTTTTTTAACCTGCCTGGATGTTCATTGTAAATTTGCAGCACAGCTTCTGCAACTTTTTTTTACCTGAACTGAATACAATAAACACCATCTGATGTGAACTATGGCGCTGGCGTATCTTTTTTTTTTTTTTTGTCTACGTTATAACAGAGCCCCACCCGTTTACCTTCAGTTGTTATAAACATGACTTATAAGAAATTTGACTTTACAATTTGACATATTGAAATCTGTCTCTTTCAGAAGCTCCTGCTCCTTCTGACACTCCCCCTTCAGCACCTCATCACAACAATGGTCTTCCATTGTGCAGCTTACAACCATTTTTAGGAGTGTTGGACTGAGAAGGATTTCGTATGATTCAGCTGATGCGCAGTTCCACCAGGTGTTTGCTAATTGCTGCTAGTCTGGTGGAACTGAGCAGGGAATTTCTGGGAGCTCAGTCGAAGCTGGGCTGCAGACTGAAGATCGAAGGAGGTAATGTTTTGTGGAAACAAGCGTGTAGACACCCCTGAATGGCTGCCACAGGAGAGTCAAGGATTTCTCAAACAGGCCTGAAAGAATCAAGGTAACATTCCAGGTATGTTTGTGATGAAGAAATAACATTACTATATTTCAAAGCTCAAAAAATATATTTTGCATAATCCCTCACCCCTTTAAGCTACTATCATATAACTGAACTAGAATTATGTTAAATAAACGGATCTGTATGGGTAGAAACAAATATTTATACTGAGGTCTGGAGTGAAATCAGCTCTCTCATGCTCTCTTATAAAAATAAATGACAATATGTTCATATTTTTTATGTTTTCCATCCATCCATAAACACACTTTTTCATTTTTAATTTGAAATATATACATAATATTTCTGCAAGACCTTCCTTATAGCTGTAAACAACAGGAGTAGTAGTCTTATGTTAAATCTTGTAATAATGTCTTGGCATGAGCTTTTCGTTTAAATGTAGAGAATGAATTGTGGTGTAATTGGGATATCTAATTCATTACCATCTAGTGTGTTAAATGTCACACTGCTGTTCATGAATCTTCTCCTCTGCTCCCTGTTGGATTCACATAATGTTATGGCTGGGGCACTTAAAATGTGAAACAAAGATGCAAACTATGTATGAGCAACGTCTTAACCTGCAACAGTTTTGAATGTGCACAGAGACAGTATTAATGGAACCTGCTCCTGTAAGAGTTGTGGCGAAAACTGTGTCACAGTCACCATGTTGTGGTATCAACAGTTTTCACTTTGTATAAATATGATGCTTTAAGCCTAATCAAAAGTCAAATTTAAACTATAGGGACGTCCTTCAGGGATGAGGGAATTCTGCAGAGTCTATTTAATAAAAACCTTAATTTCCGCCAAAGGACCTAGGGTCTAAACAAAACACCAGGGACTTTAATCCTTTTATAGCTAGAAGGTCCAATAACGTTTTTTTTCTTATTATGGCTGTACTTAAACCTCCTGTTATATTTCCGGTCAATTTGTAACCATAATGAGCATTAAAATTAGTTATTTTACATAGTTGCAATCCTCTATACATCTATTTAGTACAGAGATACTGTTTAGGTCAATTTGACCTGTCCGTCAAATTAAGGGTCATAAACGTTTCATTTTACTTGTTTCCAACTGGGAGGCTAATTTAACCTCATGCAGTCACACAAACGCACACCTTCTCCCTTTTCTCTTTACCACACTAGTAAATTGTGAGAAGGCAGGTGTTGTGAAGGCTTCTGTTTCCATGGGGAAACTTGATCCATGTTACGTGGAATCTCAGCAGAGGAGAGGGTAAGCACATAAATATTCTCTGCATGCAAGTCCTACAACATTACACACTGTATGATACACACTGTTTTTATATTTTCAAGAAAGAACCAGCAGAAATAAAAAGGTGAAGCCCTAGAGGTGCTGGGACTTATCTTCACTCTCATGGCAGTGAGATACAGAAGGATGCGTCTGAAGTGTGAGCAGCCATGAGCACTGAGGTCAACTCTAAGTCTGATGATTGTGATTATGAGACAAATGATGAAAATATTAGTCATGTTCCTCCAAGCAAAATATCTGTCAAATGGTGAAAGGCAGTGCTTTTGACCTCTAAGAAAACTGCAGAAAATATAATGGACTGTGCCACTAGTATGGTAGTTGCTTGTGTTAAAGACATCTACTTTTGAGTTACTCTTGCCTAATTCAATGCAAAAAATCTTTCTTCAAATGACTCAATTAGAAAGAAGGTGTGTTTTAGGGGAGAAGTAGAAGGAACTGAATAAAATGCATTTTTATACATATTTGGGTGACGGCCCTCATTCTCGCAATATACTGCATGCCTTTCAAATAACTAAATATGGCATAAAAATCTGTGCAGCAAAGACAAGCTATGCATGGAAGATCTACCTTGCAAAGCCAACTTTAGGAGATGCAGAGAAGTATCAATGTACAAGAGTTGTAATTGATATGGCAAATGGTCTCACTGGGGGTCCAACATAACCTGTGACAATTTCTTCACATTGCCCTAAAAATGGAAAAAAATGTTGTCTTTGTGAGCACTTTGCACTAAAGTAATTAAATCAGTACTTGAAAGGTCCAGAAACCAAGAATGGATTTTTTGCAGCAAAAAAATATAATTTTCATGTAAAATCACTGACTTTTCTGTGTAAGCTTTCCTAGTGGACATTAAAAAACATAAAATAGTTGCATTTTTATGAAAAATGAGTGAATTATCCTCATCCATCCTTTATATTTTTAGATTATAAATATGGATTGAAATCATTAGTAATGGACTTAATGATCAAATACACAAAATGTTTTGGATGAAAATTTTGGATTCTGCTCCGACTGCATTTAAAAAAAAAAGCCCATGGTCAAATTGACCTGGGAACATTATTGCTGCACCTCAGAAATGAGCATAATAGGAGGGTTAATAATCCCTTTCTCTTTTGCATTTTCTTCACAAAAGCTTTTACAATGTCTAAATAGCAGAGGAACTCTAATGAGTATGAACAACATATGCAAAAAGGATGAGTGCAATAGGATCGCTGGTAATAAAGAAAAATGCAACATAATAAACATCGTAGCATCTGTGTGCTATGCAGGTAAAGTACTTGGTTTTACCCATCAGGTCTGAGGTCAGGAATTGGCCTGCTTAAGGACAGACGATCACTGAGGTAGGCGTTATATCCGTAGTACTGGAACATCTTCAGAGCCACCCTCCGGTTGTCCGGACTGAGCTCCTGGCCCCAGTGAGCGAACAGGGATGAGTCAGAGAATGAGGTGTCTGGTAGCCCGTCTTCTCCCTTCCCTGGTGTTTCTGAGAGGCAAAAACAGATAAACAGTATAAATATCTGTCTGGGTCACAAGGCAAGGTTGATTTAGTACAAAATGACCTTTAAGCTGGATGAATAAATAACAGTGCTTATAAAAACTGTGATGAATGCTTTATTGCTTGAGCTGCAATTTATGCTATCAGCTGACGGGTGGTATATTATTTAAATATGTAGGCTGCTTGTCCTTCAGCAGAAATGTGATCTTCTATGAAGGCCCGTGAGGATGGTGAGAATTATTTATCTTCTTGAGCAAAGGATCTGTTCACTGCAAGATGGGATTGACTGTACTAAAGATGGCATTAGGAAACCAACTTCTAAAAATATCTACACTAAACACTTTAGTAAAGAACTAGGGTAGTATTAACTAATTTCTGCTCGTCACAGGATTGTAGGAAGTATTTTTGTTAAAATAAAACCTAAAAATAGACTGAATCAAAACTAACATCCATGAGAAGTAGGGACATTTGACAGTTTCCTGAGCCAAACACTGCATTCTTGTTTATGATCCAAAACTCCGTGGATATTCAGACATTTTAAAACATTGATGACGTAAATGATCAGTATAGCTTCTAAGTCGCTGATCTAAACCTCCAGAAGAATGCCTGCTCTTAGACAGCAACTTAAAAAAAAAATCAACACATAACATGACTAAAATCTGAGCAAAAATAAGCTGAAAATGAGAGTAAAAGTGTGTTTGCATAATTTCAATGTTATAAGTAGGCTGAATTTGTTGGATTTTTGCCATTTATTATGTTAATGTGGTTGATTCAATGGGTTTGTGTTCCTGCAGAAAGTATTGAGTAAAGTCTGGGGAATAAATACGGTATTTACATCAAATTCTGTAAAACTCTTAGGTCTTTAATAGACTGCCTCAAAACATGCAGCAATTATTTTTCAATTATTGATATCATTACTACTGCCAAGAGGTCATCCCTAAGAGGAATAACATTAATTTCTGGAAAAAGAGTTTATTTGTTGATGATCTACTTCGGAGTAATAGATAATTCCAAAGTTTTAATTCAAATGTCCAAATCATACATAAATTAAATCTAATTAAAATCAACTTCTGCACCATGCATAAACATTTCATTAAAAGCAGCATTTACCATTATAGGCACTCTAAGCCACATTTCATTGGAGATTTTTAGCATTCCATGTTGTTACTCGCAGATTCAGGTTATCAACTGTTATTCACATTGTACAGCTTTGTTTTCTATTTTAGTGAAATGTACCAGAGGAAGAATAAGGATGGTTCCTGTTTATTTTGGCAACTTGGTAAGGATGAATTAAGAGCTTATGATAGTAAATGAGGCTCGAGAGCCATTTTAAAGAGGTGCAGAATAAACGAAAGAATAGTGACACAGCACAAAAACAGAAAAAAAAAAAAAAGGCTTTAGGGTTTTTGTGACTGCCTCTAAAACACAAGGTTACCTCAGTGTGTGTGTGTGCGGGCATGAAGGCATGTGTTTATACGCAGTGTTTTAAGCAGATTGTACTTTAAGCAGATTGGGAGTAGTTAATATTTATGAGCAGACTGTTTTTACGCAGGACTTACATTTTGTGTGAGCATAGTAAAAAAAACACTACAGAGAGGAGGCAGGTGTGAAAGATTAAACATTAAATAGCAAAACAAGAAGAAGTTTCTCCAAAATGGCAGTAGATAACACTAAAAAGCTATACAAGTAACTTCGTTTAAACTCTAAGTCCATTGAAAATAAAAACACCAACACCAGTCTTACTCTGTCGCTTAATGCTGATTTTGTTCAAATGTAATCCAATCCAATTATGTGTTACACCATGTTGCAGATCTCTAATGTTGTCCATGCTGACACGTACCTACAATCAGAGCATATGCACTAAAAATGAATGATGCCAGGCCTGATTAATATAGTTTTTAATCTCATGAATGGATGGGTAGGTCATTTATCATTCAAAAAGCCTCTGGGGAAGAATGTAAGCCAGCAGAGGTAGCATGATGCTCACAATACTCAGCTTGGAAACATTGGGCTTCAGCATTTGTGTGAATGTTTTATTTTTGACATATACCACCTACTTAGACAACAACACCTTTGTGACTGGAGCGACTTATAGAAAGTACCACTTCAGAACAATATTTGAGAATTTATCTATCTAGAACTTTGCAAACAGTTCAAAGCATTAATTTGGCTTCCAAATAACTGAAATCATAATCTGATGAAACCAGGAGACTTCAAAGCCTTCAAGGTTCTGCTGCAAACATATTGGTGCTCAGTAGCAAAGGACAACTTCAGAAGTTTCTGCCTCTGTAGACTGGGGCTAATTTGTTGGGCTGAAACAGAACTTCACAGCATTTGGGAGTTTGAAAGTTATCGTTACCCACTCATCTCTCTGTTTGATTGATGAATCACAGTTGGGGTATACGTACCCTGATTCCACCATGTCAAAGTAAAGGTTAATGATATGTAAATTATGCAACCCTCAGGGAACTAAAAGTTCTTTTGCAGATTCATGGAAAGACTTTTAGGTAAAGTGTTTAATTTTATGGTATTAAATGTGTGATGACAGCTGGGGGACTTATTATACTAATTCAACAGTAGAAACTGTAAGGTCACAAAATGCTACCAGCAACAAGTGTTAAATTGAACATGTTTGTTATTTGTTTACCATGCATTAACTCAAGGTCATTACATAAAGCATTTTGTTTAAGATGAAAAGTGTAAAGTTTAAAGTTAGATGTGTAAAGAAAGAAAAAGTTAAATGTTTCTATGTCATTATTTTAATTTTTCCCATGAAAACAATTGCCAAACCACGTAGGGAAAGTTCAGTTTTCCATCTCCATGTTCAGTGTTGTACACGACGTGTAACAGTCACTGCTATGATACTGTGTCACCACATGGTGGCACCACTTGTCTATTATGATCACTTGGTTACCCTTTTTACTTTACTTCGTGTATTCCTTCTGTAATGAACTCCTCCATGTGCACACAGGCTGGTGTACTTCTGCAGTGACATGTAGTAAATCTGGCACTCTACTTTTTATATTTGAAATACACAAGTACTTCTGGAAAGTTACAAGTCATTGTTCATTCGCCACCTGTACACCTTCACGTCCGCCACATGTTACACATGACTATCCTCAAGTCCTGATAAATTAAGTAAATGAAATAAAGAAACAGGAACAATTTCCCTGCTATACTGAATACTTCAAATATTCAGCATGCTGAGGTGAGGGAATTTTTCTCAGCGCAAACAGAGATCCACAGTGTAGCATAGCACAACATCACATATGAGATTAATAAGGTTAATATTTGAGTGTTACTGTGATACATAGTGTATAAATAGTGAAACTTTGGGGCTTATAAGTCATATATATGGAGTAGCGCTCATCTGACAAAATTATTTGGCATGTCCAAAATTGTTGTTGGTAGCCTAGCTCAGCTGTGGTTCACATTAAATCCGTTTCAGGATCAGATCTGGAGAAAGGTGATGTTGGGGTATTACGGAACTTTGTATCTTCATATGGCATAGAAATTCACGGTAGTTATCCAGTAGTGTAATTTATTTATTTATCTAATTTAAATTATAATAATTTACCCTAAGTCATTTGATCCCAATGCAAAAGTTAGCATAATACCTAGCAAGGGACAATGTTGAAGCTGTGAGTAAATTCCTTGTGTTATTACTCCATTTCTATGTGATGTTTGAATGCACATCTCTACGAGGTACAGCAGTATTTGCAGAAAGGTTTTCTCACTGACAAAACATGTGTATTAAAAAAACACAATGACACCTCAACAATCAAAAATAAAGAAGAAAGTCAACATCCAAGTTGAGTGAACACAGTGAACATATTATTCTGCCGAGGCAGAATAACTTCTCACATCCAACATGGTTGTTGAAATTTCACAACTGTGAAACAGATGGGAAAACTCCTAGCCCTTGATAAGACAACCCTGTGATTAGACAGGATGAAAGTTCTGCAGGCCTTTCGATCCGGACAAGTGTGCCTGAAGGCCCATTCGTCAGAATGTTCAGGCCTACTGAGACGGTTCCCTCAACAGTGAATCCCTTAAGCATCAGTGAGGGCACATTGGTGTTGTTTGAACATGGTAAGATGGCCAATTTAGTCTTTTGCAGATTATGTTCAGAAAGATGGTGTTAGAAATTACAACACATCCTTACAGTAGAAGAGCAATTAAACTATGTCAACAGCAAAGCACACTCTACATTACATGACATGTTTCTATATAAATACTTAAACCTTTTGTTCAAAGGATAGTTTTTTCTAGAAAATCCATTCAGAGAATTAATAGCTGTAGTTCATTTGTAATGAACTACAGCTATTTACCAAACAGATGGATTCACATGCACAGTCTGAGCTCATAGATAGCTGTTGAAGTAAGACATTTGTCAGCATTTGTTTGTCTTTACAGCAGAGACACTCAGCCATAGCTGTCTGCTTTCAATGTTCCAGAGGGAAAATACATATAAACATACAAGAGGAAGACTTTGATGGCCATCACCCTAACTGTAAGGAAACAACAGAAAACAGGGAAAACATCTAACAGAGCACAAGAAAATCAGCCGACTTAAACACATTATGCTGTGAATATGATGCCATGAAAAATCCCACACAATGCATTAAGATTTTATCACATCATCTTGTCTCTTTCTCTTCCTGTGCAGCAAGAAGGTTTTAAGTTTCAATAGATGATGTTGGTTTTTTGTAATGAGAAGAGAAAACTTGTGCTCCATAGACTCCTGGTAAAAGGTTACTACAGGCCAAAAGGGAGTATATGAATGTATTGTGTATTGTGATTTTTTTCAAGCCACATTGTCTTATTTTAGAGGCATTTTTTTAGTATTTTACATACAACAAACTATAGGAAGAACAAAGCTGTTTTGAAAAACTTAAATAAAGTGGGGAATATTTGAGGGCATCCAAACAAACACAAGCATAACCTCAATTACATATGCTATCTGTATAAAAGATCAGCCTTCCTGATAAGGAGTGTCCCAGTGTGGCCTTACTGGCTCACTAATGGATCATTTAAATTTAAACACACTAAAAGTTGCCAGGTGAAAATTATATACTTAAATTAAAGCTTTCAGACGTATAAGAAGCTGAGATTTCTCACACTAGGGCTGTAAAACTTGGTAAAAGAAATGTAAATGCTATTTTGTTTTTCTTTTAACTTATTTCACTGCAGTAATAAATATGAGATGGACTTAAGAGTTTCAGAAAATTTATTCAGACTCCTTGCTGTTTAAAATAAATTGTGGTCACTGGCTTTATAGTTATAGGCATGCAGTTCAGTTCTTCTGCAGATTTATTGTCCTGTGAAGAACTTTTGGATGGTGCATAGTCTGAAAGACTCATTCATTTGTTCTGTCATCATTGTACATTTTACAAGTCATATCTCTGTTAAACTTTGCAGTTTCTGTTTATTAATATTCTGAAAACAAATTATAAATAAAAAATGTAAAAGCAAATACAGTCTTATTGCCAATTTGCTTAACTATCTTAGCATGCCTCAGTTTGACTTGGGCCAGAAAAGATTGAAGTAAAATATGGTTGCTTGATCTCATGCAACTCTTTGAAAATGCTCTCGAAGATGAAGATTTTAACCCACAGATTGTTGTTTGCAAGATGACTATTCTCTCCAACGAACCACAATCCCCTATTGCTCCTACTCTTACATGGAGACATTTCCTATTAAGTTCTATACAACTCCATATTGTAAAGTAAAAACAAATTAAGTTTGTCACAAGGTAACTTTCCCCTTCTCATTGCTCGTGGACAAGCATTTCAGGATGACTTTCTCTTTGTTGTTATCATTTTGCTGGGTTTAAGCAACCTCCAATTAAAACAGAGTTTATCGTCTAACTGGGTTGCTTAAAATCCAGAATAATGAGCATTGGGTAAGAACCCAAAACATCAAATGCTTTGTCACTGTCAAAACAAGGACATTAATTGCGACACTGAGAATCAGGCGATAACCTTCCGGAAGTCTGCTAACTGCATGTCTCGTCATTCATTTGAAGGAAGCAGAATATGTTGACAATTTAAAAACATTGTCAACTGGAAAGTAGCTGCATACAACTTTAAGAAGAAAATAAACGTGCCTGATGCACTGCTACAGGAGAGTCTTAGTTTTAGCTATATAATTTTGCGAGTAAACATTTTATATGCTGTAACATTACAACCACAAACCTTATTGTTCTTATTCAGATCTCAACTGATAGATGCACACACAGTAGAGAACAATTTAGGACAATTAAAAGTTTAAAGGAAAACAATACACAGTTTTAAAGATTTGGGTGTGCTGTTCATTTCTATCCAGTCGTCTGTGTTAATACATTGCTGAACATTTTGCTGCAATTACTGCTGCATGTTTGGACATCCGGAAAAATGTTTGCCCATATTTCTATACAAAGTAGTTCCAGCTCAGTGTTCAAAGAGCATCTCAGAATATCCGTTTTTAAGACTTGCCATATATTCTTGTTTGGATTTAAAGTCTGTCCTGGAAGAAGATAAATCTTCACTCCAGTCTGAAATCTTCAGCAGTCTCTAATAGGTTCTTTATCAAGGATTGTCAGGTTTTGGCTGTTCTCATCAACACTTATCAACTTGTCTGTCACCACGGAAGAAAAGCGTCTCCACTGGATGATGATGCTTCCACCATTCAATGTGGTCATTATGTGTTAATGTGCAATATATGTCTTCCTCTGCTCAAAGCATTTTTCATAAATGTAAAAAAAATTCAAACCTGACCTTTTCTGACCGGGGAACTTTCTTTACATTTGTCGTGTCCTCTTCAGCCCTCCAAAGTGGTTGAAAAACAGTAGGTAATAAATGTTAGTGTATCAACAGGAGGGTTGTAAATATTCAGGTTAGCTTAAGCTAGCCAACAGGTGGCTGTTGTTGTCTTCTTAGGGTTGGCTGTTAATTGTTGTGTCCTGTATTGAACTGATAGAGGTCTTGTGCGAAATTCGGTTCCCCTGTGAAAATCTGTTCCCCTGTGTCGGGAGCGCGCATTGCAGCCAGAGAGGCGGATCTGGCGGATCTGGCCATTTTCACGGCGCTTCTTGATCAATTTCTTGGTAAAACAAGTTATATAATCATTCCAAGGTTGTAAAATTCAGTTTAATCGGCAGCTGTTGTTTACAAAATTGTAAAATAATAAAATAAAATAGGTCTTTTTACGTTTTTTTGTGTTATTTTAAACGCCAAGAGGATCGGTCTTTCTCCAACTTTTGTCACTGAAGCCCAACAGAAATAAAAGTTAGTCACCAAACACAGTTTTCCAACACGTAGTGTGTATTAATAATTGTTCATTGCTGATATAAGAGGATGGCAGCTGCTGATAGCAGGGTACACAAATGAAGAGTTCTTGAAAAGATGAGAGTGTAGATTTTCTGGTAAATCCTGTTGTAATGTAAAATCTGACAGATTACTGGATTAAGGAAATTTCTATTATATTATTTGCTATCGCACATAACAATGTTTGAGAATTAGGAAACAGTTGCTCTTTATTCACCAAAGTTATGGGGGGAGGAAAAGACAGGATGGATATTTCAGCCGCCTGAAATAATCTGTTCCCCCTACATAAAATGGGAACAAATTAATTCACCACAAGTCCTTAACTGTGCTTATTCTTCTCTTTATCAACAACAAATCATGTAAGTTTGAAAGCATTTGCTCTTTATTTGACAATATTTGGAGGAATGAAGAGAAGAATACGCACAGTTAAAAACTTTCTGGTAAATTAATTTGTTCATATGTTTTGCAGGGGGAACGGATTATTTCAGGCAGCTAAAATATTTGGTTCTCCCATCATAACTTCCATTTAATAACTTAATTTAACTTCGTCAAATTAAGAGCAAATGCTACCAAACTTACATAATTTATTGTTGATGATGAAAGGAATAAACACAGTAAAAGACTTGTTTATTAATTTGTTCCCATGTTATGGAGGGGGAACAGATTATTTCAGACAGTTGAAATATCCATTCTCTCCTTTCCTCCCCCCATAACTTTGGGGAATAAAGAGCAACTGTTTCCTAATTCTCAAAAATTGTTATGTGCGATAGCAAATAATATAATAGAAATTTCCTTAATCCAGTAATCTGTCAGATTTTACATTAGAACAGGATTTACCAGAAAATCTACTCTCATCTTTTCAGGAAATCTTCATTTGTGTAACCTGCTATCAGCAGCTTCCATCCTCTTATATCAGCAATGAGCAATTATTAATACACACTACGTGTTGGAAAACTGTGTTTGGTGACTAACTTTTATTTCTGTTGGGCTTCAGTGACAAAAGTTGGAGAAAGACCGATCCTCTTGGCGTTTAAAATAACACAAAATAACGTAAAAAGACCTATTTTATTTTATTATCTTACAATTTTGTAAACAACAGCTGCCTATTAAACTGAATTTTACAACCTTGACATGATTATATGACTTGTTTTTACCAAGAAATCGATCAAGAAGCGCCGTGAAAATGGCCAGATCCGCCAGATCCACCTCTCTGGCTGCAATGCGCGCTCCCGACACATGGGGAACAGATTTTCACAGGGGAACCGAATTTCGCACAAGACCTGCCGCAATTTGTTCAGTATTTCTATACATGTCTGATAGACACACCTGTCAGTGACAGGCTGCCACGCGGATCACAACAATAATGACCAAAACAAAACAGGAAATATTAAGGTCAGCTAAATTGTTGTGGCGGGGGCTAAATAGGACCCCCGGACGCTGTTTTCACGGTTGCCAAGAAACGGCCACTACGCAGCCGCAGTGAGCTGCCGTTAACTCGCGTCTTTTTAAAATGTCCACCGATTCTCCACCGTCCTTAGAAGCAAAACCTCTGGCAGAAAAACAGACGTAAGTGGGAAGACACACATTCCGAGTTGAACAATTTCGCTGAAGTTAAAAAGGGCGATTTAAAAAGAAAATGTGTCAGCGACAGTGACGCACGGAGGGCTGCGTGATATGAGACAGAATGGATCAGGAGAGGGACACTGTGGACCGTCAGAACTTAAAGAACCAGACATCAGTCTCTTCATCCCTCAATCATCTCCTGGAACCGAAAAATATAAATGGCAATTCAAAGAACAAATCGGACTAATAGATTAATGGTAAATAAATAAATAAATATTGTGAAGAGAAACCGTTTATTTTTTCTACATTAGTCTGTTAGGGCTTTCTGTGTAGGAAAAATGTTGATATCTTATATGAATACAGTGTTGCGTGGTCAATAATATTTCATTATTTTATTAACATGGGTTGCCAGTTTGGATAAAGTTTGGATACTTCCTATCAAGCTATAAGAACAAAGGAAAACATGCTAACAAAATGCCACAGACCTGCAGCCAATAGGTGGTTCTAGAGGCTGGCAGAAGTGGCTCTTTGGCTCACTTTTATATAAAATGATAAAACATCACCCTATTTTTTGTTCATTCTTTTTTAATAGCTTTCTAGCCTGCAATTTATTCACACATATGTAGATTTATTATTATTGATACTTTACTTAAAGATGAGTTGTACAAGTTTATGTGTGTATCAAACAACTAGTCTTCAGTGCCACTAAAGCCTTAGACTCAAAAAGGTTGATGGCCCTTGTTCAAGACACTAATAGATTAATAGTAAATAAATAAGGAATTGGCAGGGGGGGCACTTGAGTTTAAATGTCTTCTTTGCAAACCTTATATCATTTTATTTGTATTTCAGTATTTTAAAGTATGTGTTGCTCTATCAGATCAAATCCCATTGAAGTGCATTAAAGTTTGTGCCTTCTACTGATATTTGGTATGTTGACCAGAGTTTTAATTTCAACATGCAAATATATTTCTAAATGGTGGCAGTATTTACTAATACACATGACTGAATAACGGTCAAATGATTTCCTACTTTTTTTTGTGTGTGACATATCTCAGCAACTTTTGTCACATGAAAGATTAAGATAGCTAAACCTGAGTGACACTGCTTAAAATATGTAGACGCTCTCAAAAAAATGTTTGTGCTTATGTGAAATTATATTTCTTTTCCGTAGCTTTTACTGATGCTGATTGTTCTTGCTGAAGCTTTTGGGATGAATGCACAAAATAAAACAATGCATCTCTCATTTCAGCAGCTGAGATGCAAAGTCACACATATCCATCAGATTGCCTGTTTTGGCATGTAAGCGATCACTATTCAGGTATGCTTGGGCAAATGACACCATATTCCAACAGACATATTTTACGTGACTACTTTATGTTGTTTGCTCAGTGAGAGAGTTGAAGAAATCTGGGGTAGAAAATGCTTTTTTTAAATCTGTGTTGACTGTTATCTTCATTCTTGTTCTGTTTCCAACAGAAATCCAAATCGTTTCCATATCTAAGAACCATGATGAAAAGGTTTAGAAAGCAGCACACTTGTTTTCTTGCAACAGCTTGACTTCATTCACACCTCTTTCCAACGCTTTGGTCTAAATCTGTATTAGCTGAGAATGTCTCGATATTTTCAGTGCAACTTGACACGTGAGCAGATGAAGAGACACGTTCACTTTTTTCAATTCATACTTACTTTAAAGACTGCTCTGCTCTTACAACAAATTAGAGGTCAGTTGTGCCTTCATCTCCTTATAAATTACCTTCTCTGTTCCTGCTGCTGCTGCCAGCTGGAGGTTTTACAAATCAAAGCTGATAGTCATTTAGTAGAGGCTAAATGACACAATAACATCACTTCACTTTTATTACCTTTGGACCCTCTCTCTCTCTCTCGAAGGTTTAGAATGAGTTTAAAGGTTTAATTGATTTTGGCAATGCTTGGTTACAAACCATTTCACAAGGCCCTACATGGGTCTTAAATCATAAAAAAAATTAACACTATGCTTCCAGTAGTGTAGGTCTTAGCTTATACTAAAATAATTTGAATGCACTAAAGTATAAAAGAATGCTTTTATTCAATATTTCTATTAAAACATGTGGTCTTTTTAAGATAACATTCACTGAATTAAAAAAATATTTTTAAAAATCAGATAAAATAGACATACAAATAACATTCAATGTGATGATTTTTAACAAAAATAAAGCAAATCAAGTCTCCCTGAAACACGTCAAATTAAATAAAAATGGTGGGATAGCATTTTTATTTAAAATACAAAACAGGGCTAGCAGTCACATTGATTATACAATGAACTTGATGACTCTTTCCAGATAATGTTTATATTTCTTTAAGGTTAATTAAAGAGGCAGGTCCCATGATTTTAGCTTTGCATTTCAGCTTTAATGCAATACATTACCGTTTGTGTTGAATTGTAATCAAACAAGCATAAATTAAGCTACAATTACTTCACAACTTTCCTAAAAACAAACAAATTATACACATTATCCACAAAAAAGTTGTGACATTTTTTAATTGTGATTTTGTTTTAAATTGTAATTTATGTTTTGTTTCCTTAGCAATCTGGTGCACATTTGGGCACATTTGTTTCTTTTATCATTTGGCTCATTTTCTGTAGACAATGAGTTTTATTGTTTTTTTTTTTGTCATTTGGTACATACTGTATATCCGTGAAATATTTTTAATTTATTTGGTGCCAAGTCATTTTTTGGATTCGTTTAATTTTTTTGCTAGTCCTTTCTGTGTTTTACTCTCAGCCACATCAGTCTGTGCTCTCCCAAAACTGCTCCAGGTTCAGTTAATCAGTCTCCCTTGATCCCAATCAACCTCTCAGTATTTATCTTCACTGTTTACTTTCACCTCTTGCTGGACTTTCCTTTGTGCTTCCATTTGGGTTTTCTCTGCTAATTTGATTTTGTCAGCTTGCTTCTCATTAAATCATTTATAAAATGATACTGCCTTTCTCCTTCCAGCTTGCTTAAAGGCTTGCAAAACATCACAGAATTGGTATGCTCTGACATTTTCAACTAGTCTGAAAATCCTAATAATTAGCTTTGGAAATTAGGAACGGTGTGGTAATGCTCTGAACATATCAGCGTACGTTTTTGTTACAAATCTGTCTTTGAAAAGGATCAGCTGGGTCTTGGCTGTTTAGTCAACAGTGTCGGGTCTTAAAAGGGCAAAGCTGTCAACACAGTCACTCGTAAAAATCTACATAGAAATTTAAAATACAATACATCTTAGAAGTTATTATAATGAAGCAATCAATAGTTTCATCTTAAAATCTTAATCTGTTTCAACAAGTAATAGCCGTAGTGCTTTTGCTTTGAAATAGAAGCAGATTTAAAATAAAAATACTGTATTAAGAAGGGACAGTGAGTATACAGATAGAAGAGGGAGCCTTTAAAAAGTCACTTTATGCAGGAAAGAAAGAAGTTCTTGTCTTTGGCGTGAGCAATGGCTCTCATACATTACGACCAGCTTTGCAGACTGTTTCACCCATGTTGCTACAGCTGTACTAACTAGAGATCCTATTTTCTCCCTGCAACACAGACACCAAGTATGGTGTCCACTTACTGGGAAGAAGGCTGTGTTCACCACTGTTTGGGCCTCTGTGACTCTCTCATTAGGAGGCATCAGTAGCCGGCACATCACACTGACATTTTCCCCATGAACGAGGAGAAGGGTGTGTGGCTTTCTTCACCCTTGTTTATTCCTAAGAGACGATATGCAGCGGCAGAATTTAGGGGGACGGTCATGTTTATTTGGTGCAGCTTTTGTCATCTCCTGCCCTCTTTTGTTCCTCTCTCCTCATTAAAGCGCTGAAATCACTCATGCCCTTCAGAAGGATAGAAAGGCTTTCTTTGTGCTTTTTCATTCTGTAGGAGAAGGGTTCCCCTCCAGAAATTTAATGTCATTAGTGCCCAGAAGTCTGAGCAACTGGCTCCAGTACGTTCCTTTAATTTGAAGAGCAGCCATTATCATGAAACAATGATAGAGAACCCTGGATATCTCTTCAAAGCTCACTGTTATGATTGTTTCAGAAACAACAAGGTAAGAGTGATGTATTTTCAATATACTCAGTCTTCTGAGATGATAACCTGGCAGCCCGTGTAAAAAAAACACTAACTGATTATATAGTTTATCATCTTTACCTTACAACTATCATCTGAGCTCTGCCTTCAGCTTTGCCTTTAACAGTATTTGACTTTTACGGAGGTCCTTCCTTGGAGAAGCAATATATAAATCCAAAAAATATTTCAGAGCATTTTTATGGCTGAAAAATATACCTATGTGGCTGTGGGCATGAAAAACACAGAGTTTAAGAATACATCCATCAGTCTGATTCAATCCCAATAATTCACCTGTGATGAAGTTTAAAGTATAACCCAAGACCCACTTTTCCTATACTTTTTCCCACAAACTGACGTACTGCTTCTCAGTGTGGATTTTCAAGATGCATAATAACACAAGGGGACAAGAACAGAGCAGAGAATGAAGACAATGAGAAAGTGTTGAAGGGACAAGGGTTATTCAGAATGCCAGGTAGATAAGAGTATCACCATATGGGTTTTTAAATCTAAAAGAGCATCCTGAAAACGATGGGAATGTTGAAAATGTCAGCATCTACTGGAACAATAGACTCAGAAGTCAGAGTATCAATGGAAACATGTAATGCAGCTGCAGAAAGAAAAGGTTTCTGGGGGTTCTGTATGCTTTACCACTGTTTGTTTTGCATGGGCTGCATAGGCGAATACCTGTCGTGGGTGGACGTGGTATTTTCTGATTTCTGTGGTCCCTTTAAGTCAGATATTGCTCACTGCCACAAAGCAAAGTTGTCCAGGAATAGCTAAAGTAGCAAAACACTAAGTTTAAGGTCTTGTTTTGGGCTCATTTTTTGTAATATGTCCATCTGATTGAGCATCTTTGTGATCTGCTTGATGAACAAGTGTGATCCTTGGAGGTCCTATCCTCCAACCTACAGGACTGAAAGGTGCTCCTGCATCTTTGTGCCGTATACCAAGGCATACCTTCTGGTGATTAGTGGGGCTCAGGCTTTCACGGGTCAAGATTGAGCTTGCAGCAACAAGTGAACGAACACGCAAAAAATGTTTCAGCTGAAATTGAGCCCAAAATCTCATAGTGAATAACCAGCTATACAGTTGAGCTGAAAATGCCTATTCGAGAACATTTTTGAGCAATACTGTTTTTTGTGGGACAATACAAGATGTGGTATTAGAGTGAGACAAAGTAACTACATGACAAATAGCAAAGGATCCGCTGAACATGTTCAACGTGTAATGTGTTTCAGAATGACACACACCTGTAAACCATAACTGACCTTTGCCCTCTTTAATGCAAATGACATCAAAGTTAGCAATTGAGAATTTAATGGAAAAAGGTTGTAAAAGCACTTAAACCTAAACTCTTTCATTCTATTCACTATCAACTTCTCTACATAACATTGCTTAAAAATCCAAGCTATCTCGTTAAAACAAATGTAAGGTGCTTGTTCTGCTTATTAAGTTTAAAAAGTAAACATTTTAACCCTCTTGTGATTTTTATATATTCCATCTAATCTTACATTCACATTTCTTTGCTCATCTAAGTAAGTTAAACTATGGAAAATTTGCCAATATTGCCTGTTTTTTCAACCACATCCACCACAAATCTTAATGATATGAACACCTGTATTTATCTTTTCTTACATTAGTCAATCTCTTTCTGAACACACCAACTGAGGAAATTTTCCCATGGAAGTGGGATGTGTTTGGCTTAGTCTCAACCCAAATCAATCTGCCCTGTCTTTCCAGGTTGACAGCATCCACATTGAGACTTTTACATGATATTAAAGGCAATAGTCTGTGTAAGTAAATTTCTCATAATTTTCTATGAACTAGTTTGGATTCTTATCGGCTCACTGGAGCCATTGTTTGCCGTGAACAGATGTAGCCATGACTAGTCTGCTCCCAGACAATTTTGAGACCTGATACAATTTCAAGCCAGGATGATGATTTTAATCAATTTTTATATGAAATGTAATTCTCCTATAAAACTGGTTTGCTTAGGAAATTAAATTAAACAACTTCCTCTAGGACTTTATGTTCTCAAAAGGGAGAACACCCAGGATCAGTCACACCAAATATATATATATATATATATATATATATATATATGAATAAATCATATTTATAACTTCTTACCTGAAGCTACATTAAGTTTTGGCAGTCAACAATTGCAACTCATTTTTCCATTGGTTGAAGTTCACTTGTGATGGCAGGACAGATGGTTAATTTAATGACCTCCTAAGTATTTCTTTGAAAGTGGCTGCATTTTTCCAAACAGCTTTGGCAGAGGACTTTATAGATTGATTGTTGTGTATCATTACCCATCTGGCACATTAGTTTATGATCCATTCAAACTACACATTGTGGACTTCACAGCAAATGTCCCAGAATTCAGTGAAATAGTTTAGCCTGAATGACCCTTAGTCAACTTCCCTGGAAAGGTGGCGACTGGCTAAATGTGCTGCTTTGGTATGACACACATAAGTGAAAGCAGAAACTTCAGCATATTAGCTTTTAGTCTCAATAAATCTAGTTGCAACCACAACACTTTGATATTCACTGGATTTCAGGTAATGTAGGCAAATCCACCCAAACTACAACTGTAAAATTAGTTTCTTAATGAAACAGATACACAAAGACCTGCATGTGTTTTGATAATTGACAAGTCAGAACAAACCTTTTCTAGAAGCATTCTCTTAATCACTACAGCTGGAAAAATGTTCTGTGTTAATTGTGTTTATGAAGTATGGAAATTATATGGTATTCTGTTTCATATTTTCTTTCTTTTGATAATAGCTGATGGATGGTGAGAACCATTGATCAATTATTCAACAGGAGAACTCTTTGGATTTTCATTGAGAGTATTGAGTAGCAAGAAAATATATATGTAAGGTCTGAGTTAGTTGGGGCTAAAGTGAGAGTTGCACTCTCAGAGCCGTGTTAAAAAAAAAAAACTCACAAAGACAAAAATCAGCACTCGTATATTGGTGATTTTGTACAATGTAAGATTCTATCACTAAAAATGATACTGCGGTGTAGCCTTGAGAGACATATTACAAATAAAGTCATAAAAACAGTGAAAATATCAACTAGAAATTAAATCATGAGGGTTTTGGTGAATAAACATTTTTATTTGTTTGTTTTTGTGTGTTTTTCTGTACATTATTCACACTGCCAGCAACAGCCATGAAGTCTGTCGTCTAATAGCACCATTAGCCTTCTGACACACCCACACACTAAAACGGCAGAAAATTTGATTTATGAACAAGTACGGTAAAAGGCCTTTTTAGAAGAAATCTAAAGTGCACACAGGAAAAAATAATGGAAATATGGAATGGAAAAGTCCTGTTAGTTTTTACCCAACTTCAAGACTCTTTGATTTAAGTATTCTCTTGCATCTTTTTGCTGTGTACAAAATAAGTTATCCTGCAAAGTGTCATTAAAAAGACAAAATATTTGTCTTCACTCTGACAAATAACTAATATTATGGCTGCACTAAATATTTCAATTGATGGAATATCAAAAATTTGTTTTACAGTTGGAAAACTCTAGGGGCAAAAATAATACATTTTGTAATCATAAAATAAAAACACAACTGTAAGGAAATGCAATTATATTCTCAAATGCTTCAAACTTACCCGTTTTGCAGTTCAGCCATTGACAACAAAAATGTTCTGTTTGAGGTTAAGACACATGTATAACTTCTTATAAGTTTTGCACTTTAGCTAAAATCAAAAAAGAAATCTTTGAACTACCCCTTCATACATTATGTGGTAGGATTTGAAGATTAAAGGCGAGTGAAAATACAGAGGAGGCAGTGGGATGCCGCTCAGGCTGCTGAAAGAAATTACTTTTTTACTGGAATCTTTAGCTTCCTAATGGCATAAAAATATTTCTCCAATTTGGAGATATATATATTATTATGTATACTAAATACAGTGAATGCCTATAACCAAGCACTGTACATTACTCACTGACTGGAATCACAACACAGAGAAAAACATCTTACAGTTCGGGAGGTTCTGGAGAGAACAATCAAAGCACAAATTGGATGTATCGACTTGTTAGCTTGTTTGCTGTCTGTGCCGGTCCAGGAGCTGAGGTAAAATGGAGAACACAGTTTACTGCCCACTTGCACAGATGCTACACTGCTCAACCGGCAGGCAGAACTGAAACCACCAATTTACTGCTGGGAAGACTATGACTGCAGCCAAAAAAACAAAAGAAAAAAACCAATGTAACAGAGGAGAGAGTGTATAATGAATCGTTTATTGTTTGGAAAAAATTTGGCATTACTATAGTTCTCTCAAAAACATAAAAGCAAAAAAAAAAAAGACTGATGAAGCTATTTTTGTACACTGCAAAAATGAAACTTCAATTTTTTTGCCAGAAACTATTGACCAGCCATTCAGTCTTTACTGTCATTGCAAATCCACCTGAGGCAGCTGCCAACATGAGGACCGCATAGAGAAATACGACATATAAGCCTGTTTGTATTCTGCTTCATGTCTGTAATCGCAGCAGAGCATAAGTGCTCTTGTGTTTTAAAAATCATTTTGAGAAAGGCAGCATGTACTGACCTGTGCTCACTATCACCAGTGATGATTTTGTGCAGGCTCGACATTAATTTCAGGAGAAGCATAATGGGATGCATAATTAGTACCAAAACTCTGTGCTTTGTTGCAAGAAGTGAAACAGTCGAGTTCTTATCACCACTGAGCAGACGGCTCACAGAAGGCACATGACAGGGGAGTTTTTGCACAGTTCTGGTTTGCACCTCAGGCCAGGCAGAAAAAAAAACAAACAAAAAACGCTTTTGGCTGGTTACTGGTGGTCACTACAGGGCTCTGTGCAGCTACGTGTTAACAACATTGTGGCCATGTGGTTTTAGGGAATAGAGTGAGATATAAGAAGAACAATGCCAAGAGTCATGTTTACATTTCAAAATTGAACTGAATGTTTTATTTTTGTATAGTTTCATGTTTTAAAAAAAACAGCATCAATGTCAAGAGAATTGCATTCTTTCTGTCTCCCATCTGTCTGAAGCACTTAAAACTCTTGACACACTTTAATGGCTTTGTCACAGGGCAGCTTGTCAAGCAAAGAAAGTAAAATCTTGGCTACAAGCAAAGTATTCACATAGGCTACAAGCAACCTTTTCCCTGGAAAGAATAATTTGTTTTTGAGGACTTTTAGCACTGCAGGCTTTCTAAATGAATAAATTGCTGTAACACTTTAGAAGGAAAGGTCAAAACCAAAAAGCTATTATGCAACCTCCAAGGTTCCCATTGGCACTTGTCCACAACATTTAAAAGATGTAATCAGTGACATTAAGACTCATTAAGTAGAGTTGATGCAGATACATTTTCAAAGGATGAAATTTTCATTTTGTAAAATATTTTGGGTTTATAATGTCCTAATTCTTTCACAGATCCAACCTCTGAAAGGGATTGCATCTTTTAAATGCCAAGAATTTGCATTCAAGAGATATTGCGGGATGAGCTCTAATGGTTCCTCTAGTAGCTGGAACAGAAACACGTGTTGCAGCTGATTTACACAGTGTTTCAGCAGCAAGTTGCAAAATGACTTCAGAATTTGCTCATTGAGAATTTAGACTTATGGGGCATTAATTCATTAAATTTTTTTTGTCATATAAATTCAAACAAAAGTCCTTTGTGTTTTTATTGCATTTTCAAAACATCGTTGATGTAATACAAAGAGGGATTTAGCAACCAACTCAACCTGATGGATGTATGCCTTTTTACAAGAACATTTTGTAATCATTTCATATTTTATTTTTTATTAATGCACTGTATTGCTTTATACGTTGCTAAAGCTGTGCTGTGATATGTCATTTATCTAAATGTTTGCATTTAAAAGCCAAAATAAAAGGGAAATTCACCTGTTTGATAGATGAAAGGGGGAATGTTTGGTCTCTATAAATTTTGGAAACATAAAATAAAATCTTTAGAAACCCTAAATGGGGTTGTCTTGCAACATTTCAACAAATCTTTTATAAATATTTGGAAGAGAAATTTAGGAGCCTTATTACAAGCAACACTGTAAAATATAAATTGCAATGAAAGACATTATGTATCTTTTATATATTTATTTAAAACAAAGACAATTTGAAAGCACTGCCATTAAATGACTTTGAAAATGCAAGGCATAGTCAACTAACAGGACTTTATTTTTCCATTTCCCATGGAAAGATTTAAAGAAAGGTCCATGGCGTAATAACAGCACTGAAAGACCTTGATCTTATACACAGAACTCTATACAAACTGGAATCTATGTTGAAAATCTCTGCATGAACTCAAATACCAGCAAGGAACATTGATTTTTTTAAAATTGAAAGTCCAAAATGGCTGGAAAAAAATAAAAGCATGACCAGTTTCTTGAACTGTTTTGTGACCTCGTATCAATTAGGCTTCTGAAAGAGGCTTGAGAAGGTTTAACCTGCGATGGGGTGTTATGTTTTATAAAGTAATCAGTCCAGTTGTGAAATATAGTGCAAGTGATAGAGTGTATAACAGTGAGGATTTATTACTTCATGCGTAAGTTGGTCTGGATGGCTTTTTCCTAAATAAATAAAATTAACATTTGAATTCTTGTAGTTTTTTGGGTTATCTATGTCAGATTTTAAAATTTGCTGATGTAAAATTCTTGAGTGTGAGAAAAATAAATACACAAATAAATCTGTAAAGGGGTAAAAATACTTTTCCCATCGCTCTGTCATTCAATATGGCCTCTAACATGATTAGCTGAGGTAATACCACCAGAACAAGACACTTACAAGTGGGAAGCATACACAAAAAAACAAATAAATGAATGTGTTTTAATTCCACATCCAAACACTGTGGTGACAGAAAAACCCAACAGTTAAAGGAGCAAAAGAATCTTAAAGAAGTAAGAGGGAAAAAAAGTACAACATTTGTGAGAAGTGAAGACCGTGGCAGTGCCATTGGGGATCGAAGCAATCAAGGTTGTGACTGCCAAACAAGGGAAAGTAACTCCAGTGGGCGCGTGCATGTGTGTATGCGTGTAAAAAGGTAATGAGAAAATGGGGAAAAAGGTAACCAGAGCTGCCAGAGGAACAGCAGAACTGGAAAGGCAGAAAGGGTGAGGGTCAGTGCAGCGCAGATGGTGGAGCTGTATCTGAAATGTCAGGAGAGTTTGTGTGGCAGGTAAATAGAAGAATTAATAACTGACTGATTGCAAAACAAATGAATTCTGAGAACATTAAAATAAAATAAAAGTGTTAGAATCCGTTCTTGAAACAATTCATTAACTCTATGCACTTACAACAGCTGTGCCCTATTCAAGTTATCAGGTAAAAAACTATTAATCCTGTTTTCATGCAGCACACATTATAGTCCTTATATATCAAGGATATGTGGTTTAAATTATAATAAAAACATTTGCAGCTTAAATAAAATGCTTTACTGTGGTGCCAGTGACTCTGCAAGAAGTAAAACTGACACTTGGTTTGGAACAAAACACCGATGTACAAAAATGAGTTGCATACTTTTCTAAATATTATGAAATAATAATTCAGTGAAAGAATGTCTGCACAAAAATAATGGCAATAATAAAAGAATAATAAAAAGCTGTCTTTTTAATTATTTCAGTTTTTTTTTTTTTTTGTTATTGCAAAGTAACTGATCTGTGCCTCAGTTTGTCACAATCCCTGTTGTGTTTATATAGTTCCTAAATAGTTACGAAAAAAATGTAAAGCCATTTGTTTCTATCTAAACTCTAGCTACACAAGACAAATTTAGTTTTAGGACCAAAATCCAGTCTGACTTTGCAGTCCATCTCTACCTTCTTAATCCCTCCCTCAAATCAATAATAACTGATCTAATAGAGATTGTGCTCTCGCTGATTGAGACCAAACACTGTTAAGTGAAAAGTTCATGTTCTGTGTTGAAACTGCAAAGCTGGACAAAACCAACTTGTTTAAATGTGATGCACGTGAAAAGATCTTTCCTGACCTAGTTCCAATTTAAATTCCCCATATCGCACTCAAGGTGAGACATCACTGAATTTATTTAAGGTTTTTGTTTCCATGTGAGACCGAGGCTGGAAATGTTTGCCGACTATAGACATTAGTCATGCAGGCAGCACAACCCATGTGGGTCCACACGGTTCTGGAAGGCAGTCTGGAGCAGGTGTCAGATGGGTCATGGTCTGTGAACATGGGCAGCACCAGCAGAGGAAATGGTTTCTTCTCAATCACCCTCATTCTGTCTTTTTGACCAAATGTGAAAATGGACCACTTATCCTGTTTGGTGAAAATGAGTAAGAAAAAACAAACCATCTAGCAACAAAACATGGAGAAATTTATCCAAAAAAACACATTGTATAATTTCCTGGCATGTTATCTAAAAACTTTTTAATCCTGGTTTTGAGTCTGTGCAGCAATAGCATTATGTTATTGTCTTTTGCTGTTTTTTTTCTGTGTTATTGCACCATTTAATGAAAAGAGCAACATGCTGCAGAATTCGCTGTTCCACTTATGGAAAGCAGTTTTCAATTTATTAACCAGAGAAGCCACATAGTTATATATTAATTTTCCATGGTAAAAATGAACTTTTCAGATATTAAGAACAGAAATCTTTCTATTTGTAAGGCTAACTTTACCAGAATTCTTTCTAAGACACAAAGTTATATCAAATTTCATTCCCTAATATTAGATATGTAAGATAAAACATGATGGCAATGACGAGGTCTTCCTTAAGCTGTCTCAAATCTCTCGCCTCCTTGGATGATAAGTGTCTTAATAAATAAGGTCGACATCATGAGTCCATGACAGCAGCTCTTTTAATTATAATGTAGCAGCACAAGCTCCACTTCCACTTCACTTCACACACACTCAACAACTCGCCTCTGTCACTACATCACATACTGGTTTGAAAGGTTAATAGAAACTTTTCCTAAACAAAACGAACTGAAGTATGAAGAGATCTTCTCAAACTAGACTCTAAAGTGTTTTGCGAAAGAAGTCTGAGTCGGTTCATCATTTCATGACGTATCCGTGAGCTGGATGGTAATACATTGTGTCCAGCCACAAATATGTTTTTCCCACTTAAAATGAACACTGGCTGGCTGAAATTCTAATTTTTACAAGCAGAAACTCTCAAATAGATATCTATAGCTAAAATACAACTTTGAGATCGATGTGTTTTTGACTAAAAGTGAAAATGGCTTGTCATAATCTCTTCCTGCTCATATCAGGCAGGTTGTTGAGACAAAGCAGCTTTTGTTCCTAAATGATATTGTCAATAAAGTTTAATGTGCTTTCAGAAGTTAAATAAGAAAATTAAAAAAGAAAAAAAGGGGTAAAATTTGAACCAAGTTTTTCCAATAGTTAATGTTTCTATGCTTCTACATTCTAGATAAAATGTAAATCATCTAAATCCTTTAGATCTAAAATTGATAAAGCTGTCATTTCAGACAGTAGACCAGAAATAATGATTTTTCGCTGCCTTATTTCTTTTTTAAAACCTTCTAAAGCAGCATGACTTTAAAGTCATCCTCATAATAAAAGGCTTCCTTGAATCCGCCAAATCACCCTCAATGGACAGTAGTTATAGCATCTGGAACTTTTTCTGTTTCTCTCACTATATTCAAAGCTCTGCAGCAAAGGTCCCATCTACTAAATCATGAAATGCACATACTTGATGTGTGCACTTCTCCTCCCCCAAGGACTACATACAGGACTACTATTGAGCATATAAAATATTATAATATCATGAAATGTGAAATTAAAAAGCAAAGAAACGAGGAATTGAGAGGATTGAATATCTATATCTGGCCTTTTCCAGATATAAATTCTGTAACTTTATTTAGTTCATCTCCTCTTTAACACAAGACATTTACTTTTATTGTGAAGAAGGCGTATCATACCTACAATGCCATACTGTAGGAGTGTGGGATTACTTTCATCTGATTGCTTTAATTCATTCTGACAGGTGTGTCCACATAGAGCCATACGTACTGAAATAAGACTTTTTTATTGACAATAATATGGTTATTACAAGCTAGAACACTACAAAAAAAAAAAAAAAAAAACCTTATTGACTTTGAAATGGAATACAGAGAGATTTTTTGATTTCCTCTCATCAGAACTGAGAAAATATTAGCCTGTTTGTACATGCGAAGAAAACAGCTGATATATAGCAGCATATGGGTTTGAGGCAGAGCACACCTTCTAATTTAGTGCTATTAATTATAAAAAAGTGGTAAGGAATAAGAAAAGGCTGATGTAGCAACAAAACACTTAGCTGTTTATTGCTACTTACCTTCACTGAAGATACTCTATACTTTCCAGGATCCAGACATAAAGCTTTTACAAGAGACTGAGAGTAAAAAGTTGAAGCTCTCCCTCTTTGCAAACATTTTATGACTTTGAAGCATTAAATCCTGAGCCATAAGTATTGTCGTGTCAGTCTTTGTTGTGTCGTCATTGTTTAAATGTCTTTTTTGTTTATAAGACTGTTCCGGATAAAGAGGCGTTTTAATAAGAGAACTTTAAATAGTGGATGCAGCAAGCAGAAATGTTGATTATCTTGGCGTCTTTCTTAAGTAAACAAATCAAATGCCCCCAAAACTGCTGACTTTACTCCCAGACGTCAATTAAAAAAAAGTGATTTGATTAGTTTAATTCATTAAGTTGAGGATATTTATGGGTTTTTCACAGTGAAGCAATGAGTGAATAGCTTGCTATTAAATCAGGTTGTAATGTAACCTTCATGCAGTTCAAACGCAAATTTCTGACTCACCAGCAGAAACAATTTCAAATACTCAATTGGGTAGAAAGCTACTCTAAAAAGCTTCTGCAATAGCCAACTGATGCACTTATAAAGTCTCAAGGGACACTCTTTGATTCAAAGTCCTTGTAACAACCTTTTTTTCTGTGTAATTTTGTCCATTTATGATGATTTAGCCCTCAGAAGCCAAAATAATTGATTGTTCTCATTACAAAACGTTCTCCAGCAGATTATTCAGCCTGCAACCACAACCCGATTCACTGAAATTATAGAATTTTGCTCCATTTTACGTTCCAGCCCCTCTCCATAAACTCTGGCCTCACACCTTCTACAGATAGACAATATTAAAGAAATCCACAGCAGATTATGATGTAATGAGCAAATAATGGTGCAGCTATGTCCAATGAAGGCATTGAAGTGCCTCAATATAGATTTACTCATCTCCTTAAATATGTCCAGAGTCATCTTATGGGTCTTTCTGCAGTTATGGAAAATAGTATATATATATATATATATATATATATATATATATATATTATATATTATATATATATATATATATATATATATATATATATATATATATATATATATATATATTCACTGACCTGTATAAAGTAAAAATAATGCCCCATTTAACCTCCCTCCAATCGGCTGTTTTGCAATTTATCAAAATGATATTGTTTAACTCAATGTGAAACTGTTGTTTCATGTCATATTTTTAAACCATTGCAGGACACATTGTCCATTCAATATTTTAAAAGGAAAAAAAAAACTTAATAAAAAGGTTTGTTTCGAATCACTTTACTCCCAACACTCATGTTCACATTTAGGGTTTAGAGTTTAGTTGTAGCTTTGTCTTGTTTTACTTTATAGTTACTAACCTTGAATGTCAGTGTTGGTTTTGCTCCAAATGTTTTTCTGCTTTTATTGATTTCTACACTTTTGTAAATTTCATTCAGTCCGTTATTAACTTTAGATCAATAGGTTCTCTCTATTCTGGCTTGCAGGAACAAGAGCCAGCTAAAAGTGATTGCAAGCAGTAGAGGGAAACATTTCTCACACAATCTGTCAGAGCAATCAAAATCATTAGTACCTGATAACATAAATGTGCAGTAACAAAGAAATATGTTAAAAGAGCATATCCAGCATTTTCTCATGAAATCTCCATGTCAAATCAGCTCTATTATGATTATCTTAGCCATATGCTTAGCCTTGAGTACATAGTCCTGAGTGGATACCTGGCTGATTTGGCTGCATTTCTTTAAGGAGTGTGCACAATGGAGCCAGTTCAACCCCTCTTGCTAAGAAAATGTTCTTTTGTCTTTTAAAAGTAAAATCCCATTTTACTTAGGGTGCATTTACACCACCGTCGAGTTTGTTTGGTGAAGTCAGAATATTAATTGAACTGCAATGCAGGCCACCTTAAACCGAGATCTCAGTTTGCTGGGTTTAAATTCTGGTGCCGATGTGTCACTGCACCAGAATGTATCTGATGTTAAGCAGACTGGATACCACTGTAAAAGGAGGAAGCAGACCATAATGCAGGGTGTTATAAGTCAATCCAAGCAATACAAACATGCATGTATAGTACCAGCTGGAGAAACAGCTAATAGTGATTTGCCAAAGACAGAAAAGAATCCTACAGCCGCTAAAATCTAACAACTCTACTTTTTTTTTTTTTACATGTGAAGGAGGTTGTGCTCAGTGTCTTCTTGTGAGGTTTTTGTGGAGCTGCATACCTCTGTCTTACCATACCTCTCCAGTCAGTTCAATACAGCAATGTCTGCAGTATTGATGACTGTATATTCAATGTTGCTGTGTTATGATAACAGTGCTTCAATTTCAGTGAATCAGCTCATTTCAGTCTTTATCATTATGTTTGGGCTAGCAATGAATTTCTTTAAGACCAAATGGAATATCTGGGTTTAGTTGAGTCCATCAGAACCAGAACATTGATGTTTTCCATTGCCGAGTATTGCAATGGCATAACTGATACATACGCCACGCATGCAAGCAGAAGTTTAGCACATATTTCATGTAGCTGTCTGACCCAAAAAGTCAGACAGCTGGTTTTGTTACTGACAGGGGCTGAGCTTGTTCCCCTTTTGGTCTTTTTTCCAAAACCTCTGTGTGTATAAACATGGTTAAATGTGAAGCACATAAAGGATTGTGTACAACTTCATTTCAAGGCTCTGCTTCTCTGACATCCAGGGAAAGAGACTTTGAATGCTTTTTCCTTTGAATAAAGCCATTTGAAAGATTGATCTTTCTCTATTCCAGCAGTTTCTTTACCCTTTACTAATGAATTTCCACGGCACTGCAAACATCAGCGGAGAGATGCCCATAGGTGCTGCACGTTCACGGTTCACCCACAATAGTATGGAACAGACTGTATAATGGAGTAGCTCACTACCTGGAGTGAAACCGAAAGGCACATTAACTGGTTGGTGAGCGACTTGCCAGTGGAAAAGTGCCTTCAGTTCCTCTGAATCTGATCTGAAGAACCTGGGTGTGATTTTGACAATTTATGTTCCTTGATCTGCATTCCAAGCTCAAAATTGGTTTTAAAATTTAAGGAAAAAAAAGTAGCTAAGCTCATAACCAGGATGTCTAATTGTGACCTGGAAGTTATTGTAAATGCTTCTGTCTCTTGTAGTGGATTATTGTGATGGTCTTTTAACCTGTTTTAACAAATCTGCAATGCATCACATTCAAACTGGCAAAACTCTTAACAGGAGCCAGCAGGGGACTTCATATAACTCCTGTCTTGGCTTTTCTAAAGTGGCTACTAGGTATTTTAAGTGTTCGTTTTAAACATTTTGCTTTAACTTTTAGGGTTCTACATGGTCAGGGAACATTATTTTCAGAAAGAGTAGTGAATGAGCACCGTAACATTTTCATTTCTAGTTGCTTCATGCTTTCCTGCTGTTCTGTCACTGAACTTTTTTTTTTCTCTGCACTAGTCCTCAGCTGTTCCTGATCTCCTCATCATCACCTGCACCACCTGTCCCTTATTAAGACTAATTAGATAAGCACGTTATGCCCACAAAAATCAGTCATCTTCCTAATGTTTGTCACTCTGCAGAAAAACTCTGGGTAATTATCAGTATCTGAACAACACATTAGCAAACTTAATTACAGTCTTTTACTTTTTAACCCTATACACTTAAGAGGAAAAAAATGAGATAATGCACAAGGTAAAATTACATTTACATATGATAAATGAATGTGAGATCTAAAGAACAGAAGTTACTTCTTCATCATATCAGCAGCATTTATTTAGTTTGGAGCATCAATCTTGTACCTGCTGCGGTAATAAATCCTCAAATGAAACTCTGCTTAAGAACCTGCATGACGAACTGAAACGGACAAATCATCTCCGAAGGCAAACAGTTTACTAGACACCGTATATTCAGAGTGTCTCATAAACTTCTTTAGCTTGTTAGGTTTTCCATACATTCATTACATTTATTTGTGTATAAAACTCCACCACTCAAAACTTTTCTAAATTTGGATTTTAAAAGGGGAGAAAGGATGTCATCCTATAAATTTACAGCTTGTTCTCTAAGTGGCCTAGTGAATCATGTGGGGTTGCATACCACAGCCTGTACAAACATGCAGACCATCATGTGGCTCAACAAGCAGCCACCACTGTGTTTCCAAAACTCATTTAAGCACTGCACTGATTAGTGCTCTGCTAGAATCCCATCAGATAAATACCCAAATATAACTGTCCTCTAAGCATCACCAATTTGCAGAGACTCCCAATTGACTTGGTGGCAGGATTTGTTTGAAGCGATCATGCCACAGTCATTTTCAGCAAATATGAACAGTGATGTATTGACATTATCTCACAAGCTTCATGGCAGCTAAAATATGCCATGTACTACATTCACAGTACACACTTACTCTCACACAGGTAAAATGAACAACAGATCACATTCTTTCAAACCTAATCTTGCTCAGACATGGCTCTGGTAAAGCTCCATGTCTCCCATTAAATCTGAGGCTGTAGACTAATCAGATGTTTTGAACTAAACCAACCGAGCAGTTTGTATTTTTTTAGCTTCATATATACTCGAGAAGATACTTTTCAATATCTTGAGATTCTTCTTGGCCTATAATTTTCAGTCACGAGGGTAATAATTAAAAATAACCATGAAGAAATGGGACGTTCCCTCCAGATCCACAGCATTAGTAGTCGCCAATTCTTTGTGTGTAAAGACTTGATATTTTTGCCTCCAGCTGATTTTATTCTGTGTCTAAGCCAAGACATACCCACATTGCAGAGGGTGAGCATTCAGTTAAGCCGCATATTTTTCATTATGTTTTTAGATTTATATTTAAAAATACTTTTACTCACGCATGAATCGTATAAATAACATGAACATGTTGAATGTTATGTATATTTTTCCCAATATTCCATAGAAAAATCCTGTAATGGCACTGGGAAATAAAACAATCAAACCTTTTATATAGTTGCTGACATTTTTTTTCTGCAAGTTTATGTATTTTGATGATGCATCAGACAGAATCAATCAAATCAAGCAAACCAATCACACTGTTTTTTTTTTTTTTCCCCACGGGAAAATCTGTCTTGGACTCTGGAGCTGATTCAATAACCACCTTGGCAGCTGACAAAAGCAGCGAATCTGCGTAGCGTTAACTCTCCCAGTCGCATGAAGAAACATACACGTATCCCATCATTTAGGGTAAAAAATAATAAAATAAAACGCAGTTCATGAACGCAGTGAAAGGTTTCCAGTAATCCCAATCACTTTCATGGCAACCTGTATGAGCCGCAGCAGTTTAGCTTTGGACTGTGCAGGAAGATTGATCATTAGATCACAACGTATCTAATGATGCTCTCTAATACAGCCTGTTAGAACAGGAACAAGGTCTTTTGATTCACTGTAAACGTCCTAAGTCCGCGTAAACAACAGAACCTTTGCTGTAAGCGAGAACACAGTCATTGTTCGTTCCTGCTGAAGAAGAGATCAATAACACCACGTCACCTGTAAGAATTGACTCGACATTCACAAACATTATTTTTTTAAGTCAACTGTCATGCAAAGTCACAAGTATTTCCAAAGAAAAGATTAAGGTTATTTCCTAACCATGCAACAAAGTAAGGATTTTTTTTTTTATCTGAAGTTGCCAAAGTTTCGCTTAATACTGGAAGTCAGCTTTAAAGCTAAGAGTCCACAGAACAAGACTCATGGTGGGCATGTGGAAACCTGCTCAGCACAGCTCTCCATTAGATACCCCACAACTGACAGTGCTTAATCTGAGAGAAAGTGCAGCCACTTTACATTGCCGTTGCCATGTTGCTTTTGTCTTGGTAACAGCCCGCCTAACTTTATCACATCGTGGAATATTTCTGTCTCACTCCAAGTGAGAAGCTGACACCAGATACATCTCTGCTGTCAGCAGTGAGTCAGCTTGCAGAGATTGTTCGCTTCCTCACATGCAGCCCTGCAGAGCTCTAACACAAAGTGCATGTGATGGGAAATGTGAGCAAGGACAGATCAAGTGTGGGAGTCACAGTAGTATGAAAATGAAAAGTGTGAGTCAGAATTTACAACTTCTGTACTTGTTTGACATCCCAGCTTAGGAATAAAATGTATTCTGAGATAGGTAAAATGTCTCTGCCTCTTCACTTTATTTGAGATTCAGTCTCCCACATATAGATCCAGTTCAGAAGTTGAAGAAGAAAAATGAGTTCCAGTTTGTCTTTCACAATATTTTCTTAAGAAAATAAAAAGCATGGAAACATGTTGTCATTGTATCCAGACTTGCTCTGCAAACATCTGTTAAAGAAGTGAAAGAACTGTTCATTTCCAGGAGCTCAATGAATTTCAGTGTGACACCGTAATAGGAGCCTGGCTGTGGTATAATTCCAGTCATGAAATGTCCTCAATACTTAAGAGTATTATCCCACAGCCAACTCTTAGTGGTATTATGCCAAGGTGGAAGTGACTGAAAATGCAGGAGCCACATTAAATCTCAGAGCAGACTCAGTAGATGCAGAGGCACAAAGCCAATAGCTGCAGACCTACAAACATCAAGTGGTCTTCTGATCAGCTCAATGATCGTACCAAAGCAAAGCATTGACTGCAGTGGTAAAAAGAATGTATTCGCTCAAGTGGCAAATTATTCCCTTTCTTCCTATTAATTCAATGTACAGGGGTTGTATCTTAGAAAGGTACATCTTCATGCTCCCTACTTTGCGTTGACAGTTTTTGAAGATGGTCTTTTTGTGTTGCAACATCTGCTCACCTGTGAACAAATTAAAGTCATAGATGAGCAAGTTTAGTATGGGGAAAATACGACTGGCCAGCACAAAGCTCTGACTTCAACTCAATAAAACACCATTGTGATAAATCTAAAGGAGACTGCAAGCAAGGACTTCTCGTCCAACATTAGTTTCTGATCTTACCATTGCTCTTCTGGGATAATGGTAAAACATTTCCATAAACACAGTGACAGATCTCATGACAAGACTTATGAGAAGACTTGAAGTTGGTATAGCCACAAATGGTTACCCAACTGAAGCTGATTTTAAACACTGCTAACACCCTTATCTGAGTTTTCCTCTCTTTTAATGTGTATTTGTACATCAGTATTAAAAAGGATGTGAATAATACAGTAAATATTATTGTAGCTGCTACAACAATAATCAGTATTGCAACAATATGTAATATTTCTGCTAGAGCAGCAACAGAAGCAGCAATTGTATTTTTTAAAATAACAATTTAAACTACTATACAGTTTTGACATTTTGCTATTCGGCACTATTTTCTAAGGCTAAGAATGGTATACTGGCTATGAGTGTAATCTTTGCTTTGTGCATGCTCTTCATTTTAAGCAGGCTATCAGTTTATGAGCTATAGTAAAAACAGCCCTCAAAGCAGCCAATAATGAGGTAAATGACTGTGAAATAGTCTGTAAAAACACATGTGCACAAGAATTGAAAACAATTTAATTCAGAACATTAAACTAATCACACTTTGTTTCATCGTTTTATAGCACTCTGAAAAAACAATCAGGTACCCTATGGGGCAATAAATAAGCACCACCGTTTTTTGAAGTCCTCAGAGAGAATATTAGTAGATCATGAAGACCAAGGAACACATCAGACAATTAACACAATTGTGCAAAAGTTTGAAGCTGGATTCAATTAAAAAGAATTTGCCAAGCTTTGAATATCTGACAGAGTAGGAAAAGTATGAAAATTTGTTGACAGCCCAAATATCAGTCATGCATTCTATAGAAAAAATGCCTTTTCTGAAAATTGGCAACAACATATCTGTAGTTGAAAGTAACTCATAAAAAGTCCTGATGCCCTATTTGGAGTTTGAAGCCCTATTTGTAGTCACTATATGACTTCATATCTCAGCAAAAATGTAGAAGGTGTTTGATGCAATATTTTGTCATCATACTGAAAACTAAGATAAAAAAATAGAAAACTTTTTCGACACAAATGAAACCTATGTTATTACATGTAGTTGTAATTGAAGAAAATATTTCCCACAGTTTTTAGATTTTTAGTTGTACACTTTAAGTGGGCTCTGCCTCTCAGCCACAGACTGCTGGAAATAGACATTAGTACTTCTCGCGTTCCTGAAAGGATAAGTGTGTTAGATAATGGATGGATTTAAAGTGGGTGTGCTACAAAAAATATCCTTATACCATTTCATGAATAATTTTAATAAAGGTTGTAAATACTTTTGCAAGCGACTTACGTCTTTGTGGTAATTTCTTAAAATGTAGTTGTATTATAGAACATAAAGACTAGAAGAACAGAAGAAACATGCCTTTACCCAAAAAATAAACAAAACTGCCACCTGTTAGCTCTTCAGTTATCATCAACAAAGTCTCATGAAGATAACACAGTGGTATGTTTTTTGGCTTAATTGTGTTAACTTTGGATATAGTCCATTAATTGGTCAGCCGTAGAGGTTATTTTGGACAAAACACAGCCTGGTGAAAAAACAGCCTCTCCTACCTACAGAGTCTCTGAACCCTCAGCTATTGAGCAGCAGTTACTTGTAGGTGCAGACTCTTGACAAAGTTTAAAATTTTACCCAATCACTAACATTTGGCTGAGATGTATGCAATGTGCCAGTTTGATGTTATGAAGCATATAAGCAATTATGTGTGCTCGAAACAACCATCCCCTGCTGCGAACAGAGAAGTGCCGAGCCAAACGAGACAGCTGTTAATTTAATGCAATATTTGGAAGCGTGGCTAACACGGACTGAATGGCCTTGTTCGCGGCATCCGCTGCCGTTGCTAGAACTACAGTCAGACTACATTTCTAAATTAGTGCAGAAAATCAATGTACTTCTTGCTCACAACACCGCCTTTTCGCTGATTGACCCAGTTGAAGAGAAATTGAGCTCAATGGGAGAAGTCCCATTGAGCAGGAAGTGGACAGGGAGATGAGAATCAAGCGTAATTATTTTAAGCTCACATAAACAACTCCTGGCTTAGTAATAGCTGGCACAGATATGAGCTGCACCTACACATTACAACAATATTTCACAAGTTATTATATTGTTGTAATGGTTATTTACAAGAATACACATTTTTTAACACCACAACACTTTTCTCTACTGAAAAAGCAATGCAAGTTGTACTTTTTTCCCCCAGTGTTTTGTTTTAGCTTCAGCAGGTGCAAATTTCTTACTCAAGGCCAAGCCATTTCAGCGTTATCACATTTAGGAGCTCTTCCAATAGTAAAATACAGAGGAAAGCTCTCCATATTGGCCTTTATGAACTAACATGCAGATATTTCCAACACATCATTCCACGTGTTAGAAATCTTTTGTCTCCTTGTTATTGAGAGATGAAAGTGTTGTGTTTATTAGGAAAGTATGTGTAAGAACATTTAGATTTTCGCTAGATGTACGGAGAACATTTACAGAGAGCAAGATGCAGATTTTATGGCTTTAATCTAGCATTAAATGCACTTTTCTGTCAGCGTAATAGAGAGTGCTGAAACGTGGACTTTAGAGGTATGTCATTGAGGGCACCGCCACAGAGCTCCACCCCGCAGATCCCTATTGGTGCCAAGCTAAAATGGAGACCTGCCTCCAGGAGGAATGTTTATCCAAGCTGAGCACAGAGCCTTATTGCTCAAAGAAGCATGAGTGGATTTCTGTTCTGCAGCAGCTCTGTGTCATTTCAGCCAGAGACCTGCACAAAATGAGCCTTCTCTCACCCGTGATGAGAACAGCTCTTTTAAAGAGGCACAACAGAGATAAATTAACAAGGTGTGATGAAGCGTAACATGTGCGCACCAGAAAGAAGGAATTCAAGCACTAAAAAGATCCCTGCAATCCAAAAGGACTAGGAACAGAAATCAAAAGATGTTAGAAGAGATTGTATTTTTTAAAACTTTGAAAAATAATTTTTTTGTGAGCTTACCAGGGGCAAGCAAGAAAAGTTAAATATATTATTTGCATATTTCTTACATGTGTGAGTTTGGCTAGACAGAAACTTTGAAAAGAGAGATCAGACCAGTTAAGATTTTTCTTGAAGAATTAATCTCAATCCACGGCGAATCCAAATAGAGGTCCAAACTGGAGAAGCTATGTAGTTAGCTTGGACTTAAATCGCTGTCCTTACATGGCTCAATGGAAAGAGAAGTTTTCTGGTTATTTAAAACTTGCCATTTTAATTCCAGCTTGCTCAAACCTTATGTTAATGAGCTCTTGGGCAAGCCACTTAACCCCAAGTTGCTGACTGATCTGCATATCGGTGAATTACTGTGAGAGTAGCAGAATGAGTGAGAGTTGCAGTGTAAAAGTCCATTTAGTGGTTTGAAAGGTAAATGGACTGAATTTATATAGTGCTCTTCTAGCCACTGACCACTCAAAGTGCTTTACACAAGAGCCATGCGCAGCCAAATGCACTCACATTTAACTTGGGGTTAAGTGTCTTTCCCAGGAGGAAATAAACATGTGACAGGAGAAAGATGTAATTCAACCAACAACTTTCTGATTGCAAGACTACTCCACTCTCTGAGCCACAACTGCTATGACTAGAAAAGGACTGTATAAGTTTAACTGATTTATTTTAAGTACATTTGGAAAGCCAGACAATGAACTCCTAAAAATAATTAAAAAAACACTTATCCACTAGCTCAGATATATGGATGACACCTGGATCAAAAGCTCAGTGAACCACAACATCACGTTCAGAACGGAGTATCCCAAAGAGAAGAACCTACATTTTTAGTCTGATTTGTGCACAGTGAGAGAGTTGAAAGTCTATTGAACGTCTATAAACATGGACCAGCATCTGGTTTTTCAATCACATCACCCGCTGAAACATAAAGTGCCAGTCATGAGAGCTCTGCACATCAAGAAAACACTTGAAACTGGTATCCAGGATTTTATGAAAGTGTTCAACTCTGTCCAATGAGGGATACAAGAAGAAGAGGGAGAACACTGACATACCATATGTGGCTTAGAGAGTATCCAAGAAACTGAGAATGATTATATTCCAAACATTATATTCCAACAACACTCTTAAGACAGAGACCGGTTCGTCCCAAGGATAAAACACTCAAACACAAGCTCAGTAGTGTGTTAAGTAGTCTCGGACCGCGAGGACCGTTTAGTTCTCTACACTGAAGAAACAGCAGCTACACAAATGGATGGTCCAGCGCAGACTCAACAGGTCAAGAATCAGTGGTTCACTTGCATCTTAAGGATGCATTTGCATGGACCAAATGTGAACATTTTGAACAGGGAAGACAGATCTGAGCGAGGAGAGAAAGACCGCATCCAGATTAAGCATGAAAATACAGATTTGAGCTTTTTAACACGTACTACAATCCTGACTCGTCTCCCCCGTTTCTCAGCAATAAACATTTTGGGACCTGACCAAAATAACTCCCATGTCTTTACTAGGGACTCGTTTGGATCATCAAGCAACAGTGATGCATACAATGAGCTAAATAATGAGTAAGACTAATTACTCATCTCCTAATTGCTCCATTTGTGACTTCAATGGCGCTATTAGTTTTTGATTGTTCTGAAAACAACTTATATCCAATCATGTTCACAACCGATGAATCCTTTTGGATGAGAGCTGAAACATCTTATAAAAACAAGAGCAAAAAGTCCAGTTGCCTTCTACTCAAGCACTTACTGTCAGATTGAAGTTTAACAGCAAATAAAGGCTAAAATAAATTATTTCAATCCAACTACTTTAAAATGTTCTTATTCAAAATGATCTTCTATTTACCTTTTGTGCATTTTACTATTGTACGTCTAATCTGTTCATGTTAGATAGTTGTGATAGTGGCAAAAAAGGTAAAGAAATAGTAGAAAACTATTTAAAATCTATTTTAACAAGACTGTCTTTGCTGTCTGCCCTGCGGCTAAAGCTGAGCCGTTCATTAACCATGATTGCCTCAGGTACAGAAGCTGAACTTGGTAGCCACAGACATTTAGCATTAATTACATCACTGAACTATAGTTGACATTTTTCAAACCACAAATCTTGTGATTGTTTTAATTGTTTAATCCATTAATGTAAACTGGGACTGTTAAGGTTAACCTATTTTATTTTATTTTTTCATGTTTTGTTGACATTTTCAAATGGTTTGGGTAATGTTTAATGCCTCCCAGAATCAACAACAATGTCACACACTAATATAATTCTATATCTGCTTACAGCTCATGTTTGGTCGCTTAACCTTTGGATGCAGTTTTTGTCCTATTCTTTATTCCGCCGTCTAAAGTATGTGATTTTTCAGAGCTGGAAAAAAAAAAAAAAAAAAAAAAAGATGTTCTTACTATTCCCCAAAGAGAAAACAAGAAATTACAGGTACGTTCCCTGCAAAACCACGCAGACACCGAAACATTCACTATTTAGGAAAGTATAAGGCACTTCATTCAAACTTTATCTCGAGGGAAGACGGCTTTGCGTCGACCAGCTTTCCCCTCAGTTGTAATTTGATATCAGGGATCTTACCCTGGATGTGCTGGTTCACCACGCTCTCCAGCCGATCCAAGCGCTCCATTATCCGGAGAGTGTCCCCTTTTTTGTCCCCTTCCAACTTTCCCACTGCTAAAGGCATGGGGACCTTGATGTAAATGTTGGCGATGTAGTTAGTGACCCATCCGACATAAAGCAGGCAAACAATGTTGGTCATGCCGCTCAGAATCACGCATGTGGACACCAAAGTTTTGGTTCTCCTGGTGCAAGCCATGCCGACATCCCTCCATGCAGCACAGCCTGCAGTCTCCCCTCGGATCGCGGCACAGGGCGACAATTTCCCGCACACGTAAAGAGGAAAAAAAAAAAAAAATCCTGCAAGAATAAAGTTATTCCTAGCGAGTGCGAGGTGGTGCAAAAAACACAAAAAAAAAAAAAAAAAGCCAAGCACACAGCGCCTACTTTAAAAGTGCCGCGGGTTTATTTGTTGCGTTGCTGAAAGACAGGTAAATGGTACAAAAGAAATCTACAGGTGAAGGACCCTCCTCTCCTTTTCCCTCTCGCCCTACTGCGAACCTCCGCGCGTACAGATGCATTTGAGGTTTGAGGAAACAGGAGGGACAGAGCGCATCCCGCTGCAGCCAATGAGAGAGATGGAGAAGACTGACAGCCTCCGAGTCTCGGCTGCGCGCTGATTCACTCTGATCCGATCGGATCGTTCTTATCTTGCAATAAAAAATAAAAAAAAAAAGAAAAAAGAAAAAATCTATAAACAGCTATTGAAACAATAGTGCACTTTCATATGTTATTTATGGTCTTTGTCCTTTGCAGATCCATTGTAGGTATAATGAATTTTTACCAAAGAAAACATTCATCACTCTTATCTGCTGTGAATCTGGATCAGCTCGGAGGATAGAGCCAAAGACACATCAGATATGAAGGTGTGCAGAGGTCGTGTGCCGTACTCCGGATTCATGGAAGGGGTCGCTGCTGTGGTTAAACCAGCGCTCAGGAGAACACACCAGGGAACATAATGAGCATGACCTTAACCTTTAAGCATCTAGATCATTGCAGCATTGTGTGCTCCTCTTTCTTCATATCCTGCTGTGTTAGGATGCCCTCTCCCTCCATGCTCTTATATTTGATGTGCTTTTGATAAAGGTTTCACCACAAGAAAAAAAAAAAAAAGAACTTAAGTTATTGGTGAAGATTTTGCTCAAAGTCGTACCTGTGACATATAGAGACCTCGTTCTGATTTGAGTTTAATTCAGAACCCTTTCTGACTATGGATAAACTTATCCAAAGGCAAGTTTTAAATAATATTCATATTTGCATATTAACTGCGGCGCTTGAATGAATACCATGGTTTTCTCTATATTTTCTTGTTCAAAAGACTTTTTTTTTTAGTATCATCTTTGGCAGATGACTATTTTCTAACAGTTTTTATATGCAGTCTGCCAGACTGCTACAACACAACATGCTGCCAGAGTGAAATTATTAAATCCAGCGTCACAATCATTTCTACCACCAACGGCATACTGTGACACTTGATGTCCAATATGTTTCCATGAATACGACTCGACCAATATTTAAGAATTACTGTCAAAGGAAACAGAACTGACACTGGCAAATTTCTGTCTGTGCAGAATTACCCAGATCGTTGACTTCTCATTGGGCATTTCAAGTGCAGCCAGACTTTTTATTTTGTAGCTCTGGTCTGGATTGCAAAACCGCTGCAGTGCCCCCTTGTGGTTCCTGCAGGACATAACAAATTGCTCAACAGTAACTTCTACACAAAGCGGCAACAAACTTTTGTTTTTAATAAGTAGAGGCAATAACAAAGTCTTGTAAGTGGTAACGATGCTCTAAAGGAGGACATAAAGAAATGTAACGCACCTGAAACTAAAAATCCAACTTTTGCTTCAGTTTATGTACAAGCTAACTTTAGCACTGCAGCACAGACAACAGCTACAGGAAGTTGGAAAATTAGCAGTGTAAAGGTGTATGGTCTTTTTTGTGTAACTCAGTGACACTACTGATCTGCTAATGTACTGAATATTTAATTTAATCCTGGAAACTTTATTATGTAGGAGAAAAACAAACACAGTAGGTAATTGTCTAACATATTTTCACTTTGAAAGCTGGACATCTTTACTCTAGCTTTCCCCAATGTTACTTTTTTATTATTATTACTTATATTTTGTGATTCACTTCTGTTCCTTGGCCACAAAAGCATCTGCCACTCTAAAGAGTGCCACAGCATGAATCTATCAATAGTTTTTTTCTTTCTTTTTTTGCCAGCAGTTCATGTCGGGGGAATTTGCTGGCCAATCAAGAGCAGGAACTTGTTATTCTATGTATTTTTTGGTACGTTAAAATAACGTTTGGCAACGTTATTTTAATTAAATGTACCAATATCATGTGATGTAGAACTGCTTATTATTTTTAATATAATTGCTGTTTAAAGTATGGGGTGTGCCCCCTGCATTAGGGGAAGCAAGTTCATATGTAAACATTTACTCAAATTGTACATCTTATTAAAGACATTGTCTTTGGTTATTCACTCACTGAATTCATTTTCAGGTGGAAGAAATGAGTCAGGAGTTGCTTAGCGCCGCTTAACAAAACACTCCCCAGTTGTTTTTGGTTTTGTTGACCTTCTCAGCGCCTAAGTCAGAAGATAATTATCTTTATTTTGTACTTTGTCATTGAACATCCAGAGGCTGCCCTTCTCCTTTGTGTTATGGCTATATGACTCAGTGCTGGGTGGTGGGTCATTCATCTCAGCTAACAGAGCTGCCAAAGTGCAAAAAGGTCATTTTCTTGAGTTTGCACTGTGTGAAAGGGTTTTCTGTTTGCCAGGAACATGGGGGTGATGAAAAAGCATTTTTCCCTCTCTTTGCAGTTTCTCACCACTTTCTTAAGGCATTTGATTCTCTTGAAAATCAATAAATTGTCTAAGGGATCTTGAGTGCTGAAGTTGCTCTAAACAGTCCTCTGATTAAGGCATGACGAAAATAAAACCTGTGGAGTTGTTTGTGCATGCTGTACAAAATTCACAGCTCGTATGTGAGTTTAATTTAGTCCCCATTAGAGGCCTGGTACATGTGAGGTACTTCCATAGTTGATCAAGTCTAAAAAAAAGTAACAAGATATAGTCATTCCTGTTCCTTTGTTCTAAAAATGTCATGCTACAGAAAATGTTCACATGTGACTGGACATTATATTAGATAATGAGGTTTACAGTATAAACACCTTCCAGGAGTTATGGCTCATTCTCAACATTCTGTCACGTTGGTTTTCTTATTAATGCATGAAGTGCTTGTGTAAAACACTGCAATGTTAGAGGGAAAATGAAATGACTTTTTATTAACAAGTGTATGAATCATAGCTATGCAAACAATGAAATTTTACTCCAGCAGCAAGAACACAAAATGTTGCTTCACCTGAGGAGAGACTTTCAACCTGAACAATTTTGCCAGAAATGTTTTGTATTACTAGTTTTCTCTCCTCCAATTGCTTTGGAAAGAGAATGTATTTGATGTGATGACAGAGAGGAGAGCTTGAATGGGACTGCTGTTCAATCCATGATGCAATCTGTCAATCAAATCTCAAATTAAAACTGATCTGTCTTTCTCTTTGACTTGTCATTCGTATGGACTCATTCATCGAACATATTCCTCCTGGTAATCTTTACGCTATCATGAGAGCAATGAGCATATCGGCGTGTAACATAAGCTGCCTAATTGTTACAGCACAAACAAATAGAGCTGAGTTACAAAATGATTCAATATGATCATTTAGTGTAAAAGCAAGATTTTGTCTACGATACGCATGGTAGTACAGGTAATGATAAAGTATATGTTTCAGGCCTACATCAAGTAATTCAAGAAACTAATCATGTTGTCTATTTGCCCATCTTAATTTTTTCATTCCAGCTGAATCTTTCCAGGGTTGTGAAAGAAAAGTATTTGCCTCTTAGAGATCGAAAGGCAAGAGTCAGGACATTTCACCCGTTCTTCAAGAACATACACAGATATACACAGATACGTTGGACGACCCAAAAACACACCCAAACGCGCACATCAAAGAGAAGGTTAGAGGTGAAATATCCAGAGTTTAGCCAAAGGTTCAACTAGGATTCACACCCAGAACATTCTTATTACAAGGCAAATCTCCTGCATCGTGCAGCTTCTGATCGTACCTATTTTCTTTGGAGCAATTGAATTCCTTTGCTTTTTGTAGCCATTATCTTAGCATTACTCCGTTGCTGTTTCACAGTTTCTTGTTCTCTTAATTTTGTTTCTCCTCTTTTTCTGATGAAACTAACTCAAATGTATTTTTTGCATTTCAAATTAACTAACAACCTTAAAAAACTGATACTGAAGAGTCGGTTGCTGACCGTCTAAGAGAGTTTCTCCATCACATTTTGCTATGAATTGCTGTTATTGTTTTGAGACTCTGGTTTAAAGGGCAATATTGGAAAAATTAGGCTGTCAGATACAAGTGCTATCGCTGGGTGTCCTGGTAGCACCACAGCATTACCATGACAACCTGAAAGTGTGGTGCATTTTTAATTGACAAACCATAAACACCTGCAGGCATTAGATGTGTGACTTCTATCAGTTTCTTTTGAACCGGGGCCAGGCTGGGGGACACTTTGAGGTTGATATGAAGGGCCCTGAAGCTCCTGCTGAGTGATCCCCTCGCCAAGCGACTGTCACATTTAGTCAGAGCAAACGGGCTTCCTCTAGGCTGATTAATTACTGCGTGCAAGAGGTTATCCTATAATAATCACAGTCAAGTTTCAAAGACAAAAAGTCTACCGGAGTAAGTTCCTCTATCAGGGGGAGACAATCATAATTAATGAGCAAAATGCATCACTAACAAGAGCAACACAAATACAAAATACCAACTGTCTGTCATTATTAACTGTTTAATATTCTGATGTGTTTTGTTTTTTTAGCTCAATCTTTACACCTAAATGGAAATGAAACCCTTCAGACAAAACATGAGACTGCTTTTAAAAACCATACACCTTAATACAATACATTTACTTTATTTTCATAATGTCTGCTCTTACACACTGTGACACTCTTCATCAACGTTCAGACAGGAGTTAATACATTTATGACAGCCATGAACAAAAAAGCCAACAATGATTGAGTGAAAGGCCTTCGCAGATCAGAGAAGCTTGTAAAATGGTATGCTGTAGTCTTTTGATATGATTTCCTGAGATTTTAAATTAAATGCTAGTGGCAAGCTTTGGTTCAAATCCTGTTATATTACAATAGAAAGAGAGGAAATGAGGAAAAGATCAAAGTGTCTGAGCTGAAAACCAAAAGCAATATTCCCTGTGAATATTAAAATAAAAAAGGTAAAGCAATTAGAAATTGAAATGTACAAGCTAAGGAGTCATTCTTTCTGAAAATATAAACAAATCAACTAACTAAGTAGAAGTAAAATCGAAACTATTTTAATAACTGAATGGAAGAAAACAAGAAGTTAGTGGGTTAAAGAGAAGCAGTCAGAGGAAAGTCATATTTCTAAAGTGATACTTCTGTCGAGTACCAGATATGTTCTTCCGTTGCATAACCCAGTCCTTCTCTTTATGCTGAAAGTCAAAGATTATTTACTCCTCGTCTCTTTGGGTTGCTCACCTGGAACTTACCTGGGACCCAATCATGTAGCCAAACATTGATTTATTTCTCAACTGTAATCCTTACCTGGGAAACTCCTGGGATCTGGCTGTGGATCAGTGGTTAACGTTTGTCTGGCTGTTGGAAAGCTGCTGGTTTGTGCCCAGAATCCCCCAGAACTTATTGAGGTACCCTTGGTCTACTGATCTGTGTATAAGAGTATAAATATAAATATGTGTGTTTTGAAAGTGTTTGAGTGGCACCAAATGTTTAATCCATTAACCATTAACTGAAGTATCTGTTTAATATTCAGACATCTTAACCTCAACTGTCTTCTTAAGTGTGGATAGTCTTTAATGACAAAGTATGGATTATATTTTCGATCCTATCTTAACAGTCAAGCTATCTAGTTATTGCCTTTCAAAGCTGGATGGAATAGTAAGTTGTTTGTTAAATTGTGTGAATATATATATATATATATATAATCCAACAAATTTGAATATTATTTAATTTTGTAACTCAAGATAAGAAGAATAGAAAACATATCCTTTTTTGTGTTCATTACCAGAAATTGCTCGCATGTCGTTAGCGTTCATCTTAGTCTTTTACTAAAGACTTGAAGGGTTTCAGGAGATCTCTGTGTTGGCAGGAGCTTAAGGGAGAACATTCAGATCAAAACCGTCTTTTTTTTAATTACATGACTGATTCCATCCACACTTCCCTAATCACAATCTCCCAGTGACAAAATGAGGTGTTGTAATACATGATGAAACAAGTGAAATGCAAGACGAAAAGCGGAATACATCTAATTATTCTCTAAGAGGTGGAAACTATCACCAGCACCTGTTCAACACAATGCTGTGAAATACAATCTTAATAGCACGAATAATGTATCATACTTTTAGTCATGAGAGATAATTGTAGATGTGCAGGACTTTTTTTTTTTTCTGTACACTGTTTTACCAACGAAAGGTTTGGCCTGATTTAAACCAAATTTTCCAGTCGCGCTACTCCTGCACAAAAATCCATTAAGCTGCAGACATATTGTGTTCACCCTAAGTACACTCTGTGGCCTGGTCTTATCTGGTGCAGTCAGCGATGGTCAGGAAAACCTCCATCTTTCACAGCACCAGTTTAAAGTCGTATCCAGCTTGTGAAATCTCATTTGAAGTAGAACCTCCTTTCACTAAGCGTAATTTTATAATCTAATTTCTCTGGGCTTTCTTAGGTCACAAATCTGAACCTTGTTGACATGCTGCACTCTATTAACACTGTGCTGTGAAAACTTAGTGTGGAAGGAGCACGGCTAATCTTTTTAAATAAGATCAGCAAAAATGAAAATCTGCTGGTCTTCATGTACCGAGAAAGTATTTAATTTTAGCCTGTATTTGCTGAGTAAACTGACTGGGAAAATGGAAGCAAAAGCAAAGGCAAACCAAGAGAGTAACCGAGGAGGTAACTGGTTTTAAACTCTCTCAGTTGGGTGGAAAACATCCTCAAAGATGAGGGTGCTGCAGTGTCGCTTTGATGTAGAAAACTTTGGTAATATAACAGAAAGCGATGGCAGAGGGCTTGATGAGAAGCAGAGGCGTCCAGTTTGGCAGAATGAAAAAGAAAAAGATGAGAGAATTCACCTCAAACTCGAGGGGAAATAGAGCTGAAAAGCTCAGCAGGTCTCTGAAACAGAAGTCACAGAGATTTTTCTGTGCTATCAGCGATTGAAGTGAGGTTATTGTCAGTGCGTAAAAGAAAAGTCAAGAAGAAGAAAGACTTGGTTAAAGAGACAGCTTTTCGTGTTGTGTTACGCTCACTCACACTCAGTAATATGAAGTTCTAATAAAGAGCAGACAGATTTAGCCAGGTTTCATAGTAAGCCTTTGAGGAAAGTGCTGGACACTTCCCCTCTTCACCGTTTTACACTTTTACAGTTCTGGTTATTTTATATCAGAATATATAGATTATTCTACAATTTTTTAAACATACAATTAAATTCATTTTTATATAAGATTTGAGCATTTTCCTGACTATTTGTCACCACAATTACCACAAAAACAAAGCATGCAATAGTTTGAGTTTAAAGGTACAAAGTAGTTTGTTTAATAGTACAAAATGGAAATGAAAGGGGGGGAAGAAATGATAACATGGAGGCCCATAATCGACAAATTGACATTGGGAAAAATGGTGATGAAGTTTTTCAGAACACATTCACTCTCAACAGACAAGTAGTTCAAGGTCAGATGGAAATCAAATGATTTTCTGTCATATTCATGGTGTTTAGGTTTTTGCATAAATGTAAATCTCCAAAACAAAATCTTTGACCATATTTAGAGCTCTCTGCTTTAGACTAACAATGCCGATTGACATTTTTACTTTTGTAGATCCCTTGATTTTGAAAATGATTCAAAAAATCTTCAAAATCAAGAACAACTACATCTAGAATATCTAGAACAGCCAGAAAACTATTGCAACTTGCACTCTTCTTGCACATCTTGCACTGTGGAACTGAGGCAAAGTAGAAAGTTATTTTATTAATAATGTGCCTCCTGAAATAGGAATGATGGTTCAAAAGGCACGTCAATGACCAAGACGTTGATGTTACAGTGAAAGCTGCAAGATTCTGTTCAGCATTTTTGGGCTTGTTTTTAGATATCTGCTTTTTGCTATTTCAATTTTTTTTTGTTATTTACATTTTTTTTTTATCCTAATAGATTTTCCAAAATGAGGCAGCTGTGCTTTATTCAGAAACAGAGCTTCAAAAATCTGCTTCTCAGGTTGATTTACTTGCTGAATCTTGTGCCCAGTATGTCATCTTTCTTACTAGTTCCAATTTGTCCTTTTCTTGATTTATCCAGAATGTGTTTGTTCAAAACCAAATTCAACAAACTGCTGAAAGAAGTGTCTTTACTATGTAAACTGATCCGGAGCCAAAGAGAATGCAGAATGCACTTGTAGAAAAGCAGACACTGTTGCAGCGCTGGGTTTTATTTTTTTTTTAAATAAGTCAATTAAAACACATTTTTAACATTCAGTCATTTTCATGTGGATACTCTTTTCAGATTTATCTTAATAGAAGCATAAAATCAACTAATTTGTTTCAGGATGCCATTTTCAAAATGGATGGATTAGGTAGGGATTTTGAAAATGCTGATGGATCTTTTAAAATCCATCAGCATTTAGTCCTCTGAAAATATATTTCTTGTCTATCTCGTAGGAACCCTTAGGTGCTTTAAGTGTAATCCTAATTACATGAGCTTTGTGAGTAAAAAAAAAATCTGTCTCAAAACCCTTTTGTTTGTGCGCCTCAAAGCTGATGTTGATTCTCATTTCCTAATCGGCCTCAACATTTAATTCTGAGCCAATGTTTGGCTAAAACACGTCCTGGAATGTACCAGGCAGAAAATCTACTTAGGTTTTTTTCCCCCGTCTTTACAGAATGAAACTCATTGTTGTAGGAAAATGAATGAGAAACTAGCAAACCGCAGGTAGAAAACCTTTAAAAGGTGCTGACACAATAGGTGTTCAGGATGAAATGAGGAAGAAGTGAACATGAGCTTTATGAGTCCATTTCATGTAATAATACATTTATGTTAGGCCCGTGAAGGTCAAATCACTTTGGATTATATCACGATCTTCTCTGCTGATCATTTATTGCAAAAATCTGTTCCACTGAACCAAATTTTTACAATCCTGAGGCTTCGGGTTTGGGGCACTGTTGGCAAATAAAGGCTGTGGGTCCTTTCCTATGGCTGCTTGCTGACACTTATGTTCTTGTCTTGATATGACACAAGATTTATATCTGCAAGCTGAAGATAAAAACTCGTCACAAATAGTAGATCTGTCACTGCTTCATTAATTTTAGTAGAAGATTGGTTTGCTAAGTGGCTTCCCTCAGGATCTTTGAATGCATCATTGACCTCACACAGTTGGTGAAAAAGAAACACCACTTATATCTGGTTATACCCTGCATGCCCTCGATGCTGAAAAACCGTCTCTGGTGTACAGTCAGCACATACATCAGTAGAATCTGATTTACACTTCAAAGGATGACAGAAAAGGATAAGGGGAGAAGAAAAGACAGAAGAGGAGAAACGGAAATAAAAGTACAAGAGTTAGTGGCCCGTGGCTTAGTTTCCATTTGATTTTCATTAAGCAAGAGAACATAAAAGTAAGATAAATTTAAGTGTATCTGCACTCCTCTGTCATTGTAGGTTGCTTTGTTTTCTGCTTGACTGCAAAGAGTTTCTACACTCCTGAAAATAAGGCATGGGTTTAATTGGGGACTCGATCTTGAGCTTCTCAGTTATGGCTTCTTCTGCGTCTTTTGTTGCTCAGAGGGAAACGACAGTAACGCCTTGCAGGTGCACAGAAAGACGATTCCAACAGCGTGAGCTGTGGGTGAGTTTTGCATAAGCAGTTTGCACACCAAATCTTTGCAGCAGCAATTCCCAGTGCGACTAAAACAAATGAAACAATGAAAATTGTGAAAATGACATAAAAAATATATAAATATAAATGGCTAAAAATCAATTTAAATCCAAAACAGAAAATATTGTATGTCTTGTTTGTATGATTTTATTATCTATTGTGAGGACGATAGGATAAAATTAGTTGCCAAAACATTTTAAATGTCATTGATTTGAAATTTGCTTTATACAGAAATGGGATGATTAGACCCTGAAACAGACACATTCAATAAATTAGAATATTATATAAAGAGATTAGCTGAACATAAACCGATGTCTTCAAGCCTTTATTTCTGGTAATTGTGTTGAGTTTTGCTTACTAAAGAAAACTTGACATTTAATATTAAAATATTACATGAGGCCATTTGTCATGTAAAATGTGGGCTTAATGAAAAGCATGCTCAACTGTTGTTTTCAAAAGATGCTTTTGATCTTATTTTCATTTACTAAATGGGACTGTATTGCACCATTGATTCTTTACACTGTTTTCAAGCTTTATTGCTGTAAACTACTGTAAATTACACAGAGACCCATGAATTATATATATATATATATATATATATATATATATATATATATATATATATATATATATATATATATATATATTGCAGCAATCTGAAAGACATATGCTTTGCTTTGTAGACTCAGGAAGTCTGTTTTTGGATTTGCTACTTGAGAACCAGCCTTTAATGTGCAGTAAAGTGTTCGTCACTGAGAGAAAACACAAGTAGCTTAAGTGTTCAATTGACAGCTTTGCACAGATGTTTGCTCTGCAGATGTGAGGTGGAGAAAGACAAAACGCTCATGCAGATCAAGAAAGTGGAGAATCCAAATTAATCTTTTAATGACATTAAAACAGAGAAGGAAAGGCAACATAGGAGAATTACATTGGCTGTCTTCTGTCCTCAAATAACTATGAGCTGCAGGCCTTGGTTTTAAATGAAGGGACCTGAAGTAACCCCACAGGTACATTAAATCTCACAGCTTGTTTTTCATTTGTCTTAATTATACGGTGCAACAAAAGAAAGATATTAATCTTAATTAGTCTGACCTGCTCAGGCATGTGTTACTTTAATTCAGTTTTACACCTGTGTCCTGTTTGTCACCCACTGAACCTCAGTGGCATCCCAAGTGGTTCAGTCAGACCTCTCAACCCAATGCATAACGTTCACCATCCAGAGCCACGGGAGTAATGCGAAAATGAGCTAAATGAACATTAATTATACTAAAGTTTAAATAATTTGTCTCTACAAAGAACATTGTACTGCAAATGCAAATTTTTATTTTACATTTAACTTGTTTTAATATTCAAAGTTGTGCTTCAGACACGACTTTAAGAGATAAACTATACATTTATGTCTATGTTTAAGAAATTATGTATCTTGTTCACTTGCCTTGTGTTTTTTTTTTTCCATTCTGTGTGAAGAAGTGATAAACGAGGCTGTTAAAGGCTTCAGGTACAAGTTCAGTGCAACGTGTTTGAGCTCCCATGACTCATGGCTTTATGTTATGGCGAAGCAGCAGCAACAGTAGTGTCAAAACAAGCCTCCTATCTTTCTCAGTTACAAATCACAACAGAAGGAGAAAGAGAAGAAATGTTCTTTTTGTTGGAATCTCAGGGCTATTCAACTAAAATATCTGTTCGTGTTTATATTTCACATTGGTTTTAAAACCAGAGCAATACTGCAAGTTTATTGATAATATGAAGATATCATCAATCTAAATCAGGTGTGGAACATGTATTTATAGATGTTGATTTATACAAAAAAAAAAAAAAAAAAAAAGAAAAAGACGAAAACATTTTAAAAATTTGGTAATTTCATTGCTTTTATTTCAGTTTTATCTCAGCTAAATGTATAACTTGCAGTCAATGAAAAAACAAACCAAGTTTGATGGAGTTTGGTCACATTGTTTTATTCCTCCCCAGAGGTTAGTATTTTACAAGATGGTGCGGCACATCTCAAGCGCCATACTGATTTGTGTCACATCACAAAAAAACATAAAATAAATAAAAAAATAGATAAAAAATAGAAGAAGTACATCAAGAAGTGAACTGCAGCAGACTCCAACAGGCTGGATTATCCATGGATTCAATTTCCAGATTACATTTTTGTCTTCCTGTTCTGACTTCTGTCTCTCTTCGAAAAAAGTATTGCATTACTCCTGTTTATTGTTCATGTTTGAACACACAAAGCTAACCATCCTATAGAAAGTAATTAAGCTTATGCTAACAACGGATGGGCTAGCAGAACAGCCGCGTTTTGATGAAGAACAAGATCAATAGTGATCATGACCGTGTATATAAATGAGTGAATTAATTAACATTTTGAACACAGCTAAAGAGGCAGATGCACCACAGAGCAGGACCTGAATGCAGTACAATTCATTTGGCTCTTTAGGAATCACAGCTTTAAGTTCCTGTTCTTTTGCTTGCAAATTGGATGTAATTGCACCTATCTGGGACACATGCTGTTTATTCTGAATAGATTCCCCCTTTGAGCTCCCTGCTGATTCACTGCAGGTGTTTCACACGGATCAGTGCAATTTTGGTCACATCATCTGTGAAAGTCGCAAAGCCACCAGGCCGGCTCTGTTTAAAAAGTTCAACCTTCTGAGAGTCTTCCCACGTTAACTCACCTTTATGATGATTCTCAGCTAATGACCGCACAGGAAACTTTCGTGTTTTCTCCAAAAATAGCTGGAGGGTGAATGATAAGCTGTGCATTTGTTATAATAAATGAAGGTGCAATAACTAAGCATGACAGACTGATTTTGATCTTATGCTATATCTTAGGAAACTGTTGATCATTTCACAAGAACGTTTAAAACAACATTATTATTGAAATGTTTTGCAAACCTGTAGATGCTGTTGTTAACATGCAGAGGATGAAAAAGAAAACAACACTGAGCTTTATTCTATCATTTCTAAAATTTGGCCTCAATTCTAACCATCCACGTTAGTGATCTAATTAAAAAGAACAGCAACTTTTAAGCTTTTCGATTTTCTATCCGTCCCAGTTCAGCAGGGAGGCAGCAGCTCTAAAATGCGCTAAAATCCATTTAGTACTACCCGCAGAGCAATAAACAGACGGGGACCAGCACATAAAAATAGTTAGCATTTAGATTCTGAATAGCCAGATATTTCCCAGAGGAGTTTGTCGAGAGCAAAACAATGTTTAAAGTGTCTGTTAGCTGCTGTGCAGATACATTACGTACACAATTACTGCTTAAAAAATAAATGATGGCTTCATAGTTCTGTTTTTATTTGAACATGTCTGGCTTATTTGAAAGCACAATAGTTTGTTTTTTCACTGAGTATTTATGGTCTGTGTAGGGAGATACGTAAAATAACTGTTTAAATCTGCATTCTTAAAGATTTATACTTACAGCGGCTCAGCTTCAGCAAAATTGTGTCAAAGTGCTTAATTCTCAGATGTGATCAAGGCAGCGCAGTTATTTTACAGCTATGATTAAGTTGGACATGTACACAATACATGTGTACAATACATGTGTACATGTACATGTATTGTGTACATGTCCAACTTAATCATAGCTGTAAAATAACTACATTTTAAAATAACATTTTAGAGTTAACTCTGGTTGTTATTATTAGGGATACTGTATGCAAGATTATGTTTAGAGACAAAAGCATGTCTTGTTGGTGATTTTACAAGAGATGCTTTACAATATTTTTAGCATGACAAACGGGGACAAAATTAAATGCAAACAATACAGGATCTCTGCAGTTTGGTTTGCGTACAAGCCAATATTAGCACTGCGGCTCGCTGCTGCACGATGTTAGAAAAGTTACAATTTAAAACTCTCATAAGTTATAAGAAGACCTAGATGTGTGTGTGATTAGTTTTCAAGTTGCATCTGGCACATTAACATAGGCGGTCCTGGGAGTGTTATAATAAATTTTTATTCTCGGTGTTGCTGAGAACATTGATTTAATCATTCCTCCAGCATCGAGTCATGTGCTGCAAGATAGTAAAGAGTGTTGAGAACTAAAAGCATTGACATTCTGATAAAAACAAAGCATTTACATTGTTTCAAAGATTACATCTGGCACATAAATCTCTGTAAAAGTGAACTACCAATTGCAACACTTTTATGGTGTAAGGCAATTACGACTCCTGTAACAGATAAAAACAGGGTAGCAGAATATATGAGGCAGTAACTGAAGCTTAAAACATCACTGACACATATATATTCATGCCACCAATTGGCACGAATCACCCTGAAATTGTTGTTTCTCATTTTAAATCACATTTTAAATCCCTCCACAGACACATAGCAGCAGCACTGATCTGTGCCTTGATGAGTAAATCTTATCAAACTGATTAATTCATTACAGCTCCTTCAAGTCACCACAAATCAGTGTGTCACTCTCCAGCTGCTCGCTGATGCAGAGGTCAGCAGACAGTCTATTATGTTCATGTTTGACTTTTAATACAAAACACCATTATGTTGTTAAGGATGAGAGGGCCCAGCAGCCTGATGCTGATAAGCAGGATTTTTAGCGACCTTCAGCAACATAATTGTGCTGAGAAGTGATTGTACATTGATTTACACTGTTAAATCTAATATGAAACACAACGAGCCAACTGGACCTTTTTTTTTCTGTATCATTAAAAAGTCATTTTTCTTCTTCTTTCCATGCTCTTAGAAAATAAAAGATATTTTTCACGATCTGTTTCTTTCCTCGACATTCATTAGTCATTGCACAAAAGAATTTCAAGATTTATTCTGACTCAGGTCTTCAAATTTAGTAGTGAGGTTTTTTTTTTAAGAAAAGGTACAAAACAGAAGGAGACATGTGGGATGTTTGGTTTTTATTCACTTTTATTTCATACTTAGTCTGGATTATTTGTGTGTTAACCTGGCACTGATTAACAATTAATAATTAATAATAAACAATCTGTCCTTGTTGATCAATTTTTCACCTTTGAACTTTTAGAAGACTCACAAACTTCCAATAAATTATATGTCAACAAGGCAAACTTCTGATGGCTTATGATCATATTTTTTCATTCACATCTTCCACTCAGATGTGTTTTGCTCTTCTGGCAGTCTAATTAATACATTTCTTCTCCTCTGTTTTTTCTAAACTCACATGACCTCCCAGATTATTGTTGAACAGTTTTGCTCCTTTTGATTGCAGCACTAATTGAGGAAACAATTACAAAAAGCTGTTTTGTTTATTCTCCCGTTGCTTTGAGGTTATGAATACGTACTGTGTGTAGATTATAGGCCATGGCTATTAATGAGGCTTTGAAATCTTAAAAGGCTAATGAAGAAACATGAATAAGCAAATAAAAATCTGGCATAACCACGACTGAACTTTCTGAGAATTTTTCATGATTTTGTTGGGGTTCTCTATATTTGTTGAGTTCTGTGTTTTCTTTTTCACCTATTTGTAAAATTTTGTATTTTTGCAAAAATACAAACTTTTTGTAACAATACAAAAAATTTGCAGTATTGTTAAGTTCAGTTTTGTTGGAGTCTTAGGGTTTTTTCCACACTGATTCACACATCAAAAAACAACATATGCATAAATAATAATTAAACCTTCATTAAAAAGATTCTGTTCATCACTTCCATGGACAGAATTTCTAGGCGCAGCCGAGGTGTTGAGGGGATCCGTTTTGGTGGCCTTAGGATCGCATCTCTGTTTTTGCCGATGATGTGGTCCTGTTGGCTTCATCGGGTCATGATCTACAGCTGTCGCTGGAGCGGTTCGCAGCCGAGTGTGAAGCGGCCGGGATGAGGATCAGTGCCTCCAAATCCGAGGCCGTGGTCTTGAGCCGGAAAAGGGTAGAGTGCCTTCTCCGGGTCGCGGGGGTGTCCTTCCCCAAGTGGAGGAGTTTAAGTAACTCGGGAGCTTTGGGTCATGGCCAAAAGAACGAGGTCATGGATACAAGTGGCCGAAATGGGTTTTCTCTGTAGGTTGTCTGGGCTCTCCCTTAGAGTTAGGGTAACGGAAAATGCTAGGGTATGGATAAATACCGTTACTAAAACTAATCGCAGTCAAAGTCCCTACTATGGGACAAAACCACAAATCTTGGAAATACAAACATCAACCTGATGCAGAGAGAAATGTATCCTTAATTTTACCGAACTCCATTATTATGCTATGTCTTTTGTCACTGCTGCTGAAGCAGCGAGGTCTCGTACTCCCCGAGGGCACCTCATGTGGTTTGTCACCACCCAGAAACCTGTGTATGACCAGCAGTGTTTTGTTCAGGTGTGGACCTCTGAGAATGCCAGCGTGTCACTTACCTGTCTGCACCTCCACCCACACACAGGCTTTAATCCTCTAAATGTAACAAATGAAAGCGCTGCACATTAACAAAGGCCGTCCTTTAAGCCTCGAACTGAATGGATGTCCTCAGGATGTGATTTTTTTTTTTTTATGGAAAGGTTTTCGGGAGTCACTCTCTGCTTTCAACACCTGGGCAAATAATAGAAAAAAAAGGGCCATAAGTTATTTAGTTTGTTTCATTCTTTGTCAATATCTATAGATTACCTGGTATGCTTTTTTGCCTGTCTTTCCAGCCTCATTTAGTCATTTTGTGTTTGTTCAGATTCTTTGTTGTAATCAATGCTCTTAAAACTGTTTTATAAATGCGACTACCATTCCTCTATTTCCAACTCCACTATGAAACATAACAGCAACAATGATAAACAAAACGTTCAAATACACTTAAAATGCTTTAAATCTCAAACTAAAACCTCCAAAAATGTATGCAAACTATAAAACAACTATACTATTAGTGAAAGAAAAACTAAACTAAGTCTACATTTACACAGCAGGCAAATGCAGCACAAGCTTCTTATAATATGAACCATAACGTTCAAGCAAAACAAGAGATTACAATCTTAATGAATGTTTTGCCCAGAAATTGCTATTTGTTGACATTTTCTCATAAAATACCATGACTATGTACTTCCAGCACATTAAAGTGCTTAAAGAAGCTTGATAAAGTTTTCCTGTTGTGCAGACAGAAGCTGTTCTGCCGAAGGTTCTAGTTACATGACGTTGGGTTGTTTTGTCATGTTATTTAGGAGCCGTTCTTGTTTGTTCATCCCCTGATGAGATTCTAATGCATAAACCTGCTGCCAGAGCAATGTGTAAAAATCACTACTGATTGAGCTTTTTGCATCAAATCAACATTTGAATAATGATTTTGGTGTTTTCAGCAAGGACCTCAAGCAGCAAAGCGAAAAACTAAACCGCAGGCAGAAACACAGAAAAGTGAAAAACAAAAAGAACAAATTGTCTTGTAATCTGTGTTCAGATGCAGTAACTTATAAAAAAAATATTGAAAACTCTGGGACTCAAATGAACTCAAATGTATTAATTTTAGCAAACAAAGGACTTTGTCTTGATTTGAGTGTTATAACCCACAAAATAATTTTGTGCAATTTTATTTTAATAAAAGACATGAGAAAAAATTTACTGTTTTATCAAATCCAGATTCAGATTTATGACTGAGGCTACAAGGCTACCAGAGTAGTGAGGTCACACTGGTTTACTCATCCAGGCCACAAACATTGTTGGATTCATAGTGAGATTCACATCTAAAAAAGGGCATCAGCTTTTTTTCACCAAAATTCTGAAACAAACTCTTTTTTTTTTCTTTTACAGTCAAGTATGAAGTAAATCTAACAGATCCGCCAGACAGCTCTGAAACGTTGCTCTGTTTTTTAATACCATCTCTAGATGATCTTATTGTTGGAATTCTGTCATTTTGAGCTGAAATGCACCACAAAGCCCTTCACAGTCTCTAAATCTGGGATTTCTTAGAACAGCAGATTCATGTCATAGATATGCAGCTGACGAATCTGGAGCCACTTCATGCTACCATCATGTCAACATGATTTAGACATATTATTTCTATGCCTCAGAGAACCTAAAGCAATTCTGAATTCAATAAACATTCTGACCAGGAACTCGCAAGGTGTATTTAGAAAACTTTCAGATGAGTACAAATGTTATTGTGATTAATTATTTAAAACTCTTGCTTGCCTAATTAAAATTCTGACTATATATTCTGCATTTAGACTACCAATTTTTACTGTGTGCTCACCTTAGTTTTTATAAACGTGTTTAATAAAGGCAACAATAATTTTTTTTAAAATATCTGTTTTCTTCTCAGAAAACTTTTTTGCAAAAGTAAGTTTTATTAAGACAGAAAGATTCTAAGGATAAGCTATGAGTGATGCCCATTATAATCCGCATTGCTCAGTTGATTCAGCTTGCTTAAGGGTATGGATGTATAAACAAGGATGTTGTGGAGACCATGAAACATCGGGATGAATACAGGAAACAGATAATAAGTGGAGCTGCACACAAACACTGTCAAAGATACCACAGCAGCAAAACAAATAAGTTATGCCTTGGGGTGCAAACAAGTGTTATTCACTGGGGACATGGCTGCTTTAGAGGATGGTGGTGTAAAACTATGTAAATCACTCAAAGAGAGGAAGTTAAAACAATGGTTGTTGTTGCATACAGACGGTAAAGCTCAGGGGAACACACCAGAACCGTCGTCATAGAGGTGGCAGTGGAAAAGTAATTAGTCCTTTCCCTGCGTGCCTTTCATTAATTAAAATTGTTCAAGGGTGTCATTGAGGGTCAAAAGGGAAGGTGAGTGAAAGCTAATTAATAGGAGTAAAATGTAAATACTAGAAAAGTATCAGAGGAAGAGCTTTCCTTGTCCGGTCTCTTAAAAAAGTTTGAATGCTTTTTTTTTTTTTTTTTTTTTTTTTTAGCAAAACCTCTGCTTAAGATTTCTAGTTTCTTTCCCTGGGAAACTATTCCAGTCTATGAAGAAGACTGGAATAGTTTTTGCTTTTGGTAAAATGTTACAGCAAACATGCATACCAGCGTTCTCACTTCACACTGTGCAGAAAAGGAGCAGCACATTTACAGAACATTCAGTCTCACTGGTTAAAAGTCAAATGAGGCTCATAGACTGTCACTAAAACTAATTTATTTCTACATAATTTTTTATTTCTACATAATTTATTGATCTTTGATTCTTAAAGTTTTGCTCTGGGTTCAGAATTGGTGAAGTTCTATACCTTGTATTTAAGGGTAGTTTAATCAGAAGTAAACCTTTAGGTAATGTAGCATTTATTATACAGATAATTATTATAGGGAGTTTAAAGTTATCCAGTTACCAGCAGTTCTCGATCTCTCATACTGGAGAGGTTCAAAGATCTGAAACTTTACACACAAAATTTTCTCTTCATCAAAACAACCCAGCTGCTACAATTTCTTTGTCAGATTACAATTTACAGGGTCATATGTATTCAGAATTTTGACATAGAAAATGTTCAATATTAAATTTAATGACTTCTGAATTATTTTAATCCAGCAACAGATGGCTTTCAAATTAACTGGACAACACAACAACCTGGAAGTGCACAAACACCAGTGCTATTTCAAGAAACCATGTTGATAGTTTAAGAAAGCCACTCTGACCACTGAACTAACTTTTTCTCAAATCCTTAAATACAGCTGGTCTGCAGAAGTGGAAAGCAGAACAATGAATCTTTGCAGATGAAAAGTCAAAATGCAGAGGGTGATTCATACTACATTACTAGTCTGTGAAAAAATGATCAAATAAAGCAACAGTAAACAAGAACCACTATGCGTGTATAAAGAAAAGGCAGGAATAACCTGTAATGTAGAAGCTCCTCTGTAAGAAGAAAATCTGTATGCATCTCACTGTCTGTCTCCAATCACCTTTGCCGATGTAAGCTGAGAGCTGGAAAGAAAAGCACTGAAGTCCAGTAGTGTTTCTGCTGCCCTTCATCTGTTTCATCCAATTTATTCCTAATTAAAGGTTTTCTTCCCCTTCTCCCCTCTTTTCTCTGTAATGCCTCCTCTTCAAAGTATTTGTCATCTTTTATTTGGGTTTAGTTGGGCTTTTCGAAGCTCATTTGTGGCTGTTCCCTGTCTACAGAATCATCTGGTTTGGGTGATCGTCACAAATATGTCAAAAAGTAGAAATAGAAGCAGAAACCATAAATGCTTTGTAGACTTGAAATGAGTACAAAAATGTATCATTCTCTTGTGGAAACTTGTAAGTAGATGCAAAGATAAATATAAGCTGACCAAGGGTCCTATAGCAAGCTGCCACCATTGCTATGGATACTAAGCAAAGATGAAGAGTTCAAAATTTATTTGCTGTTTTTGATGTTTATTTACATCCTTATACTCACTTTATATCCTAAAAATGAATCATTTTTGGCAACATTTAATCATTTAATTTCTAGAAATTGGTCAACTTTGACCAACATCAACTAACTCAAGAAGAGATACTAACGCATCACCAAAATTGGAGTGCAGAGTTGTTGAGCCATTGTGCAATTTCTACTGATTCAAAAACTAATAATTTAGAATAATGTATTTGTGCCCTGCACTGGTTCATATAGCCTCATTCCTAGTCTTCAAACTCCTCTCTTTCTTCACCTCAACAATAAAAAACCTATTCACAGATAGTTTATTACTCCTTTAAATGTGCTGTGTGTGCATCTACACTACAAACTCAATCATATTGCCCATCAGAATACTCATAAATATTGACTTCCCAGTTTTCCTTCAGGTTATTTTGTTTAGAGCAGAGGATCACATACATTATTTGGTGGAAATAGTAAAACTGTCATAAAGGTTTAGAATTTCTTTTTGCCACATCATGAAAACAGATGTTCTCAATAGACCCATTTGTACTGGTCCGAATCTGATCGCTTTTGCGTAATAATAATATGAAAAGTGAAAGTTGACTTACTTAACAGTGTGGAAAGAAAAATCTGTTACTGCCTCTGTCCCAATTTTTTTACTCCTGAATGGCATGAAATTCAAAATTGGGAAGAAAAGAGCCGGGATTGCAGACAGGAATAAATGAGAGTATGTGTAATCATATGCAGCTCAGCATGCAATAATTTGTATGTAGATATGTTAATTGGTTTTGCATTTTTTACCTCATATGAAACATATTTTCCTCCCCCGTTTACAGTGGCTTTGTGATTAAATATGAATATGTATTAGCTGGATGGACTACAGACATACTTCTGCATGGAGTCCAATTTCTGAAAACACACTATTATTTTTGTTACCTGTAGCAGCTCTTGAAGTTGTCAAAAACTGTGAAGATAAAGAATTTGAAGGCAATAATTGCACCTGACTCAAATCAGCTTAATTGCCGTTAGATGTGTGTGGCTGAATCATTTTGCATGCATCGCATTCTGTCTAATGAAGCATTGCTTTCTGATCCAGATTTCACATGATAGTATCACGACTGGGATCCTAATCTAAACAGTGAATTATTGTAATGTTTAGACTTGGGGGAAACTGCCTCAAAATTTCAATGTGTTTTAACTTAAATTAAAGTCGGAGCCCAGGTTTAATTTTTTGGACACAAACAACTCTAGCATGTACTTCTAGAGGCGTGTAAATATGTTTACTATGAATGAAATCATTATATCAAATTATTATTAATTACTGCTTCAGCTCCGGCTCAGGAAATGAATATCAAAAAAGTGTCATGTGTAATCAGAGACATGGGTAATACAATTTAAACATCAGATTTGTAAGACAGATGATGTTAATTATCATGTTTACGGTAAAACAGAATCACACCATATAGCTCCTGAGCTTTAAAAGTGAATTCAATTGTTTTCTATGTACGCACCACAGGAGAGAGAAAAAACTGCTGCCAATTCTTGCACAGTAGTTTGGCTGCACAGCATCACAGTTGTTCGTTTTGTTGGCTTGCAGCCAACTTTTGGTCTGGAGTCTTTCAGTATGGAGTTTATATTCTCCTTATGCATGTTTGGGTTCTCTCCAGGTACTCTGACCATCTTACCATAGTCCAAAAACATGCCTGTTAAGCTAATTGGTCACTCCAAAGTTGCTGTAGTTTGTGAACGCATGTTTGCTCGTACTTCATATCCGTCTTTGATGGTCTGTGATGATCTGGTGACTTATCAAGTGTGTACCGCACTACTAGCCCAATGGCTGCTGGATATGGGACTCCATAACCCAGCCAGGACAGGCAGATTTAGTCTCACAATATTAGATACTACTATTCTTTAAGCCTTACAAATAAAAAATAATTTAATGTGCTGATGTTTGTTTTACCCTGCATTACTGTTAATATGATCATTTTGACATTTAGAAACTATGAGAACTGATTGTGCTGATTCCTGAAGGAGTATTTCTCTTTACAGCAGTATGTCTAACCACTACTTTTCATGACCTTTCCATGAAATACAAAATAATATGGGTAAGTGTGCATGTATTCCTGTTTCCTACAGAAGCATGGTAGTGAGGTAATAAGTGAACAGTCTGAGTGCAGCTTTGTTTTCCTGCTCGTTGGTCACCTCTACCTTTGCTTGTGTAATTGTCACATCCGTTTGGTCGTTATCTCCCCAGTATACTATAGTCCTGGATTCCCTTTGTTCAGTGTCAGATTGTTGTCTGTGTGCTATTGCCTTGCTGGAGCCTTGTCTTCCCTTAGTTTGCTGATTTTCTGTTTATGTTCATTCCTCGTCTACAACAAAAGAATCTACCATTCAATCAAAATAAAAAACTATACAACAATATTTGTGGCAGTAAAATAAGTTAAATTGTACTCTTTCTAGAATGTGAAGAGAATATAATAGACAGGTCAAATTATTGAAAAAATATCCTCTTAATACTAATCCATCCTCTTCTTTTTGGTAGCTGCAGCTTTCCGCTCTGTTTACATGGTTACTGCGTCTTAGCATTTAGCTACCATGCTTGCAGATTTCTCTCAAGTTGACCTTGCAGAACTTGCAGTCGGTGTCATGTTTGTGAAGTTATGCGGGTGGACAGCGTCTTGTGCTGTGGTCATAAGATAAATAAGGTGGCCCAGACATCTTTGACATGCTCTTTTATTCCAAGCATATCCTCAGCCATGACCTGTCCAGATGGGATGTTTAATCCCTGCAGTATGTTGGCCATCTTCTCCACAGGTAAGTATCAGCTGATCAAATCTGTCTCAGCTCATCGCACCAGACTCTGCTTTTCTCTATTTTAATCATGTAGCTGTGATTGAGAGTTTCTGCAACCATAACCAGGTGATTTAGATGCCTCATCCTAATATGTCTACCTCACCTGGGTGCAAAACGTAGGTTACAAAAGATAATGAGGCATTCAGGTACAATAGTGAGTGATCTTGCATACTTTACCCCTGCCACTTTTAATTAACAAAATGTAGCAGGTGTTTGAAAGGATTGAAAGACAAACAGGCAGCTGAATACACACTTCCACACTGAACAGGACTCACAGACTCAGAGGAGCCTTATGTAAGCAACACCCACACTAATACAGACAGCAAACTGGCAGTGGCTTTAATGATGCTGCCACAGATTGGCTTCCCAACAGTCACTCACCATAATAATGCTGAGTACAGAAGAAAAAGCATAGAGAAAGACAGGCGAAAAGGCTGATCAGACAGGGTTATATAAAAATAAAATTGACTGCTTTCTTGTCTGAAGTTTCTTCGGTTTTGAAGACGAACTTAGAGACAGAGCCAAAGAACTTGGCAGGGAAACTCTCTGCTGTTCTCGTGTTTTTATCTTGGTTCTTCAATTATAAAAAGAAAACTGAATCCTTCAAAGAAGTCCTCGCATTTGATTAAAGCAACACTGAAAGCTTTTTAAAAAAACCTGGCTAGATAAGGTCAATCTAATTAGCATAATTTTTTTTTTATGCCCCTGCGACAGACTGGCGACCCGTCCAGGGTGTAACCCGCCTCTCGCCAAGAACGTTTGCTGGAGATAGACACCAGAACCCCCCAACCCCACTAGGGACAAGGGTGTTGGAAAATGGGTGGATGGATGGATGGATGGATGGGTTTCTTCATGCCTAGCAAATCATTCACTGGAATGCTGGATCCTCTTGCCAGAAACCAAATTCTGCAGTTATTTTCCAATTAAAAGCTTGAGAGAGTGAAAGTGACAGGGACAATCATGATCTGATAACTCAGAGGCTTTCACAGCAAATGATCAAATTAATATTTCAAATTGGCCTAGATTTTACACTGAACATTATGGAAAAAAAAACATTAGACCACATTTTTCAGCATGTGCTTTTAGAAACTATGAGACTGACGATGTAAAGAGATTTATTGTTTTTACAAAACTGTTCAGTGATGGGAATAGACTGACATTTGTGTAAAATCGGCTCCTTTATGGTCTTCTTTGATCTGTTTGCTGTTGCCGGAAACCTCCTTTTTTTTAAATCTAACATCTTCAACTTTGACAACAGCAGCAGCATTAATCTTGTGACAGCGAGCCCCCCCCACCCCTTCTCTCCAGTTGCTTGTGTTGCCATTCTGTTGTCAAAAGAACAATTGAGGCAGAAGATGTAGCTGCTTGCTGTCTGACACCACCTTAAAATATTTTTTTTTCACATAGTTTTTTTTGTCATCACTGCAGTGCTATTTTTGTTTTTTCATTTGTTTTGTTTTTTTAAGAATCAAAGTCAAGTTGGCACAACAACAGATATCTCATTTTTAGTCAACTTGTTTTTTCCCCCAATCAAAGTCAGATATCCCTGTGTTGTATTGTATTTGCAGTGCCTGCTTTTTGGCACAAGAATTTGTTACACACAGTCTTGTGCAAATATCTTAAGCTATTCCTCATTTCTTTGTATTTTGCTTCCACACAGTCCGACTTTCTTGCAGCATGAATCCACCAAGTTCTCTAATGGTCTTTGAAAGTTTTTCATTGGACTTTTTCTCTGATCATTTTAAGTTTGGCCCTTCTACCACACTATAACACCAAATTATCCTGTTGAAAGCTATGACAATCTTTCAATCAGTCAATCAAATTTGATTTGTATAGCACATTTCAGCAACAAGGCATTTCAAAGTGCTTTACATCATAAAAAACACAAAAACACAAAGTCATGCAACATAGAATCAACAATCAAAACATGACATTAAGTCAAGGTCCATCATTAAATTCATAATTGATTACATTTCGAATAGTTTTTAGTCGAGATTTAAAGGCACTCAGTGTTTCAGCTGTTTTACAGTTTTCTGGACGTTTGTTCCAGATTTGTGGTACATAGAAGCTGAATGCTGCTTCTCTTTGTTTGGTTCTGGTTCTGGGGATGCAGAGCATTGTTCTTTGAGCTACAGGGAGCCAGTGTAGGGACTTTAAAACTGGTGTTATATGCTCTATCTTCCTGGTTTTAGTGAGATCCAGCCTTCTGGATCTGCTGCAGCTGTTTCAACTCATTTAACATGTGAACTCAAAATCTGTGAACAGACATTTTTCAATACAGAGTTGAGGTGTGTCTCCAGTCTGCGCAGATGGAGCATTATTCGCTGTGAATGAATTATGTCACTTATGTTCTCCATCTTACCAAACTAAACACTTTAAATAGTGAACAAATGAGGACATACCATTGGTATTTGATTTTTCAAAACACATGACTATCCTTGATAAATAAAATTAAGGTAAGCACCAAAAAACACAATTTGTTTCACCCAATAAAAAAAAAAAAACCTCTGTATTTTAGATGAAGAAGTTAGAACGGCATGCCTGCTGAGCCACTAGCCCTGTAGTCCATATAACTAATATGTTCACTATCACTTTAACAGTGAGGAGAATGGTGAATTAAATGTTTAAACAAGGTCAATTTTCTTTAAAATGCCATGCAACAGTTTGTTTTTATTCCCTGCTCTCCACCATTTGAGAGTTATCCCACATACATTTTATGCTCTATGTAGTCACATGTGTGAATAAATCCTTTTAACTCATCTCCTAAGCATGATTCTGCATGTGGGTCAGGAAACTAAACCCAAACATGACAATAACAGGTTGTCGTAACTGACTGTTTTGAGTGACCTCACAATAGTGATTCATTAACCAATTACATGTAACTTAGTTACATTAAGCTACATTTAAAAAATAATAATAATAAAAAAACTGCTATAAAAAATATGAAGTGTTTTGTGAATTAAAATGCACCATATTTTTGAATGAACACTTTCAAATTCATGGAAAAAGCCCTTGCAAAGCAAACTGTAATGCACACAGTCTGCAGATGATGAGAATAAAATGAGGTAATATTGGAAACTTGCTGAGTGTGTATGGAGAAAGGTACAAGCTTCACAATACGCAGCTCAGTGGGTCGAGACAGAGTCCAATGATTAAAAGCTGTAATACAAATAATTTAACAAGCTTACATCTGTACCTGCCTGAAGTCTGAACTCAGGCATTGACAAATCAGTACTATAACATACAACACATTCCAAAGAAGGAATCAGAAAAGTGGTAACAAATAGGAACTTTTCAATTCACAACAGTAAAACTACAATCCTTATAACTATTTTGCAGTCTGCAAAGAGGAAGACAAATTAATTTATGATGACAACATTCCAGCCCCAAAATCATCAGTGGCTCTTGACAAGAAAATACCTGCAGGAAAGATGCATGAATAAATAAACAGAATAATTAGTGTCAGATTATTAAAGCACTATGGCAACACTGTTAATCAAAATGGCATCTTCACAATTAGGCAGCGGTCAGTCCTCACATCACAAAGTAATTTTTATTTTCCTAATAAATTTCCACAGTCTCTTATGTGAATGTAATTGTAGTGTTTGCCTTGATAACCTTACATATGCAGTTGATAACAGGAGCAAAACTGTAAATTATATTGTGTATACTTATGCATACTCCAAGTTTTTATCGCCTGTGTGACACCTTTTTATAATAGAAATGTCTATAATTCTTTTCTTTTCAGTACAGATTTCTCAGTGTTTTCTTTATTGATCATTTACTCTTTTAAGTATATTTGATTAAAATTTTGTTTTGTAATTGCATTAACACAGAACTATGCCTACCTCTAGCAATATGACATGGTGATCCTACTTTCTAAGGGAAACAGGGCCTTAAAAAAGTCAAAGTATCTCTTCGAATCCTGCATGTCTCTGTCCCACAGAAGTTCTCATCAGCTATAGACTTTGTTATGTAATTTATTTCCTGAACTGCAGTTGTATTAACATATTTTCAATAGACATTTTTTTTTTATTTGTAGTAAAATGTGGATCTAAAATCCACATTTAGATCCAATCTGGATCTAAAATCCTTACAAAATGTTAAACTATCCATACAACAATAGTAGGTGCAATATTGTTCTCACTGACATATCAAAACTATAAAGAACATAACAGAAATGTTTGTTTTTGTTCCATAACAGTTGTGACTCTTTTATTTGACAGTTTTCCCAGCACAATACTGTTTCTAATCCTCTGTGTTTGCAAAGTCTGCACAGATATATTAAAAACTTGTTTTCTCTAAAATCACACTCAGAAGCGTTCCAAAGAGTCTGAGGGGTAAATTCACCAAGAAGTGATGTTTTGTCCATGCAGTCACAGAAAGTTAAGTCAGAAAGTTGCAAGCACATTGCTCCTATCTTTGCACCAAGTTGCAGTTTGTCTTTCCTGAACCATACACACCGGAGGTGCAGAAATAATCAAAATATTTCTAATCCAAACTCAGATAAAATCAAGGGAATTCAGGAACAATCAAATCATGTCACACTGGACAAATGGCCACAAAAACTACTTTTGCACATATTTAATGCACGCCAAGAGGTTTGAAAACTTTCCTTGCAGTTTTTCTTTTCACCAAAAGTTCAATTTGCTTTTGGACAAGCTGTACAAGAGAAAATGTCTGTTTTTAAAAACTGTGTCAGTGTGATCCATGCCTCATGCTTTACTTAAATATTGTTACACACGGATGTTCTATAAGTCAGTATTTGATTAACTAATATCCCCCTCCAGTGACTGGGAAAACCAGCTGTCACAATAAACAATGGCTTCTTGAGAAACCAACCCAGTGACCTTAAATTCAACTTGTTTTCTCCACACAATGTCTTCTCTGTTTCTTTAGCAGCTCACAATGGCTCATACTATGCCTTTATGAAACTACCTGAGACCCAAGAGGTGAGCCTGCAGGATCTGCGAGTGGATATTGTAACGTGACCCAGATTTGGTTGATCTTTTCACTGTGCAAGGTGTTTTATATCGTTATAGGTTGTGTTGTGCTATTTTACACAAATGTGCAGAAAAACATTGTTACTGACACCGTTTAGATATTAGTTTCATATTTAAACATAAAATAACTTGATAACCTGATTGTGGGGCAGATATTCTCATCTTATGAGATAGATGAGAGTGAAAGAGAAAAATAACTGTGTTGGGATTCAGATAAATGAACAATGTATTGAATTAATTCATAAGAACCATTTACCTCAAATGAGCTACTTGATTTTTTTTACAAGGAAATGTTTGCATGGCTTATTATAGAATTAAAATTTGTAAAACAATCTATATGCAATCTATATATATAAAGAACAGTACAGTGATATTTTTGTTTGGTTCTACTTATAGCATTGCTGTCTGGCTGCATGTAAAGTTAATAAATTGGATTTTGATTCCATTAATTAACAGGTAAACAGGTTTGAAAGCATGGCTGTAAATTAATACTTCCTGTTTAGCCATTAGTCATGTTATTGACTGGTCCGTCTACAGTTCATCATGCCTGGATTTGTCGGGCAATAAAACTAAAAGAAGTATGAGCTTTTGGAGCCAATATGCAGCATATGAGGTATATGTTTAATTAAGGAGATTCAGGATAAGTTTACAATTGAAATCAATGCCTGTGACTGTCAAGTAAAGGCTAAAACTTTAGCAGCTGTATGCTCTTTAATTAAGACTTGGGTCACTGAAATAAATTCTGTAATTTGCAAATCATACTGGTTTAATTATTTGCAAGTTCATTAATCATAGCCTTTGGTTTAATCATAGTCTTTGGTTTCCACTTTTGGGGTCAATAATAGTATTAAAGTATTTTGTTATCCCATTTATGTAACATGCTCCTATGGAAATTTGAACATAAAAAAGTAGCACATTTGCATAAACAAATCTGATTTGTCAATGTACAAATCTGATAAAAATGTGAAAAACTATGGAGTCTGATATCAATGCATAACACAAAGGTGTTATGCATTGATGAAAGTAGTCAATAAATTCTTACACTTTTTCCTGGGTGAAGATTCATATGGGACTCAGGTGACATGTCTGAAAACCCTAGCTGGAGACCTAGCAAACCGGCATCCTAGATTTAAAAGATATCAGACAGGTCAGGTTAACCAGCTCCAGTTGGGATAAGCTGGATGTGACAACTAATAGTCTGCATCCATGAAGCCTCCTTTTCAACCCTTCTGGGATTTGGGTTTGTAGTTCAGGTATTATTTGAACTTTTGAGATGCTAATCAGCTGCTCCTTCTTGTAAAAAACTTACGTCGTTAAAATGCAAGAGAAAAAGATCCCTTCAACTGCACAGCACCCAAAGTAAGAGGGAATAATTCTACAAGAAAAAGCAATACCGCCACCAAAACATTATGAACAAAAGTGTACACAAAATAACCAATCAGAATTAAAGTAATAGAGCTACTCCAACATGCTGCCAGAAATCCTCAATTATTTTTGTCCAAATGTTTCATAGAGCAAAATGTGTTTGTATCAGGGAGAATGGTGGTGTACGTTTGGTTTGAAGAGAAATTGACTTTCTTCCGTTTTACTTTTAAGATTTTGACATATTTTGGAATAGCAAGATTCCATCATTTTTTGTGCTACTAATAAGCTGCCTCTCTTTCATCTGACATATTCCATTTTTAGAAACAACTTTTTGATCAATAAAATATTTTTCTCTTTACAGCTATAGGTATTCAAACGACAAGCGTGATTTATTTATGTTTTTTCAGAGCTTTGTGCATTTTCTGGTTCTAAAATTGAAGTCTGCTCACCGCATAACAAGTAGTGGCAGCAATAATTTTTTTCTTACACTGACAACATCGCTCTTATTGCAGTACAGTTACAACACCAGAACAGATCAATAAGCTTAATTTTTTCAGCTGTGTCAATCCACTGCACCATTCCAGAAAACCTCTGTGGAGTACCCACTCTCACATAAAAGTTTCAGGCAAAATGAAATGTGGGAAAACTCTGACTCTAGGAGGTCTTTTATATTTTACTTCACGTTCAGCCTGTTCAATTTTAGTCAAATGCCACATGGCATGTGCACAATGCATCTCCCTCCCCACTCATAAAAATGTCTGAATAAACCATTCAGACATTTTTACATGACCAATCTCTGTCCCAAACTGTGCAGTTTCTAAAGACACAGATGAAATTATTGAGACTGCTGTCAGTGCCCACCAACCACAAAAAGTTCAATCTGAATCTATCAGGGAGGGTTAAAATAAGCATGAAAGAACCTCGCTGTGATCAAATTTCCCTCAGTGGTGAGTTTAAGTGTCAGTCAAGGTTATCGTGATAAGATTGAGTTCATCTTTCTACATGAATCAAACAGAACATTTTTATACTGCTTAAAACAAACACTTTTAGAAAACAGAAATGTTTACAATTTAAATTGTTTCTCAACAACAACAAAATACTAAAAATAAAAAAGCTTTTAAAGATTAGGTTCTGTCACTCAATTACAGTAGCCGATTAATCCGGGACAGTTTTACCGAGGGGCTGCTGCCAGAGAGCAAAACACAGGGGAAAATCTTAAAGAGTCTTCAGTCTGTCTGGAGGCTGACACAAAGAGACAAAATGGTGGACAACCATGCATAAAACTCAAAATAGAGTCAGCAGTTAATCCAATATGTTTGTAATTGGACTGTCGGTGAAAACCGGAGTCTCTGTAAATCCACTATAGGCTGAGAGAAAATGTAAACAACAAGTATGTCTCTGGTGGTATTTGAAACAAAGCCCTTCTTGCTGTGAGGAAATAATGCTAACCTCCATTTTCTGTGAATTTATTACAGGTTTTGTTGCTGACTGTAGTTTAGATCTAAACCCAGTTTGCTATTACAACTTTAAAGCTCAGTAAGTGTAAATCACATATTAAACAACATTCTGCAGAAGACAACACATCATTGTAACATCTTGATTATAGATTGATTATAGATTTAAGAAGTTAAGAGAAACATTGCTGGTGAGAAACATTACTACACATTTTTGTGTCACTATTTTTGTCACAGTCATTTCACCTTATTCAGTTGCAGATAGACTGGGTTCACAACATGCCTTTAATGCTTTCATAGGGCAAAGACTTTCCTTTACCTATTTTTCCCTAGAGTGGACCTTTGGTGTTTCAAAGGTAACGTCACACTTCAGAAACTTTTAGCTGCCTTGTTGACTCGTTTTTCTGATATGCTTGTTGACATAATCCTTAATAATAATTTCAGTCATGAAAACGATTATAATTATAATGAGCTGGAAGTAAAAAAGCTACTGAAAGTAATTGAAAAGGAAAGCTATGATATGGCATAAAACATACAGTAAATAGGGGTAGAAAAATGATTTGGTTTTGATTAAAAAGCATTTTTAAAAAGCACCTGTATGGTTTGATATGGCACTAATATGCAAATAGTAATATTGTGTTTTGTTTAACACTTTGTTAGCTTATTTATCCCAGTAGTGCTTGTTCTGTATCATGTCGGCATATTTTGATGCTCCAACATGCAGTGTCTGGTGTCAGCCAACAGCAGAGCCTGTTTAATTTAGCCACTGGGTCAAAAGGAGATGTCTTTTACATATCAGATTCTTCCACCGTCTCTCCCCAGGTTACTTTAGCAGGTTTCTTCATCACAGCTTTCAAAACCGGCACCCGATAAACTGGAGGCTAAACCAACTCTCAGCTCCGAGTTATCTACAGTATCTTTCCTAAATGACAGATGGCAAACTGTTGCTGTTGGCTGAATAATACAAATTATACTGCACCCACACTGATGCTTCCAGAGTTTTATGTTGCACCCACCACTGACATTGAGTCATCTGATCACACTTGTGCAATTTGAACAAATCTTTTCTGGCCTTCGCAACACTTTTGCACAACCTAACACCAATCCATCTATATCAAAATAAAATAAAAATAGTCTTTATTCTATTGAAAAAAATACTTATCGAGATTACTTAAGATCATTTTTATACCAATTTTTGCATTTTGGAGGCTCTGTCATATTCTTTTGTGCTCATAAAACCGTAAGCCGGAGGTCTAAAAACAGAAGGGATTTGATTGGCTGTTTAAAGCTGTCTCCTTTCATGTAGTTTGGTTCCTTTGCTATATCCAATACTGACCTGGAAATGAAAAGCACGGCATGAGGGCTCAAGAGAAATGACAGAGCTGCGTCCCCATCTTTCTGACAAAGCTGATCTTTAATGCCACTCGCCTCTCTTCGGCTGTCAATCTGCGCTCCCTCCAGCCGATAAGTGGCTGCTCTTGCCCTCTCCTAATTGCGTCTCTTAAGCTTAGGTTTGTCAAAACATATTGGTGCATGGCATTGAAGCAGTTATGAGCACGGACAGCCTTGACTGCTCTGACAGCTTGGTGCTTCTCAAGTCTATGCGTCAGCTTTCCTGTGGTAATATTTGTCTTTTTTTCTCCTGGACCCTTGCCTATATCCCAGCTCCATATTAATCTGTGCAGTGGTCAGAGGAGTCAAATCACCTCCCCCGCGTAACTTGCACTGTCACAGCAGTCCATCCAGCTTGGTATGACGCTCATAGGGTTTTTGCCATGGCTCCCACTCAGTAAGAATCAGTATTCCCTGTGACACTGTCACGCTAGAGAGACTTAATCACAAGTGAAACGAGAAGAAATAGGTGACATAAAGCACAAATGAAAAAAGATGGCAATATCTTGCTCTTTATGATAAATAAATTTATGTTTTAAAAACGATCCTTTATGGGTCAGAATTTAAGTTTTATCAGCAACTAAGACAAAAATCATCTAATTGTCTCATTTACTTTGAGGGATTTATGGGTAAATATTCCTCTCTTGAACTGAAAATGTTAAGAGCTAATTAAAAGGGAGCGGCAAAGGCAGCCTTTCTGATTGCATGCGTATTACACAACACATCTGTCAAATACCAATTTCTTGAAATATGTGATAAAATCAAGGCAAACTATTTGAGAAGCAAAAGCTTATGACTAATTAAAAGCTAAGAAAATTATAAATTGAATGAGCAAAAAATAAATTTAAAAAGAAAGTAATTATGGCATGTTTTTCATACTTACCATCTCCTCTCAACTAGTGGAACAAAATACAAATGACATAAGTGACAGGTGAAATAGCTGGATTTCAACTTTTCACCCAACTATTCATTATTGAATACTACAAACAGCAAAAATGATCATTTTGACCCTGCTGCATAATGTGACTCAACATGGGGGGAGAGGGATTTTGCCTCTGAAGCAGAGGCAAAATAATCTGAAAGAATAATCAGCAGTATTGGAAATGTTGAACACATCTGGACCTTCTAATAAAACACCCTAAGCTTCATGATACTATCTTTCACCTTTAATAAATACTATACACAATGAAGTTTGAGTTCAGTTCAAATGATAACTGTGTGTCTGTCCATGTAGCCTGGTAGCATTTTGGGAAAGTTCAGTTTTATTTTTTTATATTTTGCTGTGATGTCACTTCCTCCTTCACTAGGTCATCCTGTCTGTCATGGAGGAAGGTGAGTTTCTGTTGATGTATTTTTTTAAAAGTTGCTGTAGAGGACAAAATGTTTTACTATTTTTTAATGTGTTTGTAAAATGATGTCAGGTGGGTGTTTTTTGTGCTGCTGAACTAATTGCTTTGTATGCACCATAAAAACGTGTTTCTGGGACAACACAAGATTGAAGAGGTACAGTTTTGGATTCAGGGACCAGGGGTTTTGTTTGTTTTTTAAGCAAAAACTGACTTTATTTGAAATATTTGTGTCAGCTCTTAATAGTTGCTTTGCTCTACAAATGTAGCATGCTAATACGTTGCCTTCATGCATAATCCCCTGCATTTTTAGGATCTCCAGTATCAAGGTGTCTCTTGTTTACATAAAGGAGTGTATTACTCTCCATGGGAAGAGCAAACAAGTTTAACATTTGGTGTTTCACCACAAAATGTGTTGCTTAAATTTAATATTAAGTTTGCATACACTATTGGTTTGGGTGGTAAGGTTCTGCATCAACAACACCAAGAACCATCTATGATATGAGAAACATTGTTCACCAGAAAGTGTGGCTTTCACTGAGATTTGCACTTTATAACTGCACAAAGAGGCAGAATGATTTAAATAAAGAAACCTCTAACATAAAACTCTTGAATGAACCAATCTGCAGAATCCCCAAAAGTCCTTAGGCCGAAGACAGCGACAAGGATTACTGATACACGTATACATTTGTTGTATAAATTCAATGCTAATCAACGGATTAGTGCATTCTTATCACAGGTTGAAAACCGTCTACTTATATGGTGCCTGAAGCTGCTGCATTGCACCATAAAGTTTATATAGACTGCTCACTCCCTCCACAGTAATAATAAACCCATTTTTATCATCTGTTTTATTTACAGTTTTAGCCCTAGCTTAATAACTGCTGTGAAGAGAAGAAAAATAATATTGCTGATATCACTGGTTTTCTACTCTTAGTCTGAAAGTTTATGTAAGAGTTAACTTTTTAGGATTCAGTTATCTGTGTTCATGTGTATGTCATATATGTATATAGTATTTATGTATATATGTTTAACTCATGGCGAGATGGAAAAGTAAGAGGCACAATTCTACATTTGCTGTCTGTTCACTTTGCATAGTTTTTTTTTTTTTTAAATCAAAACTTCTCTCTTAAAAGAAAAATGAAATTCTTTTCTATTCCAAATAGAGTAATAAATAATCACTGAATAATGCAATCAAAGCAATCAGTGATTAGCTCTGGCAAATCAGTGAAGCAACAATATGCTTCAGTAGTTGTCTTATCACTGGTTTTACTCTAAATAACATGATTTATTCAATAAGCCCTGTGGTAGACTCATGACAATATTTTCTCTTTAATTGTCTGTATTCCATTTTTGGTAAACCAACATAAACCAACGACATACAAACTTCTACTGGCTCACCTACAACCAAAACTAGATTCCTAATAGGAATGGTGGTAAAATAAAGTGAAAAGGCACAAAGTGGTAGTCAGATCTACAATAAATAAAATCACATGCTTATAGTATTAAATAAACTCTAGAGACACACAGACATTGTGTAAATGAACAATCTGTGCAAATAAATGATATGAATTCTTTCTTTTCCAGCATCTTGTTGCTTAGCATCAGCAGTGCTGTATGGTCCAACGTGTCATAACAAGGACGGTCGCTTCAGGGGTTTCAGGATGGCAGCATTTTTATTTCCTTTGTGATATTTAACTGAATAAAAATAGGACCTTCAACTACAGACTGCTTCATGTTGTGGAGAATAAGGTTGCACTTTCCCCACCTAGGATAATTTAGAGTAGCAACATTACCTCGAGAATGAAGACTTAGTGAAACCATTATCTTTATAAAATAGGTTTTGTTACTTCAAGACAACAAAAGATTAGGCCAATCATGAGTTAGGCCTTTATTGTTTTCAATCTAATGCATCATAAACCAAAATCTTGCTGAATTATCACGATGAAAAAATTAATTGTCCATGTCTACAACAATGACATGGACTAAATATCATGAAAGACATCACAAATCTCAAAATTGACATGATACCTTTTATCATGCAAAATGTATAGCTACCATGATTTTTAGTATGCTAAAGATAACAGCACACAGACAATTAAATAACACTGTTTTTTCACAAATATTAAATAACGTCTTTTTTTGTTAATTATGACAATGACCTCTGAAATATGTTTGTCAGATTTTGCCTTTAAAGTCTATTTGCTGAAGCGTTTTATGTAGTATAACAATAATAAAGATATGCGTTGACTTTCCTCACCTCAAATGTCACATTGAACGATATTCCATATTCAAAATGCAAGTAAGGTGTGCAGCGATGGCATGTGGTGGAGCATAAAGTTCGAAGCTGTCATGAATGTTGCAGACTTTTCCCTCTGACTAAAGCGCCTTCAAGCGACTCAGAGCAGATCTAAGAGCACAGCTTTAGTCCATCTTTAACCCGAAGACACTGCAGCTCATACTCATAGAGCTTTTTCCCCCCCATTAGTTATTCAAAAAGTCTCACTCGAAACTCCATTAAGAGTCTGTCTCATTAAATGTTTATGTAAAACTGTTAAAATATTTCTTCAGGTGTTTCTTGGTCTACTCTCTGTGCTTTAACCTGAACTTCTTTTCAGTGTAAGTAACGGTTTTGCCTTTTAGCCTCTACGTAGCTTGGTTTTATGTGCTCAGTCTCTGATGAAGTGGACCTCTTTGTTCTGCAACAATGCAGACCGGTTACAGTCTTTGTATGTTGTGGTGCCACAGAATAACAGACTCCTTGCAGCCCACAGCTTTCTATTTATTTTTTAAGCATTTTTTTTGCATAAACTTGCACATTTTCTTTCATGCTATACTTATTTTCAACTTGTTCGTGTTTCGGTAAAGACGTGTAAACGTCTTTTGATTAAATCTTAATAATTTTCATCCTCTGAAATCTTTTCAAGATTACTAAAAATGCAATAATTATTTGACAATTTTTTTTTTTGTTTCAGTTTGGCCAATCCATTTAAATAGTCCAGCTTTCATTTCTGTGTATGAATAGGAAGTGGTTTAGGGGAGAAAAGCTGGAAGATCAACTTTGAACAAAAGAATCCCTGAATACAATTAAACAAGAGAATTAAAAGGCTCTACTGAGAGAAAGTAACATCCTGTCTCAGCACATCCTTTCATTCATGAAAAAGAAAGACCCTTTATGTATTGATAAAAGAAAAACCTTTTATTATGCACTGGAAGTTACTGCTGACCACTGATGGAAAAAAAGTTTCATACCTATTTTTCATCTGACGTGCTTGGAAATGATGGTGTTCAGACCAACTTTGATGTTTATGTTTTTATTTCCTTATTGAAAGTCCAAAGTTTAATACCCATCTTGTTTATGTTATTCTTTTATCCTATGTTTATTTTTATTGTTCCATAGGTAAAACTAAGATTTTATTTGATAATAAAATTTATTTTATTTTTTTATTTTATTACCTTAATATAATGGAGTCTACCACAGTAATGGATGGATGGATGGATGGATGGATGGATGGATGGATGGATGGCATGTGAATTTCATGGTCCCTTGTTGGTTACTTGGCGCTCAAACCTATCACAATAATACACTGTGACAACTGGATTTTTTTTTTTCACAGAAATTTAATGTAAATACATCAAATTATTTTTTGATGGTTTAAGGAAAACCATTCAGAAAGCCACTGGAAATGTAATGAAATTATAAACCTCTCAGACTTGCAGAGTAAAAAAGGAGGTATGTAGATGGGAACGAAGAGGAAAATAGCTTGAAATGATCTAGTTTCCAAATTTAGAAAAGAAGCTGGAAGACGACCAGTGTAAACAGGTTGTAAATTGGTGCAGCAATTAGGCTCTGAAACTACGTAAGGTGGCAGACTTGCTGACACTGCTCATTAGTTTTTCTAGATAAAATTCAATGTGAAGCCCTTTACATGATTACAAAATATATTTCCTCCAACATCTGTGGCAGTGATACATAATTGCCGGGTTACGCATGAAAATAGATTTTATTGTTAAAAACTAAACCTTAAAAAAAGACATTTGATATAAAAAAAAAAAGCTAATCCTCCAAATATTTTAGTGAGCAGGAAAAAAAAGAGCCCCATCTCATTAGATCTTTGGAAATCCCTGCAGCCTATCATCATTAATTCATCTTACTGTCTTTCTCATTTAGCAGATGACACATTTCAAGCAGAGTAGCAGATGTACTGGCTGATTAATATGACTTGTGAAGCAGAAGCGTTCCCTGCCTTCAACGTCACACCATGGAGGGACAGTTAGTGTTTTTGGTGTCTGAGACAGATGTTTGCAGGGGGATGTATTAACTTTTAAGTGATCTCCTATGGCTTTTGGTAAATTAAAAATAATGTCTATTTAATTTGGGAAGTTTGTTTCATTGTGAGTGCAAATGGTCTTTTAAATTGAATCTGACAGTAGGACGAGTTCAATCCAGCGGCATGAAAATTCAAAACAAGAGTTCATCATTGTAACAGCATGAACTAATACTGTATTTATATTGAAATATTTGCATCGATTTAAATGAACCAAAAAAAGATTATTGTCTTTGATAAAGGTCCTTTTGTAAGCATTTATGGGTGAATATGTTTCATTATTTTTATTTTTAAAAACATTTATGTGCCGATTCCTTTAGTTTTTTTAAGTGTATAAGTTACCACGCTGAAAACCCAGGCAAATAAAATGTTCAGCTTACATCACATTTCTTCTTTGCTTGATAAAGCACCATTATGGCCTGCTCTTCTTAATTTTGTATACTTATCAAGATGCCATTATTGTGAGCTTGATAAGCTCTTTCTCAAAGCTTGTGTGAAGCTGAGCAATATATACTTCATCTATGCATGTCTTTCTTACACAACACTGATTGAGCAGACACTTTTCTCCAAAGCTATAGAATTGTAATTGCATTGAACGATTTTGCACTGTTGTTTACTACAGAGGGATTTAAGCATCATTAAAAGTAAACATAATGATGAGAGCTAAAAGGAGTCTGCTCTGGTCTAGAGAGAAAACCACACAGCTGGCATGTACTTTACAATGTTATGGAAAGACATCACAATGGACAAGAATATATCCAGTTATAAGTTTGATAAGCACCTAAATTTATCACCATGCCGGTTTTTCTAGTTTTAAGTAGTGTAGTTTGGCCTTTACCACCAGCTTGTGCAAGAGAACTGTCAAAAATAATTCAGACACCAGAGAACTACCATCTGTTAATCTTCCTATGCTAATGTTCTTAAAACAAAGATTTTACCACCAGATAATAAATGTCAGCATGTATGTTGTTAAAAACAGCTGAATGAGGAAAATGTAAATCTGTAGGCTATCATCAGCTTGTTAAACCCAAAGATTTATATGTAAAGATTGAGACAAGAGGAAAAAAACATATAAATGTATACTAATATTTTACACATTATGAACTTTTACTTTATTAATTCCAAAACATTTAGCTAGTAATAATCCCACTGTGCCATTTTGATATTTGTTACTTTTATACCACCAACATCATCATCAAGATTATGATGCAGCCATAATACTGTAAGGCAGGAAAATCATGCTGTTTTTGAACATGTTGTCACATCACCAGAATCTCATGTTCATCCCCGTCTAATTGAATGTACATTACTTTTGAAAAGGGATTTTATTAGCTCCATATTTTTTGTTTGCAACCCTGCAAACCTACTTATACTTTGTGGGTTAATTGCAGCACCACAGAACCCTCTCAATTATTTGTTGTGAAGAGTGCTTCATTCTGACACTCTGCATGTGTGCAGCGTTTAGCTGTTTAAAACCACTTTTCATTTTTAAGCATTAAAACCTATCAAATATGATTAATACCTTTTTGTTCTTCTAATGAACTGTAGCACTTATTCCTGTGTTAGTCATATCCTTTCCCCACAATGCTACTCTGAACAAGTGCAGATAATCAAGCATGCAGAGCTTAACACCCTGTTTAGTAGCTCAGTCTTTAAATCCCACTGGGAGTTCAGTTTTATGCACATTATGACTACATTATTACCCCAGATTACTCATTGTTGCCCAAAGTAACTGTTTTGTACCTTAAAGACAATTTCTGTGCATCATCACTTCAGAGGAGAGTTTAAACTAGAGCCTACATAACACAACCCAACCTTAAAGCAAAGAGTTACAGGTTCTTCTTAGCTGCCACGAATGAATTTTCAGAGCAGGAATCAATTCACATTTTTATAACCCAATAAAGATAAGAAACCAAACTTTAACATTGATATTTTCAAAAGAAAGAGGAGAGCATTTAATTTAGAAATGTTAGCTTATGCTGTCATCCGTGTTTATCTTTTTTCTTCTGTCTGCCGACAGAGTAAGATGCTACTGTCCAGGAGAGATTTTGACATTTTAAAGCTCTACAAAAAAATATTGCCATGGTTTGCTTTTACATAATACAATAACAGTCCATTTTCATTATTCTGATAGTAGATGCATGAGACAATACTTTACCTATGAAAGTAGTTTGCAAATATTGTTAATGATCATTGATGCATTACTATAAATTTCAATTATGTTCTGATTGCAGTGGTAATGTTTTTGAGCAGCCTTTGTTGAGCTGAAGACCTGAAACATCTGCAATCTTTGCTTACACATTGAGATAACTCTTCAACAAAGTCATTTGTTTGCTTATGCTGTGTTTCAGTTACCTTGACAGTCAGACCTGGGAGCTAAATTTGATGTGACTCTGAGGTAACAGCATTCCAGTTAACATGGCAATGCCCAAGTAGATGTACCTCTTATGAATATAATTTTAAGCTTTACTTTCCATAACCAAACATTACTTTTAATTTGTTTACTTTAGACTTGTAGGCAGTATCATTAACTTTAGATGTACTCTTATATGTGCCTTGTAAAATAAACATGTTTCCACAACAGCTTAGTTTTAATGAAGCATTAGACATTTACAGTCATTAACCTTCACGCATTAGTCAAAAATTGTGTTTTCTTATTGTGTGTGAAAAATGTGCATGTGAAAACCTTCAAAGGGATCTGCGGTTAAACAAGGCTCATGCCTGTCCTTCACAGACCTTGAGAAGGTTATCCATCCATGCTTCTCATCTTTCTGAGGCTAAATCCCTCTGCTCTGACCAAAGCAGCAACTGCAACACTCCAAGAAAGCTCAATGAATAAATAACCCAGTAAATGCAGCCTTTCTTCTCCATTTACATGTTGCATCTAAATAACACAGACTTGCTATTTTTCCGATCTTTTCTTCTCATCCTTGGAGGTTTGTACCCCATTTGTTTAATTTTTATCCCTGTTTTCTGGTTGTGCTCTGCCTCGCTTTGAATTGTTGTCATAAAATGTTTTTCTTGGAACCAGCTTTAATTGCTGATAAAAAAGGCAGTTTTAACTGCCCAGGGTCTATACACTGGCATTAAAAACACACAAAACTACAACCAGCTAATTCTATCTCATCATTATTATCATAATTATCATTAGCCAGGCTATTATCATTTGTAGAGAGCTTGAAAGTAAGCTTAAAAATATCGTGTTGACATGCGCCATTAATTGAAGGGGACTGATTATGCTTCCTTGAATGAGTTAAGGTAGATATATCAAATATAGATTGTATAGGCTATACAAAGCAAGTTCTTTACATTTTTGCACAAAATCATTTTCAAATAATTGGATTTCTGTCTGATCAATTCTGCCTATCATGAGCTCCTTTAGACTTGTGTTAAGGACTTGTCTTACTTTATTAGACTGTAAATCCAGAAAACCAGCTCTATTATTACATATTATTATATATAATAAAATATCAATAAATTATATGTAGTAATTATATATATATATATATATATATATATATATATATATATATATATATATATATATATATATATATATATCCTGTATATCCTGGCTGTACTTCCTGTACCCAGGAAGTACAGCCAGATGCCCATACCTGAAGTACTCGAAACTGCCAAACAGAGGATCCAAGCCTTGGCCAGTCGCCTAAAGAGATACACAAGGGAGAATGAAGCCAGAAGGATAAACCGGCTCTTCTCCACCCAACCAGCTAAAGTGTACTCTCAATGGCAGGGTAATAACAACAGAACAGACCCACCAAGACTGGAGACTGAACAATACTGGAAAGGCATATGGGAAAGGGAGGCGTCCCACAACAGCAATGCACAGTGGCTGATCTCTGTACGAGACGACCATAGCAACCTCCCTGAGCAAGCCCCAGTAACCATCACTGTGGCAGATGTCCAAGAAAGAGTCTCAGGTATGAAAAACTGGACAGCACCAGGGCCTGACATGATCCATGCCTACTGGCTAAAGAAGCTCACTGCCCTCCATGAGCAACTGGCAGTCCAAATGAATCAGCTGCTACAAAATGGGACTCACCCTGAATGGTTAACTGAAGGGTGCACAATCCTGATCCAGAAGGACCCATCAAAGGGCTCAGTCCCACCCAACTACCGACCAATAATTTGTCTCTCCACAACCTGGAAGCTCATGTCAGGCATCATAGCAGCTAAGATAAGCAGACACATGGATAAATACATGAACACGGCACAGACGGGCATTGGCGTAAATAGCAGAGGAGCCAAACACCAACTCCTTGTAGACCACACAGTTGCCCGAGACTGCAAAACCCGACACACCAACCTGTGCACGGCTTGGATAGATTACAAGAAAGCCTATGACTCAATGCCGCACACTTGGATCATTGAATGCTTAGAGATGTACAACATCAACAGGACCCTGAGAGCTTTCATTGCAAACTCGATGGGGCTGTGGAAAACCACCCTTGAAGCCAACTGCAAACCACTTGCACAAGTGTCCATCAAATGTGGCATATACCAAGGAGATGCTCTGTCCCCGCTGCTGTTCTGCATAGGCCTGAACCCCCTCAGCCAAATCATCAACAAGACTGGCTACAGATACCGACTAAAGAATGGAGCCAACATCAGTCACCTCCTCTACATGGATGACATCAAGCTGTACGCCAAGAGTGAGCGAGACATCGACTCACTGATCCACACCACCAGGATCTACAGCACAGACATTGGGATGTCATTCGGACTAGAGAAGTGTGGTCGGATGGTCACAAAGAGAGGGAAGGTCATTCGCACGGAAGGGGTCTCACTACCAGAAGGAACAATAGCAGACATAGAGGACAGTTACAAGTACCTGGGAATACCACAAGCAAATGGCAACCTCGATGAGGTCACAAGGAAAACAGCCACAGCCAAATACCTCCAACGAATAAGGCAAGTCCTGAGAAGCCAGCTCAATGGCAAGAACAAGATCCAGGCAATAAACAGCTATGCCTTGCCAGTAATCAGATACCCTGCAGGAATAATTAGCTGGCCAAAGGAGGAGATACAGGCCACAGATGTTAAGACACAAAAATTACTAACAATGCATGGAGGGTTCCACCCCAAATCCAGCACCCTGAGACTGTACACGAGCCGCAAGGAAGGAGGCAGAGGACTAGTGAGTGTGAGAACCACTGTCCAGGACGAAACATTCAAGATCCATAGATACATCAGGGACAAAGCCTCATCAGACAATGTGCTCAGTGAATGTCTCAGACAATGGGGAACAGAAGTTGAGGTGCTGGAGGTACCATCATGGGAGGACAAACCCCTACATGGGATGTACCACCGGCAAATAACTGAAGGGGCTGATATCAGAAAGTCCTACCAATGGCTGGAAAAAGCTGGACTCAAGGACAGCACAGAGGCCCTCATCCTGGCCGCCCAGGAACAGGCCATAAACACCAGAGCAATAGAGGCCCAGATCTACCACACCAGACAAGACCCAAGGTGTAGGTTGTGCAAGGAGGCCCCTGAGATAGTCCAGCACATAACAACAGGGTGCAAGATACTGGCAGGGAAAGAGTACATGGAACGACATAACCAAGTGGCAGGCATAGTGTACTGAAACATCTGTGCAGAATATGGACTGGAAGCCCCGAGATCAAAGTGGGGAACACCCCCAAAGGTGGTGGAGAATGGCCGAGCTAAGATCCTGTGGGACTTCCAGATCCAGACAGACAAAATGGTGAGGTTGAACCAACCGGACATTATCGTAGTGGATAAACAACAGAGGAAAGCCGATGTGGTGGATGTAGCAATACCGAGTGACTGCAACATCAGGAAAAAGGAGCACGAGAAACTGGAGAAATACCAGGGCCTCAGGGAGGAACTGGAGAGGGCCTGGAAGGTGAAGACCACAGTGGTGCCTGTGGTCATCGGGGCCCTCGGGGCAGTCACCCCCAAACTGGAGCAGTGGCTACAACAGATCCCAGGAACAACATCAGACATCTCAGTCCAGAAATGTGCAGTTCTAGGCACAGCAAAGATACTGCGCAGAACCCTCAAGCTCCCAGGCCTCTTTTGGCGGGCTCACCAAAAGGAGCTGGCTAACAACCTGAACGAGGAGGCCAAGCGACGCCTGACGGAGCAGAAAGCAACACATCCAGAAAGCCAGAAAATCAAACGTGTCGTACAAGAACGTCTCTCAGATGCCCAAACAAAAGGAAATCAGGGAAATGAAAGATTCATTTCCCTGGTAGATGTAAGAAATGCTGTATTTTCTATCACAGCATTTATAAGAAATATGAGACAGTTATCATGCCCGTTTTCGGCATCACCACCCGTTTCACGTCACAACCATTAAGAACATTAGCATGTCTTTAGGGGAAGATGTTTCCCTCCTGTCAGAAACATCTTCTATTTTTGCCACAACTATTGGCTATTGTTTTTGCCAGAACATATTTACAAGATCTGGCATTTCATGGCGTCCACCTATGAAACTCTTTGCAGATTTGCTTTTCTTAGTGACCCTGAGAGCCTGCATTCTCTCCTTATTTTGATGTTGCAGAATTGAAACCATTTTGAAGGTTGGGTTGTGACTTCAAATCAAAGACAAGATATGTAAAAATTGTAAATTGTAAGATACAAAACACTTGAGAAAGTACATACTGAAAAAAATTGCACTTTAAATGCAACATAGATGTTTGAAAAAATATTGTTGTGTGAGAATAAACATTACATTTTCAACTCCTATTATTTATATGAAAATGTTAAAACATCTGACTTTATTGAGTTAGTATACCTTGTGGTTGTTGGTTTTAAGGGTTATTTAAGTTTTATAGCCGGCAAACATTTTTGAGATGGTAATTTTCAGTCTTTTAAATGGGTCTTGTTTAACAAGCAGCCATTTAACTAGCATTCTTTTTCAATAGTTTTTCCTTTGTGGTTTTTTGCATATTTTGTCTAGCAAACACAAACCATCAGACACCATGAGTGGATGTTAATCATGAAACCCTTCTAGATAGGTGTAAATTTTAAATAACAGTAAACCTATTTGGGAAGAGAAATAAACTGCAACTGATTGTTTCTCCCCATGTTTTTATTTTCAAGGTGACTTTTAAGACTTTGGTCCCTGTGGTACTTCTGTTTTCTTTTTAAAAGTCAAAAGCCACTATACTTGCCTGATGCATCACTCTGGAAAAAACCTAATGCACTATGGGGAACCACTGCAAAGCTGCTGCTCATTCCTCAACTGTTCTTCACTTGCTTCATCTCATGATGGCTGAGGGAAAGACAGAGAAACAGAACATGAAACCTGCTACTTCATAAAAAGCTATGGGTTCAACAAAACAGTTATAGAAATAACAATATGCAGAAAATGTAAGATAAATATTTTATCACATGCAGTTTAATTTCACTTTTCCCACCCAAACTTTCAAAAGAAATGCTCTTTATCTTATTGTTCATTTTAGTATTCACAAGTTAATTTTTTTTCCCCACAGCATCAGAAGCTCTCTGAAGGCCCTGTCGGTGCAGCATGTCTTTGACTGTCCTGCACACAAAGACATTAAAACAGCTTTACCCTACATTAAATATTAATCTGCTTGAAAGAAATCTGCTGCTTGAAAAGAAATTGGGAATGTGTTTATCTTTTAAACCAACAACATAACTCTAATCCATGACCCATAAACCATTAGGAAAGCTACCTTGTTTACCTAAGCAGAAAACACACTGACAGTATCAACTGTGTGCACTTTAAAATTCATAAGAGTTCAAATGATCAATAGCTCAGGGCTCCAAATGATGAATAACACAACAGCTGAATCTGCTTTCAGCCTTGCTTGGTTTTGGAGAGTAAACAGAGGATGGCACCGCCCAACAGAACCCCCAAAAAACTGTGAAAAGCAGGAATTATAGGGCACATACTTTTACAGATTTGACCAAATTATATTTTTACATATGAAAATACAGAAAAGCCTCATTATTGGTTAGACTTGAATAAAATTATTTTTTTTATCATGATATGTTATCACAGCATTTATAAGTCTCAAGAACTGAAAAAAGAAATTCAAACAGAGCAACACAGTATAGATCAAGCGGGGAAGAAGTTTTGGATATAAAACTAGTCAGGAAGTCCCTAAGGACCACCAATAAATGACTTGGCCAAGTCATCAATTATAGTCCAGAAGACAATCGCTACAGCCAATCAGAGAAACCGAGAAAAACTTGACTTTTGCAGCAAACATACCTTCAAGTCTGGTGTACTGGCTGTAATAGTATGTTGTGGACAGCCTGCAGAACAATTATGCATATTGGAAATATATTCTTTAATCAGATTAAATAAAACAACTCTTTGTCCACAGAGACCTTGCTTATATGGAGAGAGAAGGGCAAAGCCTTTAAAAATGGATCAGGAGACATGTCAGAGAGTTGAAAACAAACAGTATGCTCTTACCCAATAAAAAAAATGACACACAATAGCAACTCCGGTCCCCAGATTTTGGTTTTGTGGAATTACTTCATTTCTGAATGTAAAACTGTAGTTATGTAACCACCCAAAATAAACATTGGAGGATTAAGCAAGACAAATTAACCAAAAGATATGTAAAAAAGATTTACTAGATTATAGTCCCACTTTCTTTCACTCCACTTTCTTGGAGTAGGTTCAGTCCAGCTCGCCTCGTTAGCTATCGTCTGACTTTAAAATGAAATTTAGTCAAACCTACCAGCTTAAAGCAACATGCAAGAATCATTCAGTATGTGTCTGAAGGAACAATGTCAAAATGACCTACTTGTAAACTCTATTAAATATGCGGACAGCATAAACTGGCAAAATAATTTATTTTTTTTATTTTAGAAAGTGAACGCATAATCGACCTCACCAGCACTCTAATCGCCAAAAAGTCAGAAAAACGTTACGAGTGACAACTTTTTTGCCATCCATCCATCAATCAATCAATCAGCTTCTCTGTGTAGGGTCACCACCAGGTGAGGTGGTGCCTATCTCCAGTAGTTATTGGGGGAGAGGCAGCTCACTCCTATATATTATTTTATATATCTTCTCAGAGATATAGACTGTCCTCCTAAGCATAGTCCAGGGGATGTTAACTTGGTGACCTATCCAAAGGCTGTCTGTTATGACAAGCTATTAACTAATGAGACAAGTGGCTAATGAACTCATTAGTGATGTTAGGGCCTGCCAATTCCCCCCATTTTTCAGCTAAACAGCAGAAAAGATACTACAGTCTTGGGTATTTAGTTGCGAACAAATGTAGTGATGTGCAAAGTTATGTTCATTGAGGTGGTAAAGCACATTAAGACAGCATGAGTAAGCAAAAAAACAACAAAAAAAAACATTGTACATATATGAGAGACGTGAAGGGATCCGTGTGAGCCTCAGACCATCTACAGGGTAATAAAGTATTCATTCAACTCAGGTAAATGTGGATGCTGACATTCAAACACCCAACAATGTGGAGTAATCTAGATGATGCTGTCAAACTCCAACTGGGTTGAAATTAATCTCATGTCAAGAAGGACAGAGAAAATGTGATATAATCACAAGATTTTATCTTGTAATGTCAGAATAAAGGGTGATGCATGCCATTCTTTTCCAATATGACTTGCCACGTCATAATTGTACACTACTTTGTTGTTGCTCTATCAAATAAAACACTAATTTCAAAAATGTGATAATGGGGTAAAATATGGGAAGCATTACAAAAACCTACTACATGCCATAGCAATAGCATGGATTACATGTATCGTGGTGGATTGTGTGGAGTCAACTAAAATATATTTTTCGTCTTTTCCAGAGCTGCTTCTTCTTACTCAGAGCTACTTTTAGTCTTGTCTGGTTGCTTATTCATAAATGTCAAAGTAAAACAAACTTTAACACATAGAACATGCAACAAAAATGACTTTATTAATTTGCTCCTGCAGAAAGATATGTCTACTTACAGTTTTTCAAGTCAATAGAATGAAAACCTTTAAGATAAAGGGCTCCATAAATTAATAGCTTTTCTTACATACTGCCAGGATATCAAATAATATTAGCCACTTAGCACAAATATTGTATTCATAGCTAGGTTCTGTCACTGGACTTGATTATCTCAATACTTCTTCTTCATCACTGTCTTCCCTGTGCATGGCTGGACAATCTCTGAAGATGAATTCCTGCAACAACGCATCTGTCATCTTTTGCAAAACTTACATCTGAGTTAGTAAGTTATGGTGCCAGCCCCTCTGTCTTTCTGTGGATATTAGTAGCACCAGTGATCATGTTCAACATACTCTGCTCCATGCTTTCACTGGCAATGATTCATATTTTAAAAAATTCTGCTCTGTCACTTCAGGGTTTTTTACTGGAACATTAGTGGCTAGGCAACTTGGTTTCGAACCTTGCAAACGCTGGAGATTGATTCGCTTAATTTATGTTAAAAACCTACTTCTAGTAGTTGGGAGTATAAGTTTGGTTATATTAATTTTAGAAACAGTTAACCTTTGTGCATACGAAATATTAGATGTAGCATGAATATTTTGAGTAGATTTTAAGTTAGGTAGACTTGGATAAAGATTCAAACTAAAACAACTGCTGACTTTCTGAACTCACATAAATTACTAAAGAGGGCCTTCAGAAAGGGAGTGTGTTGTACCAGCGGACAGAAAGCAGAGGTTGAGGGCGTCTGCCTGTTCACAACATAAGTCAAATTCTTTGGTGTTTGTTTAGGAGTTCAGTAAAACACTAAAACCTTTAGAAAACAATTCTTCTAGAAGTGTAATCAAATGTATCAAGATATTTCTTTTAAGTATTAACAGCATGTTCTGAACTAGTTAGTGTCTAACCATACTAATTTGCATGCATCTTAGATTACTAAAATAGAACAGAATTAGGAAATTAAAGTTTTAGAAGTAAAATATTTCAGGCATTCTAAAAGAGTTTTTTCTAAAACAAGATAATCCTTTAATTTTCATATCCAAACTCACAGTTAGCATCTGACACCAGATTTTGGTGTCAGAGTGTTTATAACAGGAATCAGTTTCTTGATGAATCGCAGAGGCAGAAAAACCACCAGGTCTAACTGAAACATAAATCTTGGTCTGGAATGTTTAAAGGAGGAGACTGGTACGGGAAGACCCTGTTTGAGAATGACCTTTGTTCTCTCTATATATTTGCTTTTGGGTTTGAACAGGTCTCAAAGAAGGTAATAAAATTAACTTTAAACAGCCCTACAAGGGGAGGACACACCTTCAAATGCATATATTTAAATTAAGGGAAACACCTCCTGATAACAGTGTACGTTTTACAGCAGAAAAACGAATTGCTTTGTTTGCAGCCGTGAGAGCAATTCCCAAGAATGCATTCTTGTGTCTCTCCTATTGTGTCTTCCCTATTGTGTTTCCTTTTCCAACTCGTCGCAGGTATTTTGATGTCTTGTTATGTGTTTTGGACTTCTTGATAATCTGGGTGTAATGCTGATGTATCATTCTCTATATGCATTGAATTCTCTGAATAAAACTCTAGATATGTCTGAAGTTTGATGTTGAATGGTTGTTCTCTGTGTTGTCCACTGTGCATGCGGAGTTCCTGGATCCGGGGGACTAGGGGAAAATTAACGAGCCAAGAAAATTTTATTCCTCAAGTTCAACATAGTCAAACTACATAAAGGTTTAATTGGGGCCTGCCATAGCAATGCATAGGAGAGCATTGAAATGCCTTTTCTTTCATTAGCTTTTTTCCTACAATGACCATTTTAGCTGTTGTTTGTCTTAACTGTGTTAACTGAACAAAGCAAGTCAAAGTAAGACAACATGCTACTTATACCCCACATGCCACTGACAGCATTTAGGCTAACATAAGCATTTTGACTAATTTAAATTATATACTAATTTTAGCACATTAAATGGAATAAATCCATGTTTTTTAACGTGGTTGTAATCCTCCACACAGTACTGAGTACAAGTTAGCTAAGCTTAGCATCGTTGTTAATATTTAGCATCAGAACCCTGATTTGGGTCTAACCGACAGGGAACATTTGGCAGGCCGCGTTTAAATTTCATAAGAAATTTTCTTGTATTGTAATTAATTTGGTGTTAAGAGATGAGTGTTTTTTTCTGGCAACGAAAACATGTTTTTTTAAACAATAACAATATTTGTTGTTAATCTGTTGCTAAGAGATGAGCGTGTTTCCTGGTAACTAAGTGCCACAAAGTAAACATGTGATTTTTACTTTTGCAAAATTTACAAACAGTAAATATCTTGTGTCTAAGAAGATAAGTAGTATTTCAAAGGAGCTTCAAAAGAGTTGAAGTAATAATATTACTTATTAATGTAGTGTTAGGAGATGAGGGTTTTGTTTTGTTTTTTGGTAACGAACTGCCACAAAGTCTAAATCAGATGTTTACTCTTGTGTTGAATGTCTATTTTATAATATATTTACCATATTTACCACAGAAAAATAAAAATCATTTTCACTTTTCTGCCAAATTCACCATATGCACAATTGTTGTTAAATAGTAAATTATACAAGATAAGTAGTATTTCAAAAGAGCAGAAGAAATCTTATGTTTTTTGAATAATATTTGTTTTTTTGTCTGTTGCTAAGAGATGAGCGTGTTTTCAGGTGACGAAGTGCCACGAAGTAAACATCCGATTTTTACTTTTGCAAAATTTACCAACTGTAAGTTTCTTGTGCATAAGCAGATAAGCAGCATTTCAAAAGAGCTTATGTTTTATAAACAACAACATTACCATCCACCGGGGACGGGTCGCGAAGGTAGCAGCTTAAAAACGGAGGCCCATACTTCCCTCTCCCCAGCCACTTCTTCCATCTCCTCCGGGGGAATCCCAAGGCTTTCCCGCGCCAGCTGGGAGACATAGACCCTCCAGCATGTCCTGGGTCTTCCCCTGGGTCTCCTCCCTGTGGGACATCCCCTAAACACCTCTTGGGAAGCGCCCAAGAGGCATCCTGACCAGATGCCTGAGCTCAACTGGCTCCTCTCGATGTGGAGGAGCAGCAGCTCTACTCTGAGTCCCTCCCGGATGACCGAGCTTCTCACCCCATTCCTAAGGGAGAGCCCAGCCACCCTACGGAGGAAACCCCATTTCAGCTGCTTGTTTCCGAGATCTTGCTCTTTCGGTCATGACCCAAAGCTCATGACTATTGATGAAAAAAAGTCGTAACTGGGTCACTTCACGTTGCAGCCTAAGACACGTAGTATTTCAAAAGAGCAAAAGAAATCTTATGTTTTTTGAACAATAACAACATTTCTTGTTAGTCTGTTGCTAAGAGATGAGAATATTTTCTGGTAACTTAATGCCACAAAGTAAGCATCTGATTTTTACTTTTGCAAAGTTTACCAACCGTAAATTTCTTGTGCAGATCAGCAGTATTTCAAAAGAGTTTATGTTTTATAAACAATAATATTACTTGTTATTAATTTGGTGTTAAGAGATGAGTGTGTGTCTGCCATAAAGTATAAATCAGATGTTTATTTTTGTGTTGCATGTCTGTTTTTTATATTATAAATATATAATTATATTATAAATATATAAATATATTTATTATAATAATAAAAAAATCATTTTCACTTTTCTACCAAATTCACCATATGCACAATTCTTGTTAAATCATAAATTATACATATACATTGAAATACTACTTATCTTGAAATACTACAAGATAAGTAGTATTTCAAAATAGCAGAAGAAATCTTATGTTTTTTAAATATTTGTTTTTCAGTCTAGAGCTATGAGATGAGCGCATTTTCTGGTAACAAGGTGCCACGAAGTAAACATCCGATTTTTACTTCAGTGAAAGCAAAAATCAGAAGATTAGCAATAAAAATTAGCACAAAATTAGCAGTGCACTGCCCCCGACTAGCTGTAGCCTTTTCCCTAAAATAAGCTTTTTAGCTATATTTTTTATTTATTAGCCATGTTTAGCACACTGAATGGAGGAAGTCAATGTAAAACAACATGCTAGTGAAACCCCACATGCCAGATATTTAGACATTTAGGCTAATATTAGCATTGTAGCTAATTTTAGCTTCAGCACTAATTTAACATACTGAATGGAGTAAGTCCATATTACTCAACATGCTGCTGATTCTCCACTTGCTATTGAGTACATTGTAGCTTACATTAGCATTGCTGCAAATTTTTAGCATCAGAAAGCTGGGTTCCAACCGACAGGCTTGACCTTTAAATTTGTTCAGAAATGTTTTTGTTTCTTCATTATAATGTTGTTAACATTACAAATACAAACTAATGTACTGTGTATGCATCCATTAAAGTCAAGACGTCAGTTCACTCATGCTGTGTTAAAAACAAGGTAATAGGTTTGACCCCGCATGATTTCATTTGCAGAAAAACACCTGTGGGGTAATTTACACTTGATATTGATACTTTCAAATGTAGTCAGAATAATAGGTAGGAGTACATCTGTGAAAAAGAGATCAAATGGAGTCACACCGTTGCTGAACATCAGTACAAATACAGCAAAGGGGCACAAAGCAGTGAATATACAATGCTGACAGTGACAAGAATTGGATGAAAACAATTTTTTATAGCTAGGATTATGATCTAATATAAACTATCATATGACTGTGTCCATCAAGATGTTGGCATAAACAAATATAAAACAGACATAATGCCAAAGTCACTAGTTAATTAAGAACAAGAGAACAAACCAACATGATCTTTTCTGCTAAGAAATATTTCATGAATGTTTTTGTTTCGATACACATTAAAATAATTTGCGCCGTCTTTTTTCTGTCACATTTGAAATAATCGAAGAATGAGAGGAAACAGTTTTCTAGTTCATTTAATGCAATTCATGTTTAGGTTCTCTTCCTAAAATGTATCAAAGCATATTATTTTATTAGAAAATGTGTGTATGTAGTACAGCTCTTCCATAATTGTAGTGTTGATTTTATCACATCCTGCTTAGTCTTCATTATGACAGGCAAATTACTTCTGGAGCACTTCTGTGGGCTTAAGTAGTCCAAATATTTATACATGCATGGTGCATTAATTTGAATTAGTTTGGTTTTCTTGGGTTTTGGGTAAAATGCTGTATAATTTAAAGGACAAATTAAATGTATTCAAATCGCATTTAGAAACACATAACCAGCAGGTCTGGGTATTTTAGCAGCTGTTAAGATTGTGTGCTTTATAGGAAACGGGACTAATTCTTCTGATTTGATATAAACTTGCAAAACAATAAATGGAGGGATGTGCGTTTTCCGCATGAGTATGTTTTAAACCAATAAAAACCTCACAGTATAATCAGAAATAAATTGTATCTCTTGAATCACAAAGGAACATTTTTAATTTGCAGCTTTATAAGGTTATTTTGTGTTTTGATTTCTGGTTTATTTATTAGGCTGAACTTCCTGTTTTACTATTCTGCTCTTTAATAAATTCTTCTTATGTTATGTTTCCCATTAAGAAAAAAAGATAAAATAGCCACTCATTCTTCTAGACATTGTGACCATCAGAGGCATTTTTCATGAGGACTTGATCATGGGCTACCTGGTAATCCTCTTTGATCACAGTGACCTCTTGTGGAGAAACCTTTACAAGTACAGTATATTGACAACCTTTTGGACTTTTCTTTAATGAACGTCTCCAAAAAAGAAACTCTTAGGCAACAGGGACTTGGTGATTGTAGTTAGTGAAAACTAATATTGAAGAGAAGCAGGGAATCAAAACACTTGTGTTCTGGTTAAGATAATATTTATTTTTACTTTTTTTTATTTACAGTTTGATTAAAACTGAACAAGCGTAGCTACTACGATGGCCATGCTTTCTCTCATGACATTGGTAAATGTGAAGCAGAACAATACATTTCAGGAGCTGATGGTTTGATGGTGTAGTTATAACACAGAGAGTATAACAAAAAAAGCAAAAAGTATTGAGACAAGAAAAACCGCATTCCTCTCATATCTTGTATCAGTTTGCATGCTCTATCTCAGGAATATTAAATTTAAAAAATGTTATTTGGATCCAAAACGTCTTGGTCCTATGTGAAAAGGTGCCACCTGAAACCAATGACCAGTTGAATACATTGTCATGACTCTTCTGTTTCACTGTGGAGAAAATTTTGCCAACTCTTTGCAGAATTGTTTGAGAGGTTTTCAGAGTGAAAATGATGTCACCATATTAAAATAAAGTCCAGAAAGAGACTGGGGCACTACAAAACATTTTTTAACCAGTCAGAGGTGGAGTTCCAGCTGTGCTTTCAGTCATTGCTGAGCTGCATGAAGAAAATGTCAAGTGAAAACATAGTCATATCCTGACTTTTGAGTTTTGTATTCCCAAACTAGTCAGCAGATTTAATAATGTTGCTTTACTCTGTTGCTCAGGTGTGAAGACAGGTAATTTGCCACATGAGCTTTAGACCATGAACTCTGGAAGATGAAAGAATTTCTACGTTTAAGCTGCCTTGAGTTGTTGAATGAATTTGCATAAATCAGTAACATATGTTGAAACACCTCACTAGAAATAAACATGAACTTTCACCTATTGCATTAATGGAGTATAGTTTTCCCCCAAATGCAAAGTCAGACATGTAAAAAGACCTGCTACCTATAACATCCACTGATGTTTTCACTGTTTCACTTTGCAGAGATTATTATTGTCTCTCACTTATTCTAAGCACTGTGAAGATGTAAGCTGTGTGGTGAAATTACAAACTAAAATAAACAATAAACCAAACTTGTTATATATCCTTTGCATATGTGTTTATAAATTATTAGATTTTATTGACAATCTGTAGTAATGATCATAGGAAATCAATTTTCATTAATGGTCTTGACAAGTTAACAATTGGATAGTTCAGTTGCCAGGTGTAGTCTCTATAAATGCCCCTCAATACATTAGAAAGGTTGATTCATTTCAGTCTCGTATTTAGTGAAACACATAGATAGGCTCATGATTCACAAAACCTATTTCAAGCTGTATTTCTTGCAAAAAATGCATATGATTGCTATAGTCAATCATATTTATGGAAAGTTGAGTGAAAGAAAGAGGTATGGTAGAAAAGGTGTATGAGCAACATGAAGAACTATCGGTACATCCTTTGAATGGTTGAGAGTCACAGTTTGGAGACTTACAAGCTATTGACTGCATTTGGAGGGGGAACTTCAAGACCAAATACACACTGCCATGTCGAAGACATGGTTTCCAACTGCTGCGTCATTACTTTAAGCCTCTCTCGAACCAGAAACATCGGAAGCTTATTACCAGGACTAAGAAGAAAAAGATCAGACTTTTAGTCAGACGTCTGACATTTTATTTTCAGACAAAAGTAAAGAATAAAGTTTAACAATGAGGACTGCATAGTAACTTAACACATTTTGTGGTATGTTGTGCAATGGGAAATCACACAAGCATGCAATAACATCTTGTTAACCGTTATCAAGTTTCACTAATAAGATTGATGTGTCCCAGTAAAGGTGTTACATGTAGATATAAAACATTTAGTTTGTCTGTTGAGCAGCTCCAAGAAGACCCTGTTGGGCACTGAGTCTGATAGATTTATTGCAGCACTGGGCTTTTCCCCCATTTGACAAGCACTAAATTGTGGTCCAGTTGATATACCTCAGATATCTGTGTTTGTTTGGTTTCAGAAGCAAATATGAGATGAGATCAACCACCGAAATAAATCCAATTTTGTTACATGATCTCTTCAAGTGAGGTGACCTCATTTGTTAAAAAAGAGATAACTCCATTTATAGTTCGGAGAAAGCAATGCGTTGCCCCTAATGTCCTTCCATACCGTCAAACTCACAATGCAGAGGCCAGAGAAATGCAGCTGTCCCATTGTAGATATGTCATGCATACAGAAACATACCACCTACATTGTGGCTCCAGTCATTCAGACGGTAAAAAAAGACAAACGAAAGACAAAAGAATAAAAAGTTGAAAGAGGGTTTTTACAAACCCATATTTGTCCTCCTAACCTATGTCCAGGCAGCATTCTTAAACAGTTCAAAGAGACGAGTCACTTCATGCCCATTACTTTCTTTGTGACAAGAGGGTGACCCAAGTTAATGATTTACACACAATTCTTCCCATCAGACCCTGACAAGTCCTCCTGCACACCAGCTGTGTACCATAACTTAGATGGCTCACATTGTGAGCTCATGAGGTAATGAGAGCAACTTGGTTAAGAATACTACACGTGTGCAAAAAAATCTAGCCTAGTTGAAAGCACAGGTGGTGATAAGTGCTGTTTATGTACCTAATGGGGAGTGCTGATAAAGACGTAGTTGACAAGTACTTTTGTTATTTTTCTGAAAGACTAATTAATTACAGTGTTCTTTTTTAGTATTTATTTTCCGTATTAATTTTTGAAGCATATTCACACTTAAAAGACCTGACCATATACTATAATAATAAAATCATTACCGTAAGTAATTTTTACAGACAAACTTGCGTACACTGTCAAAATATTTTGATTACCAGCATACAATCAAAATTCTGAACATCTGGAATTACATCTACAACCATCATATAAAATTTCACTGAATGCTACGAAAAAGCAATATCATGTATCGATACAAAAGTGTGCAGGGCATCATGCTGGAGATTTAAACCACAGAGAAATATAGGTCTCTCATGGCACCTATTCCTTCTGTCATGTCATAATCATTCCTTTGCCACATTTAGAAAAGATCCCTCATGATTACCTAATGCACCTTGTGACACCCTGACAAGGTTATCCACGACCCATGCATCACACAAATGTGATGCTAAGCATTTTGAAGGAGGTTATCTGTATGTTTTTCAAATGCCTAGTCATCTTGGTGTGATTGATGTCCTGAGTGAATCGACAGATGGGACTTGCAGTGACAAGCCACCAGAGACTAAATGTGCTGAGTGTGCTTGAATTAAACGCAGAATTGGTTGAGTTTTACTTCTATTAAAAGCATAACCACAGGGGTTCGTAGCTGATTCCAGACAATATTGACTTTAGGAAGTGTAGGATAATCTGAGTTTTGGAGTTGCTCCAATGACCAAAGATAACTTCCAAAACTGCAGCGTCTACATCTTCTGAGAGCTAAATGTGAACTAAATGAGGGCCTTTGCTTCATTCTCGTACGTATGGCCGAGTTGCACCTCCCTGTGACCCTTGCATGCTTCATGAGATGGACCATAAAAATAATCGCTTTGCTAATAAATTCAGCTTGACAGTCACAGCCATTTCAAAGAGTATATGTTTTCACTGCAGTCCCGCTGCATGAGGCATGCCCAATCAAATATATACTCACCAGCAGCAACAATTTTCCCGTAAAGTGCATCATGCTAGACGTGTCAAAATAAAAGCCTTATTTTTCAGCCTGGTGAAGAAAATTACCAACATTTAAGAAAAAAAGATGGATGGTTGAATGGTGGCTCTTTTCTGAGGTGTTGAAAGGTGTGTTAGTTGTGAATTGTGGTAGAGGTGGTGTCATTGCAGATGCCTGCTCCCACCGATGCTTTTGAAAAGTGACATCAACATCAACTGTGAAATTTGCTCATTGATGACCGGGGAGGGTAACCCGGTATATAAGAGAGAGATGCCTCCCTCACATGAAAGAGTGATCAACAAGTTTGACTTCTTCACCCAGATCGAAACGGGTCCGGTACTGATAAAGCTACCAAACGTTTACTTTATGAGGACAGAGAAGCTGGTAAGAGAGCATTTTAATGTGGATAAATTCTTTAAATATGACTTTGTACGATATGATGTAAAAACATAATGCATTGAATGTTGAGTGGTAAATACTCATAAAGTTTATTTCATTTGTTTCAGCGATACAAAATGTCTGCATTAAGGCACTTGAAAACATTGGCTCTCATCCTCTTATTTACACATATCCTTGCAGAGGCAAATCCACTAAGGTAATCAGTCCATTTGTCTTAATTTACTTTTCTTTTAATTCACAATTTTGAAACTAAAAATGATCTATTTCAATATACTAATCCAAACACATTCATGTATGGGCAGAAATCACAACTATACTGGAGTAGTTTTGTTTCTGTTTCAGCAGAAAGCGATCCATCAGTGAGGTACAGTTTATGCACAATGTCCAGGAACACAAGCAAGTTGGAGAAAGACAGGACTGGCTTCAAGAAAAGCTGAAGAAAATTATCATTCCTAGCCCAAAGCTGCAACATGCAAGACCAGAAAATCCTAAAAGTCTTCCACCAGAAAATTCTTTCAGTCCAAACACATAAAAGAGCCAAGCCTTTTTGCATGTGTTTGAATATGTCACCAGCCAAAAACTTCATGTTTCAAAGCTTCTTCTATTTTCTTTTGTTTGTTTATTTATTTAACAAATTTTATTTTTATGCAAACTTCTATTTTTGTATTTTAAACATACAAACTTTTAAATTATTTTTAATGTATTTATTTGATTTACTTCACCCACATTTACCAGCTATATGAATACAACTATTCAAGCATTTTGTCTGGCTATATAGGCAAAGGGAGGGGACTGTTTAATATTCCCTTATGCACTCATGATGCACTTCAAAACTAATTTTTGTGTATCTTGTAATGTTAAAGGACCAATAGCTTGTTTTACCTATTCTGATTTTTTTATGTTATTGCACATAGTAAGAAAGGAAGTAAAGTAATATTTTAAAATATTAGAAAATTATAATTAGAAATACCTTTACTATAACAGACCTACATCAACTTTTATTGTTATTGACTTTTTCTCATGTTTTGAATTGGATTCATGTATTTTCTTTTGGATTTTATGACTGGAATGGATTTATATATGTTTTTGTTAATGGTGTAGAAATAATTGATATATCTACTGCTACACACAACTACATCCATTAAATTTTTTTATGCTTATAAAGAAAGAATATGCCTGTATGTACTTAACTTTTGAATTTCTTTATAATTTCACGCTTGCTGATTTGGTGCATCTCTATTACTTTGAAATTTGATCAACATTTTTTTGTTAATTATGTCCGACTTGTTAATTATGTCCAACTCTATCATTTAAATCATAGAGTATGACATGTTATACTTAAAAACAGAGAAATGGGCTGTTTGACCTACAATTAAATGAAGCATATTGAACTTTGTTCTCCTGACTTTTTACTGAATTTCTTGAGTACAGTATCTAATTACTGTGGTGGTGTAGTTTAAGATATGCTTTGTGTATGTTTCAAATCAAAAATGGAAGAAAGGGCACAGAATGGAAGAAAGGGGTGCCAAAAAGTCTTCAAAGCTTGTGGTTTGCATTATGGCTGGAAGGAGTTATTCACTTTTTTCTTTATTATTCCTTTTCTCATCTCTGTGCTATGGAGCTAAAATTTACACAAGACTATCTGAGCTGCAACTATTTTACTGTAGGTCAGATCACTAATAACATCCTTTAATCATATTATTTTCCTCTTGTTCTTGTTCTTCTTATTATTATATACCAGTTATTGTACTCTGTAATACTGTGCTCCTGCTAAACAAACAATATTTTAGTAAGCAATTCACTTTTGACTTAATGTTCTGGTGGATATATCTATTTATTACTGTGTGTAAAAAAGCACCAAAGAAAGATAATTTATCTCATGTATACAAAACATTTATAAAACTTGTTGGTAACTTGCAACAGTAAAATACCAATGCATTTTAAGAATTAAAACTTACTTTGTGGGCTAATCTTTATTGCAAATTATACCACATTTTATAATTACTATTTTTAATCTATACCAGATCTTAAGATTTAGGACAAATCTAAAACAAATTCTAATTACAGTATTTTCTTTTTCTCTAACATAAAAAAAAAAACATAGCCAACGTATCGCGAGATCTGGTGGTTGTTCTTTAAGTTGTTGTTCTTTGATTTCCTTTTAAGGAGACAATTGAAATTCTTGCAATACTAAAAGAGATCAGTGGCTCAGCTCACTCTAAACTAATTTAATGGTCGACGGAAGCGTATAAATTTATATAATGAACAAATAAAACCAAACCGCACAAGAGCTAAGATTCGTTGCTTCGTCTACGTCAGCACGTCAACCGTTGTCACGTTGTACGTCACCTGAGTGAGTGTTTTGAAAGGGATGGTTTCCAACGAAGCTACTGGGATTATAGCGGAAATCGAAGCAAGATAGGTGTGTATTTCATTTATTGTGCCTTTTCTTTTGATAATATTATTTCGCGTACGTGAGTAATTTTGATGTAAATGTGGTTTCCGTACTGCTAACGAAGAAAAACTGATTATAACTCTTATTATTGAACGGCTAACAAAGCAAGCTAATGTAGCAAGCTAAGTATGCTAAGTATTTAGCCCAGTCGTGGGCTGACTCAGCCAACAGAAGTGTTAACTACGTTTTATTCTCAGTGGTTCAATTTGGATGTCGTTTAAGCACGCAAGGCCATTAGGTTTGTCTTGCATAAAACATGTAGTCGTTTAAAATTAATTTCGTAAGGTAGTTTAGGGTTTTCCAGAGGCTGACACTGATAGGGGGAGTGAACTGACTTGTTAAATTTTACCCTTTACGGCTGAACAGATAATGAACGGTGAAAGATCCAGACCAGACTCTCCCCTGTTCGGGTGATGGCAGCACGTCTGCAGTCATATGACAGTAACTCTAGTGACACGGAAAACTGGGAACGCATAACACCGAACCGACCTCGCAAACTCTGCAAGCATTCGAGGTGAGCCCAATTTGAAAATTTGCGACATCTTCTAAAACTGTTAAATATATATATATATATATATATATATATATTATTATATATATATATATATATATATATATATATATATATATATATGTATATATATAATATATAATATATATATATATATATATATATAGTCTGCTTAAGAATGCCAGAATTTATTCTGAAATTTAACTTTGTCACGCATCTATCAAATATTATTAGAAAAAATATATATAGTTAAGATTTATATAGAGAAGACATTTATTCTCTTTTATCTTCTTAATTCCAACTCAATAATAACAATTCTGCATTCAATGTGAAAAGAAATGTTTAAATAGGAGTATCCGTTCTCAGTATTTTAGAGATTGCCTAATGTTTACTGAAGTCATTCCTCCATGCAACTGTAGGGAACAAGGATGTTCCGTATTTTAAGTCTTTTACCTAATGTGATGTGATTGTGGAGGCACAAAAAATTATAAACAATACACTTGTTCTCTATACAAAAGATGTATTTTTTTAGCATTGAAAACAGATTTAGGATTTCCAACTTCACAAACTAAAATGTGACAAATTAATTCATTTCTTCAGGGATGAAAATATTAAATAATTGGAAGTAATAAGTTGTCTGTTTTCTTTAGTTGTAGCATTTTTCTTACATCTTTTTCATTACGTTGTGCTTAAATGTCATCTTGATTCAGTTTTACAGTACATTTTTTAACTCAAAGTCAATTTCACTACAAGAGAATAAGGTACATTGCCCTATTTTGTTTTTGTATTTATTTTGTTTATGTGTCTCAGACCTGTAATCTAACCTGATGACAGTCAGTGGATTTGAATAACTAAAACTATTATTATTCAGATGTACTCATGCCACTGTTTTTGTTGGTTTCCACTCACACTCTTTTTGAGTAGCTTTCATTTAGTTTATGTTGATTACTTGCGTGTGACCAAACAGCTCAATCATGAGTCAGATAAGGAAGTAGATGTGAGAGGAAAAGTACAGGGTGGCCATTTTAGTTTTTTTTTTTGTCCCTTTGTAATTTGAACATTTTAGAATGTGGTCGGTCCAGTTGTACGAGTGATTACTGGTGTTCTATTTAATGCCTATTGTAAAATCCTATTGGTGCAAACATACAATGCAAGTACTAAAAGAATGATTTACAACCTCTTAAAAGTAGATGTGTTAAAAATCTGATAATTTTCTGGTTTGAGTGATTGACTGTGTCAGTATGGAGCTGCCCATTTTGCCCTTTTGTCACCTTTTTTGTTTTGACTTGTATCTGATGTTTTCAGGCACTAAATAGAGCCATTTAGCATAGGAAGCTTCATATCAACCATTCGTTAAGTTGTGCCCACCAGGGAACATTTGGTACATAATGCGATTGACAACCAAGAATTTTAAATAAATTTCTATAATGTGCTTCACTGTAGAAAAATATGTTTTGTTTTTTTTTGTTGTCGTTGCTATGGATACAAACCTGGCATAATTTACATGAGTAAATTTATCCAAACCAAAATAAATGGGAATTGGTGTAATCAAAATATGTATAAAAAAAACAATATACTGTTTCATTTTATGTGATCTTTAAAACATGTCATGACTATCTTGTTGATTCATGAAACCAAAAATAAATAAACTGACACTCAAAGTGTTGGTACATAGAGTTGGAGACGGTGTATTTACTGAACAAAATGGAGCAAAATAGTGATTCATGGAGCCAAAATGGCAAGCGGCGTATTAAACTAGAGCAATCGCATTGGAAATGTTTTGTTTTGGCCTTGAAAAAAATAAGGAAGGAAAATTACATATGGTTTTCTCTTGAAAAGCAGCAGTCAGGCCAGAGCTTCTCGAGTGGAGGCAGAACAGAGGAACATGAGCTTGCATGGAGCGAGTGGGGGTTGCGACCGCTCACGTGACCGCCGTCGTTCCAGCGATCGCTCTAGGGACTCCTCACATGAGAGGGAAGGGCAACTAACCCCCTGCATTCGAAACGTCACCTCACCCACCCGCCAACACAACAGTGGTGAGTAGAGAACCTGCATATAAGTCATGTAATGGTTCTCCAGCTCCTGTCAGTCACTATTGAGAACAGCTGACTGAAGCCCAATGCTCACTTGTGTTTTACACTATCGTAAGTCCAACAAATAATGTCTTTTTCTTTATTAAGTAAGGTATTTTAATATGGATGCTTACAGTATAACTTATGCCTCAAATTAAAATTTAATTAAGAAACTGTTCCTTTTTTGTGAAGATCGAGATGGTCCTTCATCAAGGCCCAGCAGCCCCAGGCCTCAGAGAGTCTCACCCAGTGGTTCCAGTAGCAGCGGAGTTGTGAGCAGTCGCAACAGTAGCTTGTCCAGTTCTGACGGCACCTTCAAAAGTTTGGGAGCTGGAGAAATGGTTTTCGTCTATGACAATCCTAAGGAGGGAGGTGCAAATACCCCCGTTGGAAACCGAAACACGAGAACCTCAGAGAGAGTCACTCTGATTGTCGACAACACACGCTTTGTAGTAGATCCTTCCATCTTCACTGCACAACCCAACACCATGTTGGGCAGGTACAGCACACTTAATACTCATTGTCTGGTGTAGTTTTTAATGAAATTAAACATCAGGTGTTCTTCCTGCTGCATTGAGAATATAAACCTGAGCTTCTTTGTTGCAGGATGTTTGGCTCTGGAAGGGAACATAACTTTACAAGGCCCAATGAGAAGGGGGAGTACGAGGTGGCCGAGGGCATCAGCTCAACAGTTTTCCGAGCAATTTTGGTCAGTTGCCATCTAATGTTTTCTCTATTTATTTAAGTGCTTGTTGGCTGAAATGTATACATAATACAGCTTGTGTGTGCTTTTAATTACTCCTGAAGCTGAAACAGGTCCCTTTTAAAATGAACTTGTATTTTTATTAGAAAAGGATTAATAACAGGACTTTGTGGTCAGTTTGTGAAGATAAAGATGAAGAGACTGGATTATTCTGCTCTGAGCTCCAGCTATGACATCTAATTAGTTTACATAATTTTGTCTCATACGTTACTAATTATTAACTTTAAAATGTTCTTTTGTGTGTAACTGAATGTTGCCTACAAATAACCCACCTAGTAACAGGTAATAGTTTTAACATACAGTAAGAGTTTTAATTTGTGAATCTGTGAGGTGTGAAGTACACAACCAAAGGCATTACTTATGTCACCTTAATTAAAGCTTTTGGTTTACGTATGTATATTTTATGACTTAATGGCTCCACAGTGTTTGAAATGATTGTCTTCTTTGTGATTTTTATCTAATTAACAGGATTACTACAAATCTGGGATAATCCGTTGTCCAGATGGAATCTCCATCCCTGAGTTGCGGGAGGCGTGTGATTATCTATGCATCTCCTTCGACTATAGCACCATCAAATGCAGAGACCTTAGTGAGTTCCCCGATGTTGAGGTTTTTACAGTTGCACATTAAGGCATGCAGCTTCAGAACAGCGGTGTCACATGTTCATAGCACTTTGTAAAAAGAAGGGGAAAAAAAAAACATATTTGATCGGCCAGAGGGTGCTGTTCCAGATTTCTGTGAATTGATTTAATTTGGACTCAAACTCGAGAAGTATTATCAGAAAACTTTAGCATGACTTTTGTTTTTGATGCAGTAGCCAGAAGAAGGCTAAATCCTTGTTGGTGCCTTCGGTGTCTGAAAGCTCCTTTTGTTCAGTACTGCTAAACATTGTAGATTAGTACGGTTGACAGCTGCTGCTTGTTTTGGATAGGCTCCGTTCTGTTACCGTCTATTTAAACCCAGCTCATCATCTTCAACTTTCAGGACACAACTGTTGTTTTTATACACTTTTAAAAAATACATTTTTTAAAAGTATTTCACACTTTCAAGTGTGTTTATTAAACACACTTGAAAGAAATTAGGAAAAAAGTATTTTGAGATTTCTAACACCTGTATGTAAAAGCAGGAAATTAAATAATTTTTGTATGTTTCCTTAACACTCTTCTCTGTTTATGTCATTTTAAAGTTATTTAGGTTTGAAAAAGCACATATGAAACATGTACATAATTTCATACTTAGACAAATTTGATGTTATTTTCCCTCAATCTATTGGTAGTGAAAGTAAACTTTTGACCATAACATTTTTTTGTCACTTTTTTCCTAAGCCTGTTCTAAAACAGAGTTGCCAAATGGCCTGTTTGAATGATCTGTGCATGTCTACTACTTCAGTGACCTTACTGAAGTAGATCACATTTAATTTTGAATTTGTCCCTTTTTCCAGGTGCCCTGATGCATGAGCTGTCCAACGATGGTGCTCGACATCAGTTTGAATTTTACCTCGAGGAAATGGTTCTGCCCTTAATGGTGGCCAGTGCTCAGAGTGGAGAGAGGGAATGTCACATTGTAGTTCTGACAGATGATGATGTGGTGGACTGGGATGAAGAGTATCCACCACAAATGGGCGAGGAGTATTCACAGAGTAAGTTCCTTCCTGCTTTTGCAGAAAACGGACACTGATGAGGGTTTGCATTTTTGTGTACACAGCAGAAATGTGCGATAAATTTAACTTAACATTTTATTTGTTCTCATTGCAGTTATTTACAGCACAAAACTGTACAGATTTTTCAAGTATATCGAGAACCGAGACGTTGCCAAATCAGTTTTAAAGGAGAGGGGGCTAAAGAAAATAAGGCTGGGTATTGAAGGTATGCTGAACTTTCCAGGAAAAATGTGTTCTGTGTTTCTCAAGTAAAGTGAGGCTTCATGAAATGTTTGCAGACTGTTGTGGAAGAATTTGGCTTCATGATTTAAGAAGTACATTTAATGTTTGACTTGGAGGCTTTTTTCTTTTACTAGAAAAATTAGGATTCAGATTTTGCTTGCTTAGTTGTTTTAATGACTCAAAGTTTAATTATCTGTTATTTTATAAGGTTGAATTAGTATTTCACTAATTAGCAGGGATAAACTACAGTTAAACATTTCTTGTTTTCAGAATTTATTCCCTTTTCTGTTGTCTTTTCTCATTCTTTCATTTATTCATTCTTTCCTTCCTTATACACTTTCTTTTGTCCTGATGTCTTTTCTTCCACTTTACCTTATTCCTCCCTCCTGTATGTTTTTTCTCATAGACTCCCTTTCTCTCCTTCTTTTTTTCCTTTTCTTTTTCAGAAAGTTAGATGGAAAAGGATTTTGAAATATGGAATTTTACATAAAATGTGAAGGAACACTTAAAATAATACAAGAATGTTTTAGAGTTTTAATCAAGATTGGCAAACCTGAAATAGGAACTGCATATATTCTGTGCCAACAGGTTACCCCACTTATAAGGAGAAAGTGAAGAAGCGCCCAGGGGGTCGGCCCGAGGTGATCTACAACTATGTGCAGAGGCCCTTCATCCGCATGTCCTGGGAAAAGGAAGAGGGCAAAAGCCGACATGTGGACTTTCAGTGTGTAAAGTCCAAGTCCATTACCAACCTGGCTGCAGCAGCTGCAGATATCCCCCAGGACCAGCTGGTTGTGATGCACCCTGGCCCACAGGTGGATGAACTGGACATCCTTCCCAATCACCCACCCAGTGGGAATCACTACAGCAACAACTACAGCAACGAGCCTGATCCTGATGCACCTTCACCTGCTGTCTGAGGACTCTGCTCCTCTCTCAATGCCTCTGCCCCTCTCTTACTCCTCTAGTCCTTTTCCCAGCATGCTGCAGCATGGAGCTCCTGGGGCACCATAACCATATTGCCTTGACACCTCCTTTGCAGCCTTAGAGCCTCAAAGAACCAGGAAGACTGTAGAAAAAGAAACATGAGGAACCTGAGAATGGTACATGAAAGAGTTCACCGTTGTTTTCATTTTTTTACTTGACCAAAGGAATTTATTTTTGTTTGGAAACAAATCTGTAAAACATTTAGTATTAATATTATTATTATTTACATTGTTCTTGTACATTACTTTGGTGGGTTTGGCTGAACACTTGTGGTGTCATTGTTTCTTCTCGGTTTTGTTTCACATCTAATTTTTGGAGTGACCTCCTCAATGTGCTTTGAAGGGAAGACTTGTGAAAGGAGAAAAATCAATCCAACTGGTCATGGGAAAAAAAAAAATCAGACATAACCATTTAGTGTCATGATCTCCAGCTGAACTCCTCACAGATGTCTTCAAAATCCTAGCCATGGGAAATGTAGTCATTGGCTGGATTTGATGTGATGTTATGCTCTTTCAGCCAAGATATTCAGCAGAGCACAGGCTGTTGTGGTCAGTTTGTTTGTGCTCAGCTTGAATTTGTTGTTTAAAACTGACATGAAATCATGAAATAAAGGTGAAATATAAACATTCATTATGTATGAGCCATAATTACAAAATGTTTTGCACACTTAAGTGTTTCATCAGTTCTTCAAAAAGAATAGAAATGTCGACTTTTTGAAGTAGTTAGAACATTTTTTTTTAATTTCTTGGCCTCCCTCCGAAACGAAAACTAGAAAAAATTACATTTCCTGTGAAAATGCAGTGTGAATGCTGTAAGCTAAATATTTTTTAGTGAACATTGCAGAAGCATTTGAAGTCAACTGCAGAAGACTTGCAGAAATATAATAAATGGGCAGAAATAGCGGAATAAAGAAAAAGCCTGCAAATACAAAAACAGAAGAGGAGTAAAATATTTTCAGTCAAAGCAAAGATCCCACCCAAAGAGTATTAGAAATTTGTGAAAAACACTGTTTACAAAGCTAAACTGTAAAGGCACAACAGTTAATAAGCTTCAATGAGCTAAATTCTAATTCCCCTATATCTGCATGTGTAAGGAGTTATTTGTTTCACGATTATTCAATCAAACAAAAACTCCAAAAAAAAAAAATTTTATCAAAAAAAAGTTTGTTTCAAACGGGCAATTCTAGGATCTGACCTCTACAGGTGCTTAGCCCCCAGCAGGGCTAAAGCCCAAGAGAAGTTATTTGTTGTGCGTTTTTCAAAACGTCACTCTTTATTTACATACATTCACATAAGAAATTAAATAATTTAGTCCAACTAAAACTGTTAAAAACTACATACAGGTCTGGGGAAAAAAAAAAAGAAAAGCCCATTGCACTGAACCACATCGAAAACCTGGTTATTCCACCAAATATTGATTTCTGAACTCTTCCTGAGTTAAAACATTAGTTTTGTTATCTTTGCATTATTCAATGTCTGAAAGCACTGCATCTTTTTTTGTTATTTTTGACCTTTTCTCATTTTCTGAAAATAAATACTAAGGTTTTGCTTGGAATTTCAGAGACATGTTGTCAGTAGTTCAACAATCTTGGTTTTACTCAAACATGTACCCATAGAGAGTACAATAAGAGAACTGATTATTCTGTCCAGAGCTGTATGTATATGAAACAGAATCAACCTACATCATACCTGCCAACATCTGCTAACATTAATGAGACACATGCAGCTGTGGAGTGCCACAGTGCCAAGTGTGGCCTGCTCACCCAGAAATTAAATACAATCTACTCAAAACTATGCATTTTATTTGAAGAACATTTTATTAAATTCATAGGATTAATAAACCTAAACCCAGTTTATTATCAAGGTAGAATATGATGTTAATGACTAGTTCTTCCTAGTCCTTAATCTGTACTTTATTTGAAAATCATACTTAGAAATTGCATTACCGGTATTTTAAAAGGAATGTTATGCAGCTGTTGGGCTTTTTTCTTTAAACAAGAATGAATGTCCATCTATGGAAAAGTAGATATTATGACTCAGGGTTTTACTATTTCAGTTCACAAAGTAGGTCTATCATAGTTTCAGCACCAAACACGTCTCTGTTCACAGACGCAGTCTTTAGTTTTACCTGGGAAATTAATTACAAAACAACACAACAGTCACTAATCAAACTTCAAAAAAGAGCAAAAAGGATCAGACTAACCAAATATTTTGCACACATGCAACATTTTATACTGAACAACTACAAAATAATATTCAAATAAATAAAGCCAATGCTGGACACAATTTCCATTCATAAATATCACAAAAATAAGTCAAATTAAGTACTGCATTGCCCATTGCAAAATATTGCTATGCATAATATTCTGCATTGCAAGTTGCCATCTGCATGGGGCCCAGATGATGATATAATTCTGGCCCCTTATAGCTGGTGAAAAAAAAAATCTATATAATGTTCTTTACTGTTTTCTTTAGAGGCTGGTTCTAGACCAGATTTGTGTTTTATGGGGAACACTTAAAAAAGAATTACACAAAAAGCATAGCAATATATGATCTATATAAATATATTAAGTCAATGAAAGAGTCACTTGTGTCTCCAGAGACTCAGGCTGCAGATCCCTGATCTGGGATCCTATTTAGGGCTATTGTAAACTAATGTTTTAGTAATCGAGTAATCTATCGATTATTCTTACGATTAATCGAGTAATCGGATAAAAGGAAAAAAAAAACATCAGTAAATCTAACATAACAACAGTATTACTATTGCATATCAACATTGGTCCAATTTTTCACAAGTGAGCTTCCCCAACAATAACTAATAGATGAACTCTCACCTTGCCCAGACATTTGCAGCTTTGTGTTCAGCAAGAATATCCACAGGATTTGGCACCTTCCTTCGACACACACAGAAACACATCGACCAGGCTTCTAGGACCGTCGCTGGGCTGCAGGTCTGTGACTGTTCATGTTTGGTTAGCATGTTTTTTCTTCATTGATAGGAAGTCAGGTTATCCAAACTGGTAAACCACGTTAATAAAATAATAGCGGAATAATATATTAAATGACCACTGACCATACAATTTCTGAATAAAACACACAGAAAGTCCCAACAAACTTTTTACATGTTGGAAATGTGTATGTATTGTTAATCTATTAGCATGATTTGTTATATGGAATAGCATTTTGGCTAACGCTATTACATATTAAATAAAGTATCATCCAAACTCTACGTTCTAAGGCAATAATCAAACCATTATAGTCTACTAAAAGCTCAATAAAAGAAAACTGATCATAAAATCTTCTGTACCATATCAGCCTCAGGAGATGATTGAGGATGAAGAGAGTCTGATTTCTGGTTCTTTAGGTTCTGACGGGTCTGCAGTTCCTCTCCTGATCCATTCTGTCTATCATACAGCAGCACATTGAGCCACGACGGACCCTTTTTGGACACATTGTTCATCTTCACTGACATTACTCAGCCTGGAATGTGGGTCTTCGTCCTCATGGATGTATTTTAGCCAGTTTTTGCTTCTAAGGACGGTGGAGTATCGGATGCTAATTTCCTGTTTAGCTCCCGCCACGACAATTTAGCTGACCTGAATATTTTCTTTTGGTCATTTAGTGTTGATATGTGTGTGGCAGGCGTGTCTGTCGGACAATGTATCGGTTTAATACGAGACGTGAGCTTTAACGTTTTTTACGGAGGGTAGTAATCCTACTCAGGGAAGCTGAGGTACCGTTTTAAAACAGGGCTGAAATCGCCACTCGTTTCAAACAACAAAAAATGTAGCTCAATCAAAAAAATTAAACTGGTCAAAACGTTTTGAATTGTAATATTTTTTAAAAAAACAAAAAACTGGTTTAAAAAGTGCTTTTATCTGCACTTGTCAGAATTTTTTGGTTAACAACCTAAATTTTTGGTTGAGATTCTCAACGTTTTGGTTGATGTTCCCTTTTGTTGGTGGACCCCAATGAGTTTTGCTTTAGATTTTTAAGTGTTAAATTTGTTTCACAATGTAAGACGTGTATATAGCTGTGTTTCTTAAGGTCTCTGTGTTATTTAGTTTTATTACTTTTGCATGCTTATTGTGAAGAGCTCAAATAGGATGGTGTTTGCAGCAGTGTGTACAGGCAGATCAGTTGCTCGGCGATCTGACTCTGGTCTGCTCTTTCGGTCCCATACACTCGCTCTACCGCTGGCAGTCTCATACCTTATTTGGAAATGGGACAGTTGCACTCCGGAAGTGAAGGGGGCGCTATTTCCTATTCAGTGAACCCTGGCTATTAACGCGGTTCACCTTTCACGGCTTCGTGAATTTTTTTGTGCATTTTATTTTTCACAGTGGCATTGTGTTCTGCCTCCTGATTGACTAAACAGTCTCCGCGCTTCTTCTCTAAACACCGTAATGTCCCAATAACGTTACAGTATTTAAATATGCGTGACACAACTTGGCAAATTTCGGCAAATATTTTTGCCCAGAAGATAGAGGAGCAACAACAACTACTGATAACTATGTTCTTCTCTTGAAAAAAAACCCCCACACACCTGTACCACAGGCTTCAGAAAAGAGACTAGTATTTATTTAATTATGCTGTATAATAATTGTAAAAAATAAAGGTAACGTCAAGTAGAAACTGAAAAGAACCAGATGAAACAACAATGAAGTGATAACCAATACCTTATTTTCTGATGTAAGACCAAAATGGTCCCAAACTATGAAACCTTTCGTTTGCCTTGAGCAGTGATGGCATAGTTACTTTGAAAAAGTAACTTTAATCGGATTACTGATTACTTCCTTGAAAAAAGTAACTTTGTTAGATTACCGACTACTTGATTTGGAAAGTAACCAAGTTCCATTTAAAGTAACTTTTTTAGTTACTTTCACCAGCTGCTAACAACAACACTCCGCCATCAGTGAAATTACATTGAGCTTTGCGAATACTTAATTGCAAACTATTTTATTATAGTAACATCAACAATGTATTTCCACTTATATGGTTGAACTGAAGGGGAAATTGTTTAATGGTTACAACAGTACAAAAAAAAAAAAAAAAAAAACGTAAGTAATTTGTGTGTGTTTTTGTGTGTTTCTATTGCCTGGAAAACTGTAAGAGTGATTTTAAACCCCCAGCCTCCAGGTTGTGCGTTATGGCCCTGTGTTTGATGTCACAGCACAGAGCACAGATCTCCTCCTGCCGCTCCACAACTCAGATGGCTGCTGCACAGATTTGTGACATTAATCTTAATATTAATTATTATAATTGAGTTTAGTTGCACAACTTTATGGACTCGTTCATTCATGACTGTTTTCAAATTTTATTGCGCTGTTCCTATTAGTCTCGATGTTTGCAACGCTAAGCTCAATGTCATTCACAACAAATATATTATCTTGACATAAACCAAGACACAGTGGGACGGATCAGCTGGGAAATGATGGACTAAAACTAACTGAATGTCAGACAAATTCTGGGGTTTATTAGGAGTCTGCTTATTTCCAAGCCCAAATGAGTAACTTCACGTTCAAAAACGAGCCCAAAAAGGCGCAATGTGTGACTCATTAAATTTACAAGCGACTTTAAAAAGAAAAAAACGAGCTCAAAGCCGCTTGTAATAATCGGACATGACGACAGCAGTTCAAAATAGTTCCTGTTTTTCTACCAACAAAAGGCAAAATTCTCCATTGTTTCCATTTCTGTCGCTGATATTGTCGCATAGGGACCTCGGTCACTTGGCAAGACACGTAGAGGAAATACAATTAAATAACAAAAGAAGATAGTAACGCAACGGTAATGCAAAGTGATTTAGAAAAGTAACTGTAATCTGACTACTGGATTTGAAATAGCAACGTGTTAGATTACTCGTTACTGAAAAAAGTGGTCCAACGTCAGTTACTTTGTTACAAGGTAACGTGTCACTTTGTTACTTTGTTAACTTGTACCAAGGTAACACGTTACTCTGTAACTCTGTAACGCGTTACCTTGGTACAAGTTAACGCATTACAAGGTAACAAGGTACCTTGGTACAAAATAACACGTTACAAGGTAACGGGTAACTTGGTAACGAAGGTGTCGTTTGCAGCCTGGTGGGATCTGCACGCACCTAAGTTTAAGATTTCTGGCAAAAAGGACACTTCACTGGTGATTGAAGATGAGTTGATCACTAAAGCATGGGAGACAGTGGATCGAAATGGGGACAGACAGCCACCTGAGAGTGAGTCTAATAAGAAGAACCAGGTACCATTTAAAACCTGGTCGGAGGAACAGGTCGACCAAGAGCTTTCTGGAGAAAATATTGAAAAGCAGGACGAACCATTGGTCAGCGAAGAGAAGACCATTGCTTTTGTGGAGGAGAAAATCGATTTAGCAGAAAAGGAACAGCCCTCCATGTGTAAGGAACAGCCACCTATGAGGAAGAAGAAAATGATTACATTTCAAATCTGGTTGGAGAAACGTGCCCCTGCTGATCTCAGAATTCAACCAGAGAATTTCACCGAGTTTCATGATAATCAAGCAGCAGAAAATATTCAAGGAGATTGTTTAACTGAGATTCAGAATTTGCCCCACTCTTCTGAAAAGACAAGTCAAGCAAAGTGTATGTGTCTTGCCAATTTAAGCAATCTGAATTAGAATATATCAAAGTAAATACTTAATAAAACAGCTTGAAGAAATGTTCCATATGAATCAGAAATTAAGAGCTAAACTCAAACAACAAAACACTCTGATAAGGCGAGTTCTCCCAATTAGTAGACGAAGCAAGAATTCAGCGGTTTCTGTTGATATTCACACAGATTCACAAGACGGCTCAAAACACAAAACAGTCAATTATCAATCAGATTCAGTAAAAACGGAGATGGAGGAAGAAACTGCAGCAATGGAAGCTGCATCCGAGCTGGAGACCCTGAATAATGAAAATGTTTCTGAAGAAAACACGAAACAAGAAGTTTCTATACACGAAATAGTTGGAGATCAGACAGATACCATCAAAAATTACATTGATATGATTGAAACAGTGATCGCTAAAGTACAGCAGATCACTGACGAAGAAACGGTGTCCACAACACAACAAAATGGGGACCATCGATGAAGAAATTCATAGAAATGAAACAGTGATCAGTAAACTACAGCAGGCGGCTGAAGATGAAATGGTCCCTGAAATACAACAAAAAGTTTCAGAAGGTAAGGTTCCTGTAGTTAACACAGAAGTGGAGAGTGATCCAATGGAAGAAGAGCGAATACGCCTTTCAGATATAGAGATCGCATTCATCGAAGATGAATCAGAATCTGATGCAGATGAAGAATCAACAGAGCAGAAATATGTCCAAGAGAGCCCCAAGAAAAAAGTTTCTTTGTGGAGGCGTGTCAAAAAGGCGTTAACTCCATCACTTCTGCGCCAGTAAAGATACAGATGTAAAGTCCATCCAATGTAGACATCAATTTATGTCTCCAACATATTAGATTTAAAAGGGCGGTGGGGCACGTGTGAGTTGGGTGATTGGCGGCAATTGGAAAAAGAGCTACTATTTCCCAATAGTAGCTCTTTTTATTATCTATAGATTATCTATAAATAGTAGCAATTTATAGATAATCTATATCTATAAGTATAGATATAGATTATATGTCTATATTTATAGATATATAAATATCTATATCTATATTTATAGATATACAATCTATATTTATATCTATAAATATAGATCTATATCTATAACTATATACAGTACAGACCAAAAGTTTGGACACACCTTTTCATTCAAAGAGTATTCTTTATTTTCATGACTATGAAAATTGTAGATTCACACTGAAGGCATCAAAACTATGAATTAACACATGTGGAATGATATTTCGGGGCTTCGTGTCAAAATGTGTGAAAAACTCTTACTAGTTTAATGTACGAATATTTATGTATTTACTTGTAATCTCTTACTATAATTTATTCTTGAAATGGGCATTTAGATAATTTTGATATCAGTGTCAGCTGGTGGTGATACTGGAACGTTGGGCTAATTTATTCGGATAGGTCAAAAATAACTTAAAAGCTACTGAGAAGTTTTGCAAATAGGCTTTCAATAACTATCATTTTAATATGCTGCGATTCAAAAGGAGGGTAGGAATTAGTGTTGTAAGTAGGTTTGGAAGGAGTGTTGGAATCAGGATTTGAATTAGGATTGAGGGATGAAATTAGGGTTGGGTTACAGTTGGAAGGCGCGTTAGGAGGAGAATTATATTTACGTTTTGAAGGAGTCCTGGATTTGGGTTGGGAGTGTGTTTTTATTATTATTATTATTATTGTTGTTGTTATTTTTATTACTGAAGTACAAAACACTCCGTATAAAAAGAAAATGTTGAAACAAAAAGCTTTTATAAGAAGAGTCGCTATAACTTCTTCTCACCACATGTGGGCAGTAGAGAATAACTGATTTATAATAAAAGTCCACATAAAAGTTTCGTTTTATCACAGGTTAAAATGTGTAGTTTGTTTAATTATACTGTGAGTTATGAATGTTGTCTACACTATTTATCCTCAATAGTGTAGAGAACATTTCCATATAAATGGTGTAACATTCAATCAGTCTGTCTTCCTCAGGAGTCAGCAGCTTTTCAATACTAATAGCATTTTTTTTCTCCAGTTTCTGGTTAAAAATGATCTGGAGATACAAAAACCTGAAAAAATACACAAGTCCTTGAAAAAAGACAGCATGTATGGTTGTTGTATGCTTTGTGGATATATTAGGAACCACATCTTTTACATTTTAGGTTTTGAAGCAAACAAAAACAAAAAATTCACACAAAGGAAAGCATTCATTTTTCTTAATAGAACACTATATTTGGGGAAGACAAGGCGAATGAAATATGTACAACTTGATTATTTTTTAAGTACTATTTTCTTTTATTTTAGAAGATGTCCTAGTTCTATATCATTTTCAGCCAAAGTTATTAAGAACCACAGTGAGAGCCACAGGTTGCAGACTTTTGGTTTAACCTCTTAAGCTGAAACGAATCCCCTCAGACTGCGAATCCCCTCAGACTGCGAATCCCCTCAGACACAAGAAGCTTAGCAGCAGGCAGAGCTGGAAATAATGGACCTCTATGGGAACTTATAGCCAACACATTTAGAAACTCTACGTTCACTTTTTTTACAACTTCTGTTTCAGATTAAAATGATTTTTCTTATTTTTATGTTGCAATATTTTTCATACATTACAATAATTCGATTTTTGTTGAAATTGTCACGGCGACCTGTGAAGCGAATTAAAAGAAAATGGCATTTAGAAACCCATTTTAAGTGTTGAACGCAAGTTTGTTATTTAGAGTTAATGACACTGTTACAGTTTTCAATTTATAATTACTGAAGCACACCTGAGTCAGGCAGTTTGAACCCATTTCCTCTGTTGACTGAACCTCTCCAGGGAGTTTGTGTGGTAGAAGTCAGCATATGTGACACTCACACGGTCAGATTACATTAATCTAAGTTAATTTTGCAAATACTGCGTTTAGGTCCTTTTTTTAAAATTTTTGTTATTATAGCCACTTCTTAATTTAAACAATTAATGCTTAAGCCAAACTTTTTATCCATTAGTGTGGTGACATTTTTTCGTCAGGAATAACAGCTTGAGCTTTAAAATGGATACAAAGAAATATCTGAACATCAAATGCAACCTCTCAATCTGTTAACAGCTGGCTGAGGACAGACACTGGTGTCTTCTAATTTAATATAATTCAGCCAAAGAAATGCGAACATGGAACTTTAGACTTTGCTTGCCTCTAACCATCTGCCCTTTTGCAGGATTAGATGTCGATACGGCACATCACAACGTGTGGAATTTAATTTTAGACACTGTGGGTGGTTTTAAAATACCTTGAAACAAACAATGGAAGTTTCATCTGTGATTTAATCTGCTACGGTGTACATGTTTTTTTTTTTTTTTGCCATTTTTCAATCTATCATTTTCATCTATGCCCTAAGAACATAATAATTACAAACCATAAAAGTTCACACCATCAAATTTGAAACATCATCCATCCATTGTCTATACACTGGGGAGGTGCCTATTTCCAACTATCATTGAGCGAGAGACGGGCTACGCCCTGGACAGGCCGCCAGACCATCACAGACAAACAACCGTGTGTGCACTTGCGCCAAATGGAAATTCAGAGTAACCCATTAGCCGAATTTACTTGCTTTTGGACTGTGGGAAGAAGCTGTGGTACCCATAGAGAATAAAAGGAAATGTTGTTTGAGGAAAATATGCAAACTCCAGGCAAAAAGATTTGAAGTCAGGACTTTCTTGTTGCAATGCAGCAGTGCTAACCACTGTTTCAGCATGCAGACCATTAAGCAAGGAAATATTGTAAGTTAAAATATCTAGATTTATTTTCTTTATGGCTAAAACAATCCCTTCTGCTAATGCATCCTTTCACACTGTATTGCTAAAAAGTTCCTTTCTATCCAAGATTTTCTCAGATATTCAAAGATTTGGGTGAAACTGGTAGATGCTATTGCAAGTTATTTTAGGTCATCATTTTTGTCTTTAATGATTAGCATCAAAAGGGATATTATGTATCCTATGTACTTTTTTGTGACTCTTACATCTACAACACGCAATTTGTAATCCTGAGAAGAAGCGGAAAGAGCAAAAACAAAAAAGCTGTGCAATGTGAAACCAGAGAGGGAAACAACACAAATGGTCAAGAGTCACGCAAACGTAATTTAAGAAGGAAAGTACTAATAGCTTTATTATAAAACTAATAGCTTGATTGTAACACGGATGACTTTGGCTCAGGTTTTATGATGTTGGAAGCAAACTGGAATGTTTTTTTTCCCAGTGGTTTTTGCATTGCACTGTGTATTAACTACGGTAATAAAGATTGACTCACTTAGGAGGATGGGGGATTAATAAACAAAAGAACATCTTTAAAATTCTTGTACATTCTTGAACTTGCATGTTTGTGTTTTGCAGTTTCTTCCCGTGATGACCAAACAAAGTCACAATGGAAACTATGAAGCTGCTGAACCACAGAGAAGGAAAATATTATTTATCTGATCAGATTCTAGTCATAACAAACCACAGAACTGAATGTGTTTGTCTTCATAGTGGTTCATAGCCTTTTGATTTTTTTTTCCTGTTTTGGATTTCACACATCTCCTCTATTCCTGCAGAATACTTCATCTGCTCTGTTATTATGCTCTCTACTGGTGTTTAAGAGCATGGTTTCCCCAGAGTCTCACTGGAAGAATCTGCAAAAGATCCAGATTATGTTTGAGAGACCATAACCCTAATCTGACCTGAGACTGCCCAGACAACAATTAAACTTTATGGACATATTCCTTCATCACTGCAGTAATGTACATACTTTTTATAGTCTTGCTGGCAGTACATAATCATTTAAAAAGGAACATTTGTCCTGTTTTGTGTTCTGCTGATTGCCAACAACAATTATATGTAAGTGGTTATCATACACACCAAATGAACCGAAATCAATCCCATCTCCCAGGAATGAGTTTTTCTGACTTCCTGTGGCAAGCTCTGCTGCAAATGCTGGTTTGTGACTCAGCACCGTCGACTCCAAAGCCTTCCTTTAAAAATTGTATAACATCTGAAGAAAAAAGCTCTCGATCCAAATGAATTGACTCTCTGGACATCAATTTTTTTATGTATTCCAATTAAGACAGTTACCACATAACTCCTTTCTTACCATGTCACCCAAATTTCACTTAATCCCTCATCCCCACCAAATTTCCTGGCTTTCCATCTACATACTAATGAAGATTTAGACATTCTTTAATCAGGCCATGTAAACATCCAGCTTGTCTTACTCTGGACTTACTAGTCTAATTGGACAAAAGCTTCTTTTCAGAATATGTAAATTGCTTTTTTTCCTAATGTTTTTGCAAAACCTTCAAATTACAGAAACTCTTCCTTGACATAAACTACTTTTTTATCTTGTCATAGCTTAAATGAATTTCGGAGGAATTAAGAAAAAGCAACCGACAAAAGAAAATATTCATAGCATATAATTCCTTCCTTATTAAAGTTTTGTCTTTCAAGCACCAGATTCCTTACAGGGATCAAGATTCCTTGAAGTATCAGGTTTCCCACACTGCCTGGTCCTAGATGACTGGTTTCCACAACAACACACCACAATAAGGCCCCACCTTCAATAGGTCAGACTTCCACTTAAGTGTGATGAGTGCTCTCCTGCTCCCCATGGCGATTATTTCTCACTTGACTACGTGTCTGTCTTCTAATAGGAATCAGTATCTCATAATTTTTTGAGCATTTGCCTCAAACTCTACGCATAAACAAAAACAACTCCAAATTCAAAAATGATATTTTTACTAAGTTTCAGATTTTCTCAGGCAATCCTTACTCCATTTAACTTCAATACTTTTTTTCAGATAAAGACTTGGGCATATTACAAGGATTACATTAGGAAAATATGAATATAAATTCTCTTTTTTACCATCCTTACAAGATTTAGTTTATTTTTACAAACTCTAGAAGTAGTCTTATCTTTGACTAGCAACATGCTTGTATTTTACACTGTTGCCTCTGTGAGTGCAGCTCTGGGGATTTCTTCTTCTTTAACATGTTTCCAGCATCATTATTGGAATATAGGAATATAGAGGGACAGAAGTTTGTTTAAACAAAAATGACTCTTGATTTGTTTACAGTACATATAAGCAGCCATTATGTCAACAGCTGTAAGCGGTTGTCCCTCTTATTAATATTCTTTCTCGCTGTGGAATAATGGACTTAAGGTTACTTGGAATTGGTCTTTTAACTCTTCCCAGCTTGATGAACAGGTTTGATTTTGAACCTAATTTTTATTTAGACATTTACCAATTTAAATGCTACGCTCTTAAAAGCAACTATCTGCATGCTGGTTCACCGTTCCACTGAATCGCATACTTTCACAGAACGGTCTACTCACAGGTGTCAAAATCTTTTGCTGCCATTTCAGAGTCTTTCGAAGGGGATTAGGAAACTATCTCTTAAGAGAACCAACATGCAGATGGAGTCAAAATAAATAAAAGGAATTTAATACCGCAGATTAGAGATATTTTACCGACAAATTGTTTGACCCAAAACGTTCTGCAACAGAATTTGTGTCTGTCACACGTGACACCAAGCGTTGCAATTTGATAACAAGAAGGAGAATGGAGGGTTGCAGTGTCTGCTGAAAGGATGTGGGGATTTTTGCCTATAGCAGCATCCATTTAGTTTTTATAGACAGGAAGACAGTCAGTGAACTTAAGATACACCCAGACCTCTCTGGGTTTTTTTCTTCTTTGTTTTTTTTCTGTAACTGATTTTCAAGTCAAACCCGTGAAATCATGTGCAATCGACAATTAAAGAGTGTGGGTTAACGTTTCAGGAAAAGGTAAAACAAGACTTTATATCCCTGATAGTCATAAATAACCTCCATTGTGTTTGCAGAGGGTGGAAAAGCAAAGACTAGCAAAATATTTTCCTCCACTTTTGACTCTGCGCTACCTGTAAATTAAGTCATTGGAAAGTAACGAGGATGCTGCTGACAGAGTTGCTTCAACAGGAAGTGACAGGCATTGAGTGGCTCGGAAAGAGACTGTACAGTACCCCACAGGCGAGGTCACCACACAGCCTTACAGGATTAACACACCTGCCACCAGCACAATAGGGTCTAATGAGTTCACACTGGTGGCCTCGGTCTGCTAGCAGCAGGGCGACTGCTCTCCAAATGGCTTTCACCTCAGCACCGGTATTGAGGTCCTGACTCTCAAGTCGAAACCTTCATTAGTGGCTTCGTGCCGGATCTCTTGGTGAGTCTGAACAAAGGCCGACAGCAACACAAAGTGACACATTCCAGGGATTAGGGAGCACTGACAACTTGGTGCCATTAAAAGATGGTCATTTCTTTTCCTGAATGCTAGGAATTTGCTTTGAAAGCAGAAAAAATAAGATATTTCTGCTTAATCAATTTGACAAGGTGATTTCATTTTCTACTTGATATTTCTGATGAAGTTTGAAGTAGTGTTCATGTGAATTTTACAATAGATGAAATTCAGTAAATGTGACATTTGAAGTAGATGTAGAAGTCCAAAATCAAACAGTAGAGACATGTTCTTAAATTGTATTTCCTGGAAGTATTGATTAGATTTCACCAACTGTTTTTTTTTCTATCATTTTGCATGTATTTAATTGATTTTGGTTTTACTGGTTTAACTTAAGAACAAAAGTCCCATCTTGAGATGTTGCTTAATTTCCACAAAATGTTTTCTTCCATATGATACCATCGATTTTGTGAAATTCACAAGTCCCTCCTGTAAAACATGTTGCTGCAGCCCCTGTACATAACACTATGAATCATCTTTTCAGGCTAACAAACTTCCTCCATTTTTCTACAAATGTCGCCAGGTTTCAATGGCCAAATGTTTAAACTTTACTCTGACCAGACCATGTGACATGTCTACAAAAACTAAGACATTTGTCTGGAAATTGTACCCAAGGAGGAACCAGACTTATAAACAATGGTTTATAAGAAAGAGCTGAAAAAAGCATTATACTTTAGTGGCTTTGCAGATGGTTGCTTAACCTTCAGCATAAATGTCCTGATTAAATTAAAACAAAACCTTAGAATCAAAATGTGCACAAAATATTGACATATTTGGCTCTTGTGAGATATGATCTAATTTCCCTGAATACATACAGTTTTGTGCTGTAGTAAATGCATCATCAGTATGACTGGATGATTATAAAAAATATCTTATCACTACACAAATTAGAAACAACTAAATATGTCCTCCCAGCTTGTTGTCTATTTTATCTGGCAAAAGGTTTAAAAGAGAATATTTCAGATTCCTGATCATTTTTTTTTCTTTTTTAACTTCAGACCTCTAGGGAAACTCCACATTATTAAAATAAATTCCCCATGGATTTGGCCCCTGAAAAAAAGGCAGGTGATATGCAATTGTTTTCTCTCAGAACACGGCATGCACTGTCACATCCCTGCTTGTGAGATAACAGGTTTCTTCTATCAGGTCAGATCAATTTAAGTCCCTCAGTGCAACACGATGGGAAGTGAAAAGAGAGTTGAGCACAGAGGAGACGTCTGTTTGTCAAGCGACAAGAAAGCTGTCCCTCCCATTACGTGTAATATGGCACCAGCCCCTTTTTGGCACTGATGCTGCCCTAAATTCGAAGAACAAAGACTCTTGAGACAACCTGTGTGTATGCACTGTAAGTGCAAGTTTGTCCACCCTTATATCTATATTGTGAGGGTTTTAAATTGAACTAAAATGTTGGAAATTCAGGGTTTTGTTTTTCTTTAATTTCTGGAAACAGAATATTTCTGTGATGTCTTTAATATGATTAAATCTATAAGCAAAAGTAATGATTTATTTTCTCCAGTCACTGCAAGCGTATCCAGGACGATGCAACCTGATGAATGACCGTACCTATTTTGAAGACAATATGACAGCATATTTGCTGTGACTTTAGTAAGACATTGTCTTTAACTATTAGGAACTTGAAGCCATCTACAACAATATGTCCTTCTGCTGAATAACCCAATCTAACACTAGATAGTTTTAGCTAAAACATTATTCAAGAACGAAAACTAAGGTTGCTCTCGGTCATGGTTGTTAACGTGATATGTTCAGGAATAAAACTTGAAGCTGATTTGGTACAATCATGAGAAAGGGTAGACTACTGAAAACGTATAGATTGCAATGGATGATCTCTAAAAATCTTTGGAAGTACTAAACTTCATTGCAGAGAAAGGATAGGCTGTTTATATAATTATTTCAGAAAGATGAGTAACACTTTATTTGACGGGTTGTGAATAAGACTGCCAAGACACCTTCATAAACATGACATAACTTTCAAAAGCATGTAGCTTTGTGTTATTAAAGCTAAAGTTTAATCAGTAATACTTTTATAACAAATTTATGTCAGATCGTGAGATCTTGGTTAATGACAAGTTGTTATAACAAAGACATTTTGAATAATGTCAACTTTGTATTAAAAGTGTCATGATTTACCGAATAACACTTTATGACAACAGTCATAAACATTCATGAAGACGTACTCATGTTTATGACGGTGTCATGACAGTCTTATTCACAATAAAGTGTTACCGAAAGATGTTACAATCAGACAGTGAAGAACAAACTCCTGCCTCAAAATTTAAAACATGCATCTGGGAGGCTCTGGAATCATGTCAATAAGAGCAGATGGGTTTCTGACTTTGTTTAAATTTCTAAATGTCTAAAGAAAAGAGTGTTTTTCTTGATTAAATTAAAGGAGTGGTGGATAACACCATAAAAAGCTGTGCAAAAACTGCTCTTTGTAAGTCCTCACTCTGATTGTTAATCTTTAAGACTTAGAGATTTCAGTAAACAACCCAAAGCCGTCCATCCTGAAGGAGATGTTCTATCTTAAGGACTGAACAGAAATCTCAGTGGCTGGATGTGCCAAGCTTTTAAGACATCACCAAAGAGACTTCCTGTTCCAGATGTTACAAAACACCACCAAAACGCTCTGAGGCAAACACTGATACGAATGACATGCTTCATCAATTCTCATAAAAAAATATTTTAAATAAACATAACTGACCAACTCCCATCACTGCCTTTCGTGACATGTACACACTCAGCTTAGTTTCATTTTACGCACATAACCACTGAAATTCCCAATATTTGTTGCCTGGTTTTCTTTACTCTTTAAGAAATCATCTTGTTATATAACTGTTGACTACTTGCTGCCATATCAAATCAAAATAATCAAAATCAAAATATCAAATAAACATCACTAGAACAGATCGTTTCATGCCATATTTTGTTCCACTAGTTCTAAATTTAACAGCTTCTCTATTGGTGTTTCCTCCGTGAATCAGTCACTGTATCTGCTGAGAAAAACTATGATCATCTTCTATTCCCCCTGCGGCTTAGAGTGTTTCAATACACCTATTAACTACCATAAGTATACAACTCCAGGGACGGAGGAAGTATTGTATACTTTGGTGTTTTTTTGTCTCATTGTATATTCAATCACAAAGAGGCACATGGGTGGGTTCATCAAGAGCAGAAACTTCATACATGTCTCTTGCTCTTTGTTCTCTGAACATATGAGGATATTTATATGTTTAATGCTGTCCTGTTTAGAAGTTACACTTGGCAGGGAGAATTTGATCTTGGTGAAATATCATCAGTTTGTCATGGGATTCTTCAACAAATATGAGCTGAGTAGAACTGATCTCTTTTTATTTAGCATACATTAAGTAAAAAAGTAAACATTTGAAGGCTGAATTAGTAATTTTCTCAGTTTTAGACATAAGAGGATAAAATGATCATATTTAACCCATTTAACCCAGCATTTCATTGCGAAGTAAGATGGGGAAACTTTTGATGGTTTGTTGCTCTTACCGTCTTCTCTTCAAACATATCAGACCCAGAAGATTTTAACAAGCTACTCTATCCATTTTCTGTCATTTTAATTAAAATTGCAACCATTATAATTGAGCTGAACTTCACAAGACACATGAAAACACTCCACTTTGATATCCAGTGACCAAAAAGTATCCATGAGTCAAGGTGAATTACAAAACATGCAGAATATATGTTTGTTTTTCATACATTCTGCTTTTACTTCAGTCCTCAATTTCGCCTACAACTGCAGACACGAGCGGTGGTTTGTCTTCAGTCTTTTTTTATTTGCTTATTTGATGTTATAATTTAAAAATGCAAATAGAAAACTCAGAAACTTTGTTTCTTGTTGCTTTATTTGGTACGACAGCTGTGTCTAAAACAAAAACAAACAAACAAACAAAAAAAACATAGTCACCAAAACTGTTTGAAAAAGAAGAATCTCCTTATTTAGACACAGTATATTAACAGTAATAAACTTTCCTCCAATTATTGTATGGACCCCCACTGTAACCCTAAATTCACATTAGTCTTCATGCTAATAAAGAAATTACAGTTTATTTTCCAAGTCCCCATAAAGACACCAGTCCTCAGATGACTTCTGTGTTCCACAGAAAGCAAACAAAACTTAATGTATAAGAACTGTTCCCTCTTGAACACAATAATCTTCAACTGAAAAAGCAGATGGCCTCTTTTTGAACAGGTGATGTCTTTATTTTGGTTTCTAAAACAAAGCAAAAGCCTTAGCTTTTTTTTTAATGTTAATGGGTAAAATGTGACGTTTTTCTGTCCCTGTATCTATATTTTAGTTCGGCTTTGATGGAGCTTTGAGTTCAGAAGTTGCAGCACATCTGACAGTTAAATGTCTGCTTCATTGTTATCTGTCTGGATGTGGAACTGACCTTCTGCTAAAACTCTGCAGTTCTGTTTTGGCTTTGGATGATATTATGACTTCAGGATTCACATGCAAAAGAAATTTCCTTGTGAGAGGTCATGGAAAAAAAACAAGCTAAGACATTGTTAGACATCTGCCAACAAATCCAAAACACTGCTGCCTTTTTTTTTTTTTGTCTGTTAGCATGCTGGTCCTGAATTGTGTATCCTGGCAGACCTTTTGAAAATATGCTTTAGCTGCTCATTCATTGTTGCATATTTAAAGCAATTCCTTCACCCAAACTAACTCATGTTGAAAAGGAAATAAACAATATTTTCAAGCTTTAAAACAGTTTTTATTATCAAAACTATTTCATTTCCAGTTTTAACCACAACTAAATATTAAACTGGAACAGACCAGTTTAATATCATGGCTCTATTATAACTGTTGTGACTTCACATATACTCTATATCTCAGTTATATAAAATTAGACTTCAGTGATGTTTTTACCTGAGACTGTGAACACAATGTCTCTATATGAGCCACTTTTCTTGTAAAATCTCAAACCAGTGATTCCCACACTGGGAGGCCGTCTGAGTCCTGACTGTGCAGAGAACTTAAGCCTGTGTCTGAGTCGTCATCGTTCACGTTTTCTGTTTTAGACAGACCTCTCGCTTGCAAAACCCACTCGCCTCCCAAAGTGTCAGTCATGGTCTCCTTGTCATCTGTCCCGTGGCGCGTCTTTTCATCGGCGTCCTCCTCCTCCTCCATGTCCATACTGTTCACTTTGTCCAGCAAATCCCTCATTTCCCTCTCCCTGGCAGCGCCAATCTGCTGGGACAGCTCTAAATCGCCCTTAATAGCCTCTAAATCCGCGTTGAGTCGCAGGCCGATGTATAAACTCGCATCTAGCTGCGTTTTGATCCTCTCTGCCTCCATAAATTGAGCGCTTTGCGACGCTGAGTCTGCCTGGGAGGAAGAGAGAGACGAGGAACGTTTGATGCGCAACTCCTCCTTCCTGCGCTGCATCCAGCGGAGGTTCAGCTCCTCCTGAATGTGAGTCGTGATCGTGTCTATCAAAGCCTCCTGTTCAGAAAGCTCCTCTTGTAGCCTCAGCACCTCCTCGCACTGCCGCGCATACTCTTCAAGTTTGGCAAAAGTCTCTTTTGAGTCAAGTCCCTTTCCTTCCTGCGCTGGGACGTAAACTGCGCCCACCAGATACGTGTTCTGCACGTAATTGACCCCGTGTCTTTTAATTCTGTCTAGATGCACCTTTGCCTCACACCTCTCGATCTCCGAGTCCAGTTCTGTAATCCTCTGAACCTGCTGGCGGATTGTGTGGTCCTGAGACACAACAAGATGGACCAAAGTCTCCATCTTCTCTGCGCTGGACGAGTCTCTGTGCGCCGCCCGCGTCCTCTTCCTGTTGATCTTCTCCAACTTTCTGAAAGCTTTCCTCACAATCCGACGCTGTTTCTCCGGCGAGATGCAGGCCATGTTAGACCTCGGAGACCCTTTGCTGACGGAGGGGCCCTGCTTGCTCGGCACCACGCGCGCCTCTGCGCTCCGGGCCCTGCGGTTCTCCAAAGAGGCGTCTGTTCTCACCAGCAGAAACTTTACGTTTTTCTGCTCGTCTCCCCACGCGAGCCACAGCTTCAAAAGTTTGGTTTTGTTGGGTAAAATTCTCTCGAAGCCCCTCCATTTCTCCACGATGCAATAAGACTCCGCCGCGGAAAGGCCGGTTTGCGCGCCCTGCTCCTCCAGGAGCACCTTCACCACGTCAGCGCAGGTGTTGCGCTTTGACAAGCCGAGGACCAGCTTCTCTTCTCGGCAGACCCACACAGATATCTTTCTCTCCTCTGGGTCCGAGTGAGACCCCATAGTTTAATATGTCAATCTCTTTTCTAAAAGAAAAAGCAAGAAGGGAAAAGCATCCCTGACATCGGTCAAAGAAAAATGGCATCAGGACCCGTTCGTGGAGCGCCTGAGGAGAAGTTTGAAGTTTGGATCTGGAGAATGAGAGCCTCGTGTGTTCTCCTGTGTGTGTTCCCGTGGTCCACTAATGGGAAAGAAAAAAAACCTTTTGCGCATCTTTAAGAGTGCTGACCGCTTCAGCAGAGATCACATGACCGCCTGTCAGCCAAACGGCTCGATATTGAGCTTAACTGTGTTATTTTGCCGCTGATTTAAAAGGAGGAGCCAAACAGATCATGACTCCTTATTTCCATTTCAAACACATTTAAAGAGTTTTATTGTGCCACTTCAAGCTCAGAGTAGTTTCATTACATGGGTCTTTTCTCGCTGGAAGCTCTGACATCAAACCTTTATTTCTGCATAATACATCCGCAGCACACAATTTCTTGGTATTATGAGCCAATTATGACTGCAAAGTAACCCAGAACTTGCGCCATATTTTGTTTGGAATCTGTGTTTCACGAAACAACAACAACAAAAAAGCCTCGTCAGTCCACAGAACATTTCCCCCAAAATGGCCAAAAACATCCAGGTGATCATTTTTAAGAGATTCAGAGAAGTGTCATTCTGCACTTCTCTTTTGCATTGAGAGTTTTAACTGTATTAACTGTTGAATTGTTGTTGTTCAAGTAACAAGTAACAATTGAACTTGTTACAATATTAACAATATAGATCAAGTTAAACACAAACAAGCGCTCGGTTTGACTCTTGTTCACTAAACAAAATATTTTGAACCCAAGTTGATCGCTAAAGTGTGATGAATATCTACAGAGTGCTTTATTTAAGAGATTCAATTTAAAACTGAATTTCCTCTTTGTGTGTGGCCATCATCTTCATGATAAGCTCTGTTCATGAACTATCCTGTCTCATAATTCACAGAAGGATAAGGAGGATTCACGCTTATGATTCTTTCCAGCAGTGGGTAAAAAAAAAACAAAAGAAAAAAAAAGTGCCATTTTTTTATTCTGAAGGAACTCGTCTGAGAATATTCCAACTATTATTGTTCATTTCTATCCGGTCTTGGACTTACCATGACTGCTTTAACTACATTCATTATTTTAGTGCACAATGTTCACTTTGAAATCCATTGCATCTCCCTCTGGTGGTGATTTCTCTTACCTTGATGGTAAAAGTTTCTCATCCACCCGGGAGATGTGACATAAAGCAGTACCGCCCTCTGCTGTTGATATGAGGATAGTTCAGTTATAATGTAAAACTTCCAAGACAATTCCATCCTTTGAGTTAAAATAAATAATTTGTTTTTTTGAGTCAGTATTTATGTATAAATATTAATTTATAATATGAATGTTATACAATTACAGTGCCCAGACTTTAAGTACCTACAAAAAGCCACATGACAGGTTGGATGAATGGATGGTGTGGACTGGTGGAATGACAGAAGGATGAATACAATCTGTGTGTGTCAATCTTTTATTTAAAAAGTAGCATTAAAACAAAGGTTAACACAACATGCTTTAGAAATTTTGCTTCAGTACATTTATAATAAAAGAGAGAATAAAATCCGGAAAAGCAAAAGTTTTCCATACACACTTTTCTTTTTCAATAAATATCCACAACTGGAAAATACTTAAATAACATCCCGGACTTGATAAGATTATGTAGGACTGCTGAGGAGGTGATCTGTAGTCGTGAGTCATGATTCAAACATGACATTTCATAGACACATCCTGATAGATAAACTAAAAAGTAGTATTTATTTCAGTAATTTAATGCAAAATGTGACTTAATACACACGAATTACACATAGAGTGGTATATTTCGAGCTTTTATTTCTGTTCATTTTGATGATGCTGACAAAAATCCAGAATTCTGTTTCACGGCAAACTACTAAATTAAATGATATTTAAAAAGCTGCTGACTCAATACTTCAGGTTAATTTTGCATTAGGGCTCTAATACATCAGTGCAACATGTTGGGAGGAAATTAGCCAATGAAGCCCAGGTTCATTTGACACCATCGAGCTTCTTTACATTGGTGGAGCTGGACTTCATCCTGACAATCTCCATAATTCTCTTTCAGGTCAGACATGTTTGCTGGCTAATTGAGCACAATGACACTAGTCATCAAACCAGTAATGTGAACAGGTACTGGAAAATTAACAGCATCTCCAGAAAGTTTAGGAGAAGAGGAACGAATGAGGTACTCTCAAATCTCTTTTTGGACAATTGTGCTGCCTAGGGGCTTGATAGATCGGAGTGGACCAACACCAACAATTTTGTATCTCCCCCCAACTATTGCTTTGACTTCACAATTCTCTCAAGGCAGAAGTCCTCCCTGTTGTTTTGGGCATCTCTGTCCACCACATCTTTTGTTCCATTCAACTTTTCTTTAATAGCTTAGATACAAAACTCTGAACAGCTTTTTTTAGAGGAAACCTTTGTGGCTCACACCATATGATTGTCTGCTGGACAAATCTGTCAGCCATCTTCTTCATGGTTGTGAAGGCATCACAGAAACCTACATGTTAGAAAAAAACCTGACATTTCTGAAACAAACAAAAAACATTTTTGTCTGATGTACTCTTCACTTTTATTAAATAAATGAGGTGTGTGAGTGTTGGGGGAGGGGTGAATTACTGTAAGACATAATAATAAAAAAAAAAAAAAAACAGTTAAAATATACCATTCTGTGTGTACTGAATCTATGTAAGAGATTCTCTTTTTACAAAAAACTGTTTAAAAAAAATTAAATTTTGCTAGTATTCAAATGTACCAGTATTATGATGTGCCTGCATCCAAGTGAAAAACCAGGAGCCATTGTTTCTTTTAGATTTATTAAAGTTCGATGTTGCATACATAGAAAGTATCTAGAAAGCTACAAAATATTTAGTGTTGTCAAGAAGGCATCATAATGTCACGGAGCAAAGACAAGACCATGAGAAGAACACGGAAACAGCACAGCTTCTTTTCTCTCCGTTGCTCCAACTCTTTACGCTCATGAGTAGGAAAACATATCACACATCTGTGCCAAGAAAAGGCTAAGATATACTTTTATACAAAACACCTTTATACAAAAGAACAACAAAGATCTGCACACATAAACCAAAGTAAGTGAACGTGAGCCATTTCAAAAATCACTTTAAAGCCATCATCGTCAGGGATGACCACACAATAGAAAGGTACCAGTACCCTGTCTGAAAATCAAAGTTACAAATAAGAGCTAAACTGCTGATATGTTTGTAGCATGATTGAACGTAGCTCTTTATGCGTGTCTGTCTATTTTCCCTTAAAAATAGTCCAGCAGACGTTAGTCCCATCAGAGCCATCAGTCCTGCGGTTTTTGTGTTTATATGTCAGCAGTGAAGCAGTGACAACATTACCATCAGAATGAGCCTCAGCACACAGACGATGTCATCACAAGACAAAGCATACAGGTACAATAAGAAAAAAACACTTCACGACAGAGTGTGAGCAATAAATGTGAAAAGATACACAGGGTAAACATACAAACAGAGGCTGTTACAGCTTCATGCTGTCCACAGGACTGTGGCAAAAATACTGAACTAAATAACTGCATCCTCCAAAGATATTGTCTGTTAATTATTTAATAATTCTTTTATTAAAGTTATTCCAGCTGAATAAAATCTCTGTAAGAAACTGTAAAGTGTTTAAGTAATTAAGATCCTTATAGTCTAAGTATTAGCTTTGATGATCCACTCACGCTGCAGCAGCAGCTGTAAAAAAAAAGTTTGGACACGAATCCCAGATTAACTGGAAAACAGTCCTGTATGTGATTTTAGACTTCATGCTGTTAAATAAACTTTTATATAAGAGCCACACAATTGTGTCTGTATCACTAATGGAAAACCCAATGTTTTTTTGTTTTTTTTTTTCAAAAATATTCCCCGTGTCTCAGAGAGCGGTCACTGCAACAAGACAACTGCAGTTTTTCTAACAATCTGCTTGCAAACACTTGAACCTGCAAGTGTGCACTAAACATACCACTTCGGTGTTTTTGCGTTCTGCTTGCAGTCAGCGGGGTCTAAAAATGAAAGTCTAAAGCGAGGAAATCAATTTTCTTCAAACATTTTTTTAACCGATTAATATCCTAATTAAGAATTATTTATCCATTATCTATATTTTTCCTGCCGTCAATCAGTCCTCAGTCCTTTATAAAAGGCAATGCGGTGATTGGTGCCACTTGTGTCCTGTATTTGGTTTAGCAACATTGATTTTTTTATTATTATTTTTTTTTTCATGTTTAATCTTTTTGAAGCTGGAAATTTGAAACCAAAGGCACTTCCTCGCTACCAAACAGAATACTACAAGAGATTCTCCAGATTCATTTTGGTCTTCTGCAACAGGAAAGGCAGCTGTTATGTGTTTGTATTACACTCATAGAAAATGATTAGAAAATCTTCTCCTGGCTTACAAATCTATCTGAACTTAAGTGTACTGCGTCTTAAAAAGAACAAAAACAAAACCGGATTTCTAGGAGTGCACTGATTTGATGAAGTGTAATTTAAGACGTTGTAGCAGTAGCATATTGTTGTTTTTGCCCGTTTCGCTCACAAAACCAACTTTAGACCCAAGCAGAAGTAATGAGTACATTCTAAGGCACTGTACACTTACACTTTGGCTGATTGTACAGAATAAACACTGCAAACAAAACAAGTCTAGTGTATGACAGTTCACAGTTTTTATGGCATCTTTTGGAGTTCACAAACAGCTTTATTAGGTTTAAGGCTTAAGATAGGAGCAGGCAACAGAAACGCGTGAACTCAACAGGAATGTCTTGCACCGATAATCCAGGGTGTGCCAACTCAGTGATCTGTAGTGTCAGGATACTTTAACCTGTGGTTTTTTAAAAGTTGCAGCATCACTAAGGCGAGTCATGTTATGTGTATTTTAACTTATCTAGAACGTCAAGCGTTATCCTATCAGTTGTCACACAGGAAATGTTTGTTTTCAAAAGTAAGATTCTTAGTGGGCAAGTGGACCATACAGTGCCTGGGAAAGTATTTATAACCCATGAACTTTCTCTCATTTTCTTACATTTCATCAAAATGAATTCGGCTCCTTCTAGTGTGATTCATTTTAATGAAAACTGTGAAATCCACTTCCTTCAGAATTCACCTCATTAGTGCGTAATTTAATTTGAGCAGAGGAGAGCATGGCCTAACGGTAAACCTGCAAAGACATGGCTGTCCACCTGAACAGTCAGGCATTTCAAGGAAAGCATTGCTCAAAGAAGTAGAAATTCACAACAAAGGTAAAATAATCTATTAACAGAAAATCTACAAATTTTCCTTTTATAGAAAAATGTCAAGAAGAAAGGCAATACTGAAAGATTATTATAAGAAGTCTTGTCTAACGGTTCCAACAAGGTTTTAGGGGTCATAGCAAACATGTGCAAGAAGGGACTCTGATACGATGTGACCAGAATTAAACCTTTTTTGGCTAAATAGCAAAATGACCAGACACATCCTGCTGTGATCATGTTGGTGGCAGTATCATGATGCGGAGATGATTTTCTTCAGTAGGAAAAGGGAAGTTGGGTAAAACTGGGGGGAGGACGGATGGGCTAAACGAGGGACAAAAACCCGCCGAAGGCTTCAAAAGACTTGAGACTGGGTTGGAGGTTTACAGTCCAGCAGGATAACAACACTGAACCTACAGCCAGCATTAAAATTGTATAAAGCAAACAAATGTCAGAATAAATGGCCCAGTCAAATTTAAGATGCAGAAACTACAGCAACTCTGTGGCGAGACTTGGAAAATAGACCATCCAATCCCCAAAAGAGTTGTGGCTGTATCTACACTGAAAGGCATTTCATAAAGTTTTGACTCATGAGAGAAATCAAATGCAAGACACACTTTTCAGATTGTAAACCAGTTTTAAAACAAAGTGTCCTTTTCATTAAACCACACAGCTATGCACTAACTTATGTTGTCAAAGTTTGTAGTTTTATTTGTAGCAAAATGTAAAAAAGTTCAAGAGAGATAAACACTTTTGTAAGACACTGTAAGCACTCTAGATATATTTTTGCAATTTCACAGTGTATTTTCTTGTTGGTGTTGAGATCTGGAGTGCTTTAAGAATATATACACATTTTTACAAACATATGTTTCCAGCCACTGTGATGCTATATTTGGAGTGTTAGTTGTGTTTCTTTGGGAAGTCTATCTTGCTGTGAAAACATGATTTTCTACATTATGTACTCTTGACAAATTATGAAGCACAAATTTACAAAACATCCTCAACACGAACTGTACAGACCATCACAGGCTGCAAGTTCTTTTTTCCCCTTAGTCTACATAACAAAGCAGAAAAAGACAACACATATATTTCCATTTAACAAATAAATCTCGATTATTTTGGAACAACCAACTAAACATATTTAAAAATGAAAATTCCCATAAAACTCCCATTAAAACGTAAAACAACTGTACCATATTTCACAGCTGTGGTCAACAACAAATACAACAAACTTATGACAAACTGATTTTACCTCTTCCCTCAAACAAAGAGCATTGAAAGGCTGACTTCCATGCAGAGGCACTGCCACTTGTTTTGAGGTTGATACGTCTATGAAGAAAGAAATGTGTAAAATGGAGAGAGCTTTCATTCCTTTACCAGTCTGTAGATATGATGCTGGGCTCCGTGCTCGCTGTTTGACACTTCAAACACGCAAGCCATACATAGCAACGTCTCCTGGGTCTCCCTATTTGACACCACCTGCAACAGGAAGCGAAAAGCCTTTTTGAGTGGAGCAGTGCTAAGAAACAGAAAAATCATCAAGAGAACCAAGAGCTGAGATATTGTGAGCGTAGTTATTCTGTGGGAACTTCCGCTCCCTTCCCAAATCCAAAGCATACATGTCATATCACACTGTCTGATTATTATCTAAAGGGCAGAACAAAAACTACATTTAAATTATTCTTCATCAGGCTAAGAAAATTGTTGTAATACCCAAGTTCTTCCAAAACATTTCAGATATTCCATTGGAAGTTTTGCTTTGCAGTTTTAAAATTGTTTGAAGTGGGAATTTTCTGTTTCTATTACAGATACCATGTCAAGATCAAGTCATTTTTTTAATACTGACATTAAAGTCCTGTATTAACTAAGCGTCTATTATTTGCTTTTGGTGTAGGTTACTTTATTTGATCAAAAGCTGACTCCCCAGAAAGCCATTTGATCACCTTTTGTGCAACCAGTTTTTAAAAGTCACATTTTAGGGCAACAATTGCAAAACATTATTAGGTCAATCTAAGAGATATATGTTTTCCCCAAGAAGAACACTTTATTGGCATTTTCCTTTTTTACTGTAGCCTCTTCTGAAAGCTGTATATGAAGGTAAATGTATGTTTTTTTTAATTAACCTGAACTTCACTAAAATATGCTCCTAAGTGCATTGTGTTGAAAATATCTAAAATGACGCTGTAACGGAGTTAAGTCTCTGGAACCTCTGAGTTTGAAGCTCAACAATCAACAGGTTTTGACGTTGAATTATGTTCAAAGACAAAAAGCCTTTGTGTCAAGTCCATCAGGAGTTAATAACAACAGTGGGAATTTCTTATTAAAATTGACAGGAAAAGGCAGAGATGGCCAAAATAATTTCTGACGAAACATGGGAGGGGTCTGGACTGAGGCACATCGAGTTACAAACTCAAATACGTGGCGGGAATTTAAGTGGAAAATTATTAGCAGATATTTCAGGACCCCAGATGTAGTAGCTAAGTGGATCCTAAGGTGCCAAGCTTGTGTTGGAGAAACTGTGGCTCAGCAATCCCCAACCATACACACATTTTTTGGTCATGCCCCAAACTTCAAAACTTTTGGGATGAGGTGTACAGGGCTATAAGCCATATCTTCCCAGGGGTTATACCAAAGGATGTTACAGTTGCATTACTTGGTATTATACCAGATGGCTTGCAAGGACGGGCCAAAGTGTATCTGTTAAATGTCCTTTTTACAGCAGCCCTGAAATGCATTACAATCAGGTGGATGCAATTGGAGCCACCTTCCTTTGATTTATGGGTTAAAAAAGTAAGGGAACTGTATGAAATGGAAAAGATAACCTACTCATTAAGACTTCAAAAAACCACTTTTGGCCTGCGCTGGGGTCCAGCAGAAGCTCTGTTAATGTAAATAAACCTAATAGGTTTGTCTTTGGCATATGGAGTTTAGCTATCCCACCCAAAGTCTTTTCTTATTTTAGGGTTGTATAGTGATGAGTCTACAAAGGTGATGCTGAGGTCGTAAGATATTATGATGTTTGTTTTATGGAAAACTTCATATTGTCAACATTTGTGTTATGTACCACTAATGCATGGCTGTATAATTGCTCTGTAAAAAAGTAATAAAAATGTAAGTTCTAAAAAAAAAAATTGACAGGAAAGCAAAATTTATGTTTGTATTTATGTGCAGACTTTTTTTTAGGAAGTGGTCTACAACATTTGATTAGCCAGTGTTTAAGTTAGAATATAGTTTTCCTTAAATTGCATGTACTATTTATTTTATTTCTGACTCTGGGGTTACATCTTTAATTACAACCTGCTTATAGTAATGCAAAATCGAAATGCATGCAGTTTCTTGCCTGGTTGCAAGAGTTTGATCATGAAATCTCCAACAGGGATTCAACAATTCAACTTGTTAGGTTCTGATTGTTAGGTTATGGAGTTTCACTTCAAGACCTTTATAAATTTTATGTTTATCTCACTGTGGCAGTGGGAACAACTGCATATAAACACAAAATAAGAACATTTATTGAGCTCTCAGAAATTTAAGAGGGTAATAGTTAAAAATAATGTAATAGCGTTAAAAATAATGTACACAATTGAAGAGGGCACCAGGCAGAGGTTAAAGAAAATGCTAATTCATAAATTAAAGATCCAAGAAAAACACCTGTGATCTGTTGAGAAGTCTTACAGCAGAATTTTCTCTTACATGGGAAACAATACTGCATTTTGCCCTTAGATGGCACTGTGTTGTTTTACTACGGGATGTTATCAGCGCACACCATAAAAATGAGTTGGCACCTATCGCCAACTCAATGATTAATTATTGGAATGAGCAGTAAAATATCCTCTCCTTTATCTACTTATCAGTGTCTCATAACTTGCTGCTTTTTTGCCAATTAAATTTTTATTTTTGATATATATGTATATTTTTTGTATTTTATATACCTTTCTTTATCGTTTTGTTTTACACTGCATCAAATAGTTTCAAAATAATTAGTTGTTTTAGGCCGTCACTTTGGCCAAGACTCAGAAGAAGAACCAGAAACTGGGACACTTGTCCTCACGGCTAATGAGACAAAACATAAAATAATGGATTTGGTTTATGGGTTAACACTGAAGTTCTTTTGCTAAATTCTGTATTTATCACTGATTCTTAGGGACCAAAGTGGTCTCGTGAAAATACCTTGGGGGACAATGAAGCCATGTTTTCTTGGCAAGAGTAATATCTTTAAAATTAAGTTAAACTGAAAAGTTACTGAGCCTGAAGAGAAGAGAGGAAGTTCTTGAGTAACAAAGTCCATTCAATTTGTTGAAGCCAGAAGCTGTTAAACGCTTTCGGCCATAATGGCAACCTGCCGTTTAGAAAAAATAAGATATATCCTCTCTTGCATTTATTGTCTAGGTGGGAGGCAGGTTAATTATTATTTTACCACTGTTTCTAATACCCCATGGGGCCCTGCTTTTAGCAAAACTCATAAAATGCTTCATAAAAAGAGACCCTGGTTATTGTTTTGCATACGCACACACATAAATATCGATCTACGCCTGTCTTTTAATTAGTTTTTTTTTGCCTTAATTATTTCTTTGTGGTTAATGACACTTAAGACCCCATAATAGCAGGAGTTCCTGCCCTCTCTTATCCTCCCTTTCCCTTTCAGATAATGAGACTCCTGGGACGGCGTTTCATCCTCTGTGGAATGGGAGGAATGTCAGATCGGCAAAAATGACAGCTGGAACCACCGACAACACATCCTGACTGAGAAAAGAGGAAGAATGAGTCCAGGGGAAGGTCAGGGAGGTGCTTACCAATAAGATGGTGAAGTTTTCCAGGACACTGTTCATCATGTATTTCTCTGGGAGATGTTTTAGCTTGTGGATGAAGTTGATCATGTATTCACACATCGGAGACCTGCTTATCCGGTAGACAAAGCGTCCATTCTCAAACTGCGCATATTCAGTCTGTGGAAAGGAAAAGAGAATTTAAAGCTGGGACATATAGTAAATAAATATAATGAAAAACAAACAAACAAACAAAAAAAATCCACTGCAATAATAATTCAATTTGGCCCAGAAAAAAAAGTTCATACCTCTACTTTCTCAACAACCTGCTTTCCAAAGGAGCAAACCTTTGTCGAACATGTTATGGACATGCTCTCTGAACTTTCATACTGGCTGGTCACTCCATAAAATGATCCAGTATCATCTTGAATGTTACAGTTTAGGTCAGCCTGGGGACAAAGAAAAAGCAGAAGGATCATCTTTTTTAAGGTTCAAATAGGTGAATATGTCTTTGTCTTTATAGGTCAGCATATGACCAGTAGAAAACCTAAACTTGCCCATATGTACAGTTACAACAACGAGATTTGTTTCAATGTGAGACTAAAATGCTAACTTTAGGGTTCTGTATGTCTTACATGTCTGCAGGGATTTGTATTTCTATCAGGAGCGCTCACATTGTCTGTAATATTATGTATATTAAATACTATTTACATATTCATCGGTTGTGACATAAAACATCACTATGTTTATTTATGGAAAAACTGCCAAACATGCTATTTATAAACATATGCACATAGCAGATATTGATCGCAGATCTCTTGGGATTATTAATATGCATCGAATTGAAGTTTTCAGCAGGTAAGCATGTAAATGTGTCCAACCCGAGGAAGGCATCATCTAACAAGAACTAAATGAAGTTGCATTAGGGGACTGATTTCTGAGGACGAATGGGACAAATCCTGGAGGGCAGCCTTTCTGTGCCCCAAACATCCTGTTCATTATGGGCACAAAAAGGGGAGACATTCTCCCAACAACATTCTCCTCCTTGATTAAGCAAAGCAGCTACACGTTCATTATTTCGCAGATTCTGTCGTCCATTTGAAATTCAGATTCGCCGGTCACTTCAAAAGGAATTTGAGGGGACTTAGTCCAAGTGCATACGAGGGCTACTTTGTTGGCCGCCGCTTGTTAGCATTTTGCATCAGGGAGGAAATACATACAATGTTTAAACAGCCATTAGGAGTGCAACCAGGTCACTCCATTGTTAGGACATATTACACTGAATTAGCGAGAGCTTTGATCAAAAGGCTCTCCTGCTATGCAAGTCCAAATATAGCACAGTGCATTCTGCAAACATTAAGGGAGCAATCTTCTCTGTGCAGCCTGATTACTCCAAATCACCAAATACAAACTTGAACAAAGTGATACAGAACAAGATCTTTTTTTTTTTTTTTTTTACATTAACAATAATTACATGCATGATTCTAAATTGCATTTAATAACCGTAAAATGTGCATTGTATTTTCACACTTACCCAAAATTTGATGAGGAAAAAGGAATTCTGAGGACCTTTTCCATACAGCTCCTTCAATCCTCCTTTCTTTTCGGGAAATTTATCGTAAATCTGACGAATGTCCACCGACTCAAGCAAGGCATCGCTGTAGGAATGATTTGTCTGTCCGATGTGTACGAACAGGTGCTTGTTGTACTAAAAGAAAACAGAAGTCATATTTTATTCATAAAAAAAAATTGCAATTGAAGGCATTAAAAATATATCATTTGATATAATAAAGACTCAGAAATTAAATAACTATCTTTTCTACAGTGTTTTAAAATGTATTTTTCCTTTTAAAGAATTCGTGTTAGTTAAATATATCAGATTATCAATCTTAATTAATACAAAATAAAGTTTCCAAATGGAAAAAAGTTTCAAAATTAACCTTGCCAATAAGTGAAAAGTAATTGCTCTACAAACCTAGTAAATGTTTGAGGCATTCTTGGCAACATTAGGTGATGCTGAGCATTCACAAAAACTTGCAACCAGATTTTTAAATGGCTGTGGAGGAACTGTGGTCCCTTTTTGCTGAACTATTTTATTTTAGAAAAGTGGAGGGGTTTTTCAGTGTAAACATTATTTAATATTATTATTATTATTATTTAATATTATTTTGTCCCCCAAGTTTTGTTTTGAGGGTGATAATGAAAGGGTTAGATCAATGCAGCTTTCATGAGAAATTAAACGTTTTAGATCCTTCAGCTTTATGCAAAATAAATGACTGTAAGCAAACATGAGATACAAGCCAGGTAACGATGGGTGAATCCAAGTTCTACATACATTTAAACTGGCGTTAAAGAAGATGCTTTAACAAAGTGGACTAATCTGAAATTATTATGTGCTGCTGCAAAGCAGACTTTACCCCGCTCTGCCTGTTTTGGCCTCCACACAGCTGAATGCTTGTCTGGGAAAATATTTTCTCTTCATTCAGAGAGAAGCTAGTTGCTGTCCGATACAAGGTGGGAATGAAAACCAGAAGTCTACAGGTACACAATTCTCCTCACCAAGTCTTGGTCTCTCTGTTGCTCTAGGAAGGCGGAGAACTCCACTAGTCGGAGTTTGGATGTGCCGATGGAGCGGCCCTGCCATGCTGGAGCTGTGGGAGCTGGAGCAGTGGCAGATTCATAACCTGCAAATACAGAAGGATGGCCAGAGTTTCACCTCCTCTCTGGAATGTTCCACATTAAATACTGAACACGTTCATGATTAAAGAATCGCTGTCCTCTTTCAGTGAAAAGGCAAATTAATTTATGAGTTACAGCTTACAAGTGAAAGTGTGAAAACCAATAGAGGAAATGGTTCTTTGTGTTCATCTCATGTTTGTACCAAAGAAATGCATGGAGTAACTAAGTGTCCTGAACACTCTGATAAATCTAAAACAGGAAGATATACATTCACCTAAATTAAAAGGTTTTCTTTGTACAAATATAAAATTATGAAATTATGCAACTGTGACCAAATGTGTATAGATTTCCTTTGGCTTTTCACACATATTTACAGAGGAGTGAAAGTAAGTGTGAAGGACACTTCACTCCCGAAGTCACAGACATATTTATTAAACATCAGCGTGGGTATAAAGATGGACCACTTTATTCACTTGAGTGAAGCTGAATCCTGCAGCGGCTTTATTGCTTGCACAAGATATGAAAACATTTCTGTATTCAAAGCAATAATCAATTTATATTTCTTCTCATTTAAACATAAAAAATATTCAGGAAGTAGCTGTGCCCACCACAACTAATTGGTCCTATGGACTGAAAATACACCATTAAAAATTTTAGCACAATACAATTTACTAAATTAGGTTAGAGTAAAAATAAGTTAATCTTTATTCTATATGTTCACGGTTTAAAAATGACAGATGTACAACCATTATTTGTAGAGTTGATCCTTACTTGAAATGGCTGTTGTGACCGCTGGCTGGATTGGATATGGTTGCTGGGTAAAAGGCTTAATACTGAAAAAGGAACGCACAGGTTTCAGTGAAAAGAGCTCTATGGAGGCATGAAATGTAGAACAATAGATTAAATGTTTTTGACACTTATTTATGAGACTTACTCTTGTGAGGATCCCGGCTGCCCAGCTGATATCATACCCTGCCATAACTGGAGAATGAAGAAACATAAATCATCAAAGGAAGCCCAACTGTGGGCATCTGATACATGCAACATCAAAAAGGCTCCTAATCTTTACTGATTACAGTTATCTTGACTAGCACTCCTTCTCATCATGTGCTTATCAGATTGGAACAGTGGTGTGTAATGTGATTTGGCCAGAGTGTTGATGGAGTTGGCCCTACTCCTGCCCTGGGTGAAGTGGGACAGAATGGATCAATAACAGGGTACTGGTGAAGTTCTTACCCCTGCTCCTGGAAAGGCGGGCCGAGGGATGCCTGGCAGGCCAAGTTTGTTGTGAATCGCCGTGGCAGAGACGATCTGAGCCGAGGACATGGAGGCCATGCTCTGGAGGGCTTTGTCCTTCACGGCTTGGTCCTTTAAGGGCAGTCACAAAAGGCTTAGCACTCGCACAGGAGAGAGTTGGGGAGGTTGGGGCACATGTTGGTGAGGTAGCAAGAAACAGAGTCTAACTGCACATTGAAAGCACCACCAACCTCTTTCACAGCAGTACACAGAAAGCACATTGACAGAAGCACCATCAGCATTGCCATGCTAAGGGAAGACTTGCTTTTTTTTTTAAAGGTATGCGCTAAACAACAGCTTTGAAATTCCAAGATATGACAGCAGGGAGTGGTATGCAGTGGAATTAAACTTTACTTGATGACTAATCTTCAATGAAAATATTTTTAAAATGCTCATTCAGAAGCACTTATCCATCTCAAGGTTACATTTGTCTGCATGTCAAAACGTATCACATAAAAACATCTGAAAGAATTTCTGAAGTAAACTTGAAGGTCATCAACTCCACTTCAGTAAGATTAATAAAGACCAGGGCGCTGGGCGGGTCAGATGTTAGAGTACAGCACCTTGTGCAGAGGCTATAGTCCTCAACATGGTTGTCTGGGGTTCAATTCCCAGTGTCAGGCCTTTTGCTGCATGCCTTCCCCTTCTCTCTCCACCCTATTTCTTGTCAATTTATCATTAAACAAAGGCCATTAGTGCCAAGAAATCTATAGAAAAAAAGAGATTATTAAAGAGTAATGACATAAGTTTGCTTCTTTTGCTTGGTCTACTCTACAGGTTTGGAAGTAATTAAGGTAGGCTAAACACTTAATTAATGTAAACATTAGACCAAGTTAATATTCAATTAAATTGTACAATATTTATAGATATAAATGCTGCAGTAGCATGTGCATGTTGGAACAGTGGAAAGCCCATGCAGACCTATTGGTGGCAGAAGCTTCATGTAGGCATGCTGGCAGTGGATGTCAGTGTAGCGGTGTGATGACACAAAGGGGCACCAGTCAACACAAAAAACAGTGCAGAAACTATTGAGTCACTATGACTGCAGCAAAAAACAAACAAACAAACAAAAAAAAACAAAATTAGCAGCAACAAACAAAGCAGCATTTAAATAAAGCAGAAACTGAAACTCAGAAATGAAAAATACTCACCATGCTCGTAACCTAAATGCAAAGAACAAAGTTTCATTGTAAGCTTATCAAAATAATGCATGTAATTAAAATTCAAAATTTAAATTTCAGACAGGCATTAAAAAAAATACAATTTTACTTAAAATGTAATTCAATTAAATGTAAAACCTTAACTACGGAACAAGTGTGCAAGTATGCATGTAAGTGTCAGGAACACGCAGGAACAAAAGGGTAATGAAATTTGTATTTACAAATTAGCCTTAGCCTTTGTGGTTAAAGTCTTGCTCTATAATTTCCTGATCAGTAGTCATCACTCAAGACAAAACAGAGCAGTTTCATAATGACTGTAATTTTACTGAAATGCAACAGAAAAGAGCAGAGGCAGCAGGTTTTGATGCTGCCTAAATGAAGGGTACACTTGGATTTCTCTTTGCTGCTGAAGACTAATTTGCTTTAAATGAAAAAAGACAGGGATTCATACAAAAGCTGTCTGTTTTTCTTCATACAGCCGCCTGTGCCCCCGAAAGGGCAGCCACTGATGTGGCTAGTGGCTCTTTCTCCACACACACACACACACACACACACACCCACACACACACAGATTAATGAGGGGTCATTAATTCGTGCTGAATACAAGGAGAGGAGCAAAGTGTGAAAGTCAAAATGTATAGTCCCAGGAAAAAGGTGGAAATGACACACGGGTAAAGTGCCCTTTGATATAAAAAATACCTTAAATACCCGTTGGTATTATTCAAAATTACTTATTTCACAATGTGCTTCTCCCACTTTATTCTGCCTTTCTGAAAAGCCTTTCTTCATGACTTTAACAGATTTCACCATTTCTGAAATAACTGAAGCGAATGCTCTGAAATGACGACATCTGAACGGAGAGGAAGGAAAGCGGCTGACAGCCATGGCATTGTGAGAACCTGGAGTTATCAACAGATTGGGGACAAAAGGACAAGAACAAATAAAAAGGGTATTTCAGAAAGAGGCAGCTTCCCAGCCATTCTCCGTTCTAAATGTGCACCAATGAGACTCCCGGCAGCCAAGAAAAGTTGGGTTACTCTTTTAAAGGAACTGGAGGAATAAGGTTTTCTTCATTTTATTACTAAACACATACACTTCCTCTCTTTCTGTGCTCCAGCTTTTTTTTTAATGAAGTCCGCTTAGGAAGAAATGCACACAGGCAGTTTTCTGCACAGAGTCAGCGCTCAGCCACTCACCAACAGCCAATGCCAGCATGCTTCACGACATGTTCACTAAACACAGGTAGGTTAAAAATTAGAGCCCTGGACTGTTCCACAATTATATTAAAACCCAAACCAATTAAGAAACTTGAACATACCCTTATCTTTTTTTAACGATTAGCAATTTCACTTCAGTGAAAAAAATGTCTCACTCCAAGAAACATTGGTGATCAATAGGACGCGTTTCATTTTTTAATATGAAACTCAAATTTATTCAGGGTTTTGTTTTTTCATCATTCTGTAGTGCTTTGTTTCAAATTTTATAGTTTGAAACTGTGAAGTGGGAGTTTATATTTTTTTTTACTTCAGTTAGCTTGATGCTGATTCTTGGTTTCAATTAAAAATAAGCTTAAAGATGTCAAAGGTGTCAGTCAATTTATCAAAATAAAACAAAACTATTACATTTAACATTACCACAATATCCCTATGAAAAAAATCTATATTCTTGACTGTTTGCATTGCATTAAATATTATAATATATTTGAAACTACTTGATTTTTAATTCTGCAGAAAATGTTTTAGGGTTAGTAAGAAACTACAACTAATCTGTTTTACTGCCAAAACAGTAAATGTAGACAGATGTGTTTTTAATTAAACCATGTTGTTGAAATGGACTTAAATGTATTTTTTTCCTCTCGCTGGATTGTTTATCAGGCTTCACTGTTAGCAAGAACCCAGAGAAGAATGAAAGTAATACTGTTTATTCAAGTATTTGTTTACTTATCACAGGTCATATTGTGATTATAAAATTCACTTAACACATATATCTTTTCCAACTAGTGTGCAGCCAAAACCAATAATTAAATGGTAGTCAGCTGAAGTTGATTTAACCTTGTAAATTCTCAGTGTTATTTGATTTGGTAGCTAACCAAAATTTAGCTTAAATGGAGTGACGGGTGGCACTCCTCTAAAAACAAATATCGACTTCCTGTAGTTTCCGAAAGCCAAGTGACTGTTATAGCTGCCCTTTTTAAAAAAAAAAATAATAATAAAAAAATTGTAACTTCCAAATATCTGTTCATTTGGATAATATATATACAAATATTAATAATTTCATTATTGCTTGACAAATTTTAAATTGATGTGCAGCTGCTGTTGAAGCAATGGCCCACCAGGAGAAACTAACAGAAACGCCTCACAGGGCGGAGAGTGAAAGCATGACCAGGTGAGAAGATGAGCAAGAAATTGAAGGGACGTTAGGAAACGTTGAGCAGGTAACAGTCAGAAGAGGGTCAGGGATTACAGGGAACCAGAGGACCATGCATTCACTCCGTCACCACAGGAACAGAAAGTTTAAGATGCACAGCAACCAAACAAGCCCAAAAGCAGAAAAGCGCATACCTTTAGCTTGGAATGAAACTCACGAGATTTTCTTCTGGCAAGAACCTGAATGTGACTAGACACCTGCGGGGTAGGGGAGGGGAGGAAAACAAAGGAAGAGCCTGTAACCATGGCAATGAAAAGCCCCCTGCAACTGGGCAAAGCCAGACGTACCTTAATGGCAGCTTGGATTTCTCGAACTTTCTTTCTTGCTAAGACCTGTATGTGACTAGACACCTCCATTGGAAAACAAGAGAAAAAGTACAATAAAAAAACAAGAAAAACCCCAAAAAAGGTTCAGAGTGGATCACAGATTCTTTCTTTGTTTAAAAACACTTGAAGGAGCGTAAGTAAAGCCTTCTGAAACCACACACCAAGCTAACAACCAATAAAGGCGATGTACAGTGTGTTGTCGTGACTTAAGTGAGCTGATTAGGGAAGATGCAGGCTCCTTTTGCACACATTAAGAGCTCGCAGATGTGATCCACTGTGTGCTGAATGAAAATTGGCTGGTCTAGTATCTTGCTGGTGCCGAGCAAGGCCTTTCTGTAGCCAAGTTTACCTTAGTCGCTCACACAATTCAAAATGATCCTGTACTTAGAAATGAGGCAGTGTAGAAGCACTTTAATTAAAAGCAATGTGCATTAATAGGAGGTTTGAGTGGTGGGCTGCGTAGACTCCAATCACACAAATCACACTTAAGTTGAATAGTGTAACAGAAGTAAAGGGATTCAATGGAAAAGCATCAGCAGGTGCTGCCTTTTCAACCTAGTAGTTCAAAAATATGCATGCAATTTACACAAATATCAAGACAGTCCTACTTTAGTTTGACATCTGAACAAAGGCTGTAGCAATTATCTGATTATTAAGCATTGGAAATCAGGCATGTTTTGGTTTTAGCTTCTTTACAGAACAAAATTAAATGAGGTTCAATAATGAGATAGTTGTTGCAGCTTCTGCTTGCTTTCCCATAAATATTCCCCTTAAAAGTCATGGATAACATTAAAGACAAAAACTACATAAAATCTACATGTACCTCTCATTTATTTATTGCTCTGCGTTCTGAATTAGTGAATAAACCATTATGGATGTAAAGGACCTGTTTACAATATCAATTTGCACAAACAACAGGAAAAGAAACATTTTGTTGTTGTAGCTGTGTGTAAACAACAACCCCCAAGCCTAAATCTGTGTCCCAGAGAGGCAAACCATGCAGCCTTTCCGGTCCAGACTGATCAATACACACTCAGGGATTGAGTGTCACTGCAGACACTACCTTGTTTATCATAGTCATTCACTAAGGTGGTCCTCGAGGGATTTCTATTTTTAAAAGGAGATTTGATAATTTTCTGAAATATCATTAAGGAAATCCTATGATGTCTCACTTTGATGCAGAAACCGTACCCATCTTATGGATTTCTTAAGCAATATCCTTATAGTTCAAGAAAACAAGACAATTAATTGATGTGAAATATTATGTATAATCACCTGCTAATTATATTAATTACTCACAATAGTTACCTGAATTATATTGATCAAAAGTTAGTAAGAAGATCAAAAGTGTCTCTAAGATAGGAAAGACTGCATGGATCTCCTTATTTAGAAAGTTCATTAGGGAGAGTAGAACACTGAAAAAACTATTTACACTGCACTTTACACAAAACACAACTCAAAGGTTAAGGACTTTTGCTTTTTCATGAATAACGTTTCAAACACTATTAGTGAATACAATTTTTAATTATCAACATAATTATTTTTTTTTCCTAATTCTAAACATCTTTTCGTTTAATGATTTAATTTTTATGTTCTGTGATCATGAAGCACGACGTGATGTTTGCCTTGAAAGATTAGTTATTTTGGAAAACGACAGTTCAGTTGAACACCTGAGTCATAATGTCCCACATAAAAAGTCTTAAACACACCGGACTACGCCTGCACAAATAACTTTTTACGATCAGTACGTCTCTGTCTGTCAAACAATAAGACACGTTGTCAGCTGAGTATCTAGTGCTGTTTCATGTGATAAAATGCATCCCACTTGAAAATAAAAGAGAGAGAGAAGTGGTACTAATTTGCTTGTATGTGTAAATAAAACTAAACGCTTATAGATAAAAAATAAGCAGAAATAATTCAGTTAAACTGTTTTCCTCTGCAATAGAAAAATATTTTTGCAATATCTATGACAGTTGTTATCAATGTTGTGTTTCACTAAGAAGATCTGAATCCGGACCTGAGGTCATTTTGGAGGTTCTTTCTAGGTACTAGGAGTACCAAACCCAAACACACAGTGTGTGCACTGTGTGTTTGGGTTTGGGAAAATCACACTGATCAGAGATTGGTAAATCAGGCGACTGATCCTATCACTTTCCTTCTATAAATGCATCAAGAGTCTTTACTGTGATACCTTACATTTAGGCTTAAGGTAGTCTTTACATTTCATCAACAGGTTTTCGAATTGAATATTAATATTAATGTTTTGCCCTCTCGAGGTCCCTACTTAAGATAGATACATACCTTCCAGCAAAAAGGTAGGTTTAAAAAAATTGAGAAATCAGAATAGAAGAATTTTACATTACGTAAATGTTGCCTCTTTGGTTTAGGTAAACAAAACTACTAACAGAATAAAAATAGCAGTGCAGATGGAAATCCCTTAATTTTGACTGTCTGTAATTTATTGCAATTAACTTTTATTTAGAATTGGTGTATTTTCTAATAAACTTTAAAAAGCTACTTTAAAGCTCTAAGCTATTCCCAGTAAGTAATCACAAAAATGCACACATCCTAACACCTAAAGTCTTAGGATCTGTGTGTTATGTCCCAATAAATTAATTGGGGTAGAACTATCTCATTTATTAATTTTTTTACTCTAGCAGCCTTATAATCTTCTAATATGTAATTGTTATCGGCAAGTTCTGATAATAGGTTCTAAAAATTGTACTAGGAAATTGTAATAGGTTCTCAAAATCCTGATCAATGCACTCCAATGAAGCCCATAAATGGGCTAACTTTGTTGTTTAGCTTTCTTCTTAGAGGAAGATTCTAAACAATACCTTTTCGAGAGGAGCATCTCGTCACTTGTCTTACCTGCTTGCGAGTTCTTGTCTTTCCAGTCCGAAGCTTGATGTATCTGGCTATCAGCTCGTTTCGACCTGAAACAACAGGAGTGCGATAAACAGATTCGAATAACTAAGAGAAAAAAAGATATATAGAAAGGCAAAGTTTGAAGTGGGATTTATGATACCTCTATCAACAACTCCAAGGCACATGTTTCTAAACTATTTCACATCTGTCAGCTCAAAAAATTATTCAATCGTGAAAGAAAAATAACGAACAGAAGATACTTGATGGTTGTATCTGTATAAAATATACCCCAAAAAAGCTTGATTGGAATACGTTTGAATATAGGACAAAAAAAAAAATCCAAATTAGATGTTACAGAAACATAAATTTAAGAGAATTAAAATGTGCTACTCCTAATGCAGCTAACCTTCAGAATAAGACATGACCGTGTTTTCTGCAGTGTTTAATACTGTTTATGTTATGTTAAAATTTTGGTTTCTCAGCAATGACAGAAATAAAAATAGATATTTTATATGACTCTACATTTTGCATTTTTCTTGTTGGATAAAAAGTATGGAAAAAGTAAAGCCCCCCCAAAAAATTATAATAGCTATACTATATCCAAATCTTTCTCTTGTACATTCCAGCTGACTTAACGTAGCTGTTGACAATAAAAATATTTATTTTACCAAGGTGTACTAAAATAATTCACAAAGTTATATAATAATCTCATATGCTGTAGATGATGCATGTCTATATACTTCCACAGCATAAGGTATGCACATTTTAACAAATCAGATCCAGTTTTGCTGTGACAACACTGTGCTCCATTAGCATGGGGGAAAAAAACTCAGTGGCAGCAGAGCCTTTAAAATTAATCTAATTCCACCTCAGGCTCTTCAAAGCCCAACGTTTTGAAAGGAAACAGACCTAGCTTTTCATGCTATTACAGAAAATAATGGCAACTGAATATATTGGGTTTAAAACAGTGCAGCCCTGACTCAATTATAATTAAAGCATAGCTTTGTAGAAATTTCCAATTAACAACCACCCAAAACATTCTTCTGCCCTCAGCTCCGCTCTAATTGCTGTAGCAATGCACTGACCCTGCTTAGCCCTTTCATATGGTAATAACATACTGCCAACCAAAACTATTACACAAATTATCGATAGGGAGGCACTAATTATGTGTCCAGCTGTAGCCAGCCAGTGCCATGGCGCTGCAGTACTCCTCCATTAAATTTGCCAAATCCAGTCAGGATGAAGCTTTTTTTCCCCTCCAGCTATACTTCATTATCAATTAAAAGGTCTTGCTGTTGCTCCGACAAGTGAATCACAAAGTACAACGTGCATTAATAAAGCATATCTTGGGGAATCAGAGGGAAAAGATTTTTTTTTTTTTTTTCAATCAAAGGTAACACATTACAAAAGAAAAGAGAACATGAGAGGAAATCTCACGATTACATGTAGGTGGGAGAGAAGACATCTGATATTCTCTGGAGGACATCTTTGTTCTCATCATGGAAACGCACAATGAGGTTGAGACCTTCTCTGGAGAGGAAGTCACTTAAGAGCTCTAAATTGAAAGAGTTATTTGTTCCATGCATTCTGTGACATACAGCCTTAGGACTCCAGAGGCATCTTAGGATGTCATCTAAGCTAATCACTTGATTGCCTGAAGAATAAAGTGTCAGAAAACCTAAACACAAACATTTTTAGGGCCCCAGTATTATTTAAGGTGTAAAAGTGCAGTTCTCGCTTTGGGTGTGAAAGGTCCTGATTTTAAATCCTCGACGAATCTTCAATTTGTCCCCACCTTGTAAAAAAAAAAATAAACACACACAAAAACAAAGACATTTTAAAAGTAATGCAAAACTCTTTTATTTACAAACCTAAAGATAAATAAATAGAATTTTTTTTTTGTCTCATGGTTTTCACTTCTCATATGAGAGTTTATGATATGGCTAAGTCAATAAAATAGGCTTGTGAATTAATGAACTATTAGTGAAGTTTTGCTTTGTGTGTGGCTAAAAACCTAAAACGAAAAAAAAGCATGCCAACATAATCCAGGTTATGGACGCTCTCATCTTTTCAAGATCTTAGGACAGGCAGCCTGAATTATGACAATCAGTATCTGCAAAGCAATAGACAGGTCCGTCTCAATGTCTATTAAAGTTTCAAGCCCCAAAAATTAATAAAACTATCTTCATTAGAGCTGTCGTGTGCGCATTTGTTAAGGTTTTGCATTCAAAGAAACAACTTGGGTGACACCTAAGACGTGTATCGAAGAGTAATGTCAAAAGTTATGAGTCAGAAGTTGAAACTTTAACTTTATTTCTCATTATCTTGGTGAGTTTTGATTAACTTTCTGATGATTAGTAAATTTGTATGTCAAGAATATAAAAAAACAAAAACAAAGTCAAACTCTCAAAAATGTATTTTGTAAAGTCAGTGTAGATCTTCAAAGCATTAAATTAAAAAGGTAAAGGCAGTTTCCATATACTCTCCCATTTAAACAGTAGCAGGTTGGGATTCAACTTGTAGCTGTCGTTGGTTGGTCAGGCTGCATTTCCCCAAGGCCAGTCTGAACCTCATCACATGTCCTTACACATTATAAAAACAACATCTGGGGACTTGCACTTTCTGCAAAGTTTACTTGATGAAGTAGACATCAGCATCATTTTCAGTAATTCACACACAGAAGACATGCAACATGACAATAGAGGCATTCATGCAAAGTCCTGATTCCAACATCAAAGCACACAAATGGGCAGCTGAAAGCTTGCCTACTGCTGAATAATTCATTCTTTTCACCAAGCTAGAGAAAAAAGCCCAGTGGGTCCGAGCAAGCCTGAATGTTTTCCCCTCTTCAGTGCAAAACAATAGTAGTTGGGGGAAAATGGAAGTATACACATTAAACATACAAAAAATATCCCCCCCATTTAATAGTTACAAAATATACACCTACTAAGAGATGACAAATGAAAACCTGTTAAGTATTTGGGTATAAAATATTATTTTAAATAAATCAGTAGAACAAACTTAAAAATAAAAATAAGCTTTAAACTCAAGTCTTCTGCTGTTTACATAAAATACATTGACTCAAAAGCCACTTAACGTAATTGTATAACAGACAAATAATAGTCTGCAAGAATCTATTCTATTCTTTCAATTATCAAAGGCTGTAAAGTTATTGAATGATAAATGCAATACTGTTGAATCTGGAAAAAAATACATTGCAACGGATGTATAGATGTTTTCCAGCAAACCCTGATCAAAAGTGTAGCTGTACCATACAAATATTTATCAATAAGAAAAAAGTGTTTGGTACTCCTAGTACCTAGAAAAACCTCCAAAATGACCTCAGGTCCAGATTCAGATCTTCTTCGTGAAACACAACATTGATAACAACTGTCAGATACTGCAAAAATATTTTTCTATTGCAGAGATTTAGTTTAACTGAATTATTTCTGCTTATTGTTTTAAAGTCAAGAATATAATCTTAATTGAGTGTTTTCTGGTTTTGCAGCAAAGTAGTGTAAAAAAAAAAAAAAAAAAAAAAAAAAAAAAAAAAAAAAGAAAAGGACAGCATCCTGTGACCCCATGTGGACATTTAGAAATTTTATAAATTTTATTTAAAAAAAAAAACACCTTTAAAAATGGTCAAGTGTATTAAAAATGCAAACTTTTTAATACACTTAAAAAGTGTATTAAAACTTAACATGTCCACATGTTAAGTGGACATGTATGTCCACTTAACATATTCAAAATTAAACATTGTTCATATCAGGTGCATTTAATCAGAACATCATTACACAGCATTCTGAGTGACATTTCATCTTGTGTGCATCGACTGCGCGAGTGAGTAAACACCACGATTGAGGCCTCAGAAGGAAGATTGTGGCGTCTTATGAGTGTGCTGAGGGATTCTCAACCCCAAAGTATTTCAAATCAGCCATTTCATGGTCTACTAAAAAGAGTCCACAAGTGGAGGACGTTTCACAGAATCCATCATTAATCCTATCATGTTTCAGAGGATGTTTGAGAAAAATATAGGACCGTGTAAGAAAAAAAAAATAAAATAGAATAACTGAAGCACAACTGAACGCTGCAACAAAACAATTACACTAAACATACCGATTAGTCCAACCAAAGAAGAAACACAGTCCTGGGCAAAGCCAAAACCAAGATCTCAATCTGGTTGAGAGTTGATAAGGTGACTTAAAAATGAGTTGCACTTGAATGAAACATCTCCTCAAAGATCTCATGGCTGAAAGTGAGGAATGAGACAAGTTACCTCAGTCCAATACTCAGTATCTCACTGAAGCTATTTACACAATACGGGGTAATGCTGACAATCACCGGGTAGGTCTTGAAAGTCCAAGTCGAGTTCTCCAGAGCTATAATACAGCCTGCAACTTTTACATCCCCGCACCTGCACACCTGGATCAAATGGCTGAATATCAGCATGCCAGAGTCCTGGTAACAAGCCACTCACTGGATTCGGGTGATTTGTCTAAAAGTTGCAGGACAGTAGTTCAGTAGACAGGACATATGCTATGTTTTTCATCTTTTCTTTTAAAAACATCATTTTGGTTGGTTAATCACTTATTTTCTAAAAGGTGAATTCTAATCACATGCATCTTTAAATCAAAAACTGAATATTGAATTTTTTTACAACTCTGCATAATTGAAAATATATTTTTTTAAATACTTAAATATAGAAACTATGTAAAAGTGTGATTATTCTTGTGTAGACTTTTAAACAGTCATCTCTTTGTTTAAAATGCTTTTTGTTATAAGTCCACAGCAAAGTCTAAAAGTTGTTCAGAACAGAGAACATTTACTGTTTATAGGATTTTCCTGACAGTCAAAGCAGTGAAAAAAAGATTAAATATTTATTGCGGTTCTCCTGGAAAGATCTGTTCTGTGGAGCAGGAATCCTCCAACCTGGTCTGAGTGAACTTCCTCCATGAATCTTAATTACTCTGGAGGATCTATCACATATGAATGGCACTCCTGCAGTAACTCCACAAAGGGATGGAAGCTCAACTTTCTCAAAAGAGTCCCCTAGAAAATTATTTTTTAATTTTTTTTTCCCACCCAGGAATTCAACGTATTCCTCAACATGAAAAATGCTCCACCTCTTGGGAATACCAAACCAATCAAATACCTTACAATGGCTTTGTAAAAACAATATTTACTCATCAGGTATTTTCTCATAGCTATAATGACATGGTTAATAAAATAAGAAGACATCTCGTGCAGTTTTGTGTGTAAATTCTGAAACAAATCATATGAAACAAAATCCCAAACCAAACATTCCTCACACAGAGACTTGCCTATAAGAAGTATTGTCTATATTGAACATACAATGTTTAGGTAAGAAACAATTCAAGAAATAATGCACCACGCTGTAACTAAATAAAATACAGTTTTTCAGTGTATCTTTTAAGTCTTTGTTGGGTTTATATCACAGAAATCATCATTTCTCCAGCTCAAATAAATACAACTATAATAAAATCAAAAACAGAAAGACAAGCACTGCATTGGTAATCAAAGAAATGTAAAAATGGGAAAAATAGTCTCCAGTGTTTCGTTGCCAACTGCTGTAAAAAAAAAAAAGCTATGGAAAAAAAACACTATTATCTTCTGCCTCTAACGACGTGTTGTTGTGTGAAGTGTACACACAATGCATTTTGTAGCCATAGTGTTTTTTGCACAAGTCAGTTCAAATGTTAAGAGCCACTACTGTCTCTACTGAACAATTTATTTTTATGACTCTCCATGAGCTTATGGAGGTTCAGAGCTGCATGTACAGCAGAGCCATTCAAGAAATTGTGATTTTTCTCTTAAACAGTTACAAGTGAAAAAAAAAAACAACCTTGGCTTTCTGAGCTTCCCAACAGAGTCAAAGCTCTTAAAAACCTATAGTGCATTTGCCTTTTACTCCCATCAACTCTTCACATAATGCAACACCAGCAAATATTTTTCAGGTTAAAAGACACTTATTGTCTCATTTACATAAATTGGGGCCTTTTTTTGTTGATTTAAAGTGTGAGATGCTAAAAACAACAAATTTGTGCAAAAACTAACAAAATAATTTACATTTTTCTATGTTTCCACACTTTTTTGAAATTACTAAATTAAATAATTTTCTGTTATAGCACTTTTTTTTTATTTTTCCATATAATTTTTTTATTATTATTATTATGTTTAAATACTTTTTAAATAATTCTTTAATTAGTCTGGATTAGTTAGAAATAAAAAAAAATCTAATTTTATCAAACATTGTAAGATCTTGTTGCTTTTAGAAATTAGTGAGAATCAGTTGAAAGATATAAAGTAAGACTTTGTAGTTAAAAATACTCTCTGTATTAATCCAAAGAGGATTAATATTCATTATTAATATTTATTATTTGAATAAACTTCGAATAATGTCCCCATATTAATACTTTGTACTTTTTTACTTAAATTTAACTCCCTATTTGAATTTTTATTGAAGCTTACTAAACTGAGTTAGCTTTCCTAAATCTTTTTTTATTTTTTACCTTTATGGCCTGCACATTTATTTAGTCTAAAAGCCATTAAAAATCCTGCATGACCCGATTGAATTTAAATAAAATATATTGAGTCAAAAGCTGACTTAGTTTAGTCTTTTGAACAGGTTAATGCTCTGGTCCCTTTTTCCCCCTTTTCCTCCTTTTAAAAGCATCCATTTCCTGTAACAGCCTTTTATTTCCCTCTAATGCAGGCACAACCACAGTCACATCTGGCCCAGCTCTCTGCCATGAGAGCAGAACCGGGCCTGGCCCAGAATCTGCCGGCAGATCGCCTGCGTGCATGTGGCTTCAAATTGACTCTCTGTATTTGGAGTCTGATCGAACAGAGCACAGAGGGACAGTGCAAACACGTATAAAGATTTTATTAATCTGTAATTGACATAGAAAGACATTCCAAAACCATCTTTGTTTACTATGTTAATGAGAGGTTTTGGTAGTTTTAAAGTGAAAAAATCATCAACTGCTGGATGAAGCCATTTTTTCCCCCCTAATCAATTACCTGATAAATGTTTTTCTTTGTCTGTCAGAAACAATCAGCAACATAAAAGTGGTACCGCAGCTTATGAACGATTTGCAACTGACTCCATTTCACTTAAACCTAAACACTGAAAAATTAATGAACAAACATTAAAAGGTTCACAAGAAAACTATGAACAATTAATAGCTCTCCCACAGTTACAAAACATACTTGTGTTAATATGTGCTGTACATAAAGGAAAACAGCTCCATCTGCATTTAGAAAGCAATCTAGTGGATCAATAAAGGCTTCTTTTTTAAATCACTTTTTTGCCAGAGTACAAAAGACATTGTGTTCTGAGTGTTGGCGAGCGGTCCAAGTTTGGAAGTCAGACACCGCAAACAGACTTTCTCCAAACCCCTCAAATAAAGACAAGTAATTTTAAGAACGAGGAGGTGGACATAAATAATTTATTTTCCAGACAAACAAGAACTGTGAATGGGTTGAGTGGATAATGAAATTTTTTTTTTTTTTTGAAAACTGGGAAACCAACATCATCTTGTAAATCCTTTTAATTACCAAGTATTGACTAGTTTTCACAATGAAAGTATACCGAGGCCTTAAAAAGTTGCAGATTTTAATCAGGCTAAATTTTCAGAATGCACTATTCCTTCGGGTTGAAATGGTTTTAATTAAAAAGTATTTCAGTGACCAAAACATCACTTGGCTGAGTGGAGCACACTTCACTCCACTCGTCCATCTGTTGCTGTGCACTACCAGCCAGCCCCCTGAGAGAAGACTACTACTTTTTCACATCCATAAAAAAGACAAATTCAGCCACTTGGAAAACTTTTTTGGCTGTACAAAACACAGAAGGTAATGTTGTGTAAACCCAAGAATTTCTACCCATTACTGTCATTAAGTTAACCCCATTTTAAAACTACAGTTGTTTAGCTGCAGCTGGTTGCAGCCCAGTTAGCAGCCTGGCAAATTAATCTGTTTATATCAGCTGGTATCAGTATTATTTGTAAACACTAATTTTAGTTGTTTTTTTTAAGTCATTTTAAAGAGTGCTAGTGTAATTAATTTGCTTAATTCTGCCTATCAAAAATTATATTGACTGAATTTTATAAATATTGTTATTGCATTTAATATTATTTTAGCAGCAGTAGGAAAAATCTTTTTATTTAAGGTTAGTTTATAAGAATTTGATACTAGCCCATCCTCTGCTTTTAATTCTCATTTTTTTAATGAATTAGGAGATTTCGTTTCTCCTTAGATAATTGTAGTACATAAGAAAATTAAATTGTGTGTGATGTTGATTTAGGTTTTTTATACAAATACATATAAATCATGACTTGACTTGTTCCAAACTGACGACACAGAGAAGCAGATCAGAGTGATTTTTCTTACTGATTGAAGTTCAGCAAAGCAAATATCAATGGCTCACTGACAGATGACTGTTACCTTAGTGTATAAGAACGTCAACATCCGGCTGTAGTCTTTAGTGAGAAACAATACCACTGACATTTACCTTATTTTCAAATTAATCAACCCTGTTTAACGGCTGTTTCCTGGTGGTCATGATGGGAGTATTACAATTGAGTGGACATGTACATTTTGAGCTCAGCGCTTTCAGAGTCAATACAGCTGCCTTTCTCTATTCAGAGGGGTCCTGAATAAAGTTGAAACCCAGCATTCTCTGTCCCTGAAGTATGCTGTGCAGTGTCAGAGATCAATAATTGGACTCTAGGTAACAGCACACGAGGAAAACCACAACGTGACTTGCAAAAGACGGGGTTTATCTGATTTGCGCAAACAAACATGGATGATTTTAACGTAAAATGCGTATCCAATTGAGGGTTTATTTTTATGTCTTTGTCTATATGTGTGTGTAGGTGTGAAAGCAGTTGACTGACTCAGTGCCCCAGCTCTCTTGTCATCCATGATAGATGACTCGGTGGTCTCAGACAAACATTAGCATCATAAAAGACCAAGCCAACAATACGAAGGCATTCGCTCCAGGTTTTGGGAACAGGAAAAAAGGGAAGCAAGCCATTTACTTGAAATATCACTAGGAAGCCAAAGCTGGCCAGGCACAGAAGAACCACTCGCTTCAGGCTTCAAAAGAAAACCTGACAGTTCCCTTTATAAGGGAAAATCCACATGCTATCCATTCACAGCATTATGTTAGACATGTCTTGAAGGTCAAAGGCAAAATTGTTAGCTTATTGATGACTATTCACACCAAACAAATCACATGCATCTCTTTTTGTCCCCACTCTGAAGTCAAATATTTCAGATCTCTGCTCATCATAAGATCCACCAGTGACCTCAAATGAGTGCTTTAACATCCTGCATTGTTGAGCTCTCTTGCTCACAAGTGTTAGCACATGAGAAAGACTTCAAGGATGATTGGTGCATGTGTGACGCCACGATGACAACAAAGACCGGCCTTATTCTCTGCCACACAACATAAATCCCTCCTCTGTACAACACTCTAAAACTAGTGAAAACCATCTCAATGCCTGCGGGGAAAGCACAAAGCTTTAAGCTTCATCCTCTCCTAATGTGGCGTGTGTGTTTTTTATTCAGCCTTTACTTATACACACATGATAACTGGGAAGGAGATAAAACACAACAATGTTTGCAAAGTACTTTGGCTTAAGATTGTAACAATTTTACACTGGGAGGTGATTATTATAGCGGTCCTATTGCATGCTGTAATTTGTAAGTAGCAGTTTTCAAACTCTGAGGGATTCTTGTTTTCTGGTTTCGCACATATGTGGTGGCTCATGCTCTTTTGTTGAAAATTGAGCCATTCAGGGCAGGAAGCAGAAACAAGAAGCCACATACTCAAGACTGTTTCATTTACTGTAAAGAAATGATTTCTGAACTGAAAACAGACTGAGGCAAAACTGTTTTCTCCCATAGTGCTAACTTATTCCATTTCTCATTCACCAAAGCAATCTTGGGAATCCCTGTTGTTTAAGTTGATGGTTTGAATCAGCTTTCTTTATTTGGTTCAAAGAATAAAAAAGGATAAAGTACAGCATATTTCAAATAATATTTTCAGTGTAGCCATCTATATTGGTTTCTAATTTTTTATTCCCAGAAAGTTGTCAAAGTTTAAGGATAATGGCTTTCTGATTGGATGGCTGGATGATGGCCAACCATAGAAGAGGATCAATTTAATTTGGATGGTTTTAGTTGATCCCAGAGGTGTGCAGAACTAATGTAGATCATGAGATGAAAGTATGATCTAAATGTGGCAAGAGTTGTTGCATAGAAAAGGGTAAAAACTGGCTAATATAAAATCTGAAGTTAAGTCAGACTGATTAAATGAACATGATGCAGCAATATTCTTGTATAGTATTGTGATGACGCTCTTGGTTTCTGTTTGTTTTTACAAACAAAAATGTCTCGCCAGTTTTAGGAAACCTTTCCCTGAAAGTAATTAGATTATATTTCAAGTGTCAACATCAAGGATAGTTATGCTTCATCTACATATTTCTGGCAATGAGAACTTAAATGCACGACCTTTAATAATGATACATTACCAAATAATGTATAGGAGGATCCATTTGTCATGGCGATTTTGAAATGACAGTGTTGTCTTTTTGTTCACTTGTACGTAAAATCAGAATTTAACGGCATCGTTTTGTTGAATTGTTCAAATTCTCATCATTCTGAACCACAATCTCTCTCTTCACGAGAAATTTAGTTCCCGCCATTTACTGTATGTAAATTCTCATGAATGAAAAGTCAGTTTTGTCACATTTTACTAACATTGACACTCATTTTTCACTGACCAAAACAGAAAATATTTTTTGTTACATTTTCCAAATTTATACTCTTAATTTTTGCTTTTTGGGTTTTATGTGTCATTCAGTTTGAGCATTCAACATCTGCACACAAATGTTTCATTTGATGTATGTCAAGTTTCAGCAAGGATTACAAAATACAGTCACAGAAATTAAGTTCTCTATATAACGCAGTGAGCAAGTGTAATTAACAGCTCTTTAAAAATCCATTTTTCTCTGAAGAGCAAAAGAAATCAATACTTAACTTCAAATGACCTTATTGAGCTAGATAAAAGGCTTTATTGCAGAGGCTGGGTCAGGAGCGGTTGAGCTAATGTGTTAGCTGAGCTGTGGGTGATTAAAGGTGAGGCGTTCTCTGAAAATCTTACAAGACATCACAAAGCAGCAGGTCACTAACCTGAGCCTTCCTGGAGACACTGAGGGGATTACAGCAGCCAACCTCTGCTGAACTGTTCCTGTACACAGACGTAAAGACAGCCTCTTTATCACTCAGCGGGTCCAAGCCCGTTCTATTTCCGCTCTCCTGGCTCTGTGCCTCTCAAACAAGGCTGGAGATGAAACCTGCTATGGTCCCAACTCTATGCAATATACTCACGGGGGACCAATTTGCACAGCAAGGCCTTGTCTGAATCACTCTATCAATTAGGAGCCGCTACGTTTATCATCACATACATTACTGTAGAGGCTGCCATGGTCACTGTGTTGAGGTCTGCCTCTCAGGAGAGGCAAAGAGGATGAAATATATGGCCACAGTTGGGCTGGCCCCTGGACTAATCTGAAAGGACTGCTGTAATTATGAGTCTCCTGAGGAACTGGCACTGTGGCAGGTCCAACGTGTGAACACGGTGCTAACAGTCAGGAAGGTGCCCTGGCCTTCTTCTCCACAACAAAGTAAGACACTGAGTCGAATCAATATTTTCAATCTCTCAGGATCAATTCAGCATCTGAGCACAAAGAAAGACATGCTGGCTGTGACCAATATGTATAAATGAAAAGTCAAACTTTGTGGTCATGACGGGTTTTCATGTCCTACACGTTGTTTTGTAATTATGAACATAAATGGGGGCTTGCTTTTAAGGTATAATTCATTTAAAGTCTATTTACAGATTGGCCTCTTCATAGCCGGACGCATATTAGAGGACCGGAATGAAATTTATTCTTTTAATTCTTCTGGTTTCTATTCTATTTACAGCAGGATAGAATGTAAAATACATACCAACTAAAATTATAATTCAGATGATTATTTCTGTGTGAAAATAATCACAAACTGTCATTTTCCTTTCTATTGCTTTCTTCTCTCTCAGAATGATGCTGATTTTGTTAGGTATTGCAAAAACTTTAGTCTATATTCAGTAGGTTTAATCTCTGTGTATTTTCAAATCATTTTGTTCAGTTTGTTCTGTGGTGCACTCTTTGCTGCACGAGCTGAAAGATAATAAGTCTCATTTTGACTTTGACTTGATTTAGAAAAGGATATGGTTTCAGCATTAGATCATAAAACAGCACTGTTATGATCATCTTACAGTGGCTGCTACAGACCTTCTTTGTTTCCAGGGGTGCAGTTCAATGTTTAAAGACCTTTCTCCACACCAGCACAGAAAGAGATGACAGCCTGTGTCAGCGCTTGAGTGTTGTCCCCGTGTTCTTGTGAGAGCAAAGCAGCAACATTAAAATTCCATTCATATTTTGATTGCACAAAATTGAACAATCAATTTTACACCATCTCATCAAAATATAAGTATTTTATTTTGGGGATATTGTGCAATCAGTAAAAATCCTGCAAAATATTTGTAAATAGAGCACCAAAAGTGACACTGCATCTTTAAGAAACTGGAGTCTGACTGTGTTTTTGTCAAACAAAAGCAGCCAATTGGGAACATGCAATCTGAAACCAGAAGCCTGGCTCAGAGGGCCTCACACAGACCTCAGAGAGCAAGGACACACCCCGAGTACTCCTGATTCATACAGGCATACAGCCACAGCCTGCTATCTAACCATTCACTGCAAACCCATCTACAAAGGGAGGAAGCCAGTCTTCAATGAACCCAAAAGGATCTGTTTGTTGAGACTTTCAAATGCATACTTTGAAAATACAGTAAGACCAGAAACCTACAGGGAGACAAAATGATAAGTTAAAATAGAAATTGCATCCATAAAGACTTGTGTCGATGGGAGGTGGTGTGCCATTTCTTTGTATAAACAACTAGAAGGAATAAATCAAGACCATGTGCTATTGTTCTGTTTTAACTACCGTAAAACCAGTGACATATCAAGAACATAAATAGTGATGTAAACTGGTGAGGAACAACATATTCTACATTTGACCACATGCACCATGTTCTGACACCTGTGCCAAGATTTTACAATGTTACTTTCAAATGACAGGGGGTTAAATGTGGAATTACTTTTTAAAACATCAACTTCACATTATTTTAAGTATATTGCTCGTGTTACATTTACTAGCAAGATTGGCTTGAAAAAGGTCAAGATGATAAATGATTCCAGATTTCTGGAATCATTTATGTTCAATTTGTTAAATTGTAGTTCGTCCATTTTCCCTCCTGTTACTTCATAAAGCTTTACTTGTAGAGAATCAGTTTTGATGTTTAGTGAGACTACTAGGACATTTATGCTTATGTTGTTTAGGGTAGCTTTACTACAACATTAAAACAATGGTGATTATTGTAATACAGTTCATTCAAATTTACATTTCTGTTATCAAATGACTGTTCATTACCAAGAAGTGAGTTTGAGGTGACATAAAATTACTCGTTATTGACTCCGTACTGACACAAGCAGGCTGAATAAATAACTTCCTATAGTTTTATTAATTCCATTTACACTTTCAAAAGTTACTTTTTTAAGAAACAACCCATAAAATAATTGGTACTTTTTCACCATCAAGGTGTGTGAAAACACGGTAGTTCCTTACTGACAATAGCAGGCGAGCAAACGAGGGATTATTCTAGAGGTGTGTGATGCCTTTCCTGCAATGAAGTTCCTCACACTCTATTCTGAGTGAATGCAGGTGACTCGGGGAGCCTGAGCTGATCCCAGAATTCCTCATTATCTGCCCAGCAGGGGGGATCAGGTCCGCTCGCTCCGTCTCGGAGCATGCTTGGCCCGATGAGACGAGCCCCAGAGGAGCACAGCACTGGGCCATCAGGGGCAAGCCAGGTCTGCTCATTATATCTAACTCATCCTTGGCATCTCTGCAAACCAAGTGCCACTTAGTTCCCACAGGAGGGGACTGAGCAGGACCTCTGATGAGATGGCAGAGCAAACAGCAGTATGATGATAGGAAAAGCTTTACATCGAAAGACATGTGGATGGAGGCATAAGATCAGCTCGTCAAACTGCATAACGTTTTGATTTGGGTCATTAACATATTGAGTCAATTTTAAAGGAAGACTTGAAATGAATGGTTTGATTACTGTCCTGCAACTTTTTATTAGAAAACATTAGATGTAATTCAATGACTATTATAAACTGTTGATCTTTCCTAACATCGCTACCAGAAAGGCACTAACAAATGGGACTAATGTTAATAAATATGCTGAAGTATTAGCATATTTGTCTACAGATGGCAGAAAATCTAGTTTACCTCTGCGCGACAGTAACTGGTAGATATTTGACAATGATATTTAGCTTGCTGGGTAGAGCAAATACATAAGCCAATGAATAAACATACAATTTGAGTGAAGCGTGTTGTGTCACTTATCAACTCTATTTCTGGGATAAATGAATGCAGCCGCACACAGCAGGTAAATTATGCAAGTGCCGCATCTTGGGCCTTTGGCTAGGCGGTGGTGTCGTCCATTTTGAATTACTTTTTTTTTTGAAAAAGCATATTCTCCTAAGTAAACTGCGGCACTAGTGAAGCAGTAAATGCAGATGTAGTGTCTTCCAGCGCTGCCACAATTAGCCCCAGACAAAAGGCGCAGTGCCAGCCAACACTGGTCTCGGCACATTCGAAGCCCTTCAGGTAAACACCACAATAGGCTAAGAAGCAGAAATTAGAAATTGTTTTGTACTGCAACACGGTTGCTATAGTGACTGTTGCTAATTAACTGCACTCTACCCCAGGATAACAAAGGGCTTAAGGGCACTCAGGGCAGCTCTTGTGATGAGCTCTGTGTATGGAACACTATGCCATCCCCAGAGTCTCTAAACTACAAAATACCTGTCTTCTTTTTACCACCATTTACTTCAAATGCCAGGAGAGGCTTTCTTGACACTGGGTGTGTTTTAAGGGCTGCAACCGCAGCTTGCATCACGACTGGAAAAAATTCTTTGTCGTTTTATGTTAAAGACAAACATATTAGAACGAAAGTTAAATTAACTGGGGTCTTCAATTGCATCCAAATCACAGTCAAATTAGTCAAAAATATCTCCATGTATCGCAGACTTTTGGCAAATAATTACAACTGTTGAATTTGTCTTTCCAAAAGGAATGAAAATGTTATTAGCTTTATTTCAGTCAGGTAGCCGGTATGCAGCAACAAGTGATTCAAGTTTACCTGAAAACAACTCTGCAGAGGTTTTATTTATTCTTATAATTATAATTATAAATGCAGTCCAATGTTCAACTTCATCTCTGACTTCAAATCAGGGCCTTTCTAAAAATGGCCCTGATTTCATGGGCACAACATGAAATCAGGGCCATTTTTAGAAAGTGTTACCAAAGGTCTGCTGTCAGCTAAATCAAACAAGGAAAAAAAAAAAACAACAACAACAACAAAAAACAGTCAAGCCAAAACAGTCACTCTAAGTGATTTAAGAGAACAAGAATGTGGAACAAAATGTCCAAACTCATAATAACTCTAATTTCACTGCCATTTTTAAAAAGGTAATTTAATGGAGCACTCTGATTCAGAACTGTCAGCAGCCGCGCTGTCATGTTTTACTGGCTTCTTTCCACAATCTAAAGGCCTCAATGACAAATTGTCCACAATTTTGAGCACAAACTGGATTCTTTTAACAACGCTCCTCACACAAAACAGATTGTTTTTGTTACAACAGTGTACGGATATCTACTTGATGGAGGTTGGGAAGAGGTTATATTTTCTGTTATAAGACTGCTGCAAAAACGCAGCGATAGTTGCAAAGCTGAATGACAAGCATCCAGTAGTTTGCAACACATTACCACCAAATTTTGATTTACAGAGACAGAGTACAATGGCATCATCAATAACAATATAAGTGCTCAAAAACAGCCCCATTTCTTTTATCTAGGTATTATTTTTGCCATTTTCATTTTGCGCTTCTGTCTCCTCACCCATCAATGTCTAAAAAAACAAAACAAGACAAACAAAAAAAACAAAAACAAAAAAACACTGTACAGGTGCCTCTTATAGTCCTCATGCTGTAAGAAAGGGACACAGCCTGAGGCCACTGCTACTGGTGGGACATCTGTAACTAGATCCAGAGCACATCTGGTAGGACAAACCTCCGAACAACGATGCAGATGTCTCCTCAGCATGAACCACAAATAAAAAAAAAAAATGTCTTTCAGCTTATTTCAAAACACAAAGGTTCTCTGAAACAAAAAGAGACACATCTGGCAGGGTATAATTATGTATGCAATTTAAATTGGGTTATGTAAGTTGACGAGTCGCAATCATGTCAGAAAGGGCATGTGAATATTGTTATATGATTTTTTTTTTTACACTAGCATTAAGCGGAAACATGCTTTCGTTTTAAGATTGTTTATTTGCAACTAGAATAAAATTAACCTGCTTTTATCCACAGCAGAAAGCCGAGTTTATGGACAGCTACTCTCTGTTTGGGTTGGAGAAGCTGGAGGAAAGGACTGTCGGGAGGGAGGTGTTGTCTGAGCTTACATCTTTGTAGTGGCCACTGAGAGGTCTCAATGCAACTCGTGAAATTTACATTTTGTTTGGCCGGAGGGGTCGCATGACAGCTGCAAGCTAATGCTCAGCGGGATTTTCTGCTTTCACTTCACACTGACAGGCTGAGAGACAGTCCAACACCACAAAAAGAAATGTTCCCTCTTTCCATGACATCACCCAGCCAGGAACGGGGAAGGGGGAGTGGCGGGCGAAGCAAAGAGAGGGGGGTACAGCTGGTGGCAGCCGTGGTACCATCTGCTTCTGGCTAATAGTTCATGTTGCTTTACTCATAAACTTGCACTCATGTGAACCATGTATTTTGGCTGTAGAGTCACCACTGCACCATATTTTACTGAAAAACACAGCTAAGAAAAATATTTGGAAAATACCAATGCTCACCTTTTGGATATAAATACAGACACTAGGTCTTAAGAGGAACACAAATGTGGTTGAATGTATATTGCAAGTGAATAATCTTTCCTATGACCTAGAGACAAGCTGAAAAACAAACCAAAAAAAAAAAATCAAGAAATATTTTAATTAATTCCTAGGACAAAAACGAGATAAAACCTTTCATAGTGGTAACCAGCAGATTTTGTGCCCCTCTGACGGAGCCGATTCACTCTTGATGGTGAGCTTATCATGTTTTTGCCTCTAGCTTCAGATGAAGAGAAGATTGTCATGTTGATATTCTCAACTTGATTTCCAAAAAGGAAAGAAGAAACAGCCCGAAACACAAAGCCCATTTTTCTGAAATTAGAGAAAAACAGATGCGCTGAAGCTTAGTCTTAAAGTCACACACATCCGTACTTACCATACATCTTTCCTTCATCTGACAGGATGATCTTCCTGCGACCACATGGGGGATAGATGGCCAGGGCTTCCTGGAAGCTCTGCTCTATGTCAGGACTCCAGACCCCTTCGGCATCGTTGTCCACAGGCTTGTCCGCCGAGTCGCTCATCCGTTCCATGTCCTCGGCAGGGCTCTCGCTGCCGCTCCAGCTGCTTGGATCAATCTTGGCGGTTGGGTTCTCCAAGCTGAAGCCTGGAGCAGACTAGGGAGAGACCTGGAATTCCCAAACCAACACAGAAACCCAGTCATCATTAAACAAAGTACAGCAGTGGAGCTCTGTTTGCAACAATGCACAGTACTAGTTAGTGTTAGTTTCTGCAAAAAATAACAGAAAATCAAGTACGGACAGACAATCAGTGATTAGACTAGAAAAAGAATATTTTGATTTTTGGGGGACTTTAACATGTACTTGCAATAGCTATAGAGTAATCATAGATAAAGATAAATATACCTGAAAGCAGCTTTCATTGTATACCAAGGAACTATTTAGAACACCAAAAGAAGAGGTTTTAATATGTTATTAATTAAGTAAACCAGCAGATCCTCAAGGTAATCCCATTTTGTGATAAATTTGATTTTCCTCATTTAATATAAATATCAAAAATCAACATTTGGTACATTCCTGGACTTTCTTTGACCTTTAGTAAATGAATCTGAAGTTCAACTACAAATGTGAGATAAGAATTGTATTAGCAGCAGAGAGATGTATATCTCATTATTTATACAATACATAATGAAAAAGTATGATTTATTTTAAGTGTTTTTTTAATCATTCCATATTTAGTAGAAACTACAATATTTTAACTTCAAGTAGTAAAACGTTTTAAAGAACACCTTTATTCTCTATTTCTCAATCCCCCCCTTTTTCCTTTTTTTCTTTAATCTTAGAGCTATAATCCTAAACAACAGTGGCAGAGAATACTATTGATTAAAGTGTGTAAATACATTGCTAATATATAAATTAAACAGCTTTCAAGCAACCATTACACCCATCTTATCAAATAATCAGTAATATTTGTCTGAAAACAATTCCAAACTCCTATTCCTAGATTTTTCTTTAACTGTTTCACACATCTGGACATTCAAGTGCTTCAAACTCCCCATTTATCTCTTTGGCTTCTCTTACCTGTGTCCTCAACAAATCATGAAACTAAATGATGCTGTAGTTGCCTTTTGGCACAGAGGAAGAAACTGGAGCTAATATAAAAACTGATCTCACAATACAATACGATGCGTTATTCTGCCCACAATATTGTTTATATATATATTTATCTTGATATTCAGCAAATGATACGATTCAATACATTTACAATTTTCTGAAAGATTTTAGAGAGACAGAGTTATTTTGGTGACATTTTGTGACTGTTCCTTAGACTTGGATTAAATTAAGTCCAACATGTTCTGAATGAAACATGTTCTCTTTCATTCAGAACATGTTTTTCCTTGAACAGAACAAAACACAATGTTATAAATGACATTAGCATTGGCTGGTGGCAACAGGCGTGGTTGTTTTCCTCCTACCAGTGATTGTGCAGTGAAATTACAACAACGGGAATGTCACTATATACACAGTAAAAAAAAAAAGTGAATATTTTGATATCAAAAAACACTTCTTATTCAAATAATGACGTGTTTATGAAATGCTTTGTGTATTTCATAAACCTGATGTAATAAATGTTTTTGTTATACATTTGCTTTGTTTAAATGTTGTGTGGCTTGGAAAGGAACATTTTTTGTCTCATTCACTTATATTAGATAATGTAATTTATCCATTTCATTACTTAATTAATTGTAACTTATTGTTTCATTGCATGTCATTTTTAATGTACATGTGCAACAGGGTAAAAAATGTCGTGTGATAGCTGTCATTTAATTCATGTGTATTTGACATAAAACTCAAAGTAGGATTTAATGTATTGATACTCGCGGATGAAAAATCAGTACTTCGAGGGAAAAAAAATATTGATATATATCGTAGAATCAATAAAATTACACAGCCCTACCCTCAGCTTTAAGTTTTATGTCCACCTCAGCCATAGGTCCCTCTGCTTCTACATTTTTGTCTTCAATCCAATCAGGAGATGCTGCTGCTCCCTTTCCCTCTTCCACTTGTCTGTCAGGTGAAGAGGCAGCTGGAAAGACTGAACTGAGACAAGACTGCAGGCCCAGATGGTGTCAATGCCAGACAGAGTCTTGACAGCCTGTGCAGAGCAGCTCTGTGGGATTCTGCAGCACCTCTCCAGCCTTAGGTTGACCCCAGAGTTGCAAAGAGAAGGTTCCAGTTTTGTGGAAGACATCCTGCCTTGCTCCGGACCACAGAGAGCTCACCCATTTATCCACAATGATTATAGACATGTTGCCTTGACATCCCATATTATGATGATCCTGTCGAGACTCCTATTGGCCCACTTGAGTAAGCAAACAGGCACATATCAGGAGCCTGTGCAGTTTTATTGCCATGGAATTGGAATTAAAGATGCAGTCACAAACCTGCTTCAATAAATCTAATGCCACTTTGACAAAGCGGGGAGCACAGTGAGGATCATGTTGTTCGATTTCTCCAGTGTATTTAACACAATTCAACCTGATTTGTATTTTGAAAACCTCCAGAAGTCGCAGGTGGAGGCCTCAACAATCACCTGGCAAACATACCACACGAAATAGTGTGGTATGTTTGTGGTAATAAGTGGTCTGGCCAAGTGGTTAGCAGCACAGGAGCACCACAGGGAACTGTACTCTCACCTCAGATTTTCAGCACAAGACACAGTCCTGACATCTGCAGAGATACTCGGACTCTAGGATCTTAGGAAGTCATTTTGTCAACTGCATTATAAATTGAATTTGATTGCATTGTCATATAATTAGGTTGAAACTGGAATGTATGTAGAGCAGCCACCCTGTATACAGAGGCCATTAGTCTTGTGTGTATGGTTTGACTGGCCATTTCTACCCAATTCCTGTCTGATCTGCTGCAATTAAAGGCCACCAGTTCCAGAAAAACATTTTAAAAATTTGAAATGTATGCAATAAACGCAAATCTGCCTATATACGGTCATTTAAACATCTTAGACGGATTTGAACACATATTTATCAATGGGGCTTGTGTGTGCCGAGATGAAATTTGCTCTGAATTGGCATGATTTAAATAAACCAGATTCAACCAACCACCACCATAGTTTTAAAAGCATATAGGAACCATGTTCTGTGTATTTCATAAACCTGAGTGGGGCCCAGACTTTCACTCCAGAAACCATTTTTTTAAACCAGATTGGATTATGTATAAATCAATAAATGGTACTACCTTTTCAAAAATACAGGTCTTTGGCATAAATGAAGAAAAATGTAATTTCCTAGAAGGCAAGTTTTCTAACCCTACTCCAGGTAACAAGTTCTTAGGTATTAATGAATTAATTTAGTACTAATTGACCAATCACTCTCAAGGGATTACTGGCTGCATCATCCACACTTGTTACCACTGCAATTTCCAAATCAATGTAGCCGTCTTTACTGTATTTGTTTCCACTTCACACGGACTGTGCAAACTGAAATGTTATTTAGCTTTCTCATCTATTTTTTCAGCTAAACATACAACATAGAAGATTACATATTGGGCTGTGAGCTCAGTTAAACATCTGGAGTGCAGAGACTGAATGATTTTGCTATTAATATCTAGGAAAATCTCACAATGTTATTACAATGTGTTCTTACTTTATCACCACAAATTGTATAACGCATAAGAAAGACTTCGTTAAAAATATTACTGCTCTGGCTGTCAACCAGTTACTGCCTTTTAAAAAAAATACTTAAGATTTAGTCCATTTTATATCAATACACTGATATCAGTTTCAGTTCTTAATCCTCCCTGTTTTCCAGACAACTGCTTCCTCCCAAAGCAAGACCCCACTGAAGCAGTGCAAACTGTCAGGAAGCAGGAATAGTAGCATATGTTTCTTCCAACATGTCAGTGGATGAGGGGGCAGGGGGGATGGGAGCAAGCTGTTGAGGGGGAAAAAAAACCTCCCAGAGAGCAGAGGGAGCTTTTACTGAATTCCGTTTTTGTGTGGTGTCTGCTGACGCTGCAGAACTAACAAACTGATGAGGGAGGGGAAACATTCCCATTTCAACCACTAAAAGCCAGGGACTTTTTCTAGATCTCTGCCTTTCATCCAATAAATAAATAAATAAAAAATAATGAACTGAGCTTCTAATCAAATCCAGCTTCCATTTTAGAGCAAAGCCAAATTAAAAAAGGAAGTTTGTATGCACTATGGCCCAACATAAAATATGACTTAGGTGCTGAGAAAAACTTTTTGGAAAAAGATTTTCCACCTTAACTAAGGATGAACTTTCATATCCTATGTCTTTGGTAAGGTTAATGTATTGTACTGTTATTCTGACATGGAATAGCTTTGCTTTCTATAAATGAAAAAGCAGGTAAGGAGACTGCCAGTCCATTGAAGACGTGCAAGAGCTAAATTATCATGTTCACCTTGGATTTTTACATGTTTAAAACAGTCATTGCATATTTGAATTTGAAATACTTGAATACTTCACTTGAATATCTTGAAAAATAGCAATTAGCCTTGTATAGGTAAGGTGGAAACACTGGAACGCATTCCTAAAAATTTGAATGGCTTTCTGGGAGCATGTGAATTGCATGTGAGAGATTTTGGGGGGATTTAAAATTAATACAAATGTTTTAACGAAACATCCATATTTCTGAAAAGGAGCAAGGTAAAGGAAAACGGCCAAACCACTGAACTGAGCATGTAGCTTTTGCTTCTCTTTGCTGTATGTTTACTTTTATGAGTGCAATAAGATCTGTCCTTTTTAGTAATACAACTTTTAAATTCCAACTTGCTGAAAAATAGTTTTAAACGGATATAATCAATTCCAATGTCTCAAATTTACTGTTGAATTAAAAAAAAAAAAAAAAAAGAAGCCATTTTGAAGTTTTGTTGCCACCGATGTGTGGCTTTTGCGTTTGCATCAATGGAAATGTAACAAGTCAAATGTTTGTTTGAAGAAGATGGCTTCTGTTTTAGCCACATTTTCCTTTTTGTATTGAAACTTATCAACTACAAACAGCGGGATATTAGCTGCAGGTTCACTTTGCAGTTCCTGTTTTTCTCCTAGGTCAGTAGTCTGCTTTGACTTAAGCTAAATACTACAACAGCTCAAAGCAGTAACAACAGATAACCACAATCACAACATGACTCACAGCATGTTCACCGACTGAGTCTTAATGGTTTCAGAAGAGTAAAATTAATTGTTTTCAATTAATGAAACATCTATTTCTGGTATGGGATAGTATAAAACACATTTCTTACAATAAACTAAGAGCTAAAAAAAACTGCATGGATGTGATCATGCAGTTACATAGTTGTCTTGCTTTTTGGGGTTTGCTGACACTGCGGCTGCTTTGCTTTCCTGTCAGGTAATGTTTGTTGATTTGTTGTCTAAATTTAGATACAATATAGGCAAAAATTGCCCACAACATATATTTTTTCTTCTCCATTAACTAAACCTGAAGCATCTGCATCAACAAGATGCTTCTGCAGTGTTAAACATGTGAATAACCTAGCAATTTTCAATAGGAACGGTCTCTTAGTGCTGCAGAATCTGCAGGCTAATTATGTCTATCAAAGGAAGGTATGAATGTCACCCATGGAAACACTTGCAACTTAAAAAATAATTGCATACTTCTGTCTTTGCAGGCTGCACACCATAGAAATGGCCTTATTTGTAAGATGCGGTGGTGAAAGTCGGCACGCAATGTGAGAACTGAATGCGGTAGCTAAGCAGAGTAGTAGGTGTGACATGGAATTATAGAAAATTACACTTACTGTGAGATTACATAAACCACTCACCAAGCTGGAATCCAGCTCCTTAAATTAAGAGAAGCCATTTCACCCATCAGACAGATCAGGGTAATGAAATAGCAGATGAGAGGTCTCAAATGTAATTTTCCATGTGGAGTTCTTTTGTGCCGTTATCTCAGAGGGTGCAATAATGATTCTGTGAATGACTTTTGTGCACCCCATAATGGCCCACACAAGCTAAGGCCACAATGTGCAAAACTGTAATTACCGTGTGATTTCAAAACTCGACATTTTTAACATGTTGTAAAGACATATCCTGGCCTCTGCATAATTATGACAGCAATGTCAGATTTATTCCCCTTTCATGAAAGTAACTAACTATAAACATTAACAGTGACAAAGTGTTAAAATTCCACTTTTTATCACTGAAAAGGAAAAAAAAAATCAAAAACAAATGAATTACCTTGAGAATCACATGTTTATGGAATGGAACCTTTTACAGTAGATCTTTGAGGACCTTCAGATGCGGTTCACTGGACAAATAAAGTAAAGAGCAAAATTCTCTAAATTCCTGCAAAATGAAAGTTGAGGCATCCAACAACTGTTGAATACCGATTCAAATCACGCACAGAAAATATAAAGCATAAAACATTTTTCAAAAGAAATGTGTATATTGCACTATCACAAACAATCCCAATAAAGACTCTGTACTAATACCTTCCTCTGTACTAGAGCTTCCTTAAAATAGTTTTGCAAATAATGCCTAAAAGTCCAGCAGATGCTAGAAAGCTGACTTATGTCGCCTTTGTTATTGACCACAGCCTGGTGCTTATTTCATGCCTCTTTGAACTGGCAGGCGTAAGTGCCAGGAGTCTGTCTGATATCATCTTTCTCAAACATGAGGCCTGTATCCAACTACCAAGCAACCATCAGGCTCCGCAGGATCAATCTTTGTTTTAGATTGATTTACAGGTTCTGTCAAAGCAGCCCTCTACCTGTCTCAGTCAAAGGAACGATAACAACAAGATGTAGACAACAGAGAGACAGTAGCAGTCCAGCAAACAGGTGTAAGTCTTTAACGCTGAACAAGAACAGAAAAATTTACTATAAATCTGCAATGACAAAATCTTCCTCTTTGAAGACAGAGAGCCGCTTTGCCAGTAATATTAGACTATAAAAAAAAAGGGACAATTTACTATTCAAACGTAAATGGAATGATAGCTCAGGGGGCATTTGCCTATCAAAAATGTGCAGTGCATTCCAGGCGGCGTGAGTCCATGTCACAGCGGCATGGAGTGTGAGCGGAACACATAAAGCTCAGGAAATTAAAGCTGTAAATAAAGGTCTGTCAGATAAAGGATCTCCTGACAGTTATGAGAGCAAAGCAGGCCGAGGGCTGGCTGCTGGCTCGTTCAGGCCGCGTGCGGACAGGCACGACAAAAACAAATCATAGTGATGAGCGTGAAGGCCACCATTTGCATTTGTTGCTGCCTTTCTTCTCGTTCTTTCTGCTTCTATAACCATCATTTATCCCCTCGTATCTTTCTTTTGTTATTATTTTCCGTAAGCCAAGTTGTTGTTTTTTTCCCTCCATACTACAAACTCTTCAGCTGTAAGTTGTGTCATTAAGATTTTGATTAGTATTTTGAATTTTACTAAATCCAGTTTAAGTACAAACTAATTGTTTATTCTATGGCTGAGGCAGGGACACCTGTTGGTGCAATAAAATATAATGTTCCTCAAGTATTTTCCAAAGATCATCAGTAGTAACAGAGTAGTGGATATAGATGCATCAATTGACTGGCCAGATATTGAAATCTGAGAATTTTCTCTTAAATATGTTAGCTTTTTTTCCTAAATTCAGTGAATGTATTAAAACTAAAGGCTCAGATTATTTTTATGGCTAAACTAACAACCATTGCTTTGAGGCACATTTACTACGTGTAACCTGGAAACTGGTATTAACCAGGAAAAACCTGATTGGTGCTGCTCTGCTTACTATTCAGACAAGGCATCTCACATTCTCCTCATGACACAATAAATAATAAGACTTTAGAGATTTGTTCTGTTTTCTGCTACTATATTTTTACCTTTAATAAAACTTACTAAACTTAAGTCTTTATTATTTGTTACTGTTCCATTTTCTCAGTCTGAGCTGATTTTGCAACATGATCAGACATGTTGGAATACCTCAGGTTATGTTTATGTTTATCCCTGTTTGCACGATTACACAACATTAGGATCCTAATATTTGACTAATCACAGGAGAACAAATGAGAAAGTTCCTGAAAGTTAATAAAAAAGACTACTTTTTATTGAACAATATGCCAATAATAAACCAGTGATTGTTTTAGAAAAGAGATGGCAGCAACTAGAGATATTTTAGCTTCATTTTTCAGAAGAAAACAGTATGCTTAAAATGTTGAAAATTAGTACTTTTAAGACGATATATTTGCCCAAATGGCATAGAAAAATCATGATGCTGACAGTATAAATCTAAGACCGTTGTTGAAATGTTTAAAAATATTAGCCAATTTGCCAAACCAAACAGAAAAAAAAAAAAGATTTGGATGTTGGATGGCAGCTCCCAGCTGCAGAGTGCTGGAACAGACCACAAGCTAATAAACCAGACAAAGTCATCATATTCTTTTTTAGAAGCCTACATTTAGCACTGTCTGTGCCTTTCACTGGACCTAGGACAACTTCGGGGCACAAAAGAACCTCTCTGATCTGTGTTAGCCATGATAACAGAACAGCTGTCACTGATAAAATCTGGTGCAAAGATTTGACCCAAGCACTGACTGGGAGGATAGCTGTTGTGCGACAAAGATTATTCATAGACACAAAAAGAAAATACACAGTTTCCATAAATGAAGCAACTGGATGCCTTTTTTTTTTCCTTTCGCTCTGAAGAAGCTGAGCATCGCTGCTGCCTCTCTGGTCAGCACTTAGAGAGGAAGTAGTTGAAGCCCAGATTTCCTGCTTTCATTGCGGCTAAAAGCTAGAATAGTTTGTAGTGGTTTCAGAAACTGACTCATAAAATGATTCATGGAGTTCATATTGTTTTTGTGTGTGTGTGTGTGAAGAGGAGGGAGCTCGTTTATTTGTCTTCTTAAAAAACTGTAATAACAGAAGGCAAATCACATATCTATCATTCAAAAGGTTTTGAAACAGTAGAGACCAAATGAGGGATCATGGAGCTGAAATCCTCTTGTACACAACAAATGATTAAGGCTACCACATTGTAAACAGTGCAAAGTGGGCTACATTGGGTTGACTACAAACAATAAGGGTGGATCAGTCATTTGATGATTTATTTAAAGCAACACAAGAAAGTTGGTAAATTTAAGACGCCCATGAACAGTGAAACTTAAAACACCAACAACTGCCTCCTTATATACGGCTTTCTATTAGCGGTGCACCAATCGAGGTTTGGTGGGCCAAGAGCGATTTCCAAGATTCTTTAAGGTTTAACCTGCCATTTCTAATTTTGGCCGATTTCACTAAAATTAAATTTTAAAAAAAAGGGACACATACAAACTCAATCACCCTTCTTCCTTTTAGTTTAATTCAACAATTAAAGATAAAAACTAGTTGCAGGTTCCTGCATATCTCTCTAACTATGAATGACAAAATGTTGTATTTGTTTATAATTGTGGGGGGAATGACAGCAATAATAATTATGATTACTTGTGAAAACACCCAAATCTAATCTGCAGCGGAGGATAGTTTGGAATGTGATTTTTGACGTGTGAATCAGTTTTTAACAGTCGGTTCATTAGAGCATAAATTATTATCATCTGAAGATAAGACTGAATGCTAATATTGTGTGCTGTTTATCTACCGTATTTATTGTACCTGGTGTACTGAATTGGTCTATCTTATGATACTTATATAAAGTTATAGTTAGTTTATGATGTTTGTAGTATTTGTGTGACTCTAGCTCTGACTGTATGCAGAGACGTGTGAATTTTTAAATTCTATTTCCGTCTTAGTAATACGACGTTCTACATAGAAAGCACAAAGAGCAAAACAGGTGAGTAGTATTCCAACTGAGGTGTTTGACAAGGTCAAAGTGCATGTAGTAGCTGGCATTCATTTTATGGCAGCATTACTGCAGCAGATTTACTTAGATGACGTCAGTGGCTCTGAGCCAGTTTTTCCTTTTAAGGACCACTCTCCATGGGCCTCAGCAGTCCCTGATGAAACTATTGAGCAGCAGCGCGTACTCTGAAATTCCCTTTCTAGATCAAGTTTACCTCAGGGCACATGCATTCTGGAGAGCAGCTCTTCTGCCATGACAGGGGAAAACTGATGTTTTGATGCGATTCAGCCACCAGCACCTCATCCGATCACACATTTAATAACTGTATCATTATTCAAACTAACGCAGACAAGCACCTGCTTGAATAATATTGAGCATTACTTCATTTTCATTATTTCATTATTTAGACACCGTTTTACAGCCTGGTTATATAAGGACTAAGTCTGAAGTTACAAATCAAGTTTATAAATGGGCAGAGACTCTGAAATCCTCCACACAAAAATAAACTATGCTAAAGCTACAAAAAAGGTACCATTAGTGTACGACATTTTGTGCCAAGCAATGACACAGTTCTGGACACTTTTGTTCAGCGCATCGCCTGCAAAACATACAAAATAAAAACTTGAAGTGATTCTGCACCTACCTCTTCCATTGTAGTTTTACTTAAGAAATATGACAAAGTGGAAACTATGCTCACAGATCAGTTACATCCTCGCTGCCAGACCACAACACCAGTCATTCACATTGATCTATCAGGGTGGTAACAAGTGAAGAAATTAGCAAAAGCACACGGGCGCATAGCTGCAGCCTCTATTCCTTCAGACAGGAGCTTTGAAAGGACGGACTTTTATTCACAGCCAGGCTTCATGCCAGCCAGGCGGACACAGACATTTTTACAAGAAAAATATTCTGTGATTATCAGTTTTGTGAGTATTGTTATCTCTAATATGTTTAGTCATGTAGGTAGTTAATTTTTTTTTTAATTAATAAAAGTGCATCAAAAGATCCATGTGTACTTTTTATATTTTTAATTTAATAATTGTCTTCTGTCAACACTGTATGCAAAGACAATGAGATTTGCTGTCTGTGTATGTTATTTAAAGCAACAGGGGGGACAGAAATAAAACAAAATTGCCAGAGTAAATTACATCTTTAAAAAAAAAAAGAAAAATGCTACAAAAGAGTTATCTGATACAACGTCTGACCAAAATGTTGTTCTTCACAAGAGAAAGAGAGAGGTCTCACTTGGCTCCAAGAAGTAACACAATCCACAGTGTGCTTCACAAAAGCACATTATTCTGTCCACACTTCATCACAGATAGACTACGCTGTGCAGTTCTGCCCTCTGACCTGGACAACGCAGCGAGAAGAAAGCCAACCTCAACAATGAGGATATGTATCCCTCAGCTCAAACCCTTCTCATTCAGAAATGTATCTGGATCTGCCTCCATGGGCAATGATCCAACACGAAATTCAAAATGTATATTTTAAGTATACTTTTATGGATGCATATTTGCCTAAACATTTTGATTTATTGTAACGCAGTGAAAAACGTGGGCTACTTCTCATCGTGACAGTGAGCGTGTTCTACGTCGTCTCCTGCTTTAAGAGCATTAAAGTTGACCAAAAAATAAGTTTCAGAGGGTTTTTTTTGCTCTTCTTTTGGTCCAAGTTTCTGAGTTGAAATCCACAGCCAATGCAGGCACAATAAGCTATTCTTGTACAAATGTTATGCAGACTTCTCTCCAACAGGTCCACCGGTTGTATAATATAAAATAAAACAAAGCCATTGTTTTTCCTTCTTCTTAGTAAGCTGACTTACTGTGACAAGTCTATGGTTACACCTGACAGCAATCAAACTGATTTCCAAAAACTAATGGCAAGAATTTAGTGTTCTTTCTCAGATTTTTCTTTTTTTTAAGTTGCAAAAATCTCACAGGTTCAGAGAATCCTCTTGCCCTCAGAGCTTATCAGTTCATCTTTTGCAACTGTTCCTATTTCCATGTAAACATGTTTGTAACCTAAATGAAGCATTTAAAAACAGAGCTGCCAAGTGACCAAATAGGTTTGCGTGATTTGATGCATCGTTCTCACCTAAACTAATAATCTATAAAAACAATTTGATTGAATCACACCAGGTTATCAAAGCTGTGTCAGCTGTGGTCTGATGACCCATTTGTTAAAGTATACCAAATTTGAGAACAGAAAGTGACAAAGGTAGAACAGGTAAAGTGTGAAATCCAAAAATATATAGGAACTCAGAAAGTACCTGCCCGTATTCAAAATCTTATGTAGTTTTTATATTTTATGTGGATGAATCATGTACATCTGCATGATTTATCCAGTGATGTGTAACATCTCTTAGACTGTTGCAGAAAATGCACAGAGTCCATTTAAAAAAAAAAAAGTATGTTCTTTAGTTTACTTAGAGTTAAAGTCTTCCCAGTGCAAAAAAAAATTATGTAAAGTATTGAAAAGTATTATTTATCACATCACAACCATAAGCTTACATACTCTGTAGAACAAACCAATACACAGTAGCGCATATGACTGCTCTCCTTCCAGCTGGACAGCAATCCTAAATACATAAATCAAAATCACAATGAAATAGCTTAGATCAAAGCATATTTGTGTAGGAATGGCCCAGTCAAAGTCCAGACCCAAATACAATTACTAATCTGACTGCTGTTCTCAGATGCTCCCCATCCGATCTAAATGAGGTAAAGAAAAATAGGCAAAATATTCATTCCTAGATTTTCAAAGCTGGTAGAGACGTACTGCAAAACACATGCAGCTGGTATGGCAGTGAGATGTTGCATATATTATCTATTTTTTGGTTCTAAAAAAAAAAATACTAAAAAACATATTGTTCCCCTTCGACTTCACAGTTTTGTACAACTTTAAGTTGGTATATCACACAAAATATTTTCAGGTCTGTGGTTGTAAGCTGACACAATGTGAAAAAGCTCAAGGAGTAAAATAGTTTGGCAATACATCATTTTGTAGGCATGCATTTGTGTCATAAGTGTATTTTGCTTTCCTCTAAGATTGTTTTAATATTAAGCATTTCCCAAAAGTCAGAGAAATAATGAGGTACAAAAACAGAAAAATTATAGTTGCACCACTGCAATAATAAAAAAAAGAGAGAGAGTAGCTAATAAAAGCTGAGCTCCATTAAAAGTATTTCTTTATAAAGGAGAAAGGTTTTTCCCCAGAGTCCAATGCGAGTGGTTGAAATCAGTGTAAGGGAGTTGGATTGCAGCTGGACAGGGAGGGGGGGCAGTCTGGTTTTAGCTGAGCAGGCATTTCCCAAAGCAGAGAAAGGAAAAAGGACAACAGTGAAGGAAACCCCAAATTAAAGCGCTATAAACTCCATATAGTCTGGTCTCAGTTCAAATATGTCGGCACAGGGCGTTTTATAGCTTCAATAAAAGGAATAGTCGGTTGTAAAAAAGGAGGGAGTTCCTGATAAATTTAGTAAAAGAAATTTCTCTCATTAGCAATAAACAGGGAAAATCTCGAGAGAGACCCTTTTACTACGGTTTCAGAATATTTAAAAAAAAAAAAAAAGGGGGTGACAGAATGAGCAAAGCTGTTAAACTCAGTTGCCCTGTTCGGACAAACAGGACAGCTTTGATATGAAACAATAAGGAGTTTTTTCCCCCTCTGTTCAGTAGGTTTTGTTACTTGAAGTAACAACATGGAGAGCAACACACGGGAGGTTGAGAGATAAATCACAAGCAAGCGTTCACAAAAAAAAAAAAAAAAAAAAAAAAAAAAAAAACAAACAAAAAGAAGCGATACTTACAGGGTAAAACTTCGATGGCGATTTTAAAACAGCGCCGTGAGCCGAGCTGAAGCAACAAGTCTCTTTCTTTCTCCGAGGTGGTCCGAAAACGCTCCCAACTCCCGGCCGAGCCAACTGCGGAGAGCAAAACAGCAACGTTTTCAACCGTCATCTTGTCCCAAAAAAAAAAAAAAGAAGAAGGAAAAAAAAGAAACTGCGATGATTCCTCTTGTGTTATTTATTTTTATTCGCCCCCCCTGATCCGAAAGCGAGTTTTCCCTGCAGCCTGACGCGGGTCAAACGCCGCCTGAGGCTTTTATAAGGGGCGTAGGATCAGGGGCTTCTTTTCAAAAAAAAAAAAAAAAAAAAAGAAAGAAAAATGTGAAAAATGTCAAAGATTTTTCGCTGCCGTGTCAAAGCCGTGGGCTACAGCAGAGTGTTTAAAGTGAGCACCCTGTTGCAACAGCGGCCATCTATCCCCCACCGAGGAAACAAACGACCAAACCTTTACTTCACCACATGGGATATTTGCTAAATACCTGCATAACATAACAATACATTGTGCAGTCACTCTAAGACACCTCAACTAACCCTCGGGAGCAGAAGTCTACAACCAGTTTGCATACCTGCAACTGCAAATGAAACTTACCTCGTTATTGATATCTCATTTACAAATGTCCCTTTCTTTTGCTAATGTGATGTCAGTGGGTATTTTGAATACTATGTCAAGTTATTCTGGTGTTTCTGGGCCAGCCAGGAAAGGTGTAGGTGAATCGCTTCGCGCACTGACAGAGATGCGAAGAATGTTCGGAATGAGAGCAGGAATGAAATGAACGCAGGGAGCGAGTTTGCGCCGGGGCGGAGCGAGAGGTGGCGTCATCCCCGGGCCCAGAGGCCAGCAGCCAGCCCGGGCAGCAGGCAGCAGGCAGCGGCGGAGCGGCGCGGCGGCGCGGCGGGGACTGGGGAGGAGGAGGCACCAAACATCCCAGGAGCTGACGCCTTCAGGGAACAACAAGAAACTCCGAATTCTGAGCTTCACTGAATACAACCAGCTCCAAAAGCGATAAGAACAATACAAACATTGTTTTCTCACTTTTAATCACTACTTAACGGTTGAAAAGTTGCGCATGTACTGCGATCATTAGACTTTTTGGTCCAATTGGGTTCCAATTTAACATACATAACACGCTCTCATTTGGACATTAAATGAAGTTATATATCGTATCTTATTTACAGTCTTAGAATCCGAGTTGAAATTTTATTGTCTAATACATATATTTTTTTTATGAGAGTAGGTACATAGGCTATTTCACCAGGTGCTGCTGAGCCAGGCATATCTACTCTGTTGAATGTCGCATTGGATAGAAATAAAATTAATAATTGCAACACAAAATATGTGTCGAAAATACCACAGATACTTCCCCATGTCCGCAGCTTTGAAAGTAACAAAAAAAAAACAATAGATACAATTTGTATAACATTTTCACAAAACAGAACAAACACAAAAAAACTATCCAAATCCAGTTGGCTCTATGAGAAACTATAAGAGCTAATTTAAAAAAAAAAAAATCATGGATTAACTGCAGCTGAATCCGTTTTTTTTTTTTTTTTTTTTTTTTTTTTGCTTTGCTGGTATCATTTAGCACAAACTCCTTTTTAGGACTATTTTGATTCTAATAACAATGGGCTTGATTCCACTAATAAGAATGACTTCAAACACAGTGCGACAGGAAACAGTGAAGACACACAGCTCCAGTCCTGCCTGAACAAGTTGTTCATCAGAAGCCAGGGTTTAGACACCGATCCCCAAGAAGAAATGTCTGCATGAAGATGGACGACTGCTCCTGTGAGGACATCCATCAGCACCATTTAATGTCTGTCTCTGCATGTTCAGGTTTCAAAGACCAGTGTTTTTTTTCCATCTAGCTAGCTGCGTAGTGAAATAGTTCCAAATATCAAAGCAACTAATATCATGTCACCCAGAAAAATATTGAACAGTATATTTGGTAAGAAACTGACAAAGAATGTAACAGTGCAGCTGGAGCCAACACTGGCAATTTGTCAGCTCGCGTTGCTTAGTGTTGTGTTCTCAGACCTCAAGATTCTTGTGCAGTTGCATTGGTTCACGTTGGACCACTTTGTGATTTTTACATCTGAAAAGGTCCCACGTTTATTTACTTACTACATTCCCATGTGTCCAGTGTCAGAAAAGATGACATATAAGAGGATTTGAGTCATTTTCAGTGTCATCACATCCTGGAGGGACAGAATTTGCTCGGTTGTTTCACCAAATGATAACTGCTAAAACTATTGAAAGAAATGAAATATTCCTGTTTGCAGTGGCTGTATTAAATCTCATCATTCTCACAAGTAGCAAAGAAGAATAGTGACTTTTTATTTAGTCAAAAAGAGGTAGTGTGCTGTACATTATGCTCTTGTTGTGTAAGTTGCACTAACTAATTTATGAGATAAGAGCCCAATGAGTAAAAGTGAAAAATCTGTTGAGGATTTCTGCTGCTCAATGTGTTTGTAACATTTTAGAGCTCATAAAACCCAGTGTTGTTCTCATCATTATGACTAAATTTGGACAAGAAAATAGGAATTAAAAAATTAATTTGGGGGCTGAATATGAGTGATGACTGGTTGAGCTTAAATCTTGAAAGAAAAAAAGATGTCCTGGACCTCTGGTGTTTGGAGAAACTCACTACTGTACCTTGGCCACAGTTTTTATTTTACATTTTATTGCAATTCAACTGGAGAAACACTGAACAAGTTGCTCGGAGTGGATGGGTGTGAACAAACTTCTTCTCTTTCAAAGGACTACAGGAGCCAAAATTTTCACATTGGTTACTTTTTAATAGGTTGTTCTAACACAACTTTAAAAGCCTTGTCATTATTAACTGCAGCCACTTAGAGCCAATCCGGGATTGGCTGCTTTGCAACGCCAGACAACAATGTGTCAAATCCAACTGTGCAGAGGTATTTTTAGCTTGTTTCAAACAGTTTTGATAGGCTTTACAAAAAGAATCTGTGAACTGGTGAGTTTTGCGCAAGTAATTTGGATGCGTGTTTCACAGAAAAACCTGCCTGTAGGTGAATCTGAACAGGCGATCAAACACCGCAATGACAGAAGTTCATTTAATGACTGCATGTTAACATATGAACCATTCTGTTCAAACTAAATCACTTCCCCCTTCAGTTATTTTTACCGAATCTCACAAACCATTAGCAATTAGTACATTATAAAGAATGACTGAGTAAAAACAGGCCCAGATGTAGTTTATATTATATAAACCCACCATTTAATGTCAAAACATACTTACACTTACTTTACAAGGTATGTCATATTACTATAATTCACTTTTGTTCCATTTTCAAACAATGAGTTATCATAGTAATAAAAAAGATAACTCTTCATTGCCTTTCATATCTGTGTGTTGAAACCTACAAAATGCCTCAATTTCTACTGTGACTCTCAATATTCACCCAATTTCACACTGAGAAAAATATGTCAGAAAAGTCTAATTTGAAAGCCAATTTGGGGCATCATAGATAATTTCACCTGGATTATTAAATACATGTTTCATAGAACTGTACTCATCTGTTCTGAACCAGGAACGCAGTGGTGTGTCTATTGCTCCCCCCACCCCATTCCTGTTACTGGGCTTTAAAAGGCTGGTCTGTGCTGTGGCATTGCTTTGATTTGACCCTGCTCCGTCAAAAAAGGGGGAAGGTAATGGTGCAATAGAATTAGTCTGATCTTGTTCACTTTGAGTCAAATAGCACATATTCCCTGCTGCTGCCACATTCTGGCCTGGTCTGGTTCAGCCTGGCCTGCAACCTCCTCTAATCAGATCGCCGTGTAAGGCCAGGTGCTCTCCTGTCTCTCCGCTTAGACTGCTCAGCCAGCCACACTGATTCACTTTATTCAGAGATAAGAGAGAGACTAGTGAGGGCCACTTACAGGTTAAACGAAAAGGAATGGGCCAACCCACCGCTCAGCCAATGCAGCTTCTCCTCTTCCTATACATTTAAGTCACACTCCTGTTGTTTTATGAGTATTAAGTAAATTTGTCATTTTTGCAACGTCATTCTTTATGTGTCAAAGCACATTTTCTTTATGTGCTTTGGCAAACATACACTCACTTTATATTAGTACATTTTCACTTTCCTTATTATATGTATTCTTTTAATTTTATGAAAGTAATTTAACTAGAATAGAATATTTAAACCCCAGTAATGTTTTAAAATGAAATCATGTACTGGAGGAAGCTTCCAGATTGATGTAGGAGAGTGAACCGTAACTGATCAGTGTGTTCAGAAGTGAGCCAGCTGTTGAAAATGGGCAAGCTTTGCAGGGTTTTCTTGTGAATCTGCATGGTTTCAAAATGAAAATGAAATCAGTCAAAGGCAGTAAACATGATTGGGCATATGCAGTAAAATACAGTGGGGATGAGAGTTTCCATGGTGACACAATAACCCAGTTTTTGTGTCCACTTTTTTCATATCAGGGTCTCTTTCCATTACCCCTTAAAGTGGCAGAATGATCTTAAAGCACTGGTTGCAGACTAAATAAGGTGTGAGGAGAGCATTGTCTTATAAGCAAATATTAATCAAAACATGCTCGTGGATGTATAAGGGAAAAAAAAAAAAAAAAAGTTGAAAGTAAAAACAAGATGCGCTGGCAGTAAGACTTGATCCTCTCTCGGGATGATGATGCCAAAATTGAAAACAACAATCTGAACACTGTTACAGCTAAAAGTCTCTGAACTGCTGCACAGATAATTACTGGGTCAAAATCCAAAAGCCTTACTTTTAAACCATTTTTACTTATAGACCAGTAGTTACTCAGAACTCTGCTGAATTTAATTATCTGCCTTTTTGGATCAAAAGACCTCAGCTGCTGAATCATTCCCTGGTTTGATGGCTACAGTGCTCTGGTTTCCATGGTTATCTACTGTGGTCAAAGGGAACACAGCCTCTGAAAGTTAAAATACTGCTATACCGCTAATTGAGCTTTCTTTTAAAAGCATAGCTATACTTATTTCATTAATGCTTCTTGACTTTGGTCACTTTAATTCATTATTTCCCTATATTACTCTACCAAATGGCTGTATGACTCAAAACATCTCAACAGGTTGTGAAAGAGCAAATATATTATTTTAGTCATAAAGCTATAAATATTGAAATATATATATTTTTTAAATGCAACTTAAATAATCCCAATAAGCATTTACCTTTTTTTTTTTTCAAAAGAGTCATTAGTTTTTTAAAACCCTGTGAAGAAACAAAGGGTTTTTGTAACCATTCCTGATGTCAGAGTAGAATATGAACATGTTATCTGGATCCTCAATGTCTAGCAGAGTGTTGTTCCAAATCAGACACTGACTGTACAAAAAAGTGTTTTTAATTAGGAATATGTCAAACAGATGTGTATCTACTTATTTGCAGGAAAGAACATGAAGGAAGTTTGCTGGCAACATTTTATTTGACAGGTTGTGAATAAGACTGTCATGACACCCTTATAAACATGACATAACGCCTGTCATGAACATGAGTGAGTCTTCATGAATATTTATGACTATTGTCATAAAGTGTAATTCGATAAATCATGACACTTTCAATACAAAGTTGACATTATTCAAAATGTCTTTGTTATGACAATTTGACATTAACCAATAAATCATAATCTCACATAAATTAATTATAAAAGTATCACTGATTAAACTTTAAAAATGATGTAACTTTATGTTATGAAAGCTAACGTTAAATCAGTAATACTTTTATAACAAATTTATGTCTTATCATGATTACGAGAAAACCAGATATCCGTTTAGTATTATTCATAAATGACTACTACATGGTTTGCCGTGCAGAAACATGCAGTATTATCTGTTCAGTTTGGCAGAACTTCCAATATTTCAACATTGCAGATTTGCTAAGTTATTTTTTTAGAACAAGGTGCTTTATTATTGTACTTCACAAAGCAGACCTAGGGACAAAATGTTGAGGAATGCAAGTTCAAGCTAAATTTATTAAAGCTTTTCATTTCAAGTTTAATTCCAATGTGAGAGAAAATATTTGTCTTCATTTGAAAAATACTCTGAAGGTCAACAATTTTGTTGAACTGATTCTCATTTCTACCAACTACAGCTATCAACAATGCTCCAACTGTTCAATATTGTGTTATTTTGATAACCAAAAAAAAAAAAAAAAAGCCTGTCATCCCGATAAATAAAAGAATGAGCTTGACAAAAAAAAAAAAAAAAAAAAAAAAAGCTCACCCTGTTCTACTGAGCGGCTGAAATCAAGAAGAAATTGGATAGCGTTTCCCTTTCAGATCAACAGCAGCCGGTTCTTCAGCTCACAGACAAAAACTGTTTCTGGTCTCACATTTCTAAGTACGCCCTGACCCAACATTTCAACATCTAATTTATAGTTGTGAGTTTTAATCAAATGACAACGTTTCCAAAGAATCTTAAAATAAAAACACCAAATTACATACCAGATATTACATACCACATGTACCAGCACACAGGAGTATGCAGTCATGAACCAGATAGTGGAGGAGTGATTGAAAAATGTGTCACTCAATGGAATTATGCTAAATCCTAATAAACACTCCACCCCCCTGTTTTTATCGCAGTTAAACAGTTTGCATACATGGTTGATACCTACAAATCTCTTTATCTCATTTCAATGGTGCTGCCAATGGGCTACAGACATTAAAGGCAGATTGTTGCATAACCAATGTTTGAAATGTGATTATGACCAGATGTGCACTCCGATTGTATCTCAGGCAGAGGATTTTTTGATATCACACAGATGCATGTTTCCTTTTTTTTTTCTTTTTTTATGTTATGCTTCACAAAACAACTAACATTATTGTCAAATTTCTGCCATCTGGCACTAAAAAAAATAAATAAAAAAGCTATTGGGCCCAAATTATGACACAAAAAGTGTTCCGTACAGAAATCTTTTTTATTCTGGTGTCTGTATATTTTTAAAAAGGCTGTTGATTTTCTCTGGAGATTTTCAAAATCCACAAACCTGCACTTACACATCCGCACAGAGACGTGCGGATGTGTAAGTGCACATCCGCACATGTGCACTTACACATCCGCACAGAGACATGATAGCAGCGGAAAACATGGATGATTTTTGTGAGATATTCTCGTTCTGTTGCCTTAGCACGAATCAATAACAAGCACATACGAGCTCCAAACCTTTAATAGACACTCATCCCCAGTTTCAGCTCTGCCAAGTATACACTTTTTCAGGGTGTTTTTCTTAACTGCTCTCTGAACCGCTGTTGTCCTATAAAAAGGCCAGCGAGAGACTGTGGTCTTAGTAGGTGCAGAGAGGCTTATTAGATATGAATACAGTGATATATAAAGGCAGATGCAGGACTGTAATTACACCTAATGGCTGGAAATGCTCCTGTTCAAGACATCTTGGTGTATGATGTCTGATTATGGGTGATCATTTTCTGCTTTTTGGTGAAAAAAGCACAGCATCCAGGTACTGGGCGCCACAGATGATAGAGGTTCAGAACAATAGGCTATTGAAATGCATTGTCACAATCCAAGCGTAAATGTCAGAGGAGGAGGCTGGCAAGACAACCTGGACTTAGTTCATGCGAACACCTTCAATCGAAATTAGGGGCAGATACTGAACTGGGAGTGATTCTGACATAAACTGTACAACTTTAAAATTATACAACATTGTATTTTGTGTTTTACAAACGTTTATGGGAAAAAACAGCATACTTTTTTCTAGCTTAAAACCAAACAATAAATTTATAAATAATGCCAATTTATTCATTCTCTTTAAATAAACCTTCTTCAGAAAAAAAATCTAAAAAAAAAAAAAAGGTATCTTTCTCCTAGAATCATTGCATATTTTGTGTTGAAGATTTATTCTAGCCTGTTGAAAATATGTATGAATACTTTAATAAAACAAGACAGAAAGCATTCTCCAGCTGCCAGTAATCAGATTTATTCCCAGCTGCCATCCCTTGTTTGTTTCTTTTTTTTTTCCAACATTGAAGACCTGGAAAGAGGGCACAAAACATCAATCAATCACACAGGAATAAAAAAATCTTAAATACTTTTCAGTGATACAATAAGAAAAACTAACTCAAGAGGGAAGAAGAGAACGAGAGACATGTGAAAAGTGTAAAATATTAGGATAAGACAGTTGTCAAGGTTGGACAACGAAAAAGAAACAAGACTTAATTTTTAAGGGAAATGGATACATAACACACTATAATTGCTCAAGGCCCTTAGAATTGATTTGAAATATCTCTGGAATACTAATAGTCAAACCGAATAAAAGGATTTAATGACTTTCCTTCAATTCCTGGGTCATTTTGAACGAAAAACCCGATGGATTCTTTTCTGCACAGATGAGCAGTGCATCAGACAGTCAGACAGTATGACATCATAAGTCGGCAAGACTAGTAAATAAATAAATCTAACTACCAACAATACTAACACGGTGGTTAAGGGGTATCTGTGCCACATTTGGTGCTTGTATCACAATTTCAATGGTTGTTTCAGTTTCCTGATCCACCGACAAAGGTGTTCAGAAGTTAAAACAATATATGGGAAAAGTGGAAAAAAGCAAAACAAAAAGAAAACTCCCATGTCAGTGTAATTTTGATTTCTGGTTTTGATTGATCACCTTGCTTCTGGTTTGTGTTTCTTTTACCTAATGCCACATTTTACCTCCAATTGGATTCAGTACATTTTTTTAATTATTAAAAAAAAAGAGTTTTATTTCTTAATACACAATAAACTAATTTAGGCTTCATGCAAGCAAACCTATGATGCATCCCCTTGTGACCACAATATGTTGACATTAAACCATATTAAATAGTTTTGAATAACTCTAGGATACTCTGTCTCCAAAAGGAGACCTCTTTTCAAAAGCTCTGCGGAGGTGATTCACCTTCTGAGTTTTTTATGAATATTATTGACAGCAGAATGTCTACCTGAACTAATCCTCAGAGTGAGACATTTCTTTAACCACTGAACCATGATGAGCAGCTACGAAGTCATTATGCAAATGCAAATCAGGTCGGGATGTCAGTAGAAATTACCTCATTTAACCCTCATTGGATTATGATATACCTGGGTAAAAAAAAAAAAAAAATTACATTTAATCACAGTGTTCCTCTGCTATTGAAAAAAAGTATTAATTCAGCCTTTTACAGACTTATCTTGTGTGCTCTGTTGTTTCACTCTTTGAAATATCATTATGAGCTGCATTAACACTGAGCTCTTTATTCAACCACATAAATAAAATAACATGAAAAAAAAACCATCTTGTGTAATCGTATCAAAAGATTTGGAATAGGTCTCCTAAAATATTCTTTTTGGCCCGTCACTGTAATATCTATTCTCCTTATTCACCCACTTGAATTAATAATCTTGAAAAATAATTTAATGGAAGGAAGGGTAGCCGTGCCACCCTCTCATCTATTGTTTTCATCTACGAGTCCCATTTTTCTGACTGCTGCATCCGTCCTTGTGGAAAGCCTCTTTTACTGATGTAAATCAGAGCACATCAGCAGGCTGAAAAAGAAAACCGGACTTCTTTCAGCTAATTCCAACATCAGGCTGCATCTGCGGCCGCACACGTTCATATACATGTTGAATTTTATAAGCAAACCCCCATGGGAGACGTTAAAAAGATCTTTGAGCAGAAAATGAGAAAATGCAGTGATGATTACAATCTGATTTTCCTCAGGAAAAAAAATGCAAGTAATTAAAAATCACATTGCGTGGAGAAAGTTCACCTCTTTCTGATTTAAGGATGACTTAAATAGCGTTATTCTATGCACGGTTTGATTATTAAAATCCTTTAGAAAAACACTATGCGAAACAGTTAAAATATGCTTCAATTTGTTGATGCAGTGGAAAATATTTCAAGAATTTAGTATCATTTATCAGCTTTTTTTTTTAAATAATTTAGTACAGAAACATAATTGCATTATTAGGAAAAGCTATATTTCATTCCTCTTTGAAAACTGGTAGATGACAAGTATGTGGAATGCAATTAAAGTAATAATCCGTGACATTTTTGTCTAAATTGATTTCCACATCCTCATTTCAAGTCTGTTTACCAGAAATACGGTTTCTCCTTCTTTTAATAGCTTTTCTATGCAACTATATACAGTACATAATGCAGAGCAATTATTCGTCTGTCTGCTCACCTATATGGAGAAAATGAACAAAATTGAAATGATAACATCCCGGCGCTAAAGCAACAATGCACAAGACTGAACAGCATTTTTCTGTCTTAATCGGCATGCTGCAAAGGCATGATTTGAGCAGGTTGATGGAATTTCTTTGCTTCAGGCGCACAGGAGAAATCTGAAGGACTTTGGTTGTGTTGAAGGCTGTCATGTTTGTCCTTCTTGATTAGATTTTAAAAATGCAATTACAGCTATGTGTGTGACGTTCCCAGCACCAGCTGAATCCAGGAGACATGCCCAAAAACATTTAAAAAAAAAAACCAAACAAAAAAAAAAAAAAAACTTCTTCAAGGATTCTGAGCTACATTTTTTCCACTTAATAAATTCACTTCAAAAAGGCGTCCAATGCTGAATTACGAAATTACAAAACAGCTTGTGGAACCTGAAAAAAGAAAACCGGACTCGGCCCGTCACTGAAGATGAGCTTAATTCAATAAGCCTCCTGATTAAGGATGAAACATAAATCTCGGGGACGTGGAACCATAAAGTATTTACTCAATAGAGAAAAAATCAGTCTTACAGTTTTTCTTTTAAGTTCCAATTAGTATTTTTAATTAATTTTGTTTTGCCAAAATTGCCGTTGAAATAAAAAAACAGACCTATCATCTTAAAAAGGAAGAGAAAACAAGAAATAAACACAGCATTGTTCAACAATTCTGCAATTTATTGGAGCTCAAAATATATTTCATTGTTTTATTTAATAGGCATATATTTTGCTTTAAGTAAACAAACTTAATCATTAGTATTATGTTGCCTTTTCATTCAAAAACCTGAAATAATTTAGATTTTCTTTTTACTCTTTCATAATATATCATTGCATGTAATTTCATTTCACATGCAAAAGAAAATCTTGCCAACAAAAGAAAAAAAAAAGACAAATAAGAACATTTTTCACCCTCTTGAGACTCAGACAGTTCCTGTTGCAAATTTACTTAGTTGAACATGAGCATGAGTAAACAGCTGGGTCTGGTAAAACTGTATAAAAAAAAGTAAATAAATAAAATAAGAAAAAAAGAATCTCATGAGAAGGCACTCAAATAATATATTTCAAAACAATACAACATTTTCAAGAAATTTCCCCGCTTCTCTTGTTAGAGTGATGTATAAAATATGTTAATACATTTTACATAAAGTCATAAAAAGGAGGAGATAAGGGGAAAGAAATAAAATAATATGCCACAAATTTTTTATTGCAGTCAAGAAGAACAACCAATCATTTGGGTAAAACAGGGAAAACAATTAAAACATAAGATAAGAGATAAAACCATATTGTTGTCAAAATGGTCATTAAAAGGATTAAATGTTAAAAATGCCTAGACTAAAATAGATGTAGATGAGAAGAATCAAACGATCTCATTTTTCACTTTCCTTTCTTGTATGTAGCTTTAGCATTGGCCTATATGTGCAGCTTTTTCTACCATCGAACCAGCAGAAGCAGCAGCTGCACTCTTAAAGACAGCAAGCACAGCTCCACTTTTATGTCAGCAGGTTAAATTCAGCAGGCAGAACATAGGCGCTGGACGACGCCACTCTTGATGTTCCCGTGTGGCGATATGAGAGCGAGAGGTTCTGTGCTGGTTCTTTTGTCCAGTTTGGTCATGTTTCCTCGAGTTTCTGTTTGTTCATATTCTGCATAGTAAAACCCAAAGTTTGCACTCACTAAAAAAAACAGAATTGTGCTGTAATCAGGATGGAGAAGAATAGTGGAATGACAGCTGCGTTTTGACTTTCAACTGAACATTTACATTGTTTGTTAGCTCTGTCAGTGTTTTGTCTCTCCTCTGACTGATGAACTGTTTTTAAATGCAGGATGATTTGCGTGAAAGTGCAAAAATAATGACATTTTTATTTTTAGATTTATGACTATCTAGTTTTTTTTTTCATCAACTTTCACAGCTTCTGTAATTTCAATGCAATTTTCAGACTCTGATTGCTCCTTTGCTTGAAGGTTAATCATAGTTACTGTGCGGCCTGTTTTCTCTTCTCCTCTACTCTTTATGCATTTAAAGAAAAAGTCATTTATTGAACGAGAAAAAAAGAGATGGACGACTTGTGAGAGGTCAGTAAACAGATTAGACTCTGCAGAGGTAAACACAACAAAGCAAACCTCTCACTGCCTCTGCTGGACATTTTGCAAAAAATAAAAACAAATCATTTGTTTCGGTGAAAATTTATCTAATTCTTTATTTTATGATTTAACCGTCTAAAAATTACTTTTGATGTGCATCAAACACCTGCTTAGCATTTGTGATAACGCATGTCAGGCGAATAATACAAATATTAGATTTATAAGAAATATCTACAGATTAAATAAAACTCAGAATAAACACATTCTAAATTACTTAACATCAACATGACAGAATATTGGAATATAATTTTCTAATAATCCTGTTTTTATTGTGTGTTTACATGTATGTGTGTGGTGTGTGTGTGTGTGTGTGTGCGTGAATGTGTGTGTGGATACATTACTCATGTTAGCGAAACCCCCAAAAAGTTTAACCTTTTAAGGGATGAGAAGTCCAGAAATGTATTTAAATCACTGATCTGTCCTCACCTCTCTGAAAGAATTTGTGTGACATTATTTTTGCACATTTTTCTTTAATAAATCTGAAATCTTAAGTTTTTGCATTCATCCATCCCCCCTTCCCTCTGGTACCCCTAAATTAAATTCATGTCAACAATCAGAGACTGTATTGAGTCTCTGATTTTGTAACAATCCCTGCTGCTTGCATGTAGTAACATTAGACAGGCCATTATGTAAGTTTTTAACTTTACAGCAACCTGCCAAAGTGAGCATGATGAATACAGCAATTGTGGAGAGCCAAAAATAATTTTCAAGTCACTGCTGAGATCCATGTGTTCAGGTGGGAGAGTCTAGAGACTGGGCAACTATTTATCTTGTACTTTCCAACTCTGGTATTTTTGGAGCAGAGACAAGCGTTTAGCTTTTATGGAAAGAAAACCAATAAGTTAAATCCAAAGTCTGCGACTGAAGGGGGGAGCTCTGGTGAGATGAAACCTAAGCTAATTATTTTTGCCCTACATACCAAACATAGAATGTAATAGGAAACTAAGACTGCACATTATACAACTGAACACATTATCCCCAGACTTAAAGGTGGTGGCAGCATCATGTCAGGCAAAGCAACTTTATTTTTAAAGCACCTTTCAGCCAAAGACCATTCAAAATGCTTGTACAAGAAAGTTAAAAACAACATATAAGAAGACGATAGTAATAATGAAAAATAAAATAAAATAAATCAAGCAGATTAAAAATTGACAAAGTAAACATTAAAAATTTTAAATATAGTGAATGAATGGAATTTTAAAAAATTAAGAATAGGCAACTTCAAATAAGACATAAACTCAAGGTAGGGGCAGTCTTACAATGAAGGAAGATTATTCCAGAGCGCTGGAGCATAAAAGCTAAAAGCTGTTTCACCGTGTTTAGTTATTACTCTCTGAATAGTTAGTAGGTTTGATTCTGATGATCTTAAAGGTCTGAGTGGTACACAGTGTTGAAGAAGATCAGAAAAGTAGTCTGGATTTCTAGTGCTTTGTAAACTATGAAGGAGATTTTAAATTCTATTCTTTGAGCAACAGGCAGCCAGTGCAGGGATCTTGGAACTGGACTGATATGCTGATCTCTTTTTGTTTTTGAAAGGACTCTCGCAGCGGCGTTCTGGAGAAGCTGGAGCTTATTGCTCCAGTGAGGATACTTTTCTCCAACAAGCACAAGGAAGCTGGTCACTGATTGGCTGGAGGATGAATGAAGTTATCAACAAGAATCCTGAAAGAAAACCTTTCAAAGGCTCCAAACGACTTGAAACTTCAGAAATATAGCTAGAGCTACATGGACAGTTTAAATGAAACACGTGAAAATCGCTTCACATATAAATCCAAGTAGCAGAACTCCAAAATTGCTGTTCACAGAAACTCCCCTTTGAATGAAACTGAAACAGGCAAAGAAGGATGGACAATCAACAGCTGTAATCCAAAACATTTGCAGATGTAATGAAAGCTGGTTCTTCAATCCATTGCCTCGGGTGGAGCAGTGAATAAAAATTCACCGCTCCAGAATTTTCAGAATTTTCTTTGCAAAAACTGTGTTTCATCTTCCTTTCATTTCAGAAATATGTGCTTTTTTTGTCAAGAAAATCCACTGAACCACTGAACAAAAATGCACTGAAATTTGTAGTTGTTATGTCACAAAATGTGAAAAATCTCAAGAGGTGTGAATACTCCTTTTCGGGACACTCTATTTGTACATCTTTATAACAATTGTAAGCATAGATTGTTTTTTTCATTTCAAATATTTTTACTTTCATAAAATGGCTCATTGTGGGCAGGAGAACATTGTTGCTCAAACAACAAATCAACGTCGTGACAAACTGCCTCTGCACAGGTAGAAAATATGATGGGGTGTGTCGGAAATTAATATGAAAACTCTAATGTAAAAATTAGAAACAATTTAGATACAAAATGTCCTGTTTTGCTTTAGCAACATAATCGGCATCAGTTCCTGTTCAGTCCAATTTTGTGCCTAAAAGAAATGTGCAAAAATGTGTCTTTTCTCATCTGATTATTACAGAATCAGATGCCTGAATTATAATTTTTTTGTTTATTTTTTTATTCTTCTGTATTTAAACATAAATTTCTGATGAAACATTTGTTTCATCAGAAACAAATGTTTCTGTCTCCTGTGCTCAGATTTTTAAAATCAGGGGAAGCGTTGTGTTTCAGACTGATCTCAAGATGTAAGACCAAGGGATTACATTTACTTTTCAAAATAGTTTTCTTTTGTAGTGAAATAAAAGGAGAAACTATTATTTAGAAAAATATCAAAAAAAAAAAAAATTCTAATAATTATTTTTATGGAATAAAATAATTCAAGCGGTTTTGATAAGCTCATTTAAGATTCATTTTCTTTGCAGCAATTGTGTTTTTATAACAATTATTATTATAACTTTTGTTTTTGAGAAACTGACAATCTGTTGATCTGATGTCAATGTTAAGATATCGCCGTTTTCATTGTCACAGCACAGCGCCCCCTTCTGGTATTGAATTAAGAAAGATTTCCTGCAGAGCAGGGAATTATGTTTGATTTTTTTATGTTTTACATATGTCCTCATTGATCTATGTCCTAAACAAGCAAATAAAAAAGAGCTGATGCAAATAAAAGGAAAATAAATCCAATTTAGAAGAATTTATTTTTCTTGTTACAGAAAAAATGTTTTAACAAAAACTCTCACTCACATAGCAAATCATCTCTTTTCAAAGTCAAGGACTTTTTTTTCTACAAACGATACAAAAGTGTCTTTATATGCTGTGGAAAGTCAGTGAAGGTTCAACCCCTGGAGCTTTTTGTGCATTTCTGAACAGTGTTCAAAACATAAGTGGATTTTAAGTTGGGGTTTTCTTTTCTTTTGTTTTTTTTTGTTTTTTTTTTAAAAGAGACAAAAACTTAGAATATTATAGCTTTTATTATCAAGTTTTTACTTGTCTCACTGATACAGCTTCTCTAACCACACATTGTCCTTATTTTTATTATTATGTTCAGAGTTTTGTTTTTGACAGACCAAGCGAGGAACCCGGAGAGCACACGATTTTTGACATTGATTTGTTTTTTTAAATTGATGGATGAAGAGTTGTCCTGTTAATTTTGGTCAATGAAAAATTATATTTAACAGCCTGAACTGTTAAATATAATTTTATCTGATAAAAAAGAGCCATCATGTGACGTACAATACTGGGTCAAAGCAGCCCAACAAAAACATCCATACAATGATGATGAGCACATGAACAGATTACTTACAGACAGTTTAACATTGCTATTGAACCAAATTATCAGCAATGAGAAATAATGAAGTTTAAGCTGTAACTTGAAGTCCTGGGAGCTACGAGATGCACATCACTTCTTCGGCAGCTTCTAAATGCAGGAGGCAAAAAATGTATACGCAATTCAACAGAAAATGTTCAATGTTAAATGTTTTGGTTTATTTTGTAATGTAAATATATACAGAAAGAATTTTATTTATTTATTTTTTTAGAAAATCTTATTAAAACATAAAAAAGTAATTTTATGAACTTTCATCCTTCCTCAGAGTGAAAATCGGTGCCAATTACATTGAAACTTTTAGAATTAAATGTCAATTATTAATTGAGGTCTTACAAAGATGGATATATATGTTTATGAATTGCTTTAAATAACAATCACTAGCTGTAGATAAGTGATTTAAATAACTGAGAAAATTATGTCATGAATTTATTGTTTTACCATTTGGTGCTTTTGCCCTAAATCATCAAGTCAGTGTGAAGAACAAAGATTCTTGACTTGTAATGAGTTGATAGTGATCACTGAACATTTTGACTTAAAAAACAAATGCAACAATAAATACTGTTGTTTCTGTAGTATTCAAGATAGTTAAACAGCAAAGGAGTATATAGTAAACATTGCTAGAGGGGGTTTAATGAGATTTAATAAGAAAAAAACCATCAGAACAAAACAAAAGCTTAGGGTTAGTGAGGAACACCTCAGTTTCCAAATTTGAAATTCTGACTTAAAAAGGTTCTTCAGTTGAATTCTCCAGCTTTAAATTTTGGTACCAGTTTTTGGAGGGTAATTGCAAACAATTAAATTAGTTGTCAGCTCTAAACAGCCAACATAGGCCTTTTGTTCACATTGTTGCATTATTAGAAACTTCTCAAAATGAAGAGGATGGGGAAAAATAAGAACTCCAAGTAGGCGGTGTTACTTGGAACTGGATAGTAACTATAAAAGATGTGAGAAACTCTGGTTTAGAACAAGTCACACCTTCAAGTCATGCTAAGTTAGCATAAGCAGCTTCCACGGACAAATCAAGGACTGGTAAAACACTGGAAACACAGAAGCCACACATCAGACATGATTTTAGATAAACCAAACTTCACAGTTTGTCAGTCACATTAGACACTGCGACAATGAAGTGTTCACAGCACAAACCCTGTGGTCATGCAGGGAATCACCTTCAAAATGTACTTTCTCCTAACCATCCGTGTGTTTCAAATGCTTCATTAAAGTCGTCAGCTGAGTGATGAAAGGAGAGAAACAGGAGCTGAAACACTGGCATCGAAGTAAGGACAACAATAAAACACCTGAATGCACACAAGAATTTAATGTTCATGCAAACACGACGTCGACTTTCACAATGAGCCAATACAGATACGTACAGATTCATTTGCAATAAAGATGTATAAATTATATTTTATACAAGTCCAGTTTGTCTGCTAATGAAAGTTCTTTGGCATGTTGAAACACTGATGTTTTCCTCTTGAACAGTAAACGAGACATTCAGCTGCAGATTCAAAATATTATAAAGCTCATAGCGAAACACAAAGTTTTACCACGCTGTAAACACTTTAGAAGATGCATTGCAATGCAGCAGTCACTTTCAAATAAATCTCTACATGTGAAACTAAATCTAAAGTGCCCTGTGAGCATCATTAGATTGCGTACTTTTATAGCAAGCAGCTGGTTGGTTCCAGTCAGAGAGGTTCGCAGTTGATTATCCAAGAACACGCTTTGAAAAAAAATGGCAAACACATTCAAACACTTTGCAGCGTGCATTCAGATTAAAGTAAATCTGACCATATTAAACACATAGGGGTGTTAAAAATGGTCATCAAAAATAAAATAACATAAAATAGGTGAAAAACTTGAGGTTGAATGTCAGTTGTCCGACTGCCATCTTCTGAAGTACCAGTAGATGGCAGTAAAATAAAGCAAAACACTCCCCAAAGTTAAGAACAGTGGTAGACTCTTTGGTGATATTCATGAAAAACTAAAATGAATGAAAACAATTCATAAGATCAAACAGAGAATTACCACAGTGTCAGTAAAACACAGCTCTGCCAGCATCTCCAAATAATACATTAATTAAGAATAAAGCTGTGATGGCTGCTAACACGAGAGCAGACTTTTAAACCAAGGTGACAGTTTAACGCTCAGTGGACAAAACAGTTCTCCAAAATAAAGTGCATAGAGTTCATGAGCCATAGCTCTAACCACAAGACTCATAGGATTTCAGAAACAGCTATTAACTAGAGCAAATTTACAGTAACGGTGATTTGACTAAATCAGTCTAACGACTACAATCTACTGATTCTGATTTCAAACCATGTAATGCATTTGCTCACCTCATAACTGATCAGTTTTCTCTTCTTTGATGCAAGATGTAAAAGCATCCAATGCTTTTACAAATGAGTAAACATCAAAATCCTGCTTCCATGCATGTGCAAGTAATGATAGCAATTCAATCAGTGTGCACCTGGTCCACTAATTTAGTGGTAAGATGGAGAAATGTTCAACATTAAAACAGTTTTTTGCCCGTTGAGAAACTAGATGAGCCTGTGCCCGATCTGCTCTTGCAGCCAAAGCAGAACAGGTTGCAAGGTGCTCGGCTCATCGGGAACAGTCTCAGTGTGCATCTGCAGCAGAACCTCTTGTAAAACAAACAACAGGGGTAAGCTCATGCTCAGTAGCTCGTACAGTAACGTGTAGTCATGGGCGTTGTCTCTCAGGTGGCCGGTGAGGGCCTGTGCTGCGCCGCGAGCGCGGTGAGACAGATACCAGGGGGCGTTACAGACAGCGCGCGTCACACTCAGCGACCAGTTCAGCTTTTTCTTTATGAACGAAGTGCAGGTACCTGCTGCGGGCGGGCTCTCCAGCTCTGCTGAGCTGCTGGACTGGGAGCTCTCTCCGTCTGCAGCAATTCGATCCTGAGCTCGATTCCGATTCTGAGCGAGGACGGCGTACAGAGATGTTGGGTCATTTTACCAAGCTAGTGTTAAAAATAAATAAATAAATAAAAATTGATTAACGTTGTACTCACTGGAGGTAGAGAAAAAGTTCTTCGCAGATTCGTCCCATTGTTGCGCTGATGAAAATGGAGCTTGCAGTAGAGTTTCCCTGCAAGAGTAAAAAAGAAAAAGAAAAAATGTAAAAAGACGGTTAAAGAAAGTTGATCATGATCAACATGAAAAATTACACAAAAACAGGTACCTTCTTCTGAGTTGAACGCATGCGCTCCCTGCGCGAGAGAACAGTTGCAGGTGGAACACCGGAAACATTCCCGGTGGAAATAGAGCCCCTCAGCACAGACCCTCTCAACCATGTAAACACGCTTGGAGCAAGAGTAGCACTTGTCAGCCGACTGGGAAAACGTCCTTCTTATTGAACTTCCCTGGAAAACAGAAGTAAGCAATTATTTCACATTATTTGAGCCACTAACATACATGCTAAAAGAAGAGAGGTCGGCCATCAGAGGATGCTCCGTGGCTCTGCGGGGTTCAGATCTGGTGCTGACATGAATTTCTGGATTATAGCTGACGGTGGTGCTTCTCTCCAACATCTGGATGTTCAGTTAAATAAGGTTGTTTGGGTGGAGCAGAAAAACCCACCAAGTGGGTTAATGTTGAACATTTCTCCAAGTGGGTTTTTCTGTGCTTCTCCTCTGAGGGCTGTTTGTAATTAAAAACAGGGGGAGCTGGAGGAGCACTTAAAACAAGCTCTCAAAGAAAAGCAGAACGTTTGCATGTAATTTTTATATGAAAATTACAAAATAGCAGTCATGCAGACACACCAATATTTCTATTTAAACATGCATTGATTCAACACTGCTTATCTCGTTATAATAAGATTTTTTGTTTTTGTTTTAGAAATGTAAACATTGTGAACAAACACTGCGTGGAAATATATATGAGTGAATAAAATGAATTTGTAAGTGAGAAAACAAACAAATGCATGCTGGTGTTCAAAACAACCGTGGCTTCACACAATTTACGACAGTCACCTTGAGAACGTCAGGACCGTCGCCTGAGAACAGTCCACTAAGGTGAACAGCTTTTTCCTTTATGCTCTTTGTCTGAAACTCCCTGACTTGTTGTGTTTGGGCTTTTTTCTACAAGATAACAAAGGGAAAATCAACAGTCTTCACATTTACCCACAAACAAACAGAGCACTAACTCCAAACACCTGTGTGGCCCTGAAGAGTGTATATCATCAAGAAGAAAACAATAGTTATTCTGCATTCAGCAACATATTGGTTACTTTAATTTTAGACCTCACACATAGATTGGCTACAGCAGATCACATTGGTTGAGTTAAAGTCATAACAGTTCCTCTGAGTTCTGTAATGTTCTGTTTTAGGAATTGTTACGTTCCTGTAGTGATTGGATGAAAAAGACATAAATCAGAGAGGCAGAAAGATAATAGATAGTCAGATGAACCTCCCATCCAACTGGTTTTGGTTATTTAAAGCAACTCTGATTGAAAATATTTATATAATTTACTTTCATACCAGACTAGATATAAGACATCTAGACTTTCACATAGAACTTTTTATTATGTCTGTTGCTGTATTGTGAGCTCAGAAACTGCTGTGTTAGTAACATTTTCTCATGCATCTCTTACCAATCATGTTTTAATTTTATTTAATTTTATTAACTGCTTTCAGGCACTGTGCTAAGCAAGGCATTTGCTATCACACAGAGCTCTGTCACCGACTTTGGAGCTTGGAACAAGATCTAGAGTGGCAGAGTAATTTTCAACATGAATACAGAGTTTATATTTTTAAATTATAACGTGTTCTAATCTTAAATGTTGTGTTTTCATCATCTGTAAGGAGAAAATCATCACAATTTACACAAGGAAAAGCTCGGAAAACCATCGTGTGCGTATTTAATTCATAAAATGGTGTTTCACTTTGTGATGGAGTCACAATGAATGATCTTTCCAATAATATTATAACAGTTGTGCTTTCATAAACTCAATGTTCACTAGTTATTACTAGTGTAATGTTTCAACAAAGCAGATAAACAAGTTAAATAGAAAAGATGAGGAAGAAAACAGATAAACGATTGACAGTTATCTCTTAGCACGTCACCAATTTCTTAATGTGTGCAAAAAGTCATTACAACATCATTTTAAGATGAAAAAAGAGCAAATAATAATTAAAAAAACAGCATATTTTTTAAAAAGGAATGATTTCTTGGCTTTCTTCCTTTCAGGAATGGTTGTATAAATGTTTCAGTGAAGGCAAATTAAGAAATGCTGGTTCTACTGGTACAAATTGCACTGACAGAGGCAAACAGAGATAATGACTCAAAATCTGCCAACATGTGCTTACATGAGAAGCATTTGGCTGTTGTAACTGTAAGAGTAAAATAAACTCGAGCCAAGTCTTTTGGCCTGCTCCGCATTTCTGGAAAGCTGGATAATTGGGGGCTGACTTCATCTGACTGCATGTTACACAAGCCAAAATGTATAATGGGAACATAATATACAATCATCATTCACTCTGGGGCCTTTTTGGGAATGGGAGCATGCAGCAATGTAAGAAGAGCGCAGAGGAGAAAACAGACAGGCAAAGCAGGAGAAAGTGTTCACCTCAGATACGTGTTCGTCCACCTCTCTGAGGCGATGCAGAACTCTTGTCATGAAACAGACAGCAGAGCGGCAGGATGGAGGAGATGCGGGGGGCTCGGGACTCTCACGCTCAGGCTGGGGCTTCGTCTCAGTGAGAGTTTGATCAACATGTCTGAGCTTCACAACTAAAAATGGATGCTGGGGCTGAAGACAGAGCTGGGGTTTTGGCAGAGTCTTTGGAGGAAGGTTGGCTAACTGTTCAGCTGCTTTTCTGATACTTTTTTCAAACTGAAAGGTACAGTACACACAGAAGCTCCTATAAATCCACATCTAAAATCACTCTGAGTGTGTAGATTGTTAAAAAACAAACATACAGTCATAAAAATGTATTGAAATTGATCAAAAATCAATATGAATTGCCAATGTTTTAATTGTGGGGACAGATACTGCTGTCCTTGAGATGAATTTCAGGACATTTTTTTCCTGGAAAAACTGTCAAAGGTTGTGGAAACCTTTGACCTGACAAAAATCCACAATTGACTAAGTCTTTGTTTTCTGTTTGGGATTATTCTCTAATCACAAAATCCAAACAGATAAATCTAAATATTTGATTTCATGTACTGATGAGTGAACATAATTAAAAATATCAGAGACTTTTTTGGGCCTGTTGTGCCACTTGAATGTACCTGTGTCATCGAAGAAGGCTTAGGTGGGACCGGAGACCTGATCCTAACAGGCCGAAGCTCAATCTGATTAAGATTAGGGAGCACCAAGACCGTCTCACAGTCTGACTGCACAGAATTTTGAGGAGGATTGGAGAAATGTTAGTGAAAAAGTGCAGGAAAGGAAAAAAAGAGGAAAAGAGTCAGGCTAGAAAGAAGAGTTTTAACACTTAAACAACAGAGCCCAGTTTAAGATTTTGCAATTAAGCAACTGAGTTCGAAAATTACCTTAAATTCGAAAATAACCTTAAATGTGCAAAACATTTAAGATATATATCAGATACTCATATTCCCTAGAATGAATTTTAAAACTGTGTATTCTTGAAAACTTAAATTAGACACACAACAGCAAAAACATTGGACCACATCAGACATGTTGTAGTGTTTTACCTGTGTTTTTTGAAATGTGTAGCTGTTCTTGTTTTCAAACTTGGCCTGGAGCTGCGAAGCCATTGAGCGAACTTTGTTTTCTTTGGGCAACCGTTCGTGTTGGTCTGATGAGCCATTACTACGCACGTTAGTGGCCTGAAGAAGAGCAGGAAAAAACTCAGAAACAGTAAAATAACAATGTGCATGTGCACTTATACACCAAACATTGTGTTAACAAACCTCCTCCAGATAGAAGAATCTTCGCCTCCTTTTGTAAACAGAGTCTGTACCGTCTGACTTCTTCTCATCCTGAAAACGGAGCACAATGGGGAAAAAATGACACCCTTCTGCAGTGCCTCATTCACAAAGCAAAAAGCACTGAGCAAACACACCAAATGCCTTTTTAATGTGCATGAACACACTTAAATAAAAATGAAAAAAATAAAACAAATCTGTACAGTACTGAATTGTGATGCAGTTTTTTGACAGCACTTGCATTGTGAAGGACTTGCTGTTGTGACGTTTCGTAATTATAAGGCTCGTAGTCTGAAGATAAAACTCCACAACAGAATTTTACAATATCTAACATGTTCCTGACAAGGTGGATTACCTAAATTATTTCAACCAGTGGCATTCACTTATCTCTGAAAGCCCTTTCTAACATGCCTGTCTTCTTTTTAACGTACAAAGCAGTTTTCTCTTCTGAAATCAACTGCTTCAAAGTAAATATGTGACATTAACTTATTTGTAGAATTGGTTGTTATTGCTCTGAAAGTAATTTATAAAAATATACGTCAATGTTCCCCTCAGATGCATCCACAATATGTCATTTAAATGTGAGCAGAAAGCAGCTATTTACTTCGCAGCATGCAGTTTGAGACGCAGGACGACCGTTCTGAGGGTTTCAACCAACGAGTGTAAAACAGGCACAACTGATACATTTAAATGCAGCTCAACCACTAAATAAAACAAATCAATATGTAAAAAATTTACAAAAAGTAGAAATTAGCATAACTAAAGCTATTTTTAGTACAGCGGATTAAACATCTCTGTTACCTTCGGTACCCGCTTCCTCGTCAGTGCAAGATTGAGATCTTTGTTATCAGCTTTGACTTCCTCTGAGGGATATTCTTCATTGTTTTCATCCACTCTTCTGGAATCTGTGGTGCAGCAAGAAACACAGTGAGGTAGAGTAAATTAGAAAACTTTTCCCTTTACAAAGCACATTGAATGAAGCAATAGGACGTGTATCGAGAGCCAGTGTTTGTGCAGAGAAATGCACTTTAAAGAGCATTTTTGTTGAAACATGTATGCAATCAAGACTCACAGAGTACTTGACTGCATAGTTTCACTACACAACGACATTCTTCTCAAGCCACTACACCTTAAAAAGGCAGGACCGCAAAACATCTGTAAAATGTCTGTAAAATGCATTTTCTTTTTCAAATGAAGAAACTAGGGAACAGAAACAAACAGTGAAAAGAATGTAAACTCCAGGGGATTCTAACTAAAACAGAGCCATATACCTGACGAAGGAAGAGGAGTCCCACGGAAAAGCTCGTAGAACTTCGACAAGTAAGCGGTCATCCTGGTTTTGTCCAGCTCTTCGCCAGCGCTCAGGTCCAATGCAGAAGTGAACGGCCGAATCCCGAATTCCCGATCGCTGATGTCGAAAGCTTGCTGGAGGTTCGCAGTATGGTCTTCCTCATTTAAAGAGTCAAAGTCTCTGATAACAAGGAGGAACAATAAATTAAGCTAAAACTACTTGATGACACAGAAACTGAACATTTACATAAGACAGTTTAATTTTTATCATAATATGCTTTGAGTTTTAGAAATCTTCCTGCTACTCTTGGTTCTCATTTACCCCCCAGTCCCAGTAACCCATTTACCTGTGACCTAAATATCCATTTGTCCATCCAGGAATAACCAGACAGGAATGTGGCAGCAAGAAATAGAGACTCTTTGAAGGAATTATTTGCTGGCAAATCCTTCATTTCTGCACGTCAGGTGACTACCGCTGAGCGAGGGTAAAATAACTCTAACATGGGGAGTTAAACAAAGCACAATGGCTTTGTTTAACACAGAAGCATATTTTTACTTAAGCCTACAGTCTTATAAGAAGTTTAAAGCTGCATAAAAATGACCAGTGACAGAAACAAAAAAGAGACTCTGATGTGTTTCATGCAAATATGGTGTGTGGACGGCAGCAGGAGAAATGTAAAGAAGCAAGCAGTAACCTAGCAACAGCACACACAAACATCAGTCTTTTTCTCTTCAGCATGGACCTGCTCCCCTCCCTGCCGTCTGTGCTGTTGACAGGTCTGCAGATAGGCGAACAAAAACGGGACGAATGCCAGAAGTTCCTGGAAATTTATAGGTCCACCAAAAACTCCAACTGCATGTGCCAAGGAATGAAGGCAATAATTAAAGAGTTGCATGGGTATATTTAGGTTTGTAAATGCACTAATCTACAGTCGCACCGGCACAGCTTTTTTTTTGTTTTGTTTTGTTTTTGAGTTTGAGGAGCTGGTTTTCTCCACAGTTCCTGAATTAGACTCAGAAAGGGAAAGCAGCAGAAAGAAATCTTAATATTCAGGTATTTTGCTCTTTTCATTTTTTTTTTTAAATACAAAACTGAGCAAAACTTTCATCAGAGAGAAACATAAACCTTCATACTGTACAGGCCAAAAGTTCGGAAGCAAAGTTAAATTAGCAGAAAAAAGATTACGTAAACCCTAAAATCAAACACTTATTTTCTGATGCTAGCACTTGTTCAGCAATAGTTTGGTAACAACATATATCTAGAATAAATTGAGAAAAAAACAAAGGTCAGGTCTGATCCTGCAGCAGAATTTAGAGTTGCACAATATTATTAAAATCTGCATTTTGCAACATCTTGATATTGTATGATTTTCTTACTCTTCTTTGACCCTTTTGTTTTATCATAATGCCTACACAATTTTCAGTGCTGTGTATTTACATCCCTGGGTATTAAACTCTAGTCAAATATGCTAGTAACATACAAATAAAAAATAAAGACCCTTCCAAACCAACCATTTCTTCTACCAATCCAGTATAAGGATATTAGAAAATCTTGGCACTAATTTGATTAACATTTGAATATTAGAAGGAATAAATCCCAATTTCCTCACTTTGGTTTCAAAGCCTTTCTCATGATGCTCCCAATGAAATTTAACATGTTTAGCTTTATCATCTGTGTAAAGAAAAGACTTGATTAAATTATTGCTTGCCTGCTTTTCAAACTGTGCAATCCGAATTAAAGAGTGGTTTAAAGTCCAAAACCGCAGTCAGAGCTGGTTCTACCTACATCAGCTGGGGTTTAAATCTGTGAATGAGGGCACACAGGGCGATGCCACTTCTCCAAGACGACGCCAGGTCTGTGATGGAGACATTCCTGTAGCCCTCGGTCTGTTTCTGGCACCAGGAAAGGAGCCGCGATGGCCGGATCTCAGACTCTGTAGAAGAAACATCAAAAAAAGAAGATTAAAAAAAAAATGTTAGAGAGAAACGGATCAGAAAATTACGTTACACGAGGATAAAAGGAACAGAGTGCTTTTAAATAAGCAAGTGAATCCTGAGGTGAGTGTGTGTGTCAGAAGTTGATTGTTCATGAAGTTTGAAGAATGTGTTATTTATCATCAGAAACTTATTGTAATATGTGTTTGTCTGCCATTTGTAAATAATTACTCCTTAGACTAAAGTTTATGCAAATTATTATGTAATTTAAATAGGAGCAAAACAAAGACAGAGAAATTATGTCAACATTCCTAGTAGAATCCCTCTAAAAGACAGTAAGTCCTATCAGCAAAATCATAGCCCTGTATAACAGTGAGGTGAGTCAGCGGCTGCCAGTTTGTTGACTCGTCTTACATTTACCTCGTCTGTAGAGATTGACAGGCCGTCGTATGGTAGCAGCACGCTCCAGGGAGCAGAAATTTAGCTCTCCAGTGACGTACAGGTGACGCACCTGAAATAAAAGACACATCATAGTAAAAATATGTCCATGTCTGGAGAGTTAAGGTTAAAGAAAATTAGCTTACTTGGTGAGGTCGAACGCATGAGGAGTTGAGGTTGGGGTAGCGGGTTGAAGGGTCTATAGTGTACTGGTCAAAGTTTTTGGCAATGTTTTCAGGAGTAGTTTGTGGTAGAAGTCGATAAATACTCTCCCTAAATTATACATAGAAAGTGAATAAAGCAAAGGGGAACGTGGTAATAGTCAAAAACACCATGAGGAAGTTTCAGACAGACTGTGCATGTACCTTTCTGCCAGAACTTCCAGAACCGTCCGGCCTTCAGCCCAGCTCTTTACCATCCAGGCCGTATCAAATGCAGCCAGGAAACCTCTGGCACAACCAGTCCCCATTGGCCAGAAGGGCTGCAACAAAGCAAATGCATCAATTACTACATAAAGATGTGGCAATATACAAATTTCCAAATTAAACTTGTTCTTTCAGTGGCATTTTGACATTTCCTAGAAGTAGTAGGGAAGTAGCAGGGCTTGATTTAGAGTACAGAAATATGCAAAACAAAAATGCTCTTGACGCATGACTGAGTGTTACTTGTTAATGATGTTTCAAGAGGATAAATCATATTTGATCACACCAAAAATTATAGATTATGATACCATTAATATGGGAAAAAAGGAGAAGAGTAAAATCTTTTTATTTTTAAGTTTTCAAGCTTGTATGAATTTTAAAAATGTGCTTTCACTCCTCCAGTCGTTGGTATGTTTTGCTTTGCTGTGTCACATACCATAGATCTGACTTCACACAGTAGATATCTCAGACATTTTTTAATAACCATTGCATATAAAAGCAGACAGACTTCCTTTACATGTTCCTGCAGGCAACTGTAACATCTGAAAAGCGGCACAAAAAACTACATTTTATCTGCTGATGACAATAGGATTAACTGAGGTGAAAAAAAAAGAGGTAAACCACCCACAGGCGGGCATATAAAAGACCCCACCCTCTATTTTAGAGACATCGCCCCAATTTATCTGGCAGAGATCATTTCAGACTCAAGTACTTATAATTTAATGCATTTCTCAAGCTCTCAGCAACTGAAGTCAGCCTGTTTTGCTGCGTCTGGTCTGCCTTGGCCTCCCTTACCTCCAGCAGACTGTCGCCAACTAGCGCCACCAGCAGTTGGTGTCCAGATCTCTCCCTGGCCAGAGCGGCGTTCTCAGACGCATACATGCTCGTGAAGTCAAACATGGCCACATCTGGCTGCCCGCAGTGATTCATGGCGTAATCGAGAGTGGGAAGTTGATAGTTGGTGCCAAAGTCAGCAGCTTCTCGGGCGTAGCTCAGAAGGGCTTCCTGGTTGACATTTTCGCTGCTCAGCAGCATCTGAGTGTCCATGTAATCCTGTTTAAATGGAAATGAACAAGAGAAGAATTCAGAAAATGAAGTCTTAGCTTTTTCCACATTCAAAGTGTACCATGGTTTCAAAAAGCTACAGTTTCAAAACCACTAACATGTTGTATTACACCTTTTGAGTAAGTTAGACACTTTTCACAGGCATGCCGAAGTCAGGGGCATTTGTTCCCCATGTGGAGCACAGGTTATAACAATCCTCCTCTGCCTGTGTTTACTGTGTGCCATCAGTCAGCTGTGTAGGAGGGGGAAACCACCCAGACTTTTGTCTTGTTAAAGAAAAGAGGTTTGCTCTTTGCAAATTCAACCAGAACGCACCACAATCACGGCTCTGCTACTGAAGAAGCTCCACAGAATAGTATGTCTGATTCTGTTTCTATGATGCTTGAAAACAAATACAACACCATCAAAATTAATGCAGAAGAAAACACAGTTTACTTACATTGATGACAACTTTTTTGTCCAGCAGACTCTGTTTCTTTGCCGTCATGACAAAGTAATGTGTGTTGTCCTTGTAATAGACAATGTTCTCCAGATCAATGCCTGCAGAGAAACAACAGCATCTTAACACTTTTACAGTTCACAAAAAAATAGCCTTTGAAGGCTAATTATTATCATATGATAGCAATTAGCATTCAATTGTTGTCATATGATAACAATAGTCAACTTTGACTGATCAGTCAAAGTTGTTCATTCATAAATCTCAAATCTCTATATTATATTTTTGTTGTTTTTTTATTTATTTTCCATTTACAGAATCCCATACATTTCTAATAAACTGCAAAACAAGCTAAAAAATAAACCTACACTATTGATCTACCCAGCTTGGACCAGGTGTTTAATTTGTACTGAGCAGTATTTAATCAATCAAGTTTATTTGTATAGCACATTCAGAAACAAGGCAGTTCAAAGAGCTTTACATTATAAAACCCAATAAGAAGTCATAAAAACAACCAAGAGTCAGCAACTGAGAAACCAGAGACAAACGTTACATTTTGACAACTGCTGCCATCATCAACATCAAGTCATGACGTCAATTTAATCTGTGAATCTCATATTCTGTCTATCCTACCTGTCTCCTCTTTGAGGTCAAGAAAGAACTTCTGGTTGAAAATGAAGGCCACTCCGCTGATCTCCTCTACTTTCGCCTCCGCAGTTGTGTTCCTGTTGATAAAGTTGGCTGTGATGGCGATTGCCAGTTTACCTCTGAACTCTTTCCTTTTGAAACCTGGTACAAACACACACACACACACACACACACGCACGCACACACACACACACAGAGAGAAAGAGAGAGAGGCAGAGAGAGTTAACTGGGAATGCTAGAAAAAAATTAGGGCTATTAACTCATCTGTTTAAACCAAAAGCAATCCAACCTCAAACCATAATGACAGGGCATTTGTTTTTGGAGAAGCACTTTAGTAAAGGATCAGAGGTCATATTCTGTAAAAAGCACATGGAGTTAAGTGAAGTTAACTTCCTTGTAGTAAATAATATTATTACCCAAAGTAATCAAAAGTATTTAAATAAGACTTTTATTATTGTTTTACAACAACTTAAAAGATTTACTGCTTACAACAGGAATATGCTTTGCAGGACACTAACCGAAATTAGAGACTTATGCAAGTTTCTGCTGCATTGTCCCCAAAATGTCATTTGACTGTGCTTTCCCAAAGGCAGCAGCACTGAACAAGTCTGATTGCGTTTAACTGTGTTACCATAAGCAGGCCACAAAAGCAGCACACAAGCAAGCGGTCTGCAGTAAAGAAAGTAATTTCCCCTCTGGGTCCTTCATGATTACAAAATGAGCTAAACATTTCATTCTGGTTCAGAAAGTCCTTTTAAGGAATAAGCATTTGATCCAAATTAGTTGTTCGATGACAGCATTTTTAGAGAAAAACTGAAAACAGCAGAGAGTTGGAGCTGATCCAACTGAATGGATCAGCCTTAGTTGTATTTATATTTAGCAGTCCCCAGCGGGAGAGATAGATGACTTCATCCAGGCGCAAATGAGAGCAAGAGTTTAATCTTAGGCAAGAAAAAATACACAATTACATGTTAAAGTCTTGAATCATCCCTCATTGTTTTCTGTTTTGCCTCCAAGGAGACAGATTTTCTTGTAATCTGTTTGAAGAGCTCTAACTCAATATCGATAAATGATATTTGAAGACTTTTATTTGACTTTTTCCCACTCATTTTATGTCCAGAACAAACAGATCTGTGAGAAATGTTTGTTTTTATTGTAAGTTAAACCACTTTGCTCATTTCCCCCCCTTTTTTCTGAAAATATGATGTTGAGATGTTCTTTTACTGCAGACATTTCTATGTTGTCTTCCAATTGAAACTTTATTTATTTATTCAATTGGAAAGAGTTCAAATGTTAGCAAAATGTAATAAGAAAAAGTCCTTAAACTTCTGTATGATATACGGGATGTATATTTAGAGAGTTTAAATTATGTGCAAAGAAGTGCATTCTGCATATTTAGTTACATTATGACTATTAAAACTTCTTAAGAAGAAGATTTAATACTGAGATGCAGAACTGTAATTAACTTTTTTCCCTTTTTGCATGCTTCAGTGTTTCAGATAATTAAAAAATGATAATATCAGACAGAAGGCAACCTGAGTAAAGACAAATGCTAGTGTCTTAATTCATGTCAAAAACATAAACTAAACCATCTGGCCATATTCTAAATGTAATTGAGTCACAGAGTCACAAAGCCTAAACCACAGTGAGAACCATTATATCAAAATTACTCCAAAAGTGCATCTATCACCTGGGAGGCAGAGATTGAGAACAGTAGTCACTGCAGGCCAGTACCGAAGTCCGACTTCTACAAAAATATTTACTTTTAATAAACTTTTCTGATTCAAACTGGACGATTTCTGCTTTGAATTTGTTTTTACACTTTGTCAGCTATTTCAGTACTGGAGGATCTGGGAGTGGCACCAGATTCCAGTCATCCATCAACGAGCTCTTGTCATGTTTAAAAGTGCAGAACACAACCACAGCTCCCTAAACTGTCCAGGCCTTTTGTTTCCCAGCGTCTCACCTTCCAGTGTGTTTCTCCGCCCATCGGCCCCCACCACCACATCAAACTCGAAACCAGCCACTGGGTGATCTGCAGGTCGGATTGCGGCCCTCCACCCAATTGCTGAAAAGACAAAAAGCAACTGGGAGTGTTGGGGAAATCCATGCACATGTATACAGGTTTCAAATCAAATGAATCCCACCTTTGTGATGTGAAGAACATGAGGAACATCACACTATCTGGACTGTGATTATCCAGATAGCATGTTGTTACTTTAAAGCTTTATTAAATTTGTCAAATCTGGCATGACGGGGAGAAAATGTAACAACTGCACAATTAAAGGCTTAAATCTGGATGTACTTCTCCATTTAAAAAAGACAAAATGTTGCAGCAGACGTGTTAGGTGAGAGACGGTGTTGCTTGCCAGTTTGTTGTGAAATAGTTTGTGTGTGGAAAATACCGTCCACAGAGTCAAGGGCACAGCTAAGTCAGTCGCAGCGGAGCAGGAGGGATAAGTCGGGCTCTAAATTTAGCCAAAGCTGGTGTTGTTATCGCCACGTCGATATGAAAACTGAACTGACACCTCCTGACTTATCGTCCGCTAAGTTGAAGGCCAGAGAGGGATGATGGGGGTCAAGTATCCACTGCGCTTTGCTCAAATGTTATGAAACCTGGAATGGGGCTGTATATATTGTGTCTAAAAAATAAATTAGGTCACTGGTTAGTGTATGGCAGAGTGGTAGTATAAATAGCAGAACAAAGATCAGTTACAGGAAGATGATGCAAATTACATGACCTTTGCTATTTTGATCCGCAAGGGATTAAAAAACAAAACCTGTGCCAGTGTTTGTGTTGTGTTTATTAGTGAGTGTCAAGGAAATAAAATACTCTCAGACAAGATGTTCCCTTTTGCTTTACTAGGTTAAATGTGCAGTAGAAGCAGCAAAGAAGGAATGTAAACAAAGATCCTGCAGGAAGCTAAACTCCACCTGTCTAAAAAAAAAACATTGATCCTCCTAAAAGCTAGACATATTCCAGCTGCTTAGATTCCCCTCATTTCTCCATGTAAACCTCCTGTTTGAACACCACAGCAAAGTGGAGGAGAGAATGAGTACCTTCGTTTTGCTGATCTTCTGGAGGCTCCAGCAGCTTGATAAACTCCACGTTGATGTGAAACTCCACAGCAACGATCAGAGCCACCTTCAGGAGGATGAGCTGGAGCTGCTGAATGCCTGGCAGAGACAGACACACGTCCATGTTTACATGTTTGCTTTTCATCTTACAGTTGAAACTCTGCTTGCATGCGATGTGTCTGGAACGCTGAGCAGCGCCTCCAAATAGGCGGAAAAAAGGAGAGCATGCTTCACTCAACAAGGTCAGTGAACTCATCCTTTTGGAGGGTTTAAGTAACAATAAGGATGGCTTTTCTTTTCAAATGTTTACCAAGCAGTAGAATTTGAGACATGGCAACCTTAATGTTTTTTAAGTATTTCTTTGTGGGTTTTTTCAACATCTAATGAAAGAAAATAACACTTTCACAGCCATTTAAGGTTACAGAAAGGACACTAGTAGTACATTCGCTCCAAATTTCAGGTTTTAGGGATTCACAGTAAAAGGAGGACACAAAAGGTGAAGAAGGCTCCACATTAAAACAAATTATCTAGTTATTGTTGTACTAATGTTTATTTTATCATCTGCCAAGAGGTAAATAAACTCCATATATCGTATTGTACAGTCTATCATGCAAGAAAACAGTTGAGTCACAGGAGCGGAATGATTTAAAAGGCCGGTTTTGTTCCAGTCAAGTCTGAAACTCACTGATGTGGTCGATGGCTCCAGCACAGAACTTTCCGTAGAACTTCTTGGCCCCGAGGCCCCGCAGGTCATGGATGGTATAGGGCCAAAGATGGAGCACGTTGTGCCTTGAAAAAGAATCCCTCTTCTCAATCACCACCACCTTGGCACCCATCAAGGCAAGCTCGATGGCAGTCCGCAAGCCACACGGGCCTCCTCCGATGATGAGGCACTGAATGGAAAGAGCACAGATAAATCAGGGTAACATCTTTGTCATAGAATCAACAGAAAGCTTGTTGAAACAGAGAAGGACATTACAATTGTTTATAATGAGCTCTGGAGCATTATGCAGCTCCATACATCATGAGAAGGAGTTGTACTTTACTGCTCCACTGCTGACATTTTGTATCTTCTTTAAAATGTCTCGTTCAGGAACACTTAAGTAAGATAAACTCCTGTAATCAGACCAGTCTGCACATGATTGCTGATGTATGTGTGATTGTATTATTGGCAAAGGTACAATGTACAAAAAGAAAATAGTTTGCACAGGCTTGGAGTGATGTATTTATTAGCAAGCTGCCTGGAGACACATAATTCAGGTGTTATTCACAAAGCAGCCTCACCAAAGAAAATGCATGAAGTCAGTTTGAGGTTTAAGTGTCTGTCTGAGCATGTGCGGTTGAAACATTACATCATCGTCCATAATGATAGATGAAAGAGGTGACGCATGTGTGTTGGCACAGTCCTCCTTTTTCTTTCCGTTTGAAGACATTACGAGACTTTATGAAGAAAACTGTTCAGAGATCGGGTGCGTAATTATTTTGACATTTTAACCAGAACGAAGCTTTCCTGCAATGCTCAGCAGTTTCCTGTCTCAAAGACTTCAACAAATTAACACTGAAGATATTTACTTTTCATTTGCCTTTCTTAGAAAAACTCCATTATCCAACAGATAGATGCAGCAGATAGAAACTTTGACTCCTGGCTTCACATGTAGTTGCAAAAATATGAATCAGAAACATGACAAGAGGGTTTCACATGCATCAGTTCCATGAGACAATCTGCCTGCCTGCTGCTCACTATAATAACAAACCATGCTGAACCGTGAGACACCGGCAAAACAACCATGAAAACAACATAAACATGACAAAAAGAAAACATCTGTTTATCCCATTGACAAGTTCATAACCCAACTTGATACGTTGCTTACTTTGTCCCATCCTATCACCATTTATACATTTTAGAAAAACTATGCAATGCACTGATATTTTCTGGAGATAAATAATCATAAAGATGTTTGCTTCTTTAACTTTAACATGTTTTTCAAGATTTTCAACAGCCTTTTCAACAAGTTATGGCACAGAAGCCTTTATAGGATAATTTGACTCTTATGAAATATGACAGATAATGAGCCCTGACCAAACCAGAATGACCTGTAATATCAGAGTAATAAAACCATACTTCTCCAAAATAGACTTCAGGAAGGTTAGAAGAAATACCTTTCAATCCTGCTATGAAACAATATTAAGATCTATACATAAAAAAAAAGTTTTATTTCCAAAGCACCATTCAGGCACAAAGTCACGCCACGTGTTCAGCATAACGAAGGGAAAAATGTGGAAACAATAAATAAAAACAAGAAATATAAGAGAAAATTACAAAAAGAAGAAACATTAAATGAAAAATTTAAACTAAAACCATTTCTAAAATGTCGTAAAATGAATGCAATATTGGAAAAAGCAACATTTTGTATCTTCTTTAGGGATTTGAAGACATGCCTTGACAACTATAGAGGTGAAACATCAAATCTTTAGAATATGAGATAAAGTTAAATTAAATCATACAAGAAAGGTCAGCATTTTAAAGTTATTTATCACCATACTTTCTCATAAAACTTACAGAAGTAATAAACTGATACACTGTGGCAACCTTAAGGAAGTATATTTTCTTTTTCTGTGTTTTTGTGTTGTAATTTTTGCTGTTGTATTAAAATCTGTTCTGCATTGCATGCTTCGCCTGCACCAACAATCAATGTGTGTATCTGTGTCGTGCTCCTATCATTCTTCGTAATAAGCTGCCCGAGGCTGTCAGACGTGAATCGCAGACGCAGGTGGTGTGCACACTGCCCTGGCAAGTTTAAACTTACAGTTATTTCCCTGCGCAAAGCAGTGCTTAGTGCGCTGACGTGCAACCGGTGAGCAGATGGGGAACAACATCATTTATAGACGCACGACAAATCCACTTTCAAAGAGCGCCCATTGTTCTCTAAACTCATGTCACTGTTTTGATTTCTCTATCAGCCATGAGCAGAAGTGTTTGTTTTTGCACTTTCCACTCACCGATCAGGGATTTTTTTTCCCCCCTGAACTCTGGTGCCACATCTGCTGAATCAGGACACTGGCTTCCTCTCAGCCGTCTCCACCTGTGACCCCCCTCTCCACCCACCACGACCTCAGCCCGACATTCATCAAACCCAGCCAGATAGCCTGTGAACAAACTGTCAGGTTGATCCGGAGTACGTTGTACAAATCATGCGTTGCAATCAGGCACTAGGCACGAGAGAGGAGTTTTGTTCGTAAATTATGCTAACAGCTGATAACAGCTGTGACACCTCTGACGAAGATGGAAGCACTTTCAAAACATGTCAGGCATGTCTGACGAGACATAGAATAACTGAGTGTCTGATAATAAAAACAATCTTTATGGTTGTACCACGTTTAGACACAATGAGTTTTATCGAAAGCGAGCTGCCAACTAGAGCTCTGATGAGGTGCACTGAGGCTGACTTGCAGCACGATTTATATGAGAAGACAGATTTTGTTGTACACAGTAAAACTTAACGAGATGGATGCTCGGCCTCCGCTACCATCTGCGTTAGGCCATAAAAATCGTGACATCACATCCTGTAAAAAAGGCTCAGCAATATGAAGGAAAAGCCCTGAGTGAAATCACATATGTCACTGATGGAGAACAGAGCTGACAGAAAAACTGAAGGATTTGTTCACCCAGTAATCGAAGAAGAAGATGTAAAAGGAGATATCCGCCTTTGTGAGCAGTAAAAACGCAACGCACATGTAAGCAGTTCATTAAAATCAAAAACATTTTTGCTTTGATATCAGAAAAAATTCTTTGTCAAGTCAGAAATACAAAATAAGAAACTCTAACGCACTCGTCTTTTTTATGTCGTTGCCAAAGATATTCTCAACCTTAAAAGATAATTAAGCAGAATTTAAAACATTTTAATAACATCCACATGCCTGCTCCAAACGGTCAGGAAAAGCAAAAAGGTGGCCAAACAGAGTCTAACTGGGGCCAAATAATCAGAGTTGCTGAGTGATGCTGTCTCTTCCTCTGTGCAATAAAAATTGTGCTGAATCTGAGCACAGCTGACAGGTGAACATCGTCTCTGGGTTTCGACTTTCTCTCATCACCTTTTTTGTGCCTCCTCCCCCTACACCACCACAAATATCCTCTGCACAGTATATACACATATCCCTTTGTAGAAACATTTCTTCATTAAGAGGACAGACTTTTAATCTATCATCTTGTGAGCGAAAGAAAAAAGGGTAGTCGGACAAAGATGAAGGACAGAATGAAGCAAGGGAAGAAGAAAGGAAGAGTATGACACAAGAGATGATAAAAATGGAAGGAGGGAAGTAAAGAAGGACATAAAGTGGATAAGAGGAGAAAAAAAAATACAAAAGTCATAAGGAAAGATCCAATGGAGGACACAATGAAGGAAGCATAGAGGTAGGGAAATGAGAATGGACACTACAAAGAAGGAAGAGGAAGGCACAAGAAAATAACAAAAGACAGGGAAAAGAAGAAAGGGAAGGAAAGACACAAGAAAAATAAAGAAGGACAGAGTGAAGGAAAAAGAGAATGACATGGAAAAAAGGACAGAACACCTAGATCATTTTCTACATTACAACACTTGGGAAATCCTGAAATCAAACCCCATCCTTTTCCAGAAGTATAGGAGCCATGAATAAAATATAAATCTAGTGGAGGGCATAAAGATTAAACAATTGAGCCTGGGTTAACTGCCCCACACTTAACTTTAACAGGATGTCAGAGTCACACTTATGTCCAGTGAAAACAAATCATGTGAGATGAAACAACAAAAACCACTTCCTAAATCCTAGAACTTTAATGTTGTAAAAGCAAACTTTTAAGCTGGACCTTTCACCATTGTGGTTTCAGGCCTGTCAGCAACATAGGTAACCTGATGGGTGTGTTTTAATATTGTTGGAAAGTCTCTCCTGCTCCAGTTGCTAATCTCAACTTTTATAGGCTGTGGGTAAATTAATAACTCTGCATCTGCTTCCTTAAAACAATGATCACCTTAAAATGTAAAGCAAGCATAATAAATAAACTTAACCTCGACACATCTAGTTGCTGAACTCACTGACTTTCATACCAACGTCAAAAATGTTGACAAGAAAATCAAATATCCTGTTAAGAAATATTTCCGTCTGCATTTTTATCTTTATTGCACAGGTGTACAGAACCACGCGGGAAATGTGAAACAGCAGATGAATAAAATGCAACAGTCCAGTCTGCCTGCAGTGAAGACAGGAAAGCATTTTTCTGCTGAAAACATGTAGCTTTGGGCTTGCAGCAGTAAATCAATCGGATATTTTGGACAGCAGCCAAGCAAAACTAAAATGTCACCAGGCACAATATAAATAGAAAAACCATAATTAATCGAGCTTTATAATAAAGTTACACTAGTTTTTAAACTTAATACCTTGTTTCATTATATTTATACTGAGCCAAATACAAACGCTTTCCTGTTGTTTGCAGGAAAAGATCCCTTCTCAGATGTGAAAAAAAGGTTAATTTACCATCCTTTATCTTTAACATTATTTCTACATAACACAGTCATTAATATTTGCTTAGCTAAGCTAACTGTATGAACTGTAGGTGTTAATGAGAGCCAGCTAATCAATCTAATCAGCATGTTGATTTGTTGCACCTGAGTCACAGCGGATCAACAACAAGATATATTCAGCCTCTTGATTTGCAGCTTTACACATCAATGTTGTTCAGTTTTGCAGAAGAGGCATTGTTGAAAAAGTGACAAAAAAGCTCAAGCATCAAAAAGTGGAATGATGTGAAAATACATGCTATACGTCTGGCTAAAACCTAAGTGAAAATTATTTCTAGTTGCGGATAATTTGCTATTTACTGGTTATTGATCACAGTCGATCTTAGCCTAAATGTCTGATGTCACTATTGCAGGTAAGACACAGACTACTAATAACGACTCCATAAACGTTGATATGGATGAAAAGACAAGAGAAAACATGTCTCTAAATGCATGTATTTATCTTCTGTCATTATTACCCTGTTCTACACCTCCATCATATTTAACATTACTTTTTCTTAAAGATGGAGGGAAATAGTTAAACTCACCTTTGTCCCCACACAAGCTTGACCTTTCCTGTACTCCTTGTGGGATATCCTTTTGTCTAACTTGCTCCAAAGTGCTTTGGCCTTCCAAGAGGTGACCTTTGCCTTCAGGCTGCAGTAGAAAGTGTTGTGGTTCGCCGGGTCAAGGTCCAAACGCCTGCAGAGGACGTTAAAGGCCTGCAGAGTCCCTTTACAGCTGGAGGCCTGGATGAAGTTCTCAAACAGCTTCCCGACATTGTCGCTCTCCTCCTCCATCTTTCCCATCTTCCCCTCTGCAGCAGATGTCTTGGTGTGCTGAGGTTCCTGCTCCGCGTCGCTCCGCTCGCTCTGCCAGATGTGGCTACACCCTCGGCTTGGCTCGCACCGTCATGCCCATTCTGGGGAGGCAAGACACATAGCAGTGATGTCATCCCACGGCAAAGAGTCCAACAGATGGCTTTCAGTAACTTGTGTTTTTCCATTTTCTACGTTTAGCCAAAAGATCTATTTACATGACTTTAAATGGATAATAGATTTGAATTATGAAGCAGTTTGACTGCTTTTTGTTAGGAAAGCATTCCTTTACCCATTATCTAAGGCAGAAGGCATTCTGAGACATGGTAATCTTACACTCACATGAGCGAGATAACATTTCAAGTACAGACAAGGTTGAAAAAACATATGTAGTTTCAGTACGCAGCAAAGCAGAGTGACCCTGTGATTGAACGTCAGGCAACTGCTGACAATATTTCTAACTTTTGCTTTACAGACACAACTACGGGATCCTAATTTAACCTTACTAGTTCAAAAAATGTGACTGTTTCACAACCTCAACACTCAAGGAATGTCCATATCATATGGACAACATCTTTTACCATGATATGATTTTAACGATGATACCAGTAGTGCTATAACTTCAATAAATCCAAATCCTATGTGTATGTCTTGCAAAAAATGTGCCTATATGCAGAACTTTGCATGTGGTTCTAATCAGTAGCTCACTTAACCTTTCAAAGGTATTTTTCTACCATTTTCTTTGGACTTTGGCTGCTTTTTACTCTCAATATCTGTCCATGGCAGCATTTTGTGCAGTGTGTCCTTAAACTGAACAAAAGTGGATTGCTTTCGGAAGATACCACTGTTTTTCAACTCTTTCTCACAAATAGAGACCATTACTTGCTTGAAAAGAACATTGTTTGTGTGCCTAAGGGAGTCTGAATTTACATTGGATGACCATATTTGGCTATGCTGGCTTTACTATGGACTGTTAATGGGCTCAAATATCTAAATCTAGAGCTCATGAGCTTAAAGGAAGCTTTTTTTGTCTAAGCTTTGTTGAAAGGAATCTCCACTACCTTTTCAAAGTTTACTGCCAGTAAACACATTTCGATATCATTTTTGTCTTTCATAAAAGATGTATGTTTCCCTTGATTATAAATATATAAATATGTGATCAATACATCTTTAGCATTTATTTTATTCTCTCTTAATGGACCACAAAGTATTGGCTATTGTTTCATAATAAGAATATTTTATTTCTAGGTCTGGTTAGTGGTTCTAGCCTCTGTGCAACTACTTTTAATGGAAACTCATGCAAACAAAAACAGATAGATGAGTATTTTTACAGGGCTAATCCTATAACATGCACTGAAGCACGCGTGCTTACATGTGTGCCTGAATGTGAAAAATATTGTTTCTAAAAGCACCCACTCACATCAGACTGAAGCTGAACTGACACAATTAAAGCCCCGTTCCTCCAATCAACCATCAAGCACTTCAAAATCTGTGCCAGAAACTGGTGCCAGAGGTTGACATCAAAGCAAAATGTTGAAAGTTTCAGCACAAGGCACGAGTGTGCCGACGTGGGTGGAGACCACAGCTTCCGTGAGCTTTGGGGGAAGCCTGGCTTTGAAATTTTAATGTCCTGCAGAGTGGGACGGGTGTGGTTAGACAAGAAGTAGTAGGGGCTGTGCAGGGTCTAAACACCCACCCACCCACTGTATTCCACTGATACTGTCACGCCACAATCCCAGGCGGCGATGTGGCGCAAAGTTGTTCATGTAGACAGTAAAAAAACAGAGGTGACCATTCAGTAATGGCTCACATATTTCTAATTATGTCCTCATGCCATGAGGGTTTGAACCTTGCTCCAACAGCAACAACATTTCTCTCCAGGCTAAAGTTAGCATTTTAATTTGCACAGAATCGTGTTTGACCACGTGTCTGCGGCCTGTTTTTGACTCTCCTGCTTTAGAGAAATACTTAAAGTGAGGCAGGAGATCCATGCAACCCACAGAAATGCTCTATATGCATTTTGGACTGCTGTGATATCCTGTCAGCATATCCTATGGAGGCCCTGATGACAATCATCCAGCCGTTAGTGGGCTGGCATTCCTTTGCCACGTGGCTGCAGAGGCTCTGCAGTCGTCCATCATCATCCTTTTAGAACAAACTCTTGGTCCTCTCATTGGCTCCACTGGGCAGCCGGTTACGGGATGCAACCAGGGTTTCTTGGAAATGTTCAGGTTTGCCATCAAATACGAAGACATGGCAAAGATTCACGTCATAATGCATAACTGGAGGTGTAATCTTTGACAAAAGTCAGAAAGCTCTTGCATTTCTGCAGCATTTTAGAACTTTATGAAGACTTCATGTTTTATCTCCTTTTCACAATAAGGCACTTTGTTTTTCTGTTCTTACTTTTTTCTCCTTTTTTTGCTTTTATTTTTGCTCGAGCTTTCTAAGAAAAAGTTTTTTGTGATCTAATTTTATTTCACATTTGGCCAAGGTAAAATGTGAAAATCTTAAGCGAAAAGCTTAATACACTGACGTTGTCACATTTCAAAATAAAGCAGTAAAAGCGCCACAACAATTTTAAAGCTTATGTTGTGTGATTTTGGCGGCACTAATGAAACAAACGCTTAAAATGTCGTTAGATAAAGTTGATGCTCAGCACTGAAACTACCCTGCCTCTGACACATGGACTTCACCAACTCGGTCTGACAGAATGGAAAGTGACTGTGGGCAGACAGAAAGAGGAACCCTCAGAGTGGCTGTAAAAATACAACGGAGAGAAACGGAAAGATTACCCTCAGCCGAGGCAGATTGTGATGGCCAAATCCAGGGCCACACCCTGATAACAAAAGATGGGGGCCAGGGCTCAGCAAACTTAAGTGCTGATTGGGTTACACCACTAGTTCCTGCTGGCAGGGGGATATGTTAGTTTTTTTTTGTTTAGATAAGTTTTGTATTTGAGTAAACATTAGTATTTAAAGTTTAATATTTTTTGATTTTCATTTTTGGGTCTTTAGTTTAGCCAAACTTAGCTGCACTGTTATTTGTTTTTGTGTTATTTATAATTGTTTTCTTTTAGTTACCCCTATTGTGTCTTGGTCTGATCAGCCAGTATATAGACCCCTGTGTGTCATTTCTTTGTTAGGTCAGTTATGTTTGTTTGCAGCTAGTTTGCTTACACTTTTGCCTGAGTTCAGTTTTGTTTCTTTGACCTCTTTTATGAGCTCAGTTTATCTTTTGTCATTTATGATTGTTGGGTTAAAATAAATAAAAAAAAACTATTTTTCTAAATATATCTTGCGACTCCTCCTGTTTTAACTCGGTCCATCACACAGATAATGGTTGAGAGGATCACAGAGTTTATTATGATGTTGGTTTACATTTCCTTTCTGTCCAGTAAATGATGTGATTAAGTGAAACCAGCTGTGGCTAAGAGAGAAAAGCAATGGGGAGTGATTCAGTTCCTATCAAAGGGATGAATTCATTCACAAACTACTGCTCACCACTAACACCCTATGATTTCTATCATGAATGCACCTTTACTGCATTTGGACACACTCCCTAATATGAGTGTTTTCACATTGTTCAGAACAGAATCAAAAGAGAGGCATGCAGTAACAAGGTATCTGTTCGAAGTTTGATAAAGAAGGAATGGTATGAATGTAAAATATGTCACTGCGACACGTTGAGAGATTCCTAAACAGTTTCACATTCACTATTTGTTTCTACTGGAAAACATCCAGCAGTTGCATTTTATATTTACAAACTCCAAATTTTTCAACAAGACATCTACCACTGACTGCATTAACAAGCATCTTGCCCATTTGTCCCAATAAAGACACACAAACAAAATACACCCGGCACCCAGCATAATTGTTGTATTGTAAATGTAGAGAGGAGAGGAGGCAAAGTTTAAGTTTTATCAGGATCTGGCTGCACAAGCAAAATTGGATTGGGCAGATCCTTTTACTGGGTTCATTGACCATAGTTAAGAGTTATCTTTCTATTTATAGATTTAACAGATTCAAGCATCATTAAAATGACTCATCAGGGATGTGGTCCTGACAAATCCTCGGTCGGGATGGACTCACGTTTTTTCTGCTTGAAACCCAAAGTTGCATCACTATCAGACAACGGAGTTACTAATCTGAAATATTTTCAGCCACGAAAGCAAACTCTGAAAAGAAAAGAAGGGGCAATTTTAAAGAGAGCACTGAGCTCACGAGGAATGGGGCAAAGAAACACAAATTTATGACACCACAGGATCCAATAAAATGCCAGAATTTCAAGGGGATACATCATTCACTTCAAATAACCACAGTAAACGCTCGGTGTTGGTCATCAGGGCCCTTCATCCGGCATCTTATTCATTTCATGCTGCAGTGCAGAGAGTCTAAATGGATGTGTCCTTGATTTAAAGAACATCAGGTGTGTTAGAGCAGGAACTATAACAAACAGGATACTGAGCTAACTTGGCTCATAGTGGGGAAACACTGACAGGTTGTCTTGACCTCAAACTTCAGATAACTAAAATAGCAACAGCCCAAAATGACAATTTTCCATTCATAATTTGCAGACTAATGATTTGCAGGACAAATCCTGAAAAATGTGTCTTTTTATTTTTACAAGAAAACCCCTATCTGTAATTCAAAAGGTTATAATTTATTGTCACGATGTCCTACACTCTTTCACAACTGAAACTTTGTCTTCTACATTCTGCAAAATATTGGACACACTTTGAAGTGTGGGAGGGTTACGCCTTTGTTTCCACAGAGTACACTGCTGCAGACAAAAAAAAAAAAAAAAAAAAAAAAACTACACAGTAAGAAACGGAAAACACTGCTGGGAAATTCACATATACAGTAGAGCAAGCAACCAGCAACAGTAATTAGAGAGTGAGCTGAAGAAAACCAGGAAGGAACCCTCCGCAGGCCTGATAAGCAAGCAGAAACATTTTGCTCATGTACTGTTCAGCCTGTAGGGCCGAACCCTGCACCAGGCCTCCGAAGCTCCTCTTTATTATCTCAGCTCGCTAAAATCTGGCTGCTTGTCCAGGCAGCTGTGCCAAAACAAAAGAAGACTGTGTCCTGATAACAGTGGTTCACCGAAAGATAAAAGTAAATGTCAGTCAACTTCAGAAGGACTTCAAAGATAAAAAAAAAAAAAAAAAAAAACAGACACAAAATGTTCATTTGAACTAAAACAGGAGCAAGAATGTGGAGCTTTCTGTCTGCAGGCTCACCTGACACACAAGGTGTGTTCAGCACATGGTTCTTTGCACAATAACTCACTGAGATTAGTTATACCTGACTGTCTTTTATCCACATCACAGAAAGGCGCAAAGGAGGTTTAATAGTATTTATTTCTCAGCGGGAAAATCTGCCCAGCCACGCTCAGAATAGACAAGTTTCATGTTGCAGAAAAAAAACGAAAAAAAAAAATCGCATGACTGGAAAATCAAACAAGCACAAGCAACTCTTTGTTTCGCAGACAAATATTCAACATCCACCTGCTCTGAAGTCACTAACAGCTTGACTGAGACTTTTCTCTTCAACAGGACCAAATGTTCAAAATAATTTCACCGCAACATTGAGCCGAGTGTGAAACCGGAGCTATTCTGGTAGGAAAATTAAATCACGGTGATGCAACACTGCAGAGTTGTGAGCTCCTTCATATTCACACACTTTATTCCCAGGCTTTTCCTGGAAAGACTTTCTGGCTTCCTGTAAAGATCAAAGTTCAAAAGAAGGCTTCCTCTGTTAAGTTTCACCTCTGAGATTTTAACACCTTATTTGACAAAGTTCATAGATGTCCTTTCTTCTGACAGAAGGAACTTATTAACAGTTTCCTGGGATAACTTTACTACAGTAATGCTGAGGATTTATTCTTACCACTCTGTTTAGATGCTGAGCAGTCCAATAGGGCAGCGTGGATCATAGAAAAGCAGCTATGCCACAAAGGGTTACCACCATTTTTTAATCTTACTTGGTAAAGTAAAATAAAAGAGTCAAAAAATCTACTTGTCTTCAACAGTCCGTATTCGTTTCATTATCATCATGAAGGTTTTATGTTTTTAAATATGAAAAAAAAGTTATCTCCTTCTAAGAGGAAATATAGGCTGAGAAGAACAACCTAATATATTTATGTTTGATTATTTAATTAACCAAAATTGTACTTGGGTTGAAAATATCTACAGATAAACTTTGGGTTTTAACCAAAATTAGCTCATATAGCTCATTATATGGGCTTACTTAAAGGATTGTATTAAGGTGTGAATATTTGAAAAAAGTCACTGAGTTGTCAGTTTGCTGAAGAAGCATAAACGTTTGTTTTTTCTGCATAACTTTGGGAAGGTTAACAAAATCAATTCAGAAAACATTTAAAATATTTTTTTTCTAATTTTCACAGCAGTGGATTTTTAAATAACTCCAAAATAAGGCATCTCAGGTAAATTGCTAAAATCCCAAATGCTATATTCCACTTTCAACATGCCTGAAATAACATGGGTAATGTTAAAGTTCATGGCTATAGATTTAAAAACAGACTGAACAAGTATAACTTGTTTGCAAGGATTGCCTTGAGGGAGCCTCTTCGTTTTTGAAAAGAGCTTAGCAGCACAGCCGGGGATTGTAAAGATGAATTGTCTAAAACACAATGCATGACATATGGCTGAAAAACAAACAGAGGTTATAAATTCAGTAAACTCAAAATACAGAGCACGGCAGAGGATTTGCAATTATTTGGGCCTCTTTATCAGGATATCAGGATAGTTTTCAATCACTGTGTTAAATTTAAAGTGTTTTATAAAGGCTCAGCCCAAACTGGACCAGTAAATAATTAAGAAAATGATTCCCAAACGCAGCAGCAAATTCAAAAAAAGATAAAATGATCTATTATGAAACCACAATGGTCAAGTCAAAGTCCAGATCTAAACTCATTTGAGGTACTGCAGATAAAACCGTGCCCACTACTTTAATGGCCTGTAGCAATGTTCTCACAAAAAGTTGACTGCTTAGAACTGCAAAAAAAATCAGTCTCTGTGGCAACACGATGATCTTTAACACAACAGCAAAAATAAATTAAAATTACTTTTACAAAATCCTGTTGAAGTCAATCTATCTCATAAACCAAATCCAAACGTTCTGAGACTGACGTTCTGTTGATGTTTTCATAAAAAGTCTTTTCTCCCCCTACAACGTATGAGGCTAAGAAGATCAAAATATTTTACATTATTGTTGTGTAAGCTACTGGTACAAGCCAATAATTTTGCACACATTTCTCCTAGTTATTATTTATATAACCTGATTCAAAAAGCCTTCATTCCTGCATGACTTTGTAGCTGTTTTTAAATGCTGTGAACATTACAGTAGATCTGGCAGAGTGTCACTATATGAGGAACAACAAACCTTTCTGTGTCAGTTCCTATCTCTTTTGTGTAGCCGCCTGGTCGTATGTGACTGTTTTCTATGCTTGTGGAACAAGGAAGGAAACGTGCTGCAGAGAGGAAGAAGTACGTTTACGACGCCTCCCTGGTAATAATGAGCTTGGGCTTCCACACATAGTTACTCTATTCAACATGTTCAAATAGTTTTTGCTCTCACCATGAATTTCTAAAACATGTCTTATGGCTTTCATATTCATTGATCTGATATCTTGGTGGTTCATTCATAGAGATAATCTTTTATTATCTGGTTTTATTCATTTGATCGCTTGTTTGATAAACAGGACGGGAAAAAATGTTTTCAAACTTGGCACGGGTGTTCATGTTTGCAACACAGTGGTTTCGGTGTGAAATTACATCATTGTGTTTGTAATATACTGTACTGACTAATATTATTACAGTAAGAGAGAACAAAAACCTGTAGCGGCCGCCGCAGCTCTTGCATCCTACAGGTGAGTCAACTTTCAGGTGTTGCTAAAACAAACATCAGATTTACAGCAGGAAGAGCATGAGTGCATCTGTCATCGTTGATCAAAGAATCAAAGCGCTGAGGGAATTAGCACCATTTTCGGATTCTTCATAAGGATCATCACAGGCCGGGCCTTCGTTTGGTTGCATGCTTGGTGCTTTCTGTACTGTTTGTTTCTCACCACACTGTTTTTAAGCCAAACTGCAGTATAGCTGGTAATTATATACTAAAAATGAAAGGCTGGCCATGTAAATTTGCACTTGTAACTCACTGAAGGAGTACTGAAACCTGTAGTTTAGAGTGTCTGCAGTTTAAAAAAGTGGATGCTGATACACAAAGGTCACCTGAATTTCTGTCTGTGTTGTGTGACAATAAAGTTTAGAATGAAGGAATAAGAGTTAACAATGTTAAATGAGCTATTTCATACAAAAAATCTGATGCAAAAAAACAAAAAAACAAAAAGCCAAAAAAAAGTGTGATAAAGCATGTGGCTAAAAAATGAATAACATTAAAGTATACAGATTATTCTAACATAGTTTATGAAAATAATGGTTAACTTTTAACAGAGCACCATATGACAAATATGTGGTATTTATAGCTGACAAAAGATTTAATTTTCCTACCTAACAGAAGTGACAACAATAAAGGGATGAATGGATGAACGCTGGTAGTTTTTTTGTGTCTTGCGTGTATGTTTTTGTTTCATCGTACAGAATAATGTTTCAATGACTGAACGAATAAGTAGCGTCTTAAAATGTATGGGATAATTTTTCACTTCTCACCATAAAACTTTTAGAAATGTCATTTTATATAATCAGTGGGATGGAATAAAATTTGACGTGTGATTAAAAGTAAATATTATATATTTACTTATAGGCAAAAGGAGGAAATTGTGGTGGAAAATTACTACAATTTAACATCTGCTGATCATGCTACATGAAATGCTTGTGAACTCTCACCAAAAGAACGATTTGGGTTACATGTACAAGGCTGGGAGTTGTTTTCTACAGCTGCAGCAGAACCAGACTGTCTCGCCCCTTGTTTTGAATTCCTTATCCTTGGTATAAAACTCAAGTGTTGTTTTTGCCTTTTCATCCAGACCTGCTTCATTATTGATTGACAATATATGAATAAACCTGATTGATTGAGTGATGTCACCTCAGAGTGCTTGGTAAAATTGTTTTTTTTTTTTTTCCACAACAGTGTACATTTGTTTTAATGACTTTTCTGTCATTCAGAAAACAAATGTGCACCTGCTTATTTAATAGAATGAATTAGTACATAAATAAGTAGATAAATTGCTTTTCTTGTGTCATTAAATAAATTTCACAAATATTCTCACATAAGATTACTGATACTTAATAAGGTTAACTTCTGAAGGTAAGTGGCATTCACAAATATCACAGTAAAGACCATGAATGCAAATGCATGCCACACTTTTCAGAAACTTATTCTTCAAACGGAAATATTCACTTTCTTCAGATGCAACCAGGCTTTTTGATGTGTGTATAACATACACCAAAATACCAATGTGTTCATCAAAAGAAAATTAAAATGCTGAATTCAGAAAACCTGTGAGGATGTGGACATAAGACGATAGATTTATTAGCAAGTTAGCCAAGCTGTCAGACACCAATAAGACCAACTTGCGTAATGAAATGTAATTAAAGGCGCCATAAAGTATTAGTTTAAAGGTGTGCACACAGATGGGATATCTTTTCAGTAGGAAGGGAGTAACGTGGCTGAAGGTCGATGTGAAGGCAGTACATAGTTCATCGGTGTCTGGACCACAGTGGACTGCAAATAAACGCTGCTTAGATTAGAACAGTCACAAAGATTAATTCCTACAGTCTGATGGCGGAGTGGGATGGTGGGGGGCGGGGTGGAGACTTTATCTTCACCACAGGAAATTATTGCTCATAGAACATGAGGAAGGAAAGCAACTGGTGTTTGGGTGACTGTTCAGACCCATACCAGAAAAATCTGCTGTGGGACCATGCATCATTTTATAATGTTCTGAGTCACAGCCTGTCTGTGTGTGCAAGAAGTATGTTGAAACACAGAGTGCAGGAAAAGAAACAAAAAAAACACAGCTGTTCTAAAAACAGGTTTTTGTCCTCCCTGTTCTGTTCTCCTCTGATCAGGAGTTTGATCAGGAGGCTGCTGTTCATTTAAGAGCCAGATGTGTGTGTGTTTGATCAACACATGTGTGTGTTAACCTTCGTCACTGCGAAACATTAACAGAAAGTTCCTGTGGCTCAGGGATCTCCGACAGCCTGTAGACACCACACACCACACCTTCTCTTTATTATTTAGCTGGTGTGACTTTTCAACCCAGGGGTCCATTTTGGAAACTGCTGAGCCAGTGGAAAAGGCAAACAAAACAAAAAAAACCCAACTTAAACTTAACTTAAAAATAAAGACAACAGCCAACTATACCCGTTTATACTCTCCTTTGTCTGTCTTTGAACTTGCGTGTTGAGAAAACTGCCTTTCTAACTGTGATTGGAGCTGATTTGAGATATAACAGCAGCTACACATGTGCTTGCAACTGATTTATGACACAAACCATGAGCATGACAATAACAAAAATAAAAAATAAAAATGGAAATTGCGCAAGAGGAGACAACCTTTGTGTTATCAGAAAGTGGAGACAAGACCAGCTGCCTGACTCCTCTCAAAAAAGAAGAGTTGAATCAGGACTTTTTAATAGCTGAATCCTGACTGCTCCAGGGAAACGAGGATTAAACTTCAAAGATATCACTGTGAGATTATCAAATCACCATATTCTGTCAACCTCCAAACTTCTGCAATAATCTCAAAGGCCAAATTTAGACTGACTTTAATATGAGCTGCTTAATTAGAGCATTTTTTTTTTTTTTTCAGTCACTGGGTCATGAGTTGCATTACAGTCATGTCTAATCATGTCAAACATGCAGCCAGAGAAACACATGCTTTCAGAAACCGGTGCATAACTCAGTCAGGTGCCTCAAAGGTCCCATCGGCCACTGGACAAACACAGCAAAACAGCAAAGCGTCAAAACCAGAAAGAGCTTACCTTATAATCCAAACCTGAACTCTCCCTCGCTGAAATTAGGAGCTGTGAGGAAAAACGACTTTCTCAGTCCGTCTGTCAGATTCTCTGTTCCGCTGTCTGAGGGCGGCGCTCCAAACTGGGACACATCCCAGAACTGCTACTGGAGCCACTGAAGCTGCTGAGGAGACTGGGGATAAACCCGCTTCTTTTGGGTGCTTTTTACTTTCTACTATAAACGATATTTTAGCCTTCTTAATGGGCTCGTCTATTACATTTTTATCCCCAAACAAAACCGTCAGAAATAACTTCACTCTATTACAAAGTTTATTTTTCCCCCTCCTGAGACTCCCAGGCGCCACACGGCCCTGACCCGGTCCTGACTAAAACGCTGCGGCCCACGTTTCACCGTGTGTCAGCACAAACTGTAATCTGGCTGCACATTGACAAAACCCCCCTGAACAAACTCTGTAAAGACGCGTGGAATCCTTCGCCCTGACGTATCCACTCGAGAGTAGATATACCGCCATCTGGTGGCCATTTTATTTCACAATTTTTTTTATATATATACACACAAATGTTGGTCTTTAAATAGAAATTAAAGGTCCACCATTATGCTTCCTTGAACAAGCTAAAGGAAAGGTCAAGAGGCCATACAAAACATTTTAATTACATTTAATACACAAAATCATTCTCAGATATTCAGATTTCCCCCGATTTGTTGTGTTTTGAGTTAATTAAGGAATGCACCGCTTTAGGCCTACCTCACAATGATGGACATGAGCTGGCCAAGTCTTTCTAACTTAGTGTACATTAATACCTCATACACGTGAAAATGGCCACAAGCAGATGAACAGTGCCTTATACCTTGAAGCACAGCAGATCCAGAAGCACAATAATTCAGCACAAAAAATATATTTTTCTGCAAATACAAACGTTTTTTTATATATATATTCACGAGGTTGGAGGAGGAGTAGTTCTCTCAATGTAAAAAGTAAAGAAATACAAAAAAAAAACAAAAACTCAGACAATATTGGTAATGTTTCAAAAGTGTTTGACATGTTTTAAAAAACACACTGAAGACAATCACTTCCAGTTTACTATTAGTAAATGTGAAGATGTGTGGGTTTTTTTTGTTTATTTGTTGTTGTTTTTTTGCTCCCTGTTTCTAGCAGCAGGAGATCCTCATGTGGTAACACAGAAACAAGCAAAAAGCTATTTATTTTTTAAAATAAATAAATATAAACTGGTTACCCTAACCCTTGCTGATTACACTTTAGCTTTAATAATATAAAGCTACATAATTTTTAAAGTTTAATCAGTGATACTTTTATAACAAATTTGTGTGAGATCATGATTTCTTGGTTAATGACAAGTTGTCGTAACAAAGACATTTTGATTAATGTCAACTTTGTAGTAAAAGTGTCATGATTTACAGAAAGACACTTTATGACAACAGTCATAAATATTCATGAAGACTCACTCATGTTCATGACAGGCGTTATGTCATGTTTATGACGATGTCAAGACAGTCTTAATCACAACCCGTCAAAATAAAGTGTTACCAAAATGGGATAGCCTACTCGTTTTGCAAAAGCATAAAGTGTTGCCAACTGCTTTGCAAGTACAGCCTTCCTCTCATTGCGTCATCAATCTTCGGCACTCCTCGTATCATGTTCGGTTTTTCTCTATTGCTGTTGATGTTTTTGTAATTCTTAACTAGTGTTATTAAAGACCTCTACTGTTCAGTGCAGTGCAGGCCATTGGGGGGGTGTACTGGTGAGATCCTTTAATGAGCTACTTCAAAACACAAACTCTTCTGTAATAATAATAACGGATTTTTACTTGTGGTGCGATTTGTCTGCTATGACGGAAAACAGCTGTGACGAGGCTGTTTGGGTCTTGGAGAAGCAGCCACACCCTCCTCTTCCTCCTCCTCCTCTTCTTTTTCCTCGGTGTGCAGCAGCAGCAGCAGCAGCAGGACCAGCAGAAGCATGATGCGATACATCCTTACTCTTTTGGTGCTGCCAGCAGTCTGCAATGGCATCCTGCCTGAGATCGCAGAGTCAGGAATCAATCACATCGTGGAGGGACCGTCGGAGCTGGACCGCATATTTGTGCAGCAACTGCAGGAGGGTCGGCTGCAAAAGCCTGAGGATGCGTTTCCCCAGGTAGGCAGCTGGTTGCATCTCTCAGTCAGCATCTTACTCTCTGCATGACTTGGCCTTATTTTTGTGCTGCTCTGAGTGTGCCGTCACTTAGTTGGTAAAGCGGTTAAAGTGTCTGGAAATGAAAATATAAAAATAAGAAAAACAAACTCGAGTCTGTGAAATTGTTGTAACATTTTTCTTTTTTTCAAAAGACCTTCTGTATCTTTCTCCATCTAGACAAACAGCAGTGTCAGCCCTCATCTCAGTGACCTTCCTCAGAGTCATCCCAATGAGACTGATAAGATGACTAATGAGGAATCTGTGCACTCCTCAGCAGAGCAGGTAAATCAGCTTTGAAACAGTAAACAAAACTCAGACATTGTTTACCTTCTAAATAAAAACTGTCAACTTTGCCCAGGGGACAAACAACACTACTGCCACAGCTTTCCCAGTCAGTGACCTGGATAACAGTATTGATCAAGTGAGCCTTTTCTCATTTTTCTCTGATTCAAAAGCTGCTGTTGGATTTCCCAGCAGTATAAATGTCGCATGATGTTTGGCACACACTGACTCGTCATTCTGCCTGCAGAGCCATCAACCAACTGAGTTCTTATTTTTTTGAGCCATACAAACATGTCAGTCCACCGTATTAAAACGTGAACTGTTTCACTGAGCCGTTGCTATGGTGAGCGAGAAAAAACCCTACTTGTGATCTGAATGTTTTTAACAACTCTTGTGATTCTGAATTAATTTAATCAAATTCTCAGTTGAATCAAACAAGTCACAAAAATTTTATATTCAGATTTTATATTCAAACTTGGCTGAGATATCTTATGAAGTTTAGAAATGCTTTCAAGAATTTTTTTTTTCTTTTTTGCTGAGTCACGGTTTGGAAAATGCAATCAGTACTAGATTAATGTTTGCAGCTTAACATCTCAAATCTTCAGCCTCTTGAATACTATGACAAATATCTTGGAGCTGCAAAAGGTCAAACATTCATCTCTTATTCATTTATTTCTGCAGGGATGTATGTCTAACGACGACTGTGGAAAAGGAAAGTATTGCCTCTCTGACACTCGTAAGTCCAAGTGTAAGCCATGTAAAGACACTGATGTGGTAAGTGGTAAAATGTTGCCTTTATTTTTGGCCTGACTTCTATAAAATTTTATTTTACACAGGAACGTTTTTTTTTTTTGTTTTTTTTGCCATCATCCTTCATCTTGTCCTTGTCATATTAAGAAATATTTAGTAATAATGTCATTCTAACTCGGTAGGGTTATCATTTTCATCATAATCTTTCAGGATGTGAGCGGGTTTCTCACATGCTGCAATGCAGCTCAGTCCACAAGTGTAATTGGAGTGTGTGTCGTTTGTGAGCAATCTGTCTTGTTAGCTTCACATGAAAGGACAGGCTGAGTCAAGGTTGAACAAGAGTTCATCACTTTTACCTGTTTGGAAAAAATGTTTTAATTACTTTTAGCTGAGCATTTTGGTCCTGACTTGGAGATCTGTAGCAGAATAAAAGGCAGTGGGAAGAAAGCAGGCTGGCGGTCGGCCAACCACAGGTGCATCGTGAAAGGAGAATAAACACATTGGGGAACATGATCTGTATCCTGTTCAGATTGCTGCAGTGTGCAGCTCTGTGGAGCCATAACCAGAATATTGATGAGCCTGTTCTATATGAGCCATTATAAGAGCGTGGGACGAAAAACTTCCTTCAGCCCTCTTCACTTTCAAACTGTACTGCAGATTTCATTCATTATTAATTCAACAAAGTCAGCAGTCGTCATGGTTCAAGAGTCATTGAAAATAATGCTGCTGTGAGGTTTGGCTCTGGTAAACTTAGTGCACATGTCTTTATCTCTTTTCTGTGACTTTTTAGGGCAGCAGAGTTCATTATTTATTAAATAATCTTTAACATAAGTGTCAAAAATCTCAAGAAGAAACGCAAATGTTCTCTCTCAGTCTTGTAGTAAAGATGACGAGTGCTGCGGCGAACAGATGTGTGTGTGGGGTCAGTGCAGCAAAAATGCCACCAAAGGAGAAGCTGGCAGCACTTGTCAAGTCCAGAATGATTGTCAGCCAGATCTCTGCTGTGCAATTCATAAAGGTACAACACAGCACACCATGAACAAATCAGTTACTGTGTATGATCTCAGTGAAAAAACAACAACAAACAAACAAACACTTCCTGTTTTGCAGCCTTGCAGTTCCCCGTTTGTTCGGTTAAGCCGATTGAACGTGAACGCTGTTTCGATGTCTCCAACAACCTGATGGAGCTGCTGTCCTGGGACATGCAGGATAACAAACCCAGGAAACACTGTCCGTGTGCAGGAGAGCTTCAGTGCCAGCACCTCGGGTGAGTGCAGCACGTTTTTTTCTCACAGTCTGGTACACAAATTACACTAATATTTATTCTGAGTTGCTCCTTTCTTACTGTTTGACAGGCGTGGATCCATGTGCCTGAAAGCAGAGGACTCGAGCGAAGAGGACTTGACAGACTCTCTGTACTCAGAAATTGACTATATTCTCTAGACAAAGCTTGACTGAATTTGCACTCTCTCAAGCATGAAACTTTTTCATACTGTCTTTTTGCCAGCTTAATCCAACATTGTGAAGTTACAAAGCTAATATAATGGACGCTAATAAGAGTTTCAATCACTGATTGTTTTTGTTTCTTTAAATAACATAAAGCTTTTATACTGAATGTTGCTTAAACTATCCATGTAATTTCTGTCAGGATTCAACATTTAGTCACAGATGGGATTACTGATTGAAACCAGTTATTTCTCTGAAATTACGATACAATGAGGTTGTTTCCCTCACTCTTTAGCTAAATTGCCCTAATACATTAGATATACATTTTTTTATTGGAAGGTGTTCATCTTATTTGGCTCTTTTATTAATCATAGGATTTTTGTTCATTTTTTGCAAGAACAGTTTGATGACCATTAAAGCTTTTTGACGCATTGCCGAATGCCTGAAAAATGGGTATGGACAATTTCTAAATAGATAAAACGTTTACTCTTTTGGGTTTTTTTTTAACTGATTCTACTTTTAAACTGCTTGAATATATTTCAAGAGATTATCTTATTTATTTTCATACATTTATTGAATAAAAATGATATAGATAATTCTGAGTTTAATTGTACTAAAAGATAATCTTGCTAGTTTTATACACCAATGCTGCATTTTAATTTTTTTGACTCACACCAAGCAATTCAGTGTACATCCTGGCCAATCAGGTGTCCAGACAAAATCTACATGTTCTTAAAGAAATATGGACCAATGGTTTTGTTATTGCTTTCATGTTTGACCACATAAAGTTTTAGTTTTTAATAAAGCTTCTTTTCTAATTTCTGGCCCATCACATCTAAAGTTAAGCATTTAAAAGCAATTTGTTTATTTTCTCCCAGAGGTCAACTGGACGACATTATGACTCTGCTTCCTTATGGGGTTCATGCATCATTGCTTTGAAATAAAAAATAATCTCATACACTTTAGAAGCATCGTTATCAGTATCTAATGTTTCTGAATGCAGCAGTTTGTGATCCAATTAGACTTTTGCTCTTCTCTTAATCGAACTTGTTTCTCTGGATGTAGAATAAAAATATATATATAAATAAAACCAAAGTCCCTTTTGTGAGTAAGCTATTTTGATGATCACCGTCAGAAAGTCTTTTTTTTTTTTTTTTAAATCAAAAAAGTATTTTTAATTTATTTCTAAAACCATCTTTAACTATTTTCACACATGATCTCAAATTCCAAAGAAATAAACGACAAAGAAAAAAGGTAAATCCTCCAATATTGACGTTTCTACAGTGAAGAGCTGGTGACAACCTCAGGAAACCAGGGCTGCTGAATGCTGAGTTTAAGTTCACAGAGCCTTAACCCAGGAGAAAAGGAGGAGTCCAGCAGGCTGTGTGCGTCCTCTGGTGTCAAGTCTATCAAGCAGCAGCATCCAGTAGAAGCGCCAAAAAAAAAAAAAGAAAACCCCAACGAACCTCAAACCCAGAGATCCCCCACCAGACAGGACAACCACCCCCACTCACACGTCAGGATGAGCCATGATGTGGACGTCCAGCTCACAAAGTGCAAAAACAAAACGACAAAAAAAAGACAACAACATCAACAAATAGATTCTCTCCAAATATAAATGATCAGACAGCAGATGTGAGACTTGCTAAAGACCCAACAGCAGCGATTAGGTCTGAAGCAAATTAATAACTTACAAACAATAGAAGAAAATTCTTAACAAAAACTACTTGGTTTTGCTTCATTGTATTTTATGACAGAAAGGACCAACATCCTATGAAATCACTACATGAAATGAAAATGCTGCGTTAGATGCAAAGCAGCCCATAACAACACATAATGAAGGTGTTACAGGAGCACAACGTTTTCCTTCTAGACTCATCAAATTCTGTGAATGAATTTTTTTTTTTTTTCTTCAAAGTTACAGAGAAAGCAAGGTCATTTTCCACCAGAGGAGATGTGGAGGAGGTGGGAAGGTCAGGAGGTCTCGGCGGCATCGGTTGTTGAAAGCATTCAGAAGACAGTGAGTAACTGAGGATGAGCAGTGGTCAAACGGTATGAGAACATTACGAGACGCATATGAGCAAGAATCAACGATGTCCAGAACAGAGAGATGAAACACAGAAAGACAGAGTTTGATTTCAGAAGACTCACAAAGACAAAGGATGGATGTCTTCCCAGCTGGTTTCACCGCCCTCGCCTCTCCACATCCATTTCATGTGATTTGTCAATACAGTGCTCAATTCTTCTCTCTAAAATTAGCTTTTGAACTTCCCTTTAGACTTTACAGTACATTACACTATAGTACACAACAAGGGTTCTGGACAGCAGCGGGGCTCCGAGCACAGGCTGTGAGAAAACGCTCCTCACAATGCTGCTTCATTTCAGGTCACTGTTGTGTCAAAGTCCAGACGCCTGGTGGTTTAGTGTCCCCCCGCAGCAGCCAGGCGGTCTAAACGGCCCAGAGTGGTTTGTGCGTGGTTCAGTCCTGCCCCGGGTCCCTCACGGGGCCGCCGTCCAGGTAGATCTTGAGGGCCTTCTCTTTGCGTGGCGAGTAGCTGACGCGGTGTCCCGTCTTCAGCAGGCGGCTGCTTTCCTTCTTCATCAGCTCGTTACGCTCGTCCTCCGACAGCTCCAGAGGTTCGTCTCTGCTGTCCCTGCATCGACAGACATGGCACACATGATTTAAGTCCACCATGAAAATCATATTCTTAATTTTGTGAATAAGTTTTTGAAACAATAAATAAAAGCCAGTTTCAAATGTATATCACATTTAGTTCGAGTCTTCAAGCAAGTATCCTATCAACCCAAATCACTCTATAGGTGGCAGAACTCAACAGCTCAATACATCAGAATATCTATTTGAGTATTAATCCTTTTCTTATATTTACTGCAAAACATTCCATATTTAGACATAAACAAAAGACTAAAATATTTACTACTCTGCTCTGATTCAATGTGTTAACCTGAAAAAAACAATCTAATTTTGAGAACCAAATATCTCATTTTGGATGTCAGCCTTTTACAGTTTTTAAGAGTTTACGCTTAACCAGTGATAAACTTTAAATTTTGAGTTAAAACGCACCTCTTTAGCGTGTTATTATTTATTTATATATCACTCGCAAACATTTGTAGTTTGTAGTCAACTATTCACTGTGTTTTGTTTTTTTTTAAATAATGATCGGATTAAAAGGTATAAATCAGTAAACATCAGAGACTGTGTAAACATATTTCCATGTTATTGCCAACATGCCTGTAGAAGACGACGGCTCCATCGTCACAGATGTACAGAGGCCACACATTCAGAGTCGAAACTTTTGGGTTCCAGTCCAAATCCTGATGGATTTCTAACACAGATATATCACATGGAAACGTTCCCCTGCCCTGCACAGCAGAAACATGCAGCTCATGAATATAATAAAAATCACATGAACAAAACCAGGTCTGAAATATCGAAATGCTCATACCTTTGCAAATTCCAAGTTCTCCAGGGGAATATCACTTGTTTCACTGAGCTGCAAAAGTGAAGGAGAAGAACATGTTTACAATATCATCTATTAAGACAAAACTGCATCAGTCAATACAAGTCTCAGAAAACAGTTCAGCTTGCTGAAATTAATCCAGCAAAAAGAATAAAGCATTTTTATCTCCATTCACTTAACATGTAAAAAAACATGAGAATTAATTAAAAATAAAAATAATTATTTGAACATTGTACAAAAATTATAACAAAAAAGGATGAAGCTACTACCATCAACCAGCAGGTGGCGACAACTTCAAAAAGAAATCATGTACAATGAAGATATTGATTTTTCTTTTTCAATTAATTGCCTTAGCAGTACTAAATTATTGTTAGAAACTGAATACTGTTATCTTGTACAAGACAAAAAAAAAAGGTAAATGATTAAAAGCCTTTTGGTCATAGCTGGGATGATCAATGTAAAGTTAAATGTAACCAGGTGACAGAAATACCTTTTCCTTTAGTTCTTCCACACTGCTGCTCTCCAGAATCACTTCCTGGAAAGGTCCCAGTTTCATAGTAGCTGGGTTCCACTTCCGGGTCAAAATGGCCAGCTGTGACATGGACTTCATCTTCTCTGAATCTGAGAATGAGCAAACGACGACTCAAACGTACATAACTCTGTACCAGCCATGGGCTGGCTATCGGATTCAAGTTATACTAAAGCTTTAAAAAGTCGATGCTTTACAAAATTGACAAAAGAGACCCACAAGTAGTAGAAATTTAAAGTTGGAAACAACAGGAGGTCCACCTATTACTCCTGTTAAAGTGAGGCGATTTTAAATTGCATCTGGAAAGCTTTGAGCAGCATTTCTGTTGAGCACCTGCCAGATTTTAACAGATGTTTTTGCTTAGTATTAAAGTTGAAATCAGAATAAGTAAATGGTATGAATAGCAGTGCAACAATTAATCAGTAGAGAATTATAGGAGCAGCAGAAACAAAAATTGTTCAGATTAAAATCATATACATTTTCATTTTTGCAATACTGTGACATCTTTCATTTTAAAAAAATGTCAGCATCATACCAACAGACTAATGCTGACCCGTGTCAAACTAAAGTTGACTAGGTATTTATTTCTAAACAGAGTTTACATTTTTATTACATAGAATGGTGAACACCAATCTGTTGGAGGTCTTAGAGGCTGTGGTTAGTTTAATATCTTTTCGTTGTTTATTACATTAAGAGTACAGTGACTTTCTATTGTTGGAAAGTCATCAAGATCTCATAAAACACAGTGACTGCCTTTGTTTTAACAAGTTATAAAATGCATTTCAATTTGTTTTATAAAATCTGCCAAGAATAAATTTTTTTTTACCATCTAAGACTTCCAGGAAAACCTCCCAGTTTGAGGAAATGCTGATGTCTTCCTCGTAAACGTGGTAATCCAAAAACACCGTTCCTGGATTTTTCCACGTCTTTTTCCTGAGACGAACCCTACCAAAACACAAATACGTTTATGAACCGTTACAATCTTTTTCTTAAGAAAAACGTTAAATATGCCAAACTCATCACTGACTGATCTTACCTGTCGATGCTGAGGTCGAGCTTGCACTGCTCTTTTAACTGGGGAAGCAGCTCCTCTTTGGACTGTCTTACAGTCATGCCCTTAGCAAACACCGTGTCCAGTAAAAACTTACAAGGCTGCAGAAAAAAATATATTATTGAGCACCTGAATAAAAGACAAAGTGAACTGACACGACAGACTGTTGTCGCACAACGGCAGCAATTAAAATGGAGGTTCACATCCTTAAAGGCTTAGCATAACGAATATTTGAAAAGGAAGTGAGAAAATGGTGATGAAGCTGTTAATAAACCACATCAGGAGCTATGCCATTTGATCATAATGACATTTAATCATATCTTACCTCTGGTTCATTCACGAGCAGCTGAAACACTTTGACTCTGTATTCACCCTTTTTTAATGCTCTTCCCAGTCGAATGGTTATCTGAGCAGTCAAAGAAAAACTTCAATTAGAACTTAAAAGGCCTTTTTACACAAACTCCTCCCTCAGTCTGAAATACCCCGGGCAGCTTGTCCTGACCTTGTTGTCGTCGGAGAATGATGAGAGCGTTTCGTTGAGCCGTACGCTCTCAAACTCCTGGTTGTTGGCGTAAACTCGAAACACCTTGAACTGGGACGATGGGACGCCAACGCAGGGCTCCAGGTTCTGCTTGAATGCTGCCAAAGTTATTCTCTTGTCCACGTGAACCACTAAACCTGAGAGGAAACATGGGGCAACATTTCAGACTAAAAATAATCTCTTCCATTGTTAATTTGAAGAAGAAGAAAAAAAAAAGACTAAAAGTTAGGGCTGGGCGATAAATCGATTTTAGCAATTCATCAAATTTTTGGAAAAAGTGAGGTCAGCATGTTTTAATGCTTGTATTTTTTTTACTTTATGAGAACTGTCATAATATTACAAGAATAAAGAAATACAACAAAGTTGAAATAATACTCGAATAAAGGGTTAATATTGCCCGAGTACAATTGCTGTATTAGGAGAATTACAATCATAATTTTATGATAATTTCAACACAAAAAAGAAAAATTAAAATGAAGATTGTCGAGAATCTTGAGAAGTTATAGTTTGGTATCAGTTTTACAAATAAGGACTGTGTCTAGAAGAACAAACCACACAAACTGAGTTGGTCATGCCACACCTTGATAACCATTAAAGCTGCTTTCTCATTAAAACAAATCTTTTCCTAAAACTTCATGACATTTTTCTATTAAAATTGCACCTATAGTCTACTAATATTATGACTGTATTCTCAAAATTAAAATTATAAATTTTGGCCCTAATAATCAGCTGTACAGTAACTCGCAGAAGTGGCTATTGAAATAAAAGCTTCTTTCTGAAAATATTTTGTCATTTGTAATTTCTTTTTTTATACAAAAAACAGAAATTAAAATTGTAAATCAGAAAAAAAAAAAAAATTTTAAGCCACATTGCTGAGCCTTACTTTCCTCTAATAAAGGCAATTTTTATTTGATTAAAAATTGCAAATAGAGTTAAAAAATGAAGGGGAAAAGCCGTTACATTTGTGTGTATCCCATGAAGTGTCATCCTGAGAGTAAGGCTCTGCTCTGAAGTACAGGTACTGAGCTTCTGCCTTGCTCTTCCCGTTGTCGTCATACTCGCTGTCGGTCCCGGAGTCTTCCTCAGCAGTGTCCCAGGTCTCCTTTTTGCCCTCGTGGGCTTTGGAGCGTCGGCTGCTGGTGATGCTGTGTGAATCCAGGCCGTTGGCCAGCTGGATGGGGCCGCTGTCCGCATTGCACAGTGTGTCGCTGCTGTGACTGGAGCTCAGGATGTCGCTGTCCACTGAGCTTGTGCTACGGTCATTGTTCACCTCAGAGTCTGAACGCTCCTCGCAAACAAACTGGTTCTCCGTGTCGGAGGAGCCGGATATCCGGTTCTCCAGCTCCCTGCTGTCTGCCGCCACGCACAGCGAAGAGTTCGAGTCCGCCTCCTGCGTTGGCGACTCGATGTGTTCAAAGTCGCTGGTGTCAGAACTTTTCTGGCTGTCGCTGGAGCCCTCCTGCTGCTGCAGAGACAGGTTCTTTAACTTCTCTGTGCTCTCCTCCAGTATCGCTTCCACAGATTTCCTGTTGCCCTTTGACCCTTCGAAGGGACCGTCAGAGTCTTCTCCTGCTTTTTGACAAAGAGTTCTGCTGGCCAGGGTGCCAGGAGATTGCTCAGGCAGCAAGACAAACAGGCGGATTGTGTTCCCGTGGCGATCCAACAGTTTCCACAAGAGCGAGTCAGTAAAAGGAACCTGATGATCAGTCAACTCTGAGCTCTCCACAAAAACCTGATGAAAGAGAATTTGACTAAATGTTCTGAGTTTCAAATATTTACAATGCGAACATTAAAGGAGAAAAGAAGACCTTGTTACTCCTGAAGAAACCCTCAGCTTTTAGCGTCTTGTTTGGGACGTAGAGCAGCCTGAGGTCATTATAGCACCGCTCCAAGACCACACGCATCGTTTCTGCAGACAGACCTGTAGCCTAACAAACACACACACACACACACATCACACACAAGGTATTCACATCTCATCCCACGATCTCCTAGGCAATGTACACTTAATGTAGTGTTGGATCTCAATAATTAAGTTAGCAACAATTACTTCAATGAAAAAGGAAAACTCATAGATAATGGGCTTACTTTTTAGTTGGTTGACACTGATATCTTAAAAATCAGGGGTTTTTTCCATTGATTTGATGCCAATTTCATAATTTGAGTTATTTTTAGATGAAAGTCATATTCATCAAAATGTACAGAAATAAACACAAACTGCTTCATCTGATGTGTAAAGAATATTTACGAATTTCCCTTTTTCAACTGAAATATTGAAAACAACCACATTTTAAATGGTTGTACAATTAATTGAGATGCACATGTACACAAGATTAAAACTAAATAATAAAAAAATGGAAAATATGAAGAAACCTGTGCTATAAGCTGTTTGAATTCAGTGATTGACTGGTTCAGGTACGCTCGCACGCTGATTGGAAGTGCGATGGTCTCAGTCTTCAGATCAACAACATGGACCTTCACCATCACCTCTGTAGTCCAATAAGTAAAAAACACAAAATTCAAATAAAGAGTCTGAGCCTTTAACAGTCCCTGCAGCCCAACATTCACTTCCAAACATTTAAATGCCAGTAGATGACTAACCTCCAGGTTTATACGGCTGGAAGACCTGATCAGGCCGGCGAGTCTCAAGGAGCAAATCGAACATGTACGAGGACTTGACGCCTCCGAGCAGGAGCCCCATGGGGGTGTCTTCCTCGCCTTCGTACGACCGCTCCAGATACTCGTGGAACTCATCATACTTTACCAAGCGACAGCAGTCCAGAGGGACTCCTTCCAGCTCCATCAGCTGAAGAAGCACAGAAAAAAACTAAATAAATAAAAACATTAAAATATCTGTTTCTTCTAAATCTTGTTTGTCTATTTCATGTCACAGGTTAAGACAAACAAAAGTTCTGAATGAAAAGAAGTAGTTTGAAGAAAAAAAAAAAAAAATCTTACATTGTCTACCCCTTCTCCCAAAAGTCAATCTACCACACCATAAACAACCAAACATCAACCATCCATATAGACACATCTTTAAACACAAAACGTGCAACGTGCATTTATAAGGATTTATTACTTTCATATTGAAAATAAGAGGCTGCCTATTACTATTACATCTTTTGGATGTAATAGTAATAGGCAGCCTCTTATTTTTGGATGTAATAGTAGAAGAGCAACAACTCAACCCACCTTGTAGGCCATTTCTGTTGCTTCTCTGAGAGTTTTATCTTTATGAACCTCCAACTTGCTCTCCATCATCATTTTGACCGGATGCACACAAAAGAGCTTGATCTAAAAATCAGAATAAAAAGATTGTCAAATTTTTTGCAACCAATGATGTGTTACTATAATTAATCCTTAGAAGTCGAACATCCTTATCTGAAACACAAAAAATACCTTGCAAGTGTTTCGTTCGATTTCTCTCTGGCGCTTCTCTTGCTCTTCGGATTCCTTCTCCTTCTGAACCAAACTCTTTATGTGCTCTGGGAAGTCTTCCACAGCTAAAAACCCTGCAGACAAACACAACACATTACGCATTAACTACTGCCAATGTACAACCTCAGAATAAAATGTAAATCGTAAAGAATGAGGGCAGAGAAAATGACGACGTAAAGAATTTAATCACATGTCATATAATAAAATAGCCCATTTTTTTAAAGTTACAGCATTTTAAACTCAAGCAAATAAGCTTGAGGCTTAATTTAGACAGAGTTTCACTCTGTCTAAATTTTTATAGTATGGGCGAGACCTCCCCCATACTATTCAGGTTATACAATTGACATTTAAAGTAACCCTTCTCTGGGAAATATCAAAGACATTCAGAAAAGCTTCCCTAGGTCTATAAAAATAATTGAACCGTAACATTATGAGTACTGACAGCCAAAGAGCAATATACTAGCAACCATTGTCCTGATCACCATTAGGTTTGAATGGCAAAAGCTGGAAGTTGTTCCAAGCAACAAGAGAATCATCTTATTCTAAAAGAAAAAACACTATAATATCTTCACAAATCCTCCTAAATGAGCTTAGTTTGTGATGATCAACATAGACAAAATGGGCCAAAAAACAAACAAATGCCGAGGATGACCCTACAATGACACACAAATCATATAATTATTGCTGATTAATAATTTCACTCTTAGAAGCTGCATGTTGTGAACACAACGGGCTCCTTCAGCAGATAAAACCATGTGTCCCTCAAACTGTGCTTCAAGTTTGAGAAACAAGAAAAACTCCAAATTATCCAAACTACAATCCAACTGACTATTTGCACTGAACGATACTGATTGAGGCTGTAGGGCCGATTAACTACAAGCCATTGATGCCATGGCTCACAACAACGTCACACCTCAACCTCTTGAAACTCAAACGTCAAAAGGAGAAAGATCAACAAAATAAATGATGCTATGATTGAATTAATCTGGTATAAAAATGTATAAATCCTGACCAAAATATGTGACGGGTCAAAATTTTGTTGGGATTTTCTCAAGCTGGTTGTGTTCTTCTCTTACTTGAATTCCTCGAGGGGTCTTTCAATCTATAAATCAGCATGTAAGCGTTCGTGGAACTGTTGAGGGAGAGAGGGGAGAAAGAGCCATCATTATTCTGAACTCAGAAAACAAAAACCTGGAAATAGATATATTTAAAACATTACTCATGTTACTTTTTTATCAAAGCTAAAATATAAGTCTTATAAAATATGTGGTGTGGTATGTTGACACTGGATAACTGACCTTGCAAAGGCACTGGAATAATAGCCTCTGCTCCCTGAGGAACCCCCATATGTCTTCCTGATATCATCCTGGGTGATCTATTGAAAAACAATATACCAAAATATATATATATATATATATATATATATATATATATATATATATATATAGTGTGTGTGTGTGTGTGTGTGTGTGTGTGTGTGTGAGAATATAATTATTATTACTATTATTTAAGATAAATATTTAATTTCCCTTTGGAATCAATAAAGTACTTTTTGAATTTAATTCAAGTAAAAAAATAATCATAAATATGAAACAATAGACATTTTTCTCAAGAAAGAGCAGAGGTCTGCTAAGACAGTAATGCATTAGTCTGTTACAGGGTAAGACAAGGCACCCAGATGATGAGTCTGACCTTGCTAACATGCTGATCATTGAAACTGTACCACTGGCCATCACTGAAGGACTTGATGTAGGCGTAGTAGTGTCCGCCCGCAGCGCTGCCCGAATGGACCATGACGGAGAACAGCTCAAAGGTCAGCAAGCTCTGGGAAAGAACAGAGACATGTTCTAATAAAAGCAACAATTCATTTGTAGAGTTCCCTGTTACTACTGTAGTAGCGCTACTCTCATGAAATAGGCCTGCTAGATGACAGCAGCTCAAATGTTTAAATCATTAATACACTGGAACAGCAGGTACAGACTGGAGACGACATAAAAGAAAAAGTCAACAAAAGACTGATGCTCTCAACATGCTTGCTGGGAATTAAAAGACTCAAAGTAAAAAAAAAAAAAAGACTAAAACTATTTGTTTATTCTTTTAACTTATATGTAACATAAAACCCTTCATCAAACTCTGAAAATCTATGGGCTCTTTTGTGTTTCTGAGAGAACTGATGTCTCATAAATCAGTATATTTAAATCATTTATAATATTTTACTCAGGAAACTCAAACATAAAGCCTCATGTAGAGAAATGTCATCTTAATCCCTTTGGATGTACAAATATCTTGCATTTTTACTATATTGTGTATGTGGCATGCAAAGCCTAAAAAAAACAAGTTTATCTTCTGTGGTTAAGTTTATGTTTGTAGTACATTGTGGGTCAAAATGAGATTCTCAAGCTATGATAACCTCATGTAAAAAAATTTACATTTAACATTATCTAATTGTTTTTGTTGGTATTTTAAATGTTTTGTCACTTTAAAGTTTACCACCTTTAGGTTGCATTACCTAATTTAAAGTGATGAATGCCACCCAGCTTCCCACAATGACTGCCCACATTTTTTTTGTGATGAGAAACATTTTCTAACAGTCAAATTATTTTTTTGTATCCTGAGCAGGAGAACGCAGCAATAAGTAGGGGAGGGGAATGCTGCTCTATATTTCAAACAGTAATATTCCCATAGCATTCAAAGCATCTCTTTTCTGGCATCTTCTTAAAGGCTTTTTAAATTTTAGGAACGTTATGACAGAAAATGTTTACCTCTTACTAAAACCTTAATGTATCTTGATAGAAGTAACACTCTTAGATTACAGATAAAAACAGACAACTTTGCACGGAATAATGCAAGTTAAACAGCTACTAAAATAGACATAAGGATGTAAGATTCCACATATTTTTCTTTAAATTAATCATTTTATATTGAAATACTAAATAATGACTTTGGCTACAATGCCTTCCAGAGACCTCCCAACCCCAGTAGATAAAGAAGATATCTATTGAAAGACAAGAGAGATAGTTACCTTTGGCTTCAATGCCCTTTCTGTGCTACTGGTGCTGTCCAAGCAGATGCCCTCATCCACACAGTCATCAGTGGAAAAATCATTGCTCATTTGGTCACTGTGGCAACTGCCTTCATTCTCTGCTCCGCTATCAGTGCAGCTCTCTGTCTGAGGCGACTTCTAAAAAGAGGCCAATTCAAAAGAATAATGGAGGTTTAACAAAAAAAAGGAAAAAAAGGTGAGAGTTTTTCTTTTTTCCACCAGTATTTATGTGCTGATGTTCTGGCTTAGAGAGACAAAACCAAAAGCACACATCAGTGTGTTTAGCTAGATAAGACAGCAGCACTGTAAAAAGAGTTCAAGGCTTAAAAGGAGTCATCAAAGCAGTGTGCTAGCCACGGTCCAAAGGTTGGCAAGCACAAATCATTGTGGCATGGTTTAATAGACGTCTATGACAGGATATAAATCACAATCACTCCCATGCAGCCACAATCAGCTCTACCAGCCAAGGCCCAGAAAGAACATGGCGAAGCTGGAAGAGGCGCAAACTATAAACAGAGCTACGCATCCTGACAAACTGCACTTGTCTGGGGTTTCCACCTCCAATAGCGCCAAATATTTTACCACATCACCATTAAACAGCTGATGCCATACAGAAATTACTTTATAGAAACAATAATAACAAAAAACCTGTGTAAATCTGTCTTCAGAAGGTCCAATTTAGACTCCAGAGTTTCTATGGCTAACACCAGTAGCACTCTCACAAAAGGAAAGCATAATCTGTCCAACGAGTTCTGCACAATCTGCCGGTTTAGTTTTTTTGCTTCTGGAGACGATTGTAAGAAATAAATTAACCAAGACATTAAAATGACAAGAATCCTTTCTAATTTCTTCCTACCAAAAGCAATGTGAATATTTATTTTTTTTCAGTGTGACTTGCATTGGAGATAATCTATTTCATGCAAAATAAAAGTAGAAAAATTGGGTCATACCAAGAGATGCACTAAATATCTTCGAATTCCTGTTACATCATGTTCCTCATCACATGCATCAAGGAAGTAATCACATTTTGGTTCATCACCATAATGTTCACGATTGCTGAGGGACCATTAATCTAATCTGAATCGTAGAGAGTGACGGCTGCTCTCACCTCGTCTTCCACATCGATGAACGGGCTCATGTCGAGCTCCTCGGGGAAAGTCATGCGGTCGTTAAGCTTGATGCGATGCATAGTGGTGTAGTCAAAATCAAACCTTTTCAGCTGCAGCGTCAGCAGGTAGGGGAAGTGGAGAAACCTCAGACCCTGGGCAAAAAATCAAAAAGCATCAGATGAGTTCAGCTGCAAAACATTGTATTCCTTCACATTTTCACTTCGCTCACCTTCCGGGCATCACATTTCTTTTTGCAGCGCTCACAGAAGTACTGGTTGGGGCCGTCCAAGGTTTCTGGCTGGACGAATGCCTGCAAAGCTTCTTCCTGCAACAGTATAAGAATTGCATCGACTAAATTAGGATTAAAGTTTAAAAATTAAAAAGTTATGACTTGTATCAAAATGAGCTTTAAGTAACAGACGTATCTGGAGTATTGACAGGAAAAACCCACCACACTTCCGTAGGCCTGACTGGCTCCAAAGGGTCTGATCACAAGAGGGATGTCCAGGTAAGTGTCGATTCTCCAGCTCTCATATCCACACTCTAAACAACGCACATAATCCTTCAGCTTTCCCTGGTACAGCTGGTTGATCAGATCAGCCTGAGGATATGCAGAGGCATTATTTCTCCCTAACAATCTTCATCTCCGAGCTACATTCTCGAGCAAAGGAAAGGACAACACTGATGTGTAGCATGATGGATTTGAAGAATGCATTGACCAAATTAACGCAAACTCATTCGGTTTGTACATGGACCAGGCATGAGCCAGTGTGATATTCTCACAATATGATAACCTTTGGTAAAATCGTTTCAGGAAATCTTGGAATTTACACAAATGTTTAACAAATGTCATACAAAAAAATGTATATTATCCAACTGCCTTCAGTTTAAAAACAGAAAACTAATAGTTACTCCTACTGCAGCTTACGTATCATAAACTAAATATTACAGTTGGAGCTATTATTTAAGACACTTATTTGTTACTTTGATTTTGATAAACTCAATAAAAATACATCATAAATAAAGGTAGTTATGGTTTTCAAGGTCTTTTTCTGTTCCACAATTTATGAACTTGTTATACTGGTAGCAAAAATATAACAAGTTCATATCGGCCAATTATTTCTTTATTCTGTCTGCTCAGATAAGCAGTGTGAAGTAAGCTGCTGGACAGATACGCTGCTTGCAGCTCACCAATTATAAGTTTAAAAGAGTGTTACCCAACCGAGGGTAAAGTTTCCACATCACAATTTTTTGCAACTGGAAATATTTTGAAACACCTGAATTTCTTTCTCATGAGTGAGGGAAGTAATGTTGAAGTCCTCTTTCAGACGGCTGGCCAGCAGTTCGTCCATACAACCAGACCTGCATTCAGTCCAGCACTTTATTGGCATGGGATGATGCAACAAAAACTGGCCTGTTTGGAAATGCTCCCAGTTGCAAACAAACAGAAGCAGTCATGTGTAGAAAACTAAATAATCCCCATTTATGTCTTTTATTAAAGAAAAATGTCTGCAGCTAGACAAAGCCTGGTTACTTGAGCAGACTGATAAGCTAACATCAACGTGTTATGCTTGCGTTATTTATAAAGAGCAAAGAGACACATAAGTTCCTCAAACGTATTTCTAAATTCTCCTGGTTTTTAATTCTTAATCATTATGTTTTAGTCCTAGTATTGAAACCAAAATAAATATTGGAAACAACAATTAAATCTAACCATCCTTATTTGATAAAATGTAAGCAGTAAGATTAGTAACTTATTTTTCTGATGTTATATTTCTTTACTTTAACTTTTTGGGTTAACATTGTGTAACTGTGGTGTCTTGATTTCTAACAAGATTATCTGATGATGTAATCATAAAGTAGCTGTAAAGCCGTACTGTACAATTTTTTCCAAACATCAAAAAACAAACAAGGCTGTAAAACATAAAATATCTATGTAGATTGACATTATGAACTTATAATCCATCTATTCTCGTTTTTTGTTATGAAGAGTTACTTCATCACATGCCTGTTTATTCCCACATCAATCTTTGTTCTGGTGGAATACTCAGTATGTCCAGACTATAAATAAAGGTCCAAACCCAGGGATTGTTTGCCAGTTGCAATTTTTCCATAGCTTATTTTGAATCTAAGGTCTGGAGCTGTTGGGTTCATGTTTTGTTAACAACAACTGAGTAAACACTCTCCTACCTGTTCCGTCTGCTTCCACTTCTGCTCCAGGGCGTCGAACATGACCCTGCACAGTTCCTGGACGTCATGCTGCTGCCAGGCTGAAAAACAAATCCATAAAACAGGATATTTAAGTCTGCAGAGCAAGAAGCACATGTTCTTTCACTAGCAAACCAACACTTGTGATTAAAGTCACACGGGAGCACAAAAACTCACCCTCACTGCTATCCCACCCGAAGCTCCGAGTTACGTCAGTCGTCTCAATCGCCCGTTTCTTACTGGTCTGCAGCAGAACAAAGAGCCTTTGCAGCTGGTAGGGGATACTGGTGACGGGATCCTCCTCAGATTCCTCAAACTCCCAACTAAAGTTCAACAGATGTGAAAGGTTTTAAGCTTTATGTCTCGTTAGCTTCATAAAAACAGATCAAACCGTAGTTCCTTACTTGTAGAGTGCATTTCTGAACTCAGGAGTCATAAACAGAGTTTGGAGGAGACTGTTCAAATAGCAGGTCATTGCTTGGTTAACCAAACCAACATAACCTGGGGGTGGACAAAGAGTTAAAAGACAATATGTGCGACAAGTCATGAACAAAACATTTTAGAGTTTTAAAAAGGCGACAGAGGCAGACATTTTCCAGCTGCCAACACTTACCTGTCTCAGATTTGCTGAGGATGGATGAGTAGGAGTACGATGGACTGCTGTAGTCACCGCTGCCGCCCGCGCTGCCGTCTCTTTGCAGAGGGCCGATAAACCGCTCCTGGGAACTGTCATCCAGCCCACTGCTATCTGCTGTTCCTGACTCATCCTAATAACACAAATACCGTGGAAACTTAAAAAAATAAAACTCGAACTGGGAAACGAGTTCATAGTCTTTAGAATTTAAATAAATAAATCACATTAAAAAGACATAATACTACAAACATGTTTTATTTTAACCGCTTACCGATGCAGTCTGTGGTTGCTCTCCATCTTTATCAGTAAGCTGGAGAAAATTCCTCTTACCGCCAGGCTCAAAGCTAGAATCAGAGAGGGACATCTCACTGTTATGCTCCAGCGGTGCCTTGAGGGAAGGAAGTGAAACAAAAACCCAAGTTAATAATCCAACACTAAAAGATCTTTTACAAGCTTAATAAATAGAACACTTACAATGGTCAGAATTCCATTAAATTCATTTTCTACAAACTTCCTGTCTTGATGTGTGCAAAGGAAGCAGTTTGGAGCCAACATGTGAGGAGCACGATCAAGCAGTCTTTGAGAAGACGAGCTGAGGATGAGCAAGCAAGTGCAGCAGCAGAGACAGTGGCTTAATCCACTGACCTACTCAGTGAGATAACAACAGGCACAGTGCTTGGGCTTTGGCCTGGGTCAGCAACAGGATTAGCTTGGGCTCATTTAAGAAAAGGTAATATAATGTACAGAAAGCAACTGAATAAACTCTTCACCGATGCAGGACCTTGACTACGTTTTGTTTTGTAGTTTCAAGTATTTAAATAAGTATTTCCACTGCTTGCTTGGGACTTTTTAAAAGATGAATTCTTTGTAGCAGACAGCAGCACAAAGGCAAACTGAATTTTGTAACTTAATGGCACAAAAGAAAATGAAAACATCCATTAGCAGTTTTGATGAGGTTATAATTTAGCGCCACTGTCCAGATGGTCCAGATTATGTGTCATGAGTAAAGTATTACACATCAGGAGGCACAAACAGGGGAGAGGGCTGTATTATTCAGACCAAAATACTTTAAAAATACAAAGCATACTCAAATCTGCTAAGGTTAAAAATAAACCATGAATGAACCCTGGTAACTTTTTATACAATCAGGTGAATAAGGCCAAAGGAAAACATGCTTTATTTGCTGCAATTCCTAATTTGTTTTAGAATAAATAACTCAAAAAGCTTTGCAAAACTTTTTCAAAGTAAGCTGATGCTGTGTTATGCAAATGTGGCTCATTGTGCTAAAAACAACCTCAGGCAGGAAGCTGCAATAAAATACAAACATTTCAGCACCACTCTTATTGTATAGGGCTTACAAATAAAGTTAATACAATTAAAGAGAATTATGAAAATAAACATTTTTAAAATGTATGCAATTTTCCAGTAACTGATGTCTCAGTACTGAAATCCCTTTGCTTGTGGTCTGCATTCATTTGCATAACAAAGTAGTATAATTTGACTTTTTATATTAAATTCTTACATTTTTCAGCAGTTTCAAGATCTGCTCTAATACATATGTGGAGCTCTTATGTAAAGGAAGGGTGAGGGGTGGAGCTGCTACTTGTGATGCTGCAGTGGGTGTGTACCATCAGTTTTCCATGATATCACCACCTTAAATTATTAACAGTGTGGATTGTTTCTGAATTCTTCACAATCTTGACCAGCTCACCCATACCAACAGCAAAATAAACACTGTGTTTAGAGGAGGCTCTACTGATGCTGCCTGGCAATATTAAAAGATCAACAACACACAGGTTTAAGAGGCAAGTTGGAAAAACAGCTGCACATTGTCATGATTAAGAATTATTATGGGTCATATCAATATATCAGCTCTTCCACAACTAAAGATGACTGACTATTATGGTGTCTGAATTCTTGATGAAAGCTGTTCTTTCCTTTAGCCTTGCTAAGCGTTTGTACTTGTATTGAGAAAAGTTATTCTCGTGCAATAGCTGATGCTTTGGTGGTGGGAATGCAAAGAACTGATATTCAGAAAGCACTAGTGAACTGATATTCAGAAAGCACTAGTGAACTGATATTCAAAAAGCACTAGTGAACTGATATTCAGAAAGCACTAGTACCAGTTTAGCAAAGGAGTTTGGTAGAAACTCCTCCCCCACATTTATGTATCATACAGTCACACACCAGTATTATGAAAAGCTTCTGATGCGTCTCACCATGTTCTGAGTATTCCCCCAGGTCAGGTCAAACGAGCCATTCACATATCCGGCTTTATGGGCAACGTCCTCGTAAAGTTTGGAGATAGTGGTGGAAGCGGGCAGGTTGAGGGTCAGCCTCTCGTTGACCGTTTTTGTACTGGTTGTGTCCTGAATTATGCACAGCACTCTGGGCTCCTCAGCTGCATTATGTATCTGAAAATCAAATAGAACTGTAGTTTTTGTACGTCCTATAGCCTTGCTGGCATTGTATAGAACCGATTAATTCATCAAAACTGCGTCCAAAATGTTATGAAACATTCCAGCGCAGGAAGAACTTCCGGCCAGGACAACAAGCGATATTTCTTGGTAACACAACCGCTGACTCATGCTTCATTCTGCTGTAAAACACACACTGTAATTTGTTTTTCAAGTGGAACAGGTGTTTCAAGAGGAAATCAGTCATGCTGCTGACAAAACATCTTGTGCTGTTTTAATATTTTGTCGTGGCAAGCTCAGGTGATTTAAAGTCTAAAGACAGAGACAAAATCTCTCAGCCGGCATGCAAAGAATTGGGAAGACTTTAATTTCCCTTATGGGCAATAGAGCACACATTGAATATTTACCTTTTTTTATCTCAGTGAGTTTATTTAAACTAATTGGATAAATAACCACAGAATTTCTAAATGGAACATAAATTGAAGTCAAATCTTTAACCTGTAGGCCTGTCACAACTAAGTTTTTCAGAATTTATTGCAATAAATGATAATATTGTCATTTTGAGACCATTTTCACAAAATATAATAAAAATAATGGTGGAATATTAATACAAATACATCCTCTTAAGGTAAAAAAAAAAATTCTAAAGAATATTTAATCCTGAAAGTGGAAAACATTTAAATGTCGATAACAAAGTAACAAAATAACTGAAACAACAATGATTAAAATGTATTATGGAACCAAAATTATAAAATATATCATTCATTCAGCTTAGACAGGAAAAACAGGCAAAATGTCAGGTAGGACTTTTGTATAAGCAAAAAAGTGCAAACTAACTACTTTACACTGGGTGTAAAATGTTTGCAGCATTTTTCAAAATGCCAGCTTTTCAACAATATTAAATATTTTATGATTGTCCAAGTGGAAATTATCAAGCTCATTTCAAGTTATTATGCAAATAATTTATTTACTGCTTATCATGACAAGCTTACTAATCTGATCCTGAAAAATTTGTTTGTAAGTTTCCAGTAAGATATATATTAATATTTGTGAATCCTAACACCACTAACAATACTAATACTTAGCAACAATAAACTGCAAGGGAGACCTACTTGTAAATGTGTTTCAATTCCCAATTTTTCTCTTCCTTGTTAATTTGTTTCTAATAATGGATGAATTAGTTCTGACTAAAACCGATTCTTTCCTTCGTCTGAATTATTGTTTAAATTTGACATACTTAATGCACTGCTGCATGCATGTGTTCGACACCATGCTGCATCACAGACCTGCGAAATCCTCTTTATTTCATCAATAACACTCTGTCTGCAACTCCAAAACAAGCCCTAATGACATGTGGACACAGTTGGGATTAAAAGCAATTGAATACATTTACAATAAGCGGCACAAGATGGAAACACACCTTCCTGATTAGCCTCAAGACAAACTGAGGCTAGACGTTGCAAATTTATAGGCTTAGATTTACAAATAAATCAAGTGCTCAAATTATGAAAGGGTTATAATTATGGTTATGTTCTCAAATCACTCCAATTTTTTCTATCCCCTCTTTGTGGAGTTTGTGATCTTGGGAAAATGTGACTGACCGGTCCTATAAAGAAGCTGCTTCTAACAACACGCGGGTGTATTATCAGATTAAAAGTTATTTTTACCATGGATATAATCACAAGGTGCAGACATGAAACCGCAGCTAGCACAAAATACGGGCAGTGTTACAGACCCAAGAAATGAAATTATTCACTGCGATACCTCCATCAATGAACCCATATTGTGAAGTTAAAAACACTGCAAAAATCTACAGGACTAACATAACAAATATCTTGAGCTTTAGGAACAATAATGGGTTAAATGATGTCAAATTTATAATTAAGTAATATATTCTTTCAATGTGTTAAAGAAAATCTGGCTAATAATCACCTAATTTTTTTGTTTTTAAATACTTACTGCAGCAAATATTGTGTTTAAACTGTTATTTGGCTCTTATAGTATGAGTAGCCACTCATTCATTAAACCACCATGTCTAAAACACTTATTTATATAAAAGAAGTGTTCATTGAAAAGAATGAACATTACTTATTTACGTTAAAACAGAATTTTGCTTAAATTTGTTAAAACTATTGATTCTGAGTTAAGAATCATGCCGTCTATAACAGAGATTTAAAAAAAAGTCAGTTCTGAACAATGACTAAGAAAAAAAATCCTGCTAATGAGAACTGGAAACCAATTACGTGTTTAAAAAAAAGTGAAACTCATTGTTTTTCTGTAGGAAAAAGGAAGTGAAACGGTTGGGCTCGACTACATCATAGACTTAAGAAAACTAACAAACCATTTGACGTAACAAAAGTTTTGGTTGTCAGGAATTGTAAAAACTGAGCAATGTTATCATCTGCAGGTATAGGTCAGATTTTGGTTCAGTGACGAAATCCATAAATTACCATAATCAATGAACTAATTATTTTTTAAAAACCAAGATGTCCATTGGGATATTCCAGGTAAACAACAAAAATATTTATTAATGAAACATCCTTTTTGCACATGGATCTACCTGGATGGAGCCAACATTGTCTTAATATAAAATTACAATTATGATATCATAGCATGAAATAGTCCAAATATTTATGAAGTTTATACTATAAAATGTTACATAACTCAACAAAATAGGAAAATCAAGACCGTTTTTAAACACTGGATCAGAATTTTTTACCCTCCATGTGTCTGTTTTTTTTTTTTACTCTCTATAAACAGCAAATGTAATCTCTATTCAGATATCTACAAACTACAAGATTTATATTTTTAAAAAGCACTTTTGTGGATCTACAACTGAAACTAAAACCATTTTTTATTCACACAATAACTTAAAACAACTAAAATAAGTTAAGAAATAAGTTGTTGATGGGTTTGAAAGGCAGGTTGAATGTACAGGAAAAGAAGCTAAATATATAAATGTATGCCATACTTCAATGTGATTTAAAACCTAGCATACGGGGTATTGAAACTCTTTTGAGGACTAAACCTATAAGTTTTTCCTGGGCTGTGCAGAAACCCCGACTGCTAGCTACCAAGGCAAACAACACATTTAACACAGTTAATTGAGAATATCAATAAAGAAAACGCATTTTCTTTTAGTACACTCTCATTCTAATACATCAAAACGGTGGCCATTTTTTTAAATACCTTGTGTAGGATTCTGAATTACATTTCTTAAACATTAAAGTTTAAAGTCTAAATAAGAAAACTTCTACTGAACACAAAATATGTCAACTGAGACTAAATGAAAGTGAGGACGTAAATAAAAGAGCACTGGAGTTTGTTTGACGGCATTTGTTTAAGTATGACTAGCATTTTTAATTGAAAACATAAATTACGGTTGCTGCAATAAGTAAAATATAGAAGCTAACGACTTTAGCCACCTGCTACTGTTATGCAAGTTAGCTGACTAATGTTGACAAATTTGAAACTCCGACCGAGCCGATAGCGTAATGTCAGCTACGGCACTCAATACGGCTAAACGTCCCTGGCATTTATAAATCAAAACGTTCAAGGTAGATAACAAAATATCAGTTTTGCAAACGTTTGCGAATTCAATCGGTTTCAGCTGAAGCGAGATTAGCCGCTGTTAGCAGCAGCTAGCAGTGTCATGATACAGGCCGTTCAAGTCACGTCAAGCTAACTGTTAGCCGAGAGTTAGCCACGACCCGACACCCCGAGATCACAAACTCTTAAAGTGGTGTCAAAGTTGCCACATTATTCATGAGCATGACCTGCAGAAGTAGCAGATTTGGCCCAGAAGCTGAGTCTATGAGCAGGTCAGAGTGCTGTAGTAACCCTCACCTCTTTGGGTACGAACTGGTTCTCCTCGCTAGGCACCATTTCCATTTGTACGACAGTTTAGACAATCATCTATCCGGACAGAGCTGTCATCGAAGAAACTTTGCGGTGGAAAACACAAACATGGTTTGTGTTCGGTTTGCGGTAAGTTTGTATGCTTATACACCAAAATAAAACTTGGCCAAAAGTTGTAGGCTTATTAAAGTGATCGCAGCACTCTCGGTTACATTACTCAAGCACAAAGTGTCCTGCTATAAATGGAGAAAAATGGCCGGTGTTTTTACTCCGCGAGACTTCACTGGAGGAGCTTTGGCGTCACATTCCGTCCACACGGGCGTGCGTGATGTATGCGGACAAGATGACGTTGGTGAATGCCTCCAAGTGTGTGCGTTTTTTTTTGTTTTGTTTTATTTAGTTGTTTATTTTTAATAATACAAAAATTACAAATTACAAATGCACGCGAGCACTTTGCATTTGCGTTTTCCGTCATGGCAGGCTGTTTAATCACACCGTTGTCATATTTTCGTAATTAATCAATGCCATTCTGTTTAGTAAAATATTACTCGTATTAGGAGTTTAAATGAAAAACTAACTTAAATGAAAAACAAGACAAAACAAAAACAAACATTTGATGTCAGCATTAGGCTGGTCATAATTTTGCTGGACGATAAATTGGTCCAGAAGTTATTGCGATAATATTGCTGTTTCGATACCATTTTCAAGCAATTACGGCATAATAATGCAAAAAAAAAAAACACGTTGTCAGAAATAAATTAACTTTAATCTCCAATGGACTCTTAACACTGTAACTGGAAGACATTTTAAATATCCAAAGTAAACAAACAAAACAACAGCAACAATAAAAAAACAAAACAAAACAAAAAAAAACATTATTTAGTCTCTCTAAATAAAAGCTCTAAATGAGACCCAAACACCAGACTGAAGACTTTAGGTTTTGGTAGAAAGAAATAAAAGAGAAAAAAGATAAATCTATTGAGCTTGCTTTAATTTATTATGCCACTGATTAATTTATTGCTTATTGCACAGGCATGCTCACAATGTGGTAGCAGTGTGCTTCAAACAGATAACCTGTGAAATAATCAAGTTCTTTGCCTTCTTCCAGTATCGAACAGTTATTTGTGCAGTGTTCTCATTCAGTAATATTTTGGTCAAAAAACTCTTTACAGGAAAAATTAGGAAGAACATTGTTTTATCAAATTCAAAAATAGATCTCATATTTAACAATTTAACTTTTTTTTAGATGAAATATGTCTAATTATAATCCTAGCAAAATATTATGTCCACCTAATAAAATGGAGTGAAAAAAAATCCCCTCTTTTAATCATTTTTAAAGAAACTGATTTAAAAATGTATCTGTTGAAAAACATAATTTTAATAATAAGAAACTTGAAAAACATTAACTCTTCAGGAATTCATCTTTATCTCATAAGCAGATCCCTCTGTTATATTTTTTACTTTTATTTTTCTTCTTCTGTAATGACCCTTTGTTATGTGTATTTGAATGCATATTTAGATGGGGTAAAAAATGGATAGATGGACAATTTTATCCAAAAATATGATAACATTTTTGCATGGATAGGAAGGTCACTGATAGTAGAATTAACAAGAAAAGAAAGCATTTTTTGCCAACAAACATTTATTTATTAAAAATTGATCAAGTTAACTTCACACACCTGAAATCAGCACAAATTTATCCCAAAGAAAAAAAAGGACTGACAAAACAGTTTCACATGACTGTTTATTTAGTTTACTATTTTTCCAGAATTGATGATGATTAAAAAAAAAAAAAGAAAAAGAAAAAAAAAAGTGATATTCAGTCATTGTATTATATGGACCCCAAACAGAAATTTGCCACATATTGTTTACCTCCAGAAAATCTTTCACTTACTTATCTTGTGTAGAGTTACTGCGTTTTGTTGAAGCTTAGCTTAGTAATTCAATATCTCTGGTGAATTGTAGATTTTCGGTCAATTAGTTAGTTACAACCACAAAAAGCTGTATTTAAATTACCAGCAAGACCCCTGTCTCCTTCAGGGAATGATATATTCACAGATGTACTTCTTCAGGCTGCGGCATACCTCATCATACCACTTTCCCTGAGCAGTCAGGGAAAGAGCAACACAGCTTTCTCTCTTTGTCCCCGTCGGCTGCTTCTTGGAACGATCCCAGTTGAAGAAGCTGACTGGCATGCTGTTGACATCAACATACTGGCCTTCCTTCACTATGTCTGCCACACCAATCCAAAAGTCTCTTATTCCTGGGCTGCTTCTCTTTGCGTAGTCCCTCACCTCATTGTTCTCCATCATATCTCGTGGCGTCGCAAGGGTCCCTCCCTGAGCAATGCAGTCTTCGTTTGCCTCATGGTAATGTTTAGGCTCCTCACTTAGAAGATAGCACTTCCTGTGTGCTTTGATCCCCCGAAGACACACTGAAAACAGAAATAAGTTACTTTTGAAGTGCAGCTAAATGTGATATGGTATTTAACTAAATCAAAGCTGTTGCAATGTCTAACCTACAATATCAGTAACATTTCCAAATTATTTGAACTAAATGTTATTCACATCCTACATGAAGTTGGATATTGGCTTTATGATTTAATAAATTGTGTATGTTCTACTGACCTCTACTGGTGACAGAGAACACCAAGAACTTCACTTTTGTGCTAATTATCTTGTGTCAGAGAAATATTGGGTTAGCAATAAGCAGGTTGCACATTCATGGCTCTCATTTATTGCAAATATATAATTCTGAATGCAGCTATTGATTTTCAGCCATCTCATCTGTCAAGAAGGCATTTTGTGAGGGCAATACCTGTCTGCAATGCTTGCATCTCTTTCAGTAAGTTCACCTCCTGCCACAACTTCTCAATCTGGGTTTTCACATCCTCATCCTCTGCATGTACAAAAGCAAGCAAAACAAACAAACAAACAAACATGTCAGATAAACACTGATGCAGGCAACATCTTTTACAAAAGTTATGTCACATGCACATCTACCTCCAGACTGGCGGGACGAAACAGCTTTCCTTGTGCGAGATGGACGGCTGCAGCAGAGCAAGGAGAAACTAAGCGCAAGGAAGACAGGCAGGACCAGATGAGCCATGTCTGAGGCCAGGGGAAGCTAGAGTACAGGACTCTGGGGCACAACTTGTGCTACAGCAAAGGGAACTAAATGTCCCACAGGCAGGTTAATATAGTGGCCCTCTGTCTGCCTCTCTGCGTTCTCTCTCTGCATTGGCTCCCGTGCTGTTTGTTTTTGTCAAAACATCATGGTGAGGAGAGGGTGGTGTCAAAGAATGATTTCCTTGTGTCTAGTTTATTTTTAGATAAATATTTACTTGGAACAAGGTGCTCAAAGCAGCATTTTGCAAACTTAACAGGCATTTATTGAACCGCTTCACTGTTACAGTGTCCCCCATTTCTCTTAGCCTTGGACAGACTTAGCAGTATATCAGTCTGGAGTGAAAGTAGAAAAAAGACAGGGGTGGGAGGGAGCTTTTTTTTTTTTTTTTTTAATGTTTCATCATAGTCAGAAGTTTACATACATTTCCTTCGTATTTGTTAGCTTTGAAAGTGTTTGACGAGAGTGAAATACTGTGAGCATTATTCAAAATTTCACATCATTTTGCTGGGATTTTGACCCAATCCTCTAATGGATGTTTGTAGGCCTCCTTACTCGCACACAGCTTTAGTTCTGCCCATAAATTTTCTTTGGAACTGAGATGAGTGCTTTCTGATCCAAAACATTTACTTTGATTTTGAAACTTATGGCCAAACTGCTAATTTTGTTTCTTTAACTTAACCAGTAAGTTAAATATGTATTTTTTTATTATTTTTTTATTATTATTTATTTTTCTTTTGCTATTATACTTACAGGACAGGATTACTTACTAGTATTTGGTGTGAGCCATGACACAAATATCATAAATGTGTATGTTCTGGTTGAAGTTATTATTCCTTCTGAATATACAAACAATCTGAAAATAAGGTGTTTTATAAAAAGATGCACCACGTTTGCAGGTTTTATTAAAAATGGAAAAAGGTCCAAACGCAATTGTGTTATGCTTTGTAGACATATTTATTCAAGTAAACAGAGCTGTGCTCAAAGAAAATACACAAAAACTGTGACAAAAATATACGACCATTGTTTAGAAAGAATGCTATAAATACACTACAGTGCTGAAGGCATTTACAAGGAAATACAATAACACACACACAAAAACCTATCCTGTCATTCACAAACACACTCATTCACATCAACATGACATTAAAGGCAGCACAAATTTTAGATCTATTCCTAGTTGAAAAATCTAAAGGATGTCATCACTTTAACCGTGAACTAGTTTCAAACTATGTTTTCATACAATTTCTAAATATTGTATGAAAACTTCTAGAGTTGCAGAACTCATTACTTTGATTTTGTTGCAAGGCTGATGCATTTAAAATGCTGAAATGCACTGGGGAGTTTGACTTTTTTTTAAAAGCTGAGAAAATCTGATCTGTTTTAAAATGATGCATCATTTAGACAACCCACTCATTTGAAAATACAGTGCGATGCAGAGCTGTTTAAAAAGGGTACTAAAATATGTTGGGGGGGTTTTTTACAGTCGAAACTAAAACCAGGAAGCTCACCTGAACAGATGAGGAAGGATTTTGAACAACCTGTAGATCGCTTCTTATAATGTAATAATATAATGCACTGTGCTGCTCGAACTTGCATTTGCTTTCACAATAAAAATAGTTAATCTCTAAGTATTATGGCACTTTTGTTGTGAGGCACCAAACAGTAAACAACTTTGGTCACACAAGGAGAGCACAGACTCGGCAGCCCTTCGACTCCAGTCTGGCTAGCTACTTCATAAAAATCCAGGATCATTAAATATCGCTCTCTCTCTGCAAGATAAATATGTGACACTAAACCTTAATGTGTCAAATCTGTCTCAATAATAAGAGTAACACTCTTTTATTTAGTATTTTAGTCACATTCAAGACAACTAGATAATTTTGGAATCGACCTGCACACTGCGCAAACAGAAAAACGTCATCTTCCGAAAAATCCTCAATCCTTATACAAATCTGAAAAATGAATGTCATTTTTTTTAAGTTAAAATATTTCCTCACCTGTGGAGTTATTAAAGACAGTAATTTGTAGCTCAAAGGCACTGGTGCTACTTTAATATATGAAGGATGCCTCAGGTAAAAACTATTGTGCAAATCTGACTCTCCTGTTGGCACTTTACTTTATGAGGAAAGGATATACAGTGGGTTCAAAAGTGTCTATTTAAAAAGGCAAGGCTTTTGGAATGTAAAATATGTACACTCTAACTAATACAGAAACATAGGTTAGGGAGAAAATATACAAAACAAAACGAACAAAAACAACACCAAAAAAACCACACAAAAAAACATTTGCAAACCTTGTTGCATAATGTCTGCACCCTGAAACTGCTATATTTTTGAAGCACCTTTTTAATTAAAGATCAAGATAACATCTTGAGTTAACGCCTCCAAACAGCTGATTAGACTAAAAAAAGTTCATTTGTCCATGTAGGATTTCCCTGACATTTGAGTCCTTTGAGTTAAATATTTATAAAGAAGTCCACTAAGAAGTCACTGCAAATGTACTAATTAGAAGGAGGATGTCATTTATTAGCATTCTATAATATGCTATAGTACACACATGACTGGACAAATTTCTGGGCAACAATTCCTTTACCAAAACTTTGCATTTGGCCACATTTTGAAAAAAGTATGTTTGGTACAAAAACAGCTGACCCACTGTAAAACATGGAGGCAGCAACATTGTTCTCTGGAGTAACTTTTCTTCACAACAAACTGGGATTTGTCAGGATGAACAAAACTGTTGAACAGTTCATCTGCAGATGAACCAGGGTTTTGTTCTTCAGTAGCACAATAAGCTAACATAAGGCGAGCTAAATTTTAAGAAAATCAAAGTTTTGCAATAGTCTGGAACCAAGTGTGAAGGGAAATCGTTTGGGTTATTTAAGGAAGGCTGTGGCAGGGGATGTCCTCACAATCTGATTGATTTTGATAACCTTTCAGGGCAATATTGCTAGATTAAGAAGTAGCATACTATTGGCAGATGATTTATAAAACGGATGAAAAATACTGTCATTACATCGATGTAAGTTACTGTTAGTATTAAGACACTAAGATTCATTTTCATTTTTCAATTCTTTGATCAACTTCAAATTGTTTTATTGTTACCAAAATTGCTGTCCTTAGCATCAATGCGACTGCTTCAGCAAGTTTGCAGGCTTTCCCAAACTTCCTAATTTAGCATACTGTTGGCAGATAATTTATAAAATACACAAAAATACTGACATTACATTTATGTAAGTTACTGAAGTAGAACTGCTCCAAAGACAAACGGGTCATATTTCTTCTTTTCCCAATCTACTAACAAGTAATAGGTAACAGAGAGAAAAGCACAAAGGCATCCACACATTTATGCATTCATGCACACGGAACATGCAGACATATATACACACTGGTTGGGTTCCTCTGTGGTGAATCTATGCAGTCTCTAGGTGAGCAGTACCGGCTTTTATCGACTCTAATGAATGAAAGGCATTCGCTCCTTGCTGTCATTATCTCCTTCGGGCTCCTCCTCTTCCTCTCCTGCTTCACTGGTCTCTGTGCTGTCATTGGCCATCTAGTGGTAAAATAGTAATGTTGAGTTGAGATAAACAAATGTGTGATGACATCCAATGATACACATCTGCTCTCTAGTAAAGAACAACAGCATTCCAGGTCTGTTTCTTAAATTAAATAAGAGGTACTGTAAAATATGACAAAATCCTATTCACCTTTCTCCTACGGCTGTGACCTTTGCTAAACTTTTGACACAGATATCAGAAAGATTAAAACAATGCACAATTTATGAAAAAACGTTCATCAAATGTCTAATTAAAATTGGAAAAATGCCTTTTGGCAACAACCTTGTTTGATTATTTCAGATCCCTTTGTGGTTGTGTACTCAAAATAAATAAATACAATTGTGTTACTGTTTAGTACACAAATACACACTATTTATAACACTACAAATAAGCATTTGGCAAACACATAGTAATTTGCTAAGTTCCAGTATGTAGTGTTGGCTCTCTTCACTAACTTTTTGCTGTGTTTTACATCCTGTATCAGATTATTGCTTTTTTCGTCTTCTGTTCTCTTCTCAATTATTTTCTTACCAAAGGGGTCGGAGACTTCTCAACATCCAGAATAAGTTTTCCAATGTTGCCTCTGTCATGAATTCTCTGCATAGCCTCTTTCACCTAAAAACAAAAAATATTATATTAATTACACTTTAGGCTCTTTACATATAAAAAATATAACTGGGTTTGGGCAAGTTACCAGTCTGAAGGTATACCACAGTTTCAAATAAATATGGTTCCAAAGTCATTAAATTTCCACTGAAAATGATTTAAATAAATGCTAGAGAAAAGACTTGTTTTGACTATATGTCCCCAAATGTTTTTTCCTGTAGCCCTTTTTTCTGCCCAGGCTGCTTTTAGTGCATGTTTCTGTAGTAGGGCTCTGAAACTGGGCTGTTCATGTTGATTGCATCCCCTGACGCAGGAGCGGCTTCTCCTCCTGCAAGAGTCCTGCTGTAACTTGGTGACACAGATCACTGGAGCAGTAGAGACCAGAACGTGATTAAAAAAACTGAGAAATCAGACTACTACAGCATTGATCTCCAATTTTAGTGCAGTTACGATTGAAAGCCACTGTCCGACTCTCCAAACTGTGTTAAAATATTTAAATAAAACAGATTTTGAAATGAACTTAAACTATTTGAACTGTAAAAGATAGGAAAAGAGATCAGAGGAGGATTACGATCTACCATCTAAAGTATATTTATTAATATTTATTGTGGTTAAGCTCTGAAACTGAGTCAAAACCAGTATCAACTAAGAAAAAATTTGTAATGATGCCCAGGTTTTTAACAGTTTAATTATGATTTGACTCATAAAAACAGCAACTAAACAGGCAACTGCAGCAGGTACTACTGCTGCATGTCTGCTCCATGCAAAGGTAAAAACAGTCAATGATCAACAATCCTGGACAGTTGTTACTTTAATCTGAATATGGGAACATAAAGTATGCAAAATATTTTTAGCTGTATTGGGTAAAATGCTTCAAAAAGCCTTGAGCTGGAATTATGCGATTCCTGTATCTGTCCTCTAACTTTGCTGAATTTTATTGATGTATTTTGGGTGTCCAGGTTTAAATTAAATGCTATCTGTGCAAATGAAAATACGTTTTGTTTTTTTGGTTGATATAAACTTATAATGGCTCCACAGTAGTGCAGTTAGTAGCACTATTGCCTTGCAGCAAGAAGGTCCTGTGTTCGAATGCCGACCTGTCCAGGGTGAACTCCACCTCTCACTTCTTTTCAACACTTGTTTTTCACTCTGTAGTATAACCAATTGCAATACTAACTCTCACAGGTTTTTGGATATGTTGAAAACTTCCCCATTGCGAACAAACAGCAACACTAAAAGAGCTAAAGACACGTGTGAGAACAATCTGTGGTTTCTTCCATAAGCTGCAAAAAAGAAATTATTTCTTCCACAAAAGCATTCAACCATCAGTATGATCTCTCAGAATAGTTTATGATAATCTTAAATATTTTTACTGCAAAAAAGAAAAAAAAAAAGACAGTACTGCAAATCACAACAAAAACACAGTGCCCACAGAGGAAGATGGTGGCGGCAGCATCAGGCTCTGGTATTACATTTCTTAAGATGGAAAATCATGTTTTCATAACAGTTGGTAAAGGTAGTGTGATAATTTTGTGAGGGTTCCTGTTCATTAACCATGGCATATTCTAAAAATCACATCCCACAAGTGAACATGGTCTCATGCAACCATCAAAATGCAATTCTTATCAAACTTCTGTCTAATTAATCTATAGGGGAATTTTGTGTCTGGGTAGTGATAAGCTCATTATTTTGGTTGTCTATCAGATGCTCAATCAACTGCCTCTAATACACTGCACAATTCATAATGGAGTGTGAGTATTAAGTGTTTTCTTATGCCTAAATGAATTATTAAAGGTAAAAAGTTCACATATAGGAAGTTATAAAGCAAGAAAAGAAAATTGATGCATTTTTTTTATTTTACTCTGATGAGCCCACCAACAGTCTCTGCATCAAAAACACATCTAACTTGTCAAAGCAGCATGAAGTTTAACCTCATTGCTCCTCATTAAAGTAAAAATGTCAGTAGCAAAAGGAGGACATATCTTGTTTTCTCATTATAGTTACACACCCACAACTGAATGTGTGGCTCTTTGTCTGCAGCCACTGTGCCACAAATTTTCAGTGGTTAAATGGAAAAGCAACAACCAAGCCAGGGGCAAAATTGGGTTGGAAATGTTTCCCTCCTTTTCTGCTTGGCAGCTGCTTTTCTCAGGAAAAGGAACAAACACCATATGATTTTAGGACTGTTGTGACCAGTGACCTCCTGGGTAATTATAAACTGATTGAATTCACTGTTTTTTTTATTTATTAGAATTTATTTTTCTGAAGACCAGATGAGAAAACTAGAAACACTTAGATATATTGTGAGGAAAACCCCTCGTTGAGTTGAGCCACTCAAATGTGTCCTCCTCAGTGTTTGAGTCAGGAAAGAAAGGTTACCATGGTCAACATGTAAACTAATGTCCAATTAATTGTTCTTCCACCCATACTAACAAGTGAGGCCTGACACAACATCCCACGCTATCCAGCCCGCTAATGAAATTCTTCATGGACAATGGTTACAGTGAATAGCCTGAGCAGTTTGCCAGTGTTTAATGACAACACTACATTATACGTTTCCCATGAGAAAAAAAACACAAAACATGAGGACACAGACAACTCATCAACGTCTCCTTCGCGGTTTGCTCAGCGATACAAAGATCAGAGCCTCAGGTTCTTACCTCCTCCAGCGCCCACAGCGAGTCCACTACAGGCTTGATCTTCTTCTGTTCATATAGACTCAGGAGTTTGTCCATTGCTGATTTTACGAGATTACATCCTCCTTGTTTGAAGAGAAGGTTGAGGAGGGAGAATCCAGCTATGACTTTGTTCTCCTCATAAAGTTTAATTGGATTCACCTTTTCCACCTGCCACCACTAAGGAACAAAACAAAAAAGAAGAATCAGAAAATACTTATTTATATACAATATATGCTTAATATTGATTTGGATAAATATATAATGATGTTTCTTTACAATATGGATGCGTGAGTCTCAGACTCACAGATTTTGCAAAGCTGAAGAAGCTCTTTGTTTCCCCAGTTACCATATTTGATGCACCTGTAAAAACCAGAATAAAATGTTCCAGTATGCTGGACAGCGGTCAGCAGCAGGCAATTTTGACTCCTGTCAAGGGTGAGGCGGGGGAGGATCGGTACCTCAGACCTTTAGGTCAGTGAAAACATGCCTTTACATGTTCAGAACAAGTTAATGAATCTCCTAATGATTAAGCTGAATTCATGAGCCCTGACAGGAACTAAAGGACCTTTATATCAGTTAATACAGACAATTAATCACATCTGAAGATTAAAGAGTACATGAAACCAGTATTACTGCTGTACATGTTAATCACTCAAAGATATGCAAGATGATTATATTGAAAAACATAAAAATCAAATAAAAACTCACATTAAGTTCCTTTCATTATGAAAATGACAGGAAATTATCAGTGTAGCTCATCTAGATGGAAACAAAATTTACCAGGAAAATATCTCTAAGCGTTTTTCAGTTGACTTCGACATTCATTTAATAAAACAATATTAGCAAAGCCACCATTTGTAGTCAGATAAATGAATGTATATTTATGTATCACACATGCTAAATATGCTCAAACATGGTGCTATTGTACCATATAGGATGTAGGTTCCCAGTGGCTTTAGGAGACTCAGGCTTTTCCCTGTGTTTTCTCCACACAGACAGTCCAGTACAATGTCAACTCCATCTGGAGAGATCCTGTTGATCAAAGCACGAATTAAGTTCACTGAAAAATACAGCTACATGCAGCAATGAAGGCACCAAGCAGTCCAAGAGGGCACAGTCTCGATCATACTGAAGGGGTAAATATGTTTGTCTAATTGCATTAACCCCCCACTGTAATTTGCATTTCTCATTAATTCTTGACAGGTTCATAATATAAATGCGTATATCCAAAATGCCTATGTGACAGATCCCCGTTTACAGTTAACCACAGTGCAGATTTAGTTGCAGGTTCATTTTCTTTGAACCACACATCAGGTATTTGACAAATTATTTCAGATCGACTGAACATATGTTGAAAAATTCATCTCCAGAAACAGGTGAAAATTTGGCTGTTACATATTATTATAGTTTAAAATTTTATGCTATGATATGATTACATAACTTCTGTGTATAGCAGCGAAGATTAAATACACAGGGGCAAAAAAGACCGAGTCCATAAATACAGCCTGTGATTCATCCTGCAGAGAGACTTTATGTTCTGTCTAATCAGGGATTCATAAAGTTATGATCATTTACTCTCGTGGGTTTTTCTGTCTGAAAAACTTGCAGTCTACAACCCACGTTTCTTTTCAGTGCTGCCTACAGAGTAATTATTTAGATGTGCAGTATCCACAGCATATTAGACTGAGTTACAAAAAGGCTGTTGCTTAAGTTATTAGCCGACATAAAACTTTGACTTGTCAAAGGAGTGAAGATTAAATAAAATACGGGGTAAATTGAGCACAGTTACTTAGTTCTTGATCTTTAGTTTGGAGCACCTGCTTAGTAGAACTGAATGGTGGTCTTGTGATTCTCATGGTTTTTGCCGTTTGCAAAAAGACTAATTTAACTGAACTTTGTTCTTGATCCTGAGAAGAATGTGAAGGCCAGAGAGATGAAAAGCACACTAATCCACAACCAATGCTGATAATAAGTGTAAGTATAAAATCACTCCTATTGAAGCTTTTGTGCATCTTTTCGTGTTCTAATGTAGAACATAAATATCCCATATAAGTCAAACCTTTCACATTATTTCTATTTTCCCTACAGTTTGATTCATGATAAATAGTCGATGTCAATTTTTTGATGGCCTTTAAGGTTTTTCTTAGGTCATAGGTTGCTTTTTCACCCATTTCTTGTTTAGCTTTCTTTCTTTTGTTTTTTACTTCTTCAGTAGTCACTGTCTATTTTTAAAACTGTTTTTAAAGCCCATCTCTTTTCATTGGCTTCAAACCTAGCATGAGAGAAGTCATTTGTCAAGTTGTGGATTACATTTTATATGTAATTGACTGTTTTATTTTGATGTTTTTAATGGTGTCTGTTCAGCACTTGGGTCAATTTTACTGCCTATAAATAAAGTTGGCTTGTCATGGATAGTGGTTGTACTCGGACATCACGATGTAAAAGTGAGAAATGTGGAGGATAAATTTAAGGCCTGACTTATGTACACAAGAAGAACAATAACCTGTTTAAGATATTAGTAAAGACCTGACCAAGGACCAGAAAGGTACCTCATCAATTAATGAACTTCAAAATTTTGTCTTGCTTGTGCTAAAATAATGTTTCATCACTGTCAAAGAGTGTAATTGTGACATTTGTAAGTTTTACCTGCAGACTTTAAAATTTAATTAAAGGCTGCTAGTTTTATTACTAGCAATTCCATTTTCATAATTGTCAAGAATTAGCACTGGCTCAGTCCTTGAATCAAGCCAGAATAATTAGTAGGTCGAGTATCACAGACACTAGTCAAACTGATTTGTTAAAAAATGTCAGAACTTCAGACCCTGAAGGTTGTAGGGGCTGATTTATGCATTTTGATCTTCAGACATTTCTATGGATTCAAGTCAGATGATTGACTGGGTCATTCTAGCAGCTTTATCTTCGTTCTCTGACACAAATTGAGTTTTCTTGGCTTTTTGTTTGGGACGCTATGTCATTCCACTTTATTATACACAACTTATGAAAAATACATATTTTCATGTGTGGATTATTTGGTTTGTTACTGAGATCTGTTGTGAATTTTGTATAAATTGGATAATTAAAATTGTATTTGCCCTCCGCTGTACCAAACCAAAATTATTACCCTGAAAGTAAATTAGTACTGGACTGGAATTAGGAATAAATGCTGAAAATATTGCAATAAAAATTTTGAACAACTTTGGCAGCATGGAGAATAATACTTAAGACCACTTTTAGAAGAAAATAAAAGATGACCTCAGACTCTTGCACTGCAGCTCCTCTGAATTGCAGTTGAGCAGACAGTATGTATTACATAGTAATATTTATCACTGCCCAGCCCTAATTGGTTCAGCTGTTCCTCAAGCAGACCTCCACCCAGACCTGCACAATGCCACTGCTTTCTGAGAGCAGCCTGTAGTTGCCATGGGGACCATTGCCGCTCAACCACAAATAAGGCAACCGGTAGCATCTGCATCCTTGTGCAGCCCTCTGCCCACAGCAAAGTCCACGTTATCACATCAGCTACCTGAGCCGCTGTAGTTTCAAACTAGCGCAACACATCTAATATAAAATCCTGCATTCTTACTTTTTCACTTCTTGTATGTAGTCAGTGTTTCTGTCAAAAAGGTGTGTCACAGAGTCTTTGATGGATGTGTGCTTGAAACAGGAGGCGATACCAAACACAGTCACATTAGGTACAGTGGAGCATAACTGAGCCACTGCTTGTCCCTGAAAACGATAACAGCACATAGATAGAAACAGATAAAAGCATTGAATTTATCAAAGTCTGGAAGTAGATGAAAGCATAGAATTTATCACACAAAGTCATAGTCTGTGTGCAAAAAAAAAAATTTGTAGAGTGATTTTAGAATGGCTGCATTTGTGTTTCAGTTTCCAATACTGTTTAACGAACTGCCATTTTACTTTGTCATGGCTTTTGTGCTTACCACTGCACCCCCAGCTGAGTGGACCAACACCGACATTCCTTCCCGCAGACTGGCAACTTCAAAGAGCATCATATACGCAGCCACAAAGTTCAGGGAGAATGCTGCTGCCTCTGTAAACGTCATGTCATCTGGCATCTTGTAAACAAAATCCACTGGTGTGCAAACCACCTCGGCCCAGGCATTGTAGTTCAGAAACGCCATAACTCTGTCACCTATCTGAGAGAAACATGCACATATGTCAAGCAAGCATTTGTACTACTTATGGTTAAACTTTTGTTTCGGAGTCATATGTAGGTTTATCGACGTAGTATATATTCAGCAGCTGCTGCACAAACCCTACCTCAAATCCCTGTGTGTTTTCAGCCACAGACTCCACTATTCCACAGCACTCAAATCCAGGAACAAGGGGAGGTTTTGGAGGATTATCAATATTCCCCTGACGTACCATCAAATCCAGGAAATTCAAGCCACTGCAACACAAAATAATGAACATTTTGTTGTTTGTTGACATGAAACGCTCCAGATTTAATGCTTAAAAGAAAGAAGAAAAAAAAAAAACACTTGCCTTTGGAGGGCCTCAGTCCCCAAGTAGGTGTTAAATGACATATTTAATATAAGCTACTAAAAGATTTAAGGCTTACCCACAGCTACTTTTTTCATTATTATCAGCAGTGAGTCATAGGCTTATCCACTGAGAACACAAGGCCAGATTCCTCACATATGCTGCACTGAACAAAAATGAAATGCATTTTCATTTGTCTGTCTGCCAGTGCTGGCAGGGGCTTAGCTGCAGTGGGAAATAAGAAAAGCTCTGCAAGAAATACAAGCCCAGCTCTACAAGAGTGGAGAAGAAAACTGTGTCATTTTAGTTTGAAATGACCGAATCAGGTTGAAAACGTTGGGATGAGTTTTGTTTATGATGAACAGGCTTCAGTTTTTCTTGAGCAAGAGCTTGTCTTGCTCAAGAAAAAAAAGACCTGTGGATTCAAGGCTGCAAATTTCTGTATAATCAGATGCTGCTCGGGTTTCAGAAATAAATAATAATAATACAAAATTTTAAAAAAAAGAACATGCCAAAGCACAAGACAGTATATAAATTAAGATCAGAATATGTTAGATGTTGTTCTAATAATCACCATGCTTTGACGCGGATCTTCACTTCTCCATCCTGTGGCTCGGGCATTGCCTTCTTGGTAACCCGGAGTTTGTTCAGACCTCCGAAACCTGCCAGGACCACCGCTCGCATTTCTTTGGCGTTGGAAGGAGATTCCACGTTCGCCGCCTCTTTACCCGTATTTCTGTCTATCATGTACTCGGTTTCCTCCGTCAGATCTGCTCCGTGTCCAGCCATGTCGGAGTCCAGCTGCTCTCCCTCTCCGGTGATTCTCCACAGTGATGTGGAGGAAAGCAAACAGGGGGCTGTTACCCTGAGCTCAGTCAGGGCTGCAGACTGAATTATACGTGCAAACATACATTAAAAAAAAAACTAATAAAAACGAATCTTCTGGTTTTTATTATTTGTTTGTTTTCAGCAAAAGACGCGAAAGTTTACCGTTTTGGTAACGAAGAGAATATTTTAATCACGTATTAATCATTAATCCTCCGCCGTTAAAGTAAATGGTGCGCCATCTACTGGTGAACAGAGCAAAGCCATAGTTTACTAACGAACTTTTTCCCCCTTTCCAAAGCAACACAGTGACCAAAACTAACAAACTGTAACACACAAATTGCATAATATATGCAGAAACAACATGAACGTGTTGATTAAAGTAAGCCAGGAAATAAACGAATAAACTACAATTAAAAACGTGCAACTATTTATGGAATGACCATAAAACACCAACAATTTTAGCAAGTTTTGTGTAGTTCTTATTTGTATGCTTTTATCATTTTACATTTTCTAGTAATATCGTGATCTTTCTATTTCTCAAATAGCTTCTCAGCATTTCTTCAACTCCTCATAGCCAATGATTTGTCCTGCATACTGAGTTTAATTCAGACCATTTACCTTGACTTGATCAACTTACTTTGAAAGACAAGGTTGACCAAAGAAATGAGTGCAAAGTGCAATATGAGACTTTGGAATCATTCACTAGTGTAATATGTTTTGTAAATAAAACATATTAGTCTAATTGTTTATATTTATGTTCTTAAATATATATGTATATATATATATAATATATATATATATATATATATATATATATATAAAAATCTTTAGCTGAACGTACAGAGAAAAGTCTCCAAAATGTGTGTTAAAAATCACACATTTGTGTGAATCAAACTTTAGTATCTCTTATCACTAATCATACTTGTATCTTATATGCTGATTTCCACCAGGCATCTTCTGAGGTAACTTACTTCACAGTTGTTCAGCTTTTTGTTCCAATGCTGTTCGAAAAAGTGGAAAATATATTAACAGCAATAATAACATTCATATGTACTAGGTGATGTGCATGTTTTAAAAAAAAATCACTCATGTAAAGCTGCTGCTTTTTATTACAACCCCCATTTAAAACATAAGAGCAAGATTTGTGGACAACCCACTGATACACAATATTTTAAAGTAGATCAACTTTAATTAAACTGTACATACATTGTGGTCACACTGCTGGAAAGGTAGTTTAAAGAAAGGATGTGTAGCTGATTTCAGGTACTCATGAGGACTAACACTAGCTTCACAAACAACCCTGAGAGAACCCCCTAACAGGGAAGAATAGTGACTTGATCATGACCAAACATCTGGTCATGTTGTGCGCATCACAGCTGTTACTGGTTTTACATCTTACATGGAAGATTTTATTCTTTACAAACAACAAAAAAAAACAAACTTTGTCTTACCTTACTGTACATGTATTTCACATTTTTACTGTGAAAATGTTGTAACTACATCTCTGTTGCTGACACATTAACTGTCTTTTTTTTTTTTTTTTGGTTGAAATGCATTTGCTAAACATTATACCTCATTTGATGAGTCTGCACATTCTTATTAGATGAAATAGCAAAAAGGGTTGTGGTTCAGAAGAGAATTGTTCTATCTTTTTACTACTTTGGGATATTAGTGAAGATTCGCAGGCCATGCATGGCTGGGATCTCCTCCTTCAGGGCCTGTGAAGGACAGAAGATTACAGGTAGTGAATGAAATTCTGACCAAAACAAATGGAAAGTTTGTTTAGGCCCAATACTTTGTCAACATATTGGAATAATTCTAGAGTTGACAGACATAAACGTCAAGAAGATAGGGACCGTAGTTTGACATAGATTCAAATTGACAAATATACATTTTGTACGTTATATTAAAATCATTTAACTTAAAACAAGCATAACACTGTGAATCATCTCTTTGCGCACTATTTAATTAGAAACAAAGAGTTTCTAATATTTGCAGTTTAATTCCATTTCCACAGTGCCCAAACTTTTTCTGTGCAGTTGTGGATTTATCATTATGATGATGCTGCCAGGCTGCAAGCTTACCTGATTGACCAGCTGGTGCTGTTGAACAGTTCTTTTTCCTTTGAACTCACTGGATTCTATATGGATCTCATACATGGCCCCACAGCCACCTGAAAACACAGAGACGAATGACACAAACAACAATGTGATCTGCAAAGATGGGGCTCTTCTTGTTTCACATGACTCATTGTTTTTAAAGATAAGGAGAATAAGGATAAGAATGTTTAATTCTCAAGGCATCTTAGAAAATACATCCGTAATCAACGATTACAGATCAAGTGTTGATCCTCTATGCATGACACATCAGACAGTATTCTGTTTGGAGCAATTTCTTCCATCTGCAAATGAACATCGATGTATCAATAGATCTATGAAGGAGCCGCTGAATAGCTTAACAGATGGATGAATGACTGGATGGACAGCACACAGACGGAAGGAGACGTGTCCATTTTATGTAAAAACCAACATTAAAACAATTTGTTTCATTTTAAAAATTGTAACATTCATCATGTTCAGGGCTCCTCATGACAGGGAACGAGGTCTTCAAAAACACATTTTTAAAAATATTTTTTTATACTTAATTACTTCTGAATAACCCTTATAGTTCAAATTTCCTCGCTTTTACAAGCCTATCATCCTGACATGTCTATATTAGTAACGTAGACCATTAAGACAGTTCTGGATAATGCCTGAATAAAAAACAAAAAGACATCACCTGAAATAAATAATGATAATAAAAAAAACTTTCACCCTAAAAAAATCACACACAAGTCCGGACTAATAATCGCTCTAGTACAGTTTGTCTACCTGATATATCCGTCACTTTGAGCTTGGAGGCCAGAGGAAACTTGTCCTTCAGTATGCTTGCGATGCGCTGCTCTCCGTCTGCCTGCGAGGACAAACCTCTCTGCAGCTGACCGACAGCAGCCGCCTGAGGAGGAGGCACAGAGCAGGAGTTACCGCAGGAAGTTCCGACTGAAATGTCACCGAAATCCACAACTAGCGTACCGGAGTCGTGCGGAAAGCGCTGAATATAGTACTGCTGCAGAGACGAGTACAGGCCGACATTGTGGACAAAGGAGTTAAATAACCTAACACCAGTCAATAAATCATGTCGCCCAAAACAATTTCGTCCCCGGAAAATGACGCTGTTTGTTCTTGTTCTTTACGGTCTGGTACTAAACTTCAACGCGAGAGAGCTGCATTACTGCCACCTAGTGGATTAATTGGAGTGCTTAGATTGCACATAGCGACCCACTGCGGTGTTCCTTCGCTTAGTGCACAGGGAGAGCAGTGACTGACTTGCGAATGTAAATGTTAACTGCTAAATCCTGTGAGTGTCGCAGGACTGGCAAAACTACTTTTTGATCAAATGTCCTAAATGCGTAACCTGCTCATGTATGCATTTCAGCTGGAAGAATGTGGATGGACCTGATGGACGGTGTTGCAAAGGTGTTGGCAGTAAATTGATATCTAAAGGCAAGTCGTATTTAGAGCAAGTTTATCACCAACAGCAACTTATGATCCAATATTTCATTGCTCTTCATATTTTTTGTCTTTCAGAAGATATTTGTGATACTTTGACCCTGAGCCCCTTCAAAGTTATTCCCAGAAAATGAGTAAGAAGGACACTCTAATCACCACGTTTACCCTGGCACAAAACTGAAGGGAACATTGAGTGGTATAATGTCACCAGGAGAACTGCTGCATGCGCATGAAGCTGATCTGAGCCTTTACCCTAAATAAATCTTGTGTTTAAACATGTTGGTCTGCTTCTGACTTCTTGCACTTGGAGGGAATATTGGATCTATTTACTAGACCAAAGCTGTGGCAATAACTTTTCAAATCTTAGTGGTAGAAATGAGAGGGGGTGAAGGGGAAATGCTTAATTTCATGTGACTTTGATCATGCTACACTGTGGTATGATCAAAGATGGATTCCTTCTGACTGTCCCAGTCAGGAGAAAGCCATTTGGATGGATTCCTTCTGGAGAAAAGTGTTTCTCTTTTCCTTTTTAATGCAAAGATGAACAGGGCAAAGCAACCATTATGCTTTACAAACACCTTACTGTTTAGAGTCTCAAACAAGGAAAATACCAGGTACAAATCAGGGTAGCACAAATGTTCAGATTCACTGTGGTTAACTGTTGCAAGTCTTTTGCTGTAAAACAATCTGATTTTTCCCCAGAGTTTCTCCTTCTGGAAACTTATTGGAAAGTCAACATCTGCATGTTCAGATTTGTAATATTTATAAAGAGCATAGTTTCTTTTAGCAAGAGAACTGTGAACTACTCTGTCTCGATTTCTACTTTGCAGTTAAAAAGAACCTGATTAGATTTATTTATTTTTTTCCAGCAGAAATCTTGCCATGTTAAAGAATTTGAGATGGCGTAATCTTCCAGATTTGCAGCCAAACTTCTGCAAAATTCTCCCCCCGCCCCTCACCACTGTCTGATTATAATCTTAGTTCTCAATCATGAGAAATTTTTGTAAAGTTTGCCAATTACTTTTTCCAGTTAATGTAGAAACCTAATCTCTACTCTGTAACAGTTATAGCATGTGGTAGATCAAATTGTCTAGTTCTAGTTTGGAATATGGGTCCCCTATATAAAGTGCAAAACCATCTAAATCTTTCACTTTAGCTGTATGGGACCAATACAAAGGTCCCATATTGTACCTACTGTTGCCAAACTGGTCTCTGCTTCCATGAGTGCTTAGGATATTTAAAGCAATGCTATAAATTGAAGCTGGACCATCAAATTTTACAGAAAAAGGCACATTTATTTGTATAGTGCAATTCAAAGTGCTATTACATAACAAACCAGTGGCAAAGGAAAAAGCTGAGCATATAGTCTGTCCATATTACTGTCTGCTTGCTCAGACTGGAGAAAAAGGCAATCCAAATTTCACTATAGATTTTACATTTGGAAAAAAGCCCTAAAAACAAAATCAGATTTTTAGTTACCAGATTGAGATTCATTACTGGGGTTGTTGTGAATGTGAAGCTTATCTCTCTCTGCAGCTTGTGGCACCTTCAGTCATGGAGGCAGAGGAGTAATCAGGACTTATTGACAGAGCAATCTTACCTCTTTTTATACATGTGTGGGCGCTATTTGTGCTCAAGAATTATGGGCAGACCACAAAGCTGGGTATCCCTCCTGGTCCAAAGTGCTGCCGTCAGAAACCTTTAAAGCCGCTGAGCTGCAATAGAAGCTCATCAGAGCACAGAGATGGGCAAAGTCTCTCTGACCACATACACTTTGGTGGTCTTCTTCCTCGCCTCCAGCTGTTATGCTGAGTTGGAAGAAGTTGCTTCCTGTTCTAAACACCAGACAGCCTTTGACGGAGCTTGCTATGAATTTGTGGGTCTGCAGTTTTCCTTTTTGAGAGCCGAGGGGTGGTGTGAGCGAGGTGGGGGACACCTGGTCTTCATCTTGAATGATGAAACACAGCAGTTCCTCCAAACACATCTGGAGCCGGATAAGGATTGGTGGCTGGGGCTGGCACCTGCATCCCCAAACCTCACACTGGACGTCTCTCCCACTGAAGGTAAGAGGATGAGTGAGAGTTAAAGTTTCTAAAGTTTATTAACATGGTAGTTAGTAAATATTTTCATGCTTGTCTGAACATTTATATTAAAAATGCTTTTTCATAAGATTGCAGTTTGCTAAATATTAAAGCAACAAATCTAATACTTCATTGATGTAGGTGGATTATATATACTTTAGATTTGAACACAATGACTTCAGCTGTAATCTCAGCAGGCATCATTAGCATTGTTAGTAGTGTTTACCCACTGACAAATGTAGAGTGACAAGCTCCAGATTTGGTTTTATTTTTAATGAAATTTTCCAATTTTCATATACTGACATGCAAGCTTTGATTATATAATTGCCTTTGGGGTGTTTTTTTTTTTTGTTTTTTTTTTCCCAGGCTCTCTTGCATGGCTGGATGGTTCAGATGTCAGCTATAGTAACTGGGTAAACTTACCAGAGGCCCGGGCAACATGTGGATACATCCTGAGAGACACAGGATTCCAGTGGACAGCCACAGAAAATTGTACACAGGAACTGAACTTCATCTGCCAATTTGGTATGTTCCTTTTGCACCTAAAATGTATTGATTTTGAGTTTTAATATATTAATTTTCTCCATTCTTTCTTACCTTTTTGCAGTGATTAGACAGAAAACTTTTTCTTTAAAGTGCAACAACATGACTTTTTTTTTTTTTTTTTTACAAAAGTAAATAAATAATAAAAGGGTTGAAGACTTTGGAGAAAGTCTTTCTTTTTCCATCTACGCTCTGAAATGCAACGGCTCAACTGGTAGCAAAGCAGACCCACAGCATGATGCTTCCGCCACCATGTTCAATTGATTGAATTTCTTTAGGTACACCAGCATTACCTCAACTCCTACAAACATCCATCGCATCATTGTGGTCATGTTACTCACGAAGACGCTTTTAAATTTCAGTCAATCTCTTTTCTGAACCTGTGGGTGGCTGTGGCTCAAGAGGTAGGGAGGTTGCTGGTCCAATCCCCACTCAGCCCTTCTCAGTAGCTTTGCTGTTGTGCCTGCTTTACATGCTGATACCGATGGTAAGGCAAGCCTCACTTGTGTCAGTTTTCCCCCAGGTCATCTGTGACTACAATGTAACTTACAGGCATCGGTGTGTGAATGCCTGTGTGTGACTGATTGTAGAACAGAGAGTTTTGGAGTCCTCAGAATTTATCAATTGCTTTTCAAATACAAGGCATTAAGATTTGAGCTTCTTGGCTGGGAATGTCCAAGTGCATGATAATTTAACACCACCTTGATGAGACAGTGAAGCTTATGTTCCTGCAGTTTCCAGTTCCCGACAGGCTGTAGCCTTGGTAGTTCCAAAGAGGTTTATGCTAAATTGTATCATTTTTCTTTTTTGCAGATTGTGGAAAAACAGTTGCATGTGAAGGCCAAAATGCGACGCTGCAATGTGGTTCGGGCCAGGTTCTAGAGATTGAAGATGCCTTCTATGGGCGAAAAACTGTTCACTATTGCCGATCCCACTTCACAGATTTACCCACATTCTCCCAGGAGGAATGTAGCTGGATTAATGTCCTGGAAAAAGTAACAGGTAGAAGAGTTAATATTTATTTCTTTTTTTTTTTCTTAAATAGATACATAAATTCATGAGGACATTATAAAAATAAAAAATATATAGCTGGTGAAGAAGACTACAGTTTATTTTTGAAACATTTTGTACGTTAGCAGCTCTGAATTATCTGCAACAGTTCTTTTAACCCTTAGGAGTCCAGGTACATATGGTCGTTTTTGACCAATTTTGATTTTACCTTAATAGAAAACATTATATTATATATAATATTGCCTTATGTGATATCACTTTTTCAGGACAATCTGAACTTTATGAATTTACACTTAGTTTTTACCGTTGGACATACTGTGGCAGTAATATGTCCCATATTATATCCTCCTATATGTCCCATATTAAATCCTCCCATATGTCCCATATTAAAGAAAAATTGCATTTTGTATTTGTATTGTATATCCTTCGCTAACATAAAAAAAAATACTTAACAGGCAAGGAAAAACCCTGAAAATAAATTTTAAACAGTAAATAGTAAAAGTATATACTTTTTATGGATTCAGACAAAATATCTCTGGATAAATCTAAGCCCTGCTTTAGGAGCTAATTAGATGGTCTCTGGTGTGTTTCTGCTTTGACGTTCAAATAATCGATTTTGCTGGTAACATTTATACAGACACACACATTTATTTGCAATCCATATGAGTTATGCTTTTTGATGCCACAAGCATTTTATGTCCCATTCTCAACTTTCCAACATTATCTGTTCAGCTCATTGTCGTGGACTGCAGGCCTGCCAGGCTCCGCTGGATCTGAACTCGTTGACTGAGCCGTGTCCCCTGATGCGAAGTTATCTCTCTGTAGAATACCGCTGCAAGGATGGTCAGATACAATACGTACACTTCCTCTGATGTTAACCCTTTATGTATTCTATCTACATTTATGCAGTGTTTTTATCTGTGTTTATTTACACTAAGGCATCTTTTACAAAGAAAAAACAACAGAGAAACACTTAATCAATCAATCAATCAAATTTTATTTGTATAGCACATTTCAGCAGCAAGGCATTTCAAAGTGCTTTACATCATAACAAACATAACAAACTTAACAGATTGTATTCTCAAAAGTAAACGCATCGTATCATTTCATGTGTCCCAATGATGCTTGTAAAATAGTTATTTGTACAAGTGTTGTTCATGTTGAACCATTTCAGGACTTCACTTATTGATGACTAAAATGGCATCTGTTGTTGATAACGTCACCATCACTGTGAAGTGGCTGCTTCATCCATTTCACGGAAACTTAACTTGCACCGTGGATGCTGGAGACGGCCACATCATTGATCCATATAGTCCAGAAAAGTAAGTAACACTGTGTAGCCAGACACTTTATATCCATAGTTAGTTATTAAAGTTTTATATCTGCTGGTCCTGATCTTAAGGATTAAATAAATATCTCAGGGTGATGGGCAAATAACAATATCCAGCCATCCACCTTTATTAGCTCTGCTAGTAAATATATTTAAAAAGCTGTAAATGTACTTTTAATTACAATAGACGTGTGGTTACAAAAAAAAAAAAAAAAACACTATAGTTCACAAGAACGCTTCTCATTATGCTGATAAATAGTTTGTATAATGAGCTCAGAAGATGTTCAAATCCACCTGAAATGGCATTCAGAAAGCCATCTCTTTTTCGTGTCACAGGACGGAGTCCTCCATCATACACAGATTTCAGCAGCCTGGTGTGTTTGTCGTTGTGGTTGAGTGCACTACCAGTGACTGGCACGTCACAGCTCAGAAAGCTATAACAATTCAGGAGCCTATTGGAGAGTTCAGAGTTGCTAAGTGTTATGACAGCAATGTGACAACAGATGGCACCAAATGCAACATACTTTACGGCAGCCCTGTTCAGATTCAGCTTGGTTTAGAAACAGGTGAGTCATTCTTCACAAATAGAGTTTGCTGAGCATAATTATATATGAATTTGACCCATCTGTCTTGTAAAATAACCTACATAAGTAAATGGAGTTGAGTAACATTTTTTAAAAGAATTGTGCTGATCAGTTTCTCTGTTTTTTCCTCTCCAATCTATAAGGTACAAGTGTTTCCTACACAGTTCATTACAATGACAGTCAGATTGCAAATTTTTCAGTGGACTCTGGCATCACACCTCACAACATCACCCTGGAGGGGACAGTATTGGAAAGTCTTAAACACGGCTGCAACAATCTGACCGTAGCAGCATCTAACGGAGTCACACCTCACCCCGTGTCCACTGATATGCTGCTGTGCCTGCTGGAACCTGTAGTCGGCCTGCAGGCCTCAGTGATGGCAGAGTTGGATGCATGTCCAGACTCTCAGAATCTCACAATAAGTGTGTCATTGGAGCGAGGAGCCCCCGTGGAACTGCTTTTTAATCTCACTGGGTTTAGAGACACGCTGACTGAGACCAGAAACATGCTAAATAACAGCCTGCATAATTACACATTCTCAAGCCCAGTGGAAGGTATGCTTTAAGAATGGTTTCATTAAAAACACAACTGTTTCAAATCATTTCAGCTCAAGTATGTTTTTTTTTTTTTTTCCTACACAGAGCTTTTTCAAGTGAAGATCCAAGCTGTGAATGTCCTTTCAACTTCTCAGCTGGAAGTGGACTTAGTGAAAATACTTCAAGCTTGCCAGAATTACCAAGAGGGACATACAGTATGTTTTAATTCAGTTAGTGGTAATCTTTTCCATTTCTAGATGTTTTTTTCTAGATAAATAAATATATATGAAAAAAATGCCTGTATTTTTGTTGCTTTGTTGTCATCTGCAGAAAGAAGACTCTGAAATTCTAGGTGGCTTGGAAATAACAGCTTCTCCTGATAAGCAGGTTGACCGCAGTCAGACCATTGAGCTGAATGTAATTGGTGCTGAATCGTTGAAGAGCAATGGACTGATATTTGAGTGGCAATGTAGTAAGTTAAATGATCGTACACTCCCAACTAATGGTCATCAGCTGTTTTAGAGTCATTTTATCACTAGTCATATAGTGTGAGGTTTGCAGTTAGTATCTCATTTCCATGTTTGTTTCTATTCAGAATAAAGTAGGAAATGTTTCTTGAGTTAACACACCAGCAGATAATAAAATTCATCACGGGTGCTTCTTTTTCATCAGTGATGTTAGAGGGTGATCAGAAAGCTTGGTGCACTGTTTACATGCCATAGATTTTTGTTTCTATCTACACACCTCACAAAGAAAAATACTCTGGTTTCAGCAAAGCCATAATAAGGGCTTACTCTGTGCAGGTATTTGAAAGTGAGGTATATTTGTTTTTATATACCCAATGACCTACTTTCTGGATCAAAAGGTTTTAGAAAACTCTCCTAACATTTAGCTTGATATATCTGTGTTGTTGCTATTTTTCTCTATTTCCCTATAACACCGTTTTGCTTTGTCTTTTACATTGCAGGAGGAAATTGCTCTTGCAGAAATGCAACAAGGGGTAAAACTCACATTATTGAAAAGGATTGCCTTCCCTATCCATTTGAAATTGTTGAATACACTTTGACTGTAAGGAGAAGAACGTGGTTTAGGAAATGGGTGGATGTTGCCCAAGCATCTAAATGTATCAGTGCTGCTCCTATAAATGAATTTCGAGATGTCGCAATCAGGTAAAAAGGTTCAGAAATATTAAATAAGTTGTTTGTTTCTAAACAGTTTTGCTTATCTTTATAGTTTCATCTTATTCTAGTGGTTTGTTAATCTATTCACCTTTGGTGCTTTCAGTTGTGACAACTGTGATTCCTTAACCATGAAAGAAGATGCAAAGCTAAGTCTCAGCTGTGCTACAACTTGCCCAGATGTAGTTTGGTTTATTCAAGATCCCAAACCATTAACGGCAAGTTTAATTTGTTACTTATAAAATTCAGTATCTTTACAAATGGATAACAAAATTTTTTTATTCCTCAGGGTGATCTCAGTGAATGTTACACCAAAGCAGGAACAAGCCCTCCCATTGAAAAACAACATGGCAGCACTGAATACACAGTTTCCAGCCGGTATCTAAAATTTTCGAGGAGCTTACAGCGCAACATCAACGTGATTGCTTATGGTGTTTTCTCTTTACTTCATTGCACATGACTGCATATTACACCAAAAATGCCTTTCAAATATAAACTGGTGTTTATAATCAGTTTCTTTTTATTTTAGGTGAGAACGTCCTTGGTTTTGCCAAGTACATTATTCCAACACGAGGTCCTGAAACAGCTCCTACAGATGCTCCTGATGCCCCAACATGTAGCATCTCTCCACACTCAGGAACTGTGCTTGATGCTTTTGAAATTACCTGCCAGTCAACATCTTTCTGCTCCACAGGCTGTATTTACTGTTTCAAGACCAATACAGGTGGCCCATCATTTTATCATTCTTTGATACATAAATAATAAATATGTTGCTAAGCAAAATTATGACAATATATTATTGATAGAAAATGAAGGAGAGGTTTGCAAGAAGGTAGCAGATTGTTACATGGTACATAAGACACAAATTTTGGCATTTTTGTTTAGGTTCAAATAGATAAGATTACTGATAAATAAACACAGCTAATACAAATTCATTTATCTTTAAGGCAAACATTTGCGTTGCAGTAATACCAATGTGGTAAAACCAATCTTCTTGCCTCTGGGAGATGAGAAGAACAATCATGTTGTGTCTGTGGTTGTGACAATGAAAAATCATCAGACAACAGCTACTACAACTGTTGCAACTCAGGTTGGTTGTTTTTCAACATAAATGGGAAACCTTCAACTAAACATGAGTGCAGAAGTCCATGGTCTTGACTAGCTGAATAAACTGAATATGTTTTTCCAAGGTATTGAAAAGTAACTCCAGTACCTCCATACCATCTCTGCACTCTGCAGTGGAAGACACTGTAGACCAGCTGGAGCAGCAGGGTCTGCTCTCTGGTGAGGCAATCGGACAGGTATTCACTTCTGTTTCGGCCATGCTGAATTCTGAGACTGGGCAAGATCAGAAGGATGCAAAAGCAAAGGTACGAAAATAAGTTCTCAATTGCTTTAAAATCCAGCTTCAGAATTTGTTTGATATTATTAATACCTTCTTTTTTTGTGTCAAAATATTGTAGCTCCGTGAGCAAATGTTGACCAAGATGACAGAAGTTCTGCAGGACAGTCCTAGCAATACAACTCGGAAAGTTCAAGTGACGGCCGAGGCTGTGGCTGGATTAACACAGATATCAGATGAACTGAGTCCTGCTGCTCAAGTACAGTAGACCACCTTAGAGTACAAAATTTATTACTATGTAATGCATTTAGTAATCAGTCATCAGTGCAGTTAAACAAGAATAAAATTTTTACAGGAATGTGTTTTGATATGTAATGCCCCTGGTTTACTATGTCCAGTTTTTACTCCTTGAACTATTTTCACATGTTATCATGCTTGAGTGGTGAAGGAAGAGGATAAATAAGAAATTAAAAATATCTAGCATATGCATAGTTTCCATCAGAGTATATCCATCATAAACCACTGTTTACTGCTACAGCTGCATATCTTTTTGAGTTATGTCTCTAACAGCTTTGACAGTCTTGAGACAAAAATGTTTCATTCTTCACTGCAAAATAATTCAATCTCAGTCAGACTTTTCACTCAGTCTTTTTAAGTCACAAATTTTCAGTAATACTTTGGTTGAGGCCATTCTAACACATGGATTTGATTTGATCTAAACCATCAGTGTATGGCCATGTCTAAGTATGTTTTTAGTTATCAAATACTGGTTCTGCTTCAAAAGTTTAATTAAACAGTTCTGTAACAAAAGTCCAGTACTTAGGATACTGTCTTATAATCTAACTCTGTTTCAGCCTTCTCAAGCTTTCCCCCTGACCTTCTTGCTGTGTACCTTGTTTATTGTGATTCTGGTTTTTCACAGTTTATAATAAACCACATTTTCTAATTAACTTCTGAGAACATTCAGAGAGCAGCACTGAGATTAAATTACATATGATTTGACTCTAATTGTGACTTCTGAGAGCAGTTGTTACATTGCATTGTAACAACTGTAAATGCGGTTGAACATAAGTGCAAACCACACTTTTTAGATTTGTATTTTGTAACTTGTGAAAAATCCAATTTTCTTTTCATCTTATTTAAATATGATGTGTGACTTTATCAGTTTATCACATAACATTCCACTGAAATACATTGAAGTTTGGGGTTGCAAGTGAAAAAAGGTTCAACGAGTATAAATATTTTTGCAATGGTCTATACTGAATATTTGATAAAGATAGTATCAAATATTCCATTTGATACCATGGAATCAAATGGAATATTTTGATTCCATGGTATCAAAATGGAAAATATCAAAAAATAAATAAAAAAAAATACAAGGATATTTCAAAGCTCGTGTACCTTTAGGTAACATACCTTCTAAATTTAAATGCTTCGTCTATGGCCTTTTAGGGTTCACTCAGATTTACGAGGCTTTGGTTTATATCTATGTCTATGCCAGAGTGAATTGCTTTTGTCAGTAAATGTAGGATTTCTTTGTTTAACCCTAATGTCAACACCACCTGAAATCAAGGTCTCTTTAAAAATTATAAAAACCCTTAATACCTTTTATAGAAAGCAATTTCCCCCTGAGTTTAGATGACTGAACTGAATATAAAGAAAAGTTCTCACTCACCCCATTACTGTGGACTGTTCAATGTTTTATTTTGAATTTGACTTGACTCTACGCTGCACATGCTTATAATTCAGTTTGTTTTATGCCTTCTTCAGGAAGAAGCTGGTTCATTGTTGGTTGACCTCAGCTCATCCCTCAAGACAATGACCATCAAGCCATCTGAAAGTGGAGATGAAGATGTTTTACAAGCAGCTACACCAATAGTTGAAGCAGCTAGTAATATTCTGAATGTTTCATCAAACGTATGGACAAAGTCTTCATAGATGCATTTATGTGACTCTCTTTACATATATGTGCCGTCTGACAAACATAATATCATACTTAGAAAAAAGTTTCAGATTTTCTTCTGGCTGGGATCAACAATCTTCAGAGTGCTTTGCTGAATAACAAACAGTTGGATGCAAAGCCTGCGGTCATTGATTCTGGTCAGATCAGTGTGTATGTCAACAGGTAAAGGATTGTTGGCACTCAACAAAATATACATTAACAAACACTGTTTTTATTTTCCTTAATTTATTCTGTTTCATAAAGAATATCCTCAGACGACTTGCAGATGCAGCACATAAATGTCCAGAAGAAAGGCTCCTCCAGCTTTTTCATTCCTTCACTACCAGCGGGCATCGTCTCTCCGGGGGAGCCAGTAGACATCAGAGTAAGTGTGTTCTCACAGGAAAAACGTTGAAAAGTGTTATTTTGAAGAGGCAAACACAGCCTCAAGGTCATAATCAGACAAAGCATTTTGTATCTATTTTTTTTTTTTTTTTTGCTGGAACGTCAAAAGGCATTGATTGGTTTCCTTATTGGAATTTGGTAGAAATGTCTTTTCTCAGGTCCAATTGTATATTTTGCTTTCAGAGACTTTGTTGGAATTTTTTAAAGTAATTTTGAGCAATTATTCTGCAGGCAATAGATCAGCCAGTTGGGCTCTTTTGCACTAACTTGTATGGTTCTAGATCAGTTTGCTTCATTCATACACACATTTCAGTAGGATAGGAAAACACAGGTTTACTCCCAATGCCTTTTGTTAGATTTGTGAAGAATGCACAGTTTGAGGGATGAAGCCTCTGGCTGGTCTGTTGTCAGGCTTTTGCTGGATGTTATTTTACTGATACTGTAAATGACTGTTTTAAACCTGAAAGGTTTTTTTTGTCTCAAATTTTCCACTTATTATTTTATTTTTTATTTTTTTGCATAATATCTTGTCACTGTCTGGTAGAAGAACTGGGCAGAAAAGACCTTGCCAATTTCAGTTCCAAAGCGGCTGAAAATCTGGAGAACTATCAAAAGCCTTTCATAACAGTTTAGAAAGTCAAGTATAAAAACAGTAATTGATAGTCTAAACTTATTACAGGATAAAGTACACATTTGTATTACTCTTGCATAATTAGAGCCGTCATGGAAAAAGTCTGTCACATACAGGCAACCTTCTGTTTCAGATTACTACTTTTTTTATTTGCATGTACCCACATTTGTGTGAGTGTTTCAGAATTTATGGTAATTGTCAAATGAATTCAGATTTGTAGACAACCTCTAAAGCAACCTAAGTGTAAACAAAATCTGACTGTTTAATGATTTCTGTCATAATGCTCTGCCCGTCTAGATGATGAGCTTTGAGAAAAACCCTTTCACTTGGAAGGAGGAAAACATCACAGGAACTGTGGCCTCGCTGTCTTTCACCAGAATGAACAGCACAGTCATACCTGTTGAAAACCTGCCTAAGGAAATAGAGGTCACATCACAAACTTTTCTACATCTTTTATAATAAATTGAATTTGGAGGATATCTGTGGAGCCATATTTTTTATGCATATTTATCCTGGGATTTCAGATTCTTCTGCCCAGGCTTGACGTTGGACAGCAGAACAGCACAGTCCTTGACCTTGCCAATTTCAGCACATTAATGATTGACATACCATCACCAGAGGTGACCCTGGTGCTAAAACTGGAGCCATCTCAAGACATATCCTTTATGGTTTTCCTTGGATATAAAGTTTACCCACATGAGAAGAGTTATGTGGCCAAGACTCAACTCCCACTTGAGAATGTAAATGAAGGTACTGAAGCCACATATTTTGATTTGGTTGTAAAGATATTTCAAATCTTCTGTTGACGGTAAAACGCAAAACATAAGCACTCAGAGCAGAGCCAACCTACTAACTTAAACTAAATTAAAAAAAATAAAGATCCTGCCTTGTTATTGTCCATTGAGGTCCTAAAATGAAGACATGTGACAACTTGCATTGATATAACAGGATAGCATTGTTTTCAAGTGATTCTTTCTGTCTGTTCAGTAGAGAAAATAATGTTTGTCATTCCGACACAGAGGAAAAATTTACGTGGCTGCTGAGTCCCAAAGACCGAACAGGAGGAGCTGGAATTCATTTCCTTCTTGTAAAGCCGATTGTTGAGCCTGGCGTCAAATCCGTTAATGCCACAGTTACTGTGACTTCCATTGCTGCTCAGTGCAAATACTGGAATGAAACCAAGTCCTCGTGGAGTGAAGATGGCTGCAGGGTGGGCAGAAAAACAAAGCAGTTCACAGTTACTGCTTTATGAAGGTATAAAGCTGAAACCTAGGATTGTTTGTTTCCTCAGGTCGGCCCCCTCACCACTCCGCTGGTCACTCAGTGCCTCTGTAACCACTTAACATTCTTCGGCAGCTCCTTCTTTGTCATGCCCAACCTGGTGGACGTTACACACACTGCCGAACTCTTTGCTACATTTGCTAATAATCCAGTAGTAGTGTGCTTTGTGGGATCCATTTTTGCTGCTTATCTGCTGGTGGTGGTATGGGCACACAGGAAAGACATCCAGGACTCCTGCAAGGTCATTCTCATCAGATTTTGGTTTAACTTCAGGGCATTTTTCCCCTTTCAAATATCCACTCAGCACAGTCAAATATCGACTGCGCCGAGTTGACAAATATATTAAGATATATTTATAGTCAAATATATTTGACTATAAAGTAACTTTTATTACTTGCCATCCACTCGCAGGTCAAAATAACAGTTCTTGAGGACAACGACCCTCTAGCAGAATATCGCTACATGCTTACTATTAACACAGGGCATCGTCACGGTGCATCAACTTCCTCTCAGGTGGGTGAAAGCATTACTGAATCCTCTCAGACTCCACCCTGACTGACTGCCTGTGTTTTAGGTTACTATAACTCTACTGGGAACAGAGGGAGAAAGTGAACCCCACCACCTGACAGATCCTGAAAAGCCTGTGTTTGAGAGGGGAGGGGTGGACATGTTTCTGTTGACTACACACTTTTCTCTTGGAGATCTGCAGAGCATAAGACTCTGGCATGACAATTCAGGGGACCACCCTGCTTGGTGAGAGGAGAAGATCTTGTGTGCTGTTCTACTTTAGTTAATTGAAAAGAAACTGTTTTAAAGTATTCTTTTAAATTTAATGTACAGGTATGTGAATAAAGTGATGGTGCAGGATCTGGAAACTGGTCAGAAATGGCACTTTCTCTGCAACTCCTGGCTTGCTGTAGACATGGCTGAGTGCTGGCTTGACAAGGTCTTTCCTGTCGCAACAGAGTCAGATTTAAAGAGATTTAGGTAAGAGCTGCATTAAACAGTTAACGTTATCTATTAATTATACATTTTGAGTTGCTATAATTTCTATCTGCTGTTTCTTTATTTAGTAACTTGTTTTTTATGAAGACAGCCAAGGATTTTCAAGATGGGCACATCTGGTTCTCGGTCATTAACCGGCCTCCCTGCAGCACATTCACACGTGTGCAGCGAGTGTCCTGTTGTTTTTCCCTTCTGCTCTGCACCATGCTGACGAGCATCATGTTTTGGGGCATCCCCACAGACCCGTCTGAGCAGACCATGGACTTAGGTATGCAACATATATATCTATTGTCAGTCTTTCATAATCCCTTAAACACATCTAGGAAATGTTTTTCTTGTTGGTTTTTGCTGAACTTTATCTTTATGCAAACCAGGAAATGTTTAAGGTTTGTTTAGGAAATGTTTAGGTTTTACAGTTTCCAAAATACAACTCTGAAAAGTTTGGTGTGTTTGTAGTTACCACAGGCCTCCTGTCTGTTTCGTTGATTATTGCTTTTCTTATCTAGCCTGTTTGTTTAGGTGGATGGCCATGTATTGGTAGGTTTGGAGCTGTGTCATGCTTTTCCATTTTTGGATGATGGATTGAACAGTACAGCGTCAGTACTGTACAGTGCTGTTTAATAAAGTAATTCTTCCTTAAATTTCTTAAAAATTGTACCCCTGACATGCTTGCTGTGTTTTTTGGTCTTCATGATACTGTTTGTTCATTAATGTTGTCTAATAACCCTCTTTAAATTCACAGAACAGCTGAAATCAGATAGAGATAAATTAAATACACAAAACCCACAGAATTGACTTTTGAAGTCATTACAATGGATTTCAATCAGTGTTAAAAAAACGAACAAACTAAACACAAATGCATTCCACACCTTTGTGATTTTTATTAGTAAAAAAAAAGTTGAAACTCATTCATTAATTTTCTTCCATTTTACAATTATGCAGTATTTTGTTCTTTTCCTACCACATAAAATCTCAATTAAATACATTAAAGTTTGTTGTTGTGAAAAATGTATCCAACTTTTTTTTCATATTTTTTTGCTTTTGTGATAATTATCCTTTCCATTCTTCAACTTGGTTTTTCTTCAATTTCTCTCCATGTTCTCTTTGCTTCCACTGCTCAAAGAAGTTAATTAAGTCATGCAGTAGAAAGAAATCACATTTTTTCATTTTTTATACTCATGATCCACTATAACATTTTATATAATCTGCTAAAAATAGATTAAAAGTCCTAGTAAAAATGTTTACCTGTTGCTTTACTGCATAAAATAAGACTAAAATTAAAACCTACCGCTATGTTGCAGGTCACATTGAGTTCACCTGGCAGCAAGTTATGGTTGGATTTCAAAGTTCCATCATCATGTTCCCCATCAACCTGCTTATCGTCAGCATCTTCAGAAATACTCGCCCGCGAGACAAAGCTTCCAAAGCAGAAGGATTAAAACAGGGCAACACAGTTAGAGTTTCTCCCTCACAGTCTTCATCTCCTCCCACAGAGATCAAGCACATCACTGCAGACACTGTGATCAAGGTGAAGTAATAGAAATCCAAAGAGTTTATGGATGCAGTCTGTCTCTTTCATATGTGTTAACTACTTTGCATGATGCCTACATTAGGACATAAAGAGAATTGCACAGTCGCTCTCAAAAGCCATGAAGAGTCCACCGCCATGTTTTGAGCTCCATCCAGGTCAGCAGGCAGACATAAACACACTGCTGTCTCTGGTGGAGGACATCATTAGACATCAGAACAAAATGGCTGGGGATTTCTATTCAAACATTTCCAAGGCAGACAGCATGATCTTGAGTTTGGGTGCTGTGAATCTACAAGGTGAAATATGTTCTTATTAATTTCATTAATTGCACATTGTTTAAAATATAATTGACCATCATTATGCCGTTACTCTTTATAGAAAACGGATTGTGGGGGAGCCCAGAAAAGACTTTTGACGAAGCTCAAAAGAAGACCAACAACAGTCGGTACTTGTACAAGCAGCTGCGTCATGTCGAGAAGGAGCTTCGTCTACTGGGACCTTCTCGTTTTCCAAACACCAGCAGCTACCACAGGGCCATGCAGCAAGTCCAGGGAATGAAGAGTGACTTGGAGTTCCTGTTGGATGGAGATCAGCTGAACCGCAGCCCGAGTCCTGAAGAAAGCATCAGCAGCAGCGCTGAAAAGAAGCACAGCCAGGGAGGGCTGCCATGGTGGTTTGTGTTTGTTGGGTGGATTTTGGTCATTGCAACCAGTGCTGTGTCAGGATACTTCACTATGATGTATGGGCTGACTTATGGGAAGGACCAGTCTATAAACTGGCTTATTTCCATGGTGGTGTCCTTCTTTGAGAGTGTCTTTATCACCCAGCCTCTAAAGGTAAGTAGCAAGATGCAGAGCAGACTGAAGGAAAAGGCTTACTTCTGTTTGACTAAATTCTCAGTTTTCTGAATAAATAGCCAATAGGTTATTGGGTTTAGTAAAAACTTAGTCAATATATTTAAAAAAAAAGTTATAAAATACTTATTAAACACATTATAACACTATTACATATTTGCATACAGGCAAGAGCATTCTTCTAAAACAGGCATCATATCGTACAACAATACTTAGCTAAAACAAGGGTCAACAAAATCAATGTCCCTGATAAAGTAAATGTAGACTACATCAAGAAATCAGAAATAAATGCCCAAAATACCAATTTAACAGTTATTGACCATATGGCACAAGTTTTTACAATAACTTATTTTAAGTGCAGTTGACGAAACTAAAGTAAACTAAAGTAAAGTTTGGAAATCTTTTGTCCCAGGTTCTTGGTTTTGCTGCTTTCTTTGCTCTTGTTCTGAAAAAAGTTGACCAGGAAGAATTTGGAGAACCACAGATAGACGAGAAGCTCACTCGTCCAGGTTTGTGTTCTTCGTTTTAAAACAACAACAAAAAAAATACTAATAATATTGAAAAGATTTTTTTAAATATATCAGTACGCTGAATGCATTTTCTTCCCCAGATGATCCTGACGTAGTGCGAGTAGCTAGAAGAGACAGCACATGTAGCTTCTACCAGCCGCCACCTCCTACTGACATCGAGAGGATGAGGAAAAACGTAATTCAAGAGCAGAAAGTTTTTGCCCTCATCAGGGAGATTCTTGGTAGAGTTAGACTGATTGCAGCAATACTAGTTATGCTAATAGTAAAAATAATACAGTTTGACTTACTGATGTAAAACGTGTTTGTGACGCAGCTTACATGGGATTCATGTGGGTGTTGCTACTGGTGGCGTACGGTCAGAGGGATCCTAACGCTTATTTTCTGAGCCGACACATTCGACAAAGCTTCAGCAAAGGAATCTCCAACACCATGAGCATTCAGGACGTGTTCAACTGGGCAAACACCACCTTACTGAGCAACCTTTATGGAGATTACCCAGGTCATTTTCCTGTGATGGATTTGCCAACATGTGTCTTTTCTAACACAAAGCTGAAAAATATGTACTGTATTGATGTATGTTCATTAGTTCTTAATATCGATTTTGGTACTACTGAGTTTTAAAACGGCTGACTTATTTCTAATTTTTGTAAAGCTTTGTTTTTCTTAAAGCAGTAAGAAAACTAAAGATATTTGGAATTGAAAGACAATCTCTTATAAATATGTCTCTGAATATGATTGTGTCTTATAAAGCATGCAGTCACATTCAAGAAATTATGTTATTGAAAAGTTAATTTATTTTAGTAACTCAATTCACTAAATCAAATGCACTATATAGATTGATTAGGCACAAACCTTTTTAAGCCTTTATTTCTGCTAATTATGATGTTTTTCTGCTTAAAACTAATAAAACATTTTATTTTTTAGAAAATTAAATTACAACATTTTTTTCTAAAAGTACGTATTTATGTAAACCTCTGAAATAATATTTCAGTTTATTAAACATGACTGTGCATATTGTAAAGCATTAAGTCAACAATATAAGTTTTAAAGTAATTAAAACCTCAATTCTTAATTAGCTGTGCAACAGCTTAATGAAAGTCAAAACAAAAATCACATAGGGATAATTCCATTTATTGTGTTCTACTAAACATAGAATACATATCAGATGTATTCTACGAGATTGTACAAGATTGTCTTCATTTTGAAAATTAATTAATACATTTGGAAACTGAAGATGATTTATCTAAAAAAAAGAAGATTAAAAAAAAGCAGAGATGGGGCCACTTTTATTCCTGTGAGGAATTCACTTCGTGTTTTACACTAATACACTATAAACATCCGGGAACTGAGAAGACCAGTTCTTGTAATTTTTAGACAGAAATGTTGTCTCATTCTTGTCTTAAAATAAGGGTTGATCCACATTCCTGGGTTTCCTTTGCCACAAAGTTTTTTTTTGTTTCATAAGATACAATTGTTTTCAGTTGCTCAGAGGTTTGCACCCCAGGCAGTCCTGTGCAGCGCCCAAACTCTTGTACTTGAGTCATGCTTTTGTAATGAATGTAATGTGCTGTTTAGCAACTTTTTGCAAAAGTATGCTATGCTGTCTTTATTTTTATGGGAGCATGTGTTGTGAAACTTGTATGTTATCCAGATTTTTGGTGGCTTCCCAGATGTGTAAGATGCCCGTGGTGTTGGCACTAAATCATTCCAATACCATTAGAATGCTGGCTTGTGAGCTAAATGATGATCCAACAGGTTTCCCTCTCTTCTTTAGCCTGGAGGATATTGGATCTGTGGTTTAAAAAATATGTTCCCATATTCAAAACTTTTATCAGACAACAAGTACGGTGTTAAAAAAAACAAAAGAAAAAAACGCTCTGTTGTGTGTTTTTGTTTTTTGGTTTTTTTGACAAACTGTGTTTACAAGAAGTCATTTGTGGGAGCTTTATTTTGTCCATGCATGATTACATATAAAGAAATTGGACTTGTTTTCAATGCATTTCTGCCTGGAGGCCCACTTTGTAAGTAGCATGCAATATTTACTTTCAGTCTTTTGCAGAGACAGATACGCTCTTCCAGATTCTTAAAATTTATTAATAAACCATTGTGAAACATGATAAAAAGATATTCAAAAGCTTCCCAGCATTCCAACTTTGAATGCTGTAAATATGATCAGATCAATGATCTGATCATATTTACTTCTGAGCGATTCAGCATCCCTAAGCTATTTTTATGCCCAGTCGTTCTATTTGCATGTGGTGGCTTAATTTAATCAGATATAAAATTTGCCGACAGCTGCTGATTAGTAGAACTATTTATTAGACAGACTTGTTTCCATGTTCCAAACATGTGAAATTTGTTGTTACTATAAATTCTAATTTGGATTTTTTTTTTTCTAAAATATGTCCAATTTGAACTAAATAAATGTATGCATTTATTTTATTTGTGATTTTTGAAGTGATCTACTGTTTTAGAACATAGGGTTGTATATCAAAGAGATTTTATTTTAGCAAAGTAGTTTCAATTAGACAGAACTAACATTGTCTAATAAGTAAATTTCCTATGTTAATGCTCTTTGTGCATCTTCTCAACTGACAGGTTTTATTACGGATGGAAACTCAAAACTGGTGGGTAATGCTCGTCTCCGCCAGGTGAGAGTGCAGAAAAACTCATGCCACGTTGCTCAGACCATGCAGAAGTCTGTGCCAGACTGTCACACTCCTTATTCCTGGGAGTCAGAGGACATGGGCTCCTACAGCCCAGGTTGGAGTCTGTCTGTAGGAGATAACACGTCACTGAACCCCAATAGTCCATGGGTGTACAGATCTCAGAGTGAGCTGAGGGCATTTCCCATCTGGGGGAGCGTCATGCTTTACAGAGGAGGCGGCTTTGTCATCAAACTGGGGCCAGACTTACAGAGATCAAGAAGGTAGATTTTTTGAATATTTGAAAAATTTATCACATCAAAATGGGAGAACATAACATTAATCCTATTTCATCCTTGATTTTCTAGAATCCTCAAGTACCTCCATAACAACACCTGGTTAGATGTGTACACCCAAGCCATCTTTGTTGAGTTCACTGTGTACAACGCAAATGTGAACCTCTTCTGCATTGCTACCCTGATGCTGGAAACCACAGCCATTGGTTAGCCCTTCGGGTGCAGCTTAAATATTGTGTTTGAGCTGTTGAACAAGAACTAAGACTTTTGTGCTTTTATTTGGATCCAGGAGCTTTCCAGTTCCGCAGTGAGCTTCATGGTGTTCGTCTTTACCAGTCAACGGGTGGCCTCCACGTCTTCGTCATGGCCTCTGAAATTGCTTATTTTCTCTTCATTATCTACTATATGTTCGTTCAGGTACATTAGCATAATATGTTTGTTGCATTATATGTATTGTAACATATATTATAACTAGATGTTTGACCACAAACTCATCTTTCTATTCTTAGGCAAAGCTAATGAGGAGCCAGAAGTGGTCTTATTTCAAGATAAAGTGGAACCTGTTGGAGTTGTCGATAATAATCCTCAGCTGGAGTGCACTGTCTGTCTTCATCAAGAGAACTTTACTGGGAAAGAGAGATATAAGTTTTTATCAGAACAACAAACACCAGTAAGAGATGGGGAAATTTTCTTTTTCTATATTTGTTATGAATGAGATTTATTATTCCATAGATCAAAAACTACATTGGTCTAATTTAAACTAAATACACATTTGAAACATGAGCCTCTTCTTTTTCTTTTGTGTCCAGATTTGCCAGTTTCCATGAGACAGCCCAGGCAGATGCAGTGCTTGGGTATCTGATTGCCTTTCTGGTTCTGCTGGCTACAGTCAAACTGTGGCACCTGCTGAGACTCAACCCGAAGCTGCACATGATCACGGCCACACTGCAGCGAGCTTGGACTGATATTTCAGGCTTCCTGGTGGTCATGACCATAATGTTCTTGGCTTACTCCATTGCCGTGAGGGCTTTCCCACGCTCAACATAAACACTTTGCTGGAGTTTCAACAAACCCCTATATTTTGTCAAATAGACTGCACTTGAAAGCACTAACTCACAGGCAGTATCTCTTCTTTTTTTCAGTCCAACTTGATGTATGGGTGGAAGCTTTACTCCTATAGGACTCTGCTTGATGCTGCTCAAACTATTGTCAGTTTGCAGCTTGGTATTTTCAACTATGAAGAGGTTAGTAGAAGGCTGTTGCAACTGTAGACAATGACAGATGGTCCCTTTTATAAATGCATTTCTTCTGATCTGCCAGGTTCTGGAATATAATCCAGTGCTCGGGGCTTTCCTTATTGGTTCCTGCATTGTGTTCATGACCTTTGTGGTGCTGAACCTCTTCATCTCTGTTATTCTTGTGGCATTCAGTCAAGAACAGATACATCATAAGGTAAGTTATTATTCATAATCCCAAAATGTCTTAATATTGTAGAATGCTCTTATCATTATTTTTGTTCTTGCAGCCATCAGAAGAAGAGGAGATTGTTGACCTGATGTTGATCAAACTCTGCAACTTGTTCGGAATCAAATGTCAGAAGAAAGTGGTTGCCTAACTGCTATTCGTCAGAGGAAAAAGAATGTCATTTTTTTCTGACTCTAACATCATAAAAGAACAGAAATACATAGTTTCAGTCACAGTCACTGTAGTTTGCTTTATTTAGTTGCCAAATGCCTTTTCACTGTACGAGTCCCTGTAGGTTAATCAGTCAAGTTCATATCTGCAGATTATTGTATGACATGCTATAAAACCAATATGAAATAGCAGTTAAAGATTATGGGCAGTGAGACATTGCAATTAGGAAGCATTATTTTTGTTAGATTAATAATTAGTGAAAATAATAAAAAAGTCTTGCATAATATAATTGTGACTGTTACTCAAACTGAAGTGTGCCTCATAAAATGTTTTGAATCTTTTGCTCTAAGCTCAAATTTAGAAGTCATTTCTAGTTCACCATAAATAAAAATGTAGAAAATGGAAATAATCACTGGTTTCATTTTTGTTGCAAATAAACCTACTAAAAGGAACAAAACATTCACATTTAAGCATGAAATTTATGTTGGAAAAACCCAAGAACAAGTCATCAACATAATTTTACCCATGTCTACTGTCAAAATACAGAAAAGTATGCAATTTGCCTTGGAGCTCGATGAGCCATAAACCATATACCTGGCCACCTAAGTTGCCAGGTATCAATGCACCTGCTGCCCAACAGCACATTTATACACCATGTATGAAGATTTGTCTCCCACTTGTAACTGGAAAGTCTGTTTTGGAGGCGGTTTTGATAAAAAACTGTTTTTTTTTTTTGCTGAATTACTTACATTTTGCTGAAAATAAAAGCTGCCTCCTCTAACTGCTGCTAAATATCATGTAAATGTTGTCACAGAATAAACAGTTTCACTCACAACGTCTGTTGTGTTAAGCTTAGAAGAGAAAACAAGCAGAATTTGCCTATCTGTGGAAACGTGTTTAAAATCTCATATTGGTCACAATTAAGTTGAAATTGTGAAAACTGTCGGGTGCAGCACATACATGAACAGTTTGAGGTAAGCAAATGCACATTAGAAACAAATCTCACTATTTCATTTTCAATGCAGCATGGTGAGCAAATGCAGAAAATGTGCATTTTTAAAAATGAAACTATTCAGTTTTTGATTATAACATATATGTGATATCAAAAATATTGTATGTGGGGTCTACTTTCTTTTTTCCCATGAATGTAACTGAGTCCATCTCAGCATAGATTACTATTCTGGAAATGGGCAATCCCAAGAAAGGAAAAGACTTATAGATGGTCCAACATTTCTAGCTCTCAAGCAAATAGTTAAATAAGTAAAGAAAAATGAAAAATGCACATTCAATTACTGTGTTTGTGCCTTTCAAAAATAATTGTTTGGTTAAAAAACCAAAAAATTTGCACGAAATTTAATCAACGTAGTGTTAAAAAAAACTTGTGTTTGACCTTTTGTTAGTTATTCAACATCCTCATTCTTCCTATCTACAGTTAAGACAGTCCCCCGTGCATTTGTCGTGGGTTAAAGATTTAGTTTGATAAGACAACAGTTTTGAACCAACATGTATTAAGTAGGTTGTAAAAGACAAAGGAATTTGCTCACATTAGTTGTGTTGAAATCAATATTTATCAACAAGTTCCCTTAAAGTGATGCTTCTAAATATTTTTAATCTGAATTAATAGATTTGGGTCAAATAATTACTTGTAACCAGGTAACCAGGTACCTAATCCAAATCAATTTTAGAGAGAGAAAAAAGGTTTTCCTCAGAGATCCCTGGTAATTAGCTTTAAATTGAGATCTAAGTTTAAACTGTTGTTCTTTATTACATGTGTAAGTTATATTAGTTTTTAATTTTTAGATATAGTGTAAATGTTGAAAACTGCTGGGTTTTGATGACATAAAAGGCAATTTTAGATATCAGCGATAGGAACTACGGTTTGCAACAATCTATAAACTTCTACAAATATATTTGGATATCTGTTAACATGGCATGGAGTGTTGTTTGAAATATTTTTAAAAATGTATTGAGGATAGGAAAAATAGCTGTGTAAATAGAAGTATCATTTTGAATAACATTCAAACACAATTTGTAATTGTCATACAGGCTGACGCTTTAATCAGTCATTTCAAAAGAGTATATAAGGGCTGTAGTGGTGATCAGTCAAAGTCCTTATTGTGTTTGTACAGCTTATTATATAAAATGGACACGTTTTGCAGATATTAAAAATTCAGTTGTATTTTTAAAATTTAACATCGATCCATGTGGTTTCCAGTTGAAAAATGCAGAGTAAATAGATCAGTTATAGCTTTTTTTGAAATACCTACATGGTCCAATGAATACTTTCCAAATACATTTCCCGAGTAAATTATTTTATGCTGTCTTGGGTGATCGTTTATTAGAATAAGAAATATAATTTTCCCCGAGTGGAATTAGTTCTATATATTCTACAGAGACTGCAAATATTGTTACGTTAAATTCTCAATTTGAATTGCAAAGTTATATTCTGACAAATATATTTTCCCCTAAAAACATAGTCGTTGTGGAACCACGCTACATCATGAGAAATAATCTGTACGTCCCTCGTACGTGTTACGTCACAGGCGTGGGCGTGACTCCCCTCCTGTCGTCAGTTGACAACAAACATGAGTCGTGGGCGGACCGAAGAGGGACTCGCAACCAGAGTGGCATTACAGACAGTTAGCCAACAGTAACGACAGGAAAACGCAGGCCAGAACTGCCGTCCGTCCCTTAAAAGTTCTGTAGTTTGCTAGTGGTGAGACAGGTGACAGTTTTATCCAAATCCGTGACGCTGTAAGTGACCGAAAGTGTCCGGTTTCTACAGCCAGAGGGATTGCGATGCCCTCTGACTTTATCTCCCTCTTCAACGGGGACCTCGACCTGAATTCTCCCGGATCCCTCTACTCTAAAGGTAAACAGAGTTCCTCCACTGTTCTTGTTCTGCTAAAATACTTTGACATGTATGTTATTTGGTGTGTGGATATGTAACAACTTTACCTGAGTTGGTTCTCAACGTGTGCTGAGAGTGTGTGTCGGCGGCGTTCACTTTACTTCAGTGCCATTCATCTATAAACCACCTCCTGTCACATGCCTGCGCAGGAGCCCAAGTAAAGTTTTGGCTCTCCTACGCAACCTTCACGGCTCCTCGTTTCGTTTTTTGCACTCCTGTGCTCATGTTTTCGGCGTGCTGAAGCGCTCGGCTGCTGCACACACACCGGCCAGCCCAGTTTACTATCTGTGCCAGCCTAAAAAAATCCCACAATATGTTTTCTCTGGTCTGTTTGAATAAGCCGTCGATGCCCTCCGCCCCCGCCAGGGACTTTACACACGCACACATATGCATGCACTGCACTGCTCCCAAAGCTGCGGCGCTAGTGGGACTATTAACATAAACTGTGTAATCATCAGCCTGTGGATAGAAAAACTGAACTCTGTTGAACTCATAACAACAGGTGCAATGTTGTAAAGTCGGCATTTTTCTGTTATCTTCCGGCTTTATTTATTCTGTACACTGTCATAACATAAGCATAATGAAGCGAATTAGTTTATCAGTAAAATAAGACTTTGGCAGAAGAACTGCTTTTTGTTAAAAAAAAATAATAATTCCTACGCCTTGCAAATTAAACATTTTTAACCAAACATTCAAGAATGTAATGTTTTGTTTTGTTTGTTTGTTTGTTTGTTTTTTGTTTTGTCGTCATTTAGTTATCAGTCACGATGCACAGAGTTGGCATGCTTTTTTTTTTGTACTATGAAAAATTACAATAAGCTATTTCAGTAGCTTTTGTCTGCAGTTGGGCGTGGTGGATACCTCGGAGGGTCCAAAACATTACCAAAACCATTATCTCTTTCTTGCTTTAACAATGGATCTTTAGTTTCACAACAGAAGAGGGTCTTTCTTTTTATATGTTCACATTCCTTGACCATAGTTTTATTTGTCTTTGTAGATAATCCAACTAACATGTAAATGAACTAATTGGAGGGCTGTTTACAAAGTGCAACACTTTCTGAAAAAAATTAATTCTGTTTCACAACAATGTTGGGGGGGGGGGGGGAGATCTGGATGAGCAAGTTGAAATCCAGCCCATTGAGAGACAAGCAGTTTAGACATAACTCCACCTCAGTTTTTGGTTCACAGGTGGTGAAAGACAAAGTTACCTCATCTGAGCTTAGTTTTACAAAATGCTTAGGTCATACTTTTGGATAATTTTTTGTAACCAATGCCCCAAGCTGTTGTACACAACATTGTAAGAGGTGATGTATAACAGACAAAAACAACAGTTTTAGTTTATTTTTATGTGTAGATTTTATGTGCAAAAATAACCTTAAATCAAGAACTTTGTTAGGATTTGAGTTAATTGTGTTGTGCAAAAACATCAAAATACAAGTTGGCTTCCTTTACAGTGAGAGCTTAGGCTGCTCGAGGGAATACTAAAGGCCAAAAGTGTCCAAAGAAGGTTCAGTAGCCTGTTCCTTATGGTTATCCATTCATTTTCTATGCATGCTTCATCCTTGCAGGATGGCAGAAATATTGTGAGCTATTTATACTAGTCAATGGGTGAGAAGCTGGGTAAACCCCTGACAGGTCACCAATCTACTACATATCTACAAAGAGATAGAAAATCATGTTCACACTCACTTACACCTAAGGTCAGTTGGAGGGAACTATTAAATTAAAATACACGTTTTCGTAAAGTGGGAGGAAATTTGACGAGCTGAAAAGAACCTTGCCTTATCTGTTTATTATTTCTTCATTGTACTCAGCAGGTGTCTACATCCACCCTCCAACTACCTAATCCATTCACTTCAGCTGTTCTTGTCACTTATCCATGTCGTAGTACTTATTCCTTTAAATGGTCGAGATTTTAGATTAAACCTTTTTTTTGCAATAACTTGGATGTTAGGTTCATCCAGACTGTGAAAATCAAATCAAATCAAATGTAATCCGGACACACAAGCTTCATATTAAAGACCTACTTCAGAAAAGGCATCAATGCATAAAATATTTTCTTTGATATATTAATGGAGAATACACATAGAAAAAGAAACATAAATGTAAAACAATTTGAAAAATGCCCTACAAGGTAGCAAACCAACACATGTGTATTTGGTACCTTTGAGGTCAGATGGACTGCTGAGCAGATGATGAATAATACCTTTTATAGCTGTGTTGAAGGCCAGCACACCATTACAGGCTACACAAGGCTGTACTTTATTATTCACCAAATAAACTCAAATTATATATCTTAAGGTCATTCTTTAAAAGTCCTCCATTTCACCATTAGGTACATAATTTATTCCTCTTATCAAAAAGGGTAAATTACTTTAACTTCTTATAAACATTGACAAAAGTTGATCTCTTGGTTTTCCAATGATACATCAGATAAATGACAGCCATTACCATTAAGATCCCTGAGTCCTAATTACTAATCACACTCTTGTATATTTTTATCAGCTCAGGTATAACATGTAATAGCATTGTTGTGACATTGTTTTGTAAGTCAACTTCTCTGGTCTTTTGCAGATTTACTCTGTTGTTTGAAAGAAAAGAATGTCTCACAGTTGTCAATATTGATGAGTTGTACCCAAAAATGCCCATAAATTCAAGTAGATTTGTTGTTTTGTTTTTTTTTTCCTTTTTCATTTTTAATGTCTATGGAGCATCTAGTTTTGTTCTACTTTGGGCAACAAAATCTTTGTAGGGAGCTCATTTTTAGTTCGAGAGTAGTCCAGGGAATACCAAGGAAAAGCAGAATGCTTTAACAATAGCTCTCAAGACAGGAAGGCATTTTGTGCTACTTTTTGTAGTCCATGAGGGAGTTCTGGTTAATGATTGTATTAAAATGCCTTCCCAGCAGTTTCACTGTAAAAATTAAGAGCGCTATGGCTTCAGTATTCATTCTGGTTAGCCTGTTTAACAATTGTAAGCCCTCAGATCTCGACATAGTTTTTTATTTTTTTTATTTTTATTGTCACCCACCTTAGCTTGGTCAATAATTAACTCCTGGTCTCCTCTGTGTATAAACCGAGGTTTAAATAGCACTCTATTAATATTGACTCTACTGTGTCAGGCAAACTTAGCGGCATGCGCTTAAGAATACTCAACTGCCTTGAAAGTCAGCGGATATGTAACAAAACCCAAAAAGTATGACAGGGGGAGAGAAATGGAAAACAGAAGAATTATTATTATTTGCATTAGATCGATTTGTATTGCAGTTGGCACACTGTCAACTGTGTCATGTTCTTGTTGTGAGCTTGTCTCATTAGTATGATCTGATCTCAGATATCCATTTTAACAAGAATATTGTGACTCATTAGTCTTGAGAACTTGAAGTCCTAGTAATATTATAGAGAGGCAGTGTTTTGGTTTTGTTCAGAATGTTCTCAATGATGGTTTCATCAGTTAATGCATCAGTCCAAACCGGTTCTTCATACTTCCGACTCTCACTTTAGCTGGCAACCATATCCCTATGCCACCCTGTAACATGATCAAGAATCTTTTTTTTTAAAAAACAAAAATATCTTTTTCATCCTATTTCTAATATTCGTGATTTACCCACTTTTGGCATATTGTACATTTACACTCACCAGCCACCACTGGAAAACAATAGCATGGCAGCAACTCGATGCATAAACGCAATGAAGAAGACTTGCTGAAGTTCAAACCAAGAAAAGAAAGTGAATCTAAGTGTCTGAAATAATTCAGAAGCATTTGATTTACTGGGATTTTTATGCACAACCAAAACCAGAATGCTCTGAAAATGAGAAAATGTTGCCGGTAGGGCTGTTGTGGGGACATAAATGTCCTGTTTATGTCAGAGAAGAATTTGCAGGTTGTTTCAATATTAAAGAAAGGAGATAGTTGTTCAAATTACATCGTTTTACAACCAAAGTAAACAGAATACCATCTCTGAATGTGTAATATGTCAAACTTTGAAGGAGAGGTGCCACAACAGCAAACCTCCTGGTAGCTAAAAACAGGAGACTGAGGCTACACTTCACAGTATTGGAAAAATGTTGTCTGGTCAGGTGAATTACGATTTCTGCTACAACATAATGCAAGGATCCATCCAACCTTCTACTAACAGTTGAGGCTGGTAGTAATGGTGTGGGGGACATATTTCTCAACATACATTGGGGTCAATAATACCAGTAGATTATTGTTTGAAGTGTCGTTTGTGATCATGTCCATGGATCCCTCTGTATGCTGGGCCAAATGTCTCAACTTAAGCCTTTACTGTGGCTGAAGAAACCTTTTGCTTTGGTTGCCATGCCTTCATGGTCACTACTGGGTCAGTTATCATCGGTGTCACTTCTCAGTTATGCAAAATTGATATCTTTACTAGCATGTTTAACAACAAAATGAAGGGGGTTAAGGAAATGGAAAGCGTACAGATCAACATATTTGGATCTAACATGTTTTTTGTGCTCATTACTGCTCCTTTGCTGCTTTAAATATGAACACAACAATGCAACTGTTTATTTCAAAATACAGGTCTAGAAAAATGAAGAGCCCACTGCATAGAACCCCACTGAAAACCTCCTGGTTATTCCACCAAATATTGATTTCTGTACTCTTCTTCAGTTAAAACATTAGTAGTGTTGTTGAGTGAATATGAACTTGTTTCCTTTGCATTATTTGAAGTCTGAAAGCACTGCAGCTTTTTTGTTATTTTGACAATTTCTTATTTTCTGCAAATAAATACTACATTTTTGCTTAAAATTTCAGAGACATGTTGTCAGCAGTTCATGGAACAAAAGAACAATGTTCATTTAAATCAAACATATGTATTAAAAGTAAAACCAGAGAAATTGATCGTTTTAAATTGTCTCTTAATTTTTTTTTCCAGAGCTGCATATCTTGTTTATAAAATGCAGTTATGATTCTCACCTCTTAAAGTTGTGTTTTTGTGTGTTTATACCCTTATCTTCTGCTCAATCTCTTTGATTAATTATTAACGCTCGGCAAACTTCAATAAGAAGTCTAATCGGGGTCAGGTCAACTTATCGCCTCCTTTGGTATTTACTGCACACTTGTGACTTTTTTTGGCCCACGACAAATCAATGTCAGAGTGGTTTAACCTGTTAAAGAGCCTGAAGGTGTTACATGGCTATCCGTCTTGTGTGAAATTGTAAATTGAAGTTGGAGTCTCAAACAGCTCCTTATTTTGACATTTTTCTTGAAATAATGTGTCGCCCATTTATCTAAAAACTTTGGCCTGCAAGTCTGGGCTTGGGTGCAAAAATACAATTCAAAAAGTTGCTAGATAGAATAAAACAACACCAAAAGCTCAATATTAAAGCTAATGTTACTCTTTGCAATACCACTTGTGCATGTTCCAAAAAGTAGTTTTTAGATCTGCATCTTGGATGGTTTGCATGCATAGCAGGATATAATTATAATAATTTTTTACGCTGTGCAACTAAGTTATCACACTCATATGACCTCTGAAGTATTACAGGCATGCTGGTGTTGCAGGTTTTCCATTCTGCCAGAGGCGTTTCTTTTTGAATAGGAGAGTTTTTTTTCCTGGGACTGTTTCAGATTAGCGGGTTTCTGTGTTTTTGAAATGAACGCAGCTTTTCACCTGTTAAGTCTTGATACTTTTTCTGGACAAATGTCGCAGGTTTTCAGGGTGTCACTGAGAAAAAGGACCGTGTCATGACAGAAGTCTGCATGCGCTAAATTTGTTTTACCCGGTAATGCTTAAGGTCTTTTTTAATTTGTGGTTAATTAACAGAATCAAATTCCATGAATGTGGTTTCCATTCATTATCATGCAAATAGTTCAGTCTCTCCACGACCGTATGCAGATTAAACATTCACTTTTACATTCTGCAGTCTGAATTTGGACAGTGTAAGGGGGGGAAGAAGCATTCAGTATGACCCGTGCTTTCGCTTGCCTTCATCTTCAGGGAGATTTCTGTCACTCTTTTGCGAAAAGCCCAAAGCACCTGTGAGATCTAACAACCCTCGTACGCCTCTCTGCAGCAAAATGATTGTGAACTAAGACATTAAATATTAAGTGAGGTGAATCTTGGCTGGTTGCAGTCTTTCCACTGGCAGACAAAGTACAGCAGTTAAGGTGTCAGATACTCAGATCTTGGCTGTACAGACTGTGTTACCAGGTCTCAAGGTATTTTATTAGTCAAAATTAGAGTAAATATCTTCCTCAGCTGCAAATTAATCACCTTTTAAATTATTTAAATTTTTAAGAATTAAAAATAACAAAATATGCATATAAGGCTTCCTACTGAAACAGTAGTAAGTAGAATCCAGCTCAAGCTATGAGCTTGTAATCCAGTCTACAACTTTATGAACTCCCCTTCTCCCTCCCTTTGCTATCATTTTTTAGTTGGGACTGCAATACAATACAAATGGCTTTTAAGAAGTCCTCTGACATGCTTTGGCCTTTTTGAAGGTTGACTGTTTTGACCTCTAGCACCAGCGCTCACACTCTTCACCTGGCTCTTGATAGCCATCTTTTTTCCCCATGGTGCTCTTCACTTTGCAGTTATAGCAGCTGAATTCTTACCTATATTGGTTGCGAACCAGATGGAATTAATTAGCTCATCTGTCTTTGCAATGCAATGCCTGCAATTTTTGCTATTGCAGATGACAGTGAGGCATTTTATGCATGGGTCTTATAACAAGATGAATTGCTCTGGATTTTGTAATTGCTGCACAAAGTATGTGGTGAGAGGTGAATGCATTGCAAAATCAGATCAAGACAGTAGATAGATTCATGACGGGACGAGTTCATACATGTATGAGTTCACACATGTTTGCTGGCAGACGTGTGAGTTAGGATAAGGTTGTTTACTACAGACACTTTCTCATAGGTGTTGGCGCTCAAACTGTCATGGTGCCGTGTGGACCATCAGCGACCAAAGCTGCAGGTTTGTAGATGTTACGCTATTTTACTCCAAGTACTACCATAATGCCATTGGGTCATTTTGGTCTTATTCACATTTTTAATCTGGACACTATTTCTGTCGGTGCAAAGACAAGTTCTTTAGCGGCATAGATGGGTGCCATATCACATTTGCAATGGACTTCTTGGTTGCAACATTAGGCATGGATAGCCTTGAATATTTTAGTGCTATGAATCAAAACTCTGCCTGCAGGTAATATGTTTAGTCAGTCGTTTTGGAACCTCACTGTGATGCTGAAGAAAAAATGGAGAGACCTATTTGAGGAAATGGCAACTATTATTGCCAATATTCAGCCATAGTCTTGAATTCGAAGGTTTTCTTTATTTCTAGGACTGTAATATAACAGAAAAATGCATAATGATGGTTCTATTTCAGAAATATTTGCTGACTATTTTGATTATTATTAATCCATATTTCTTTTACTCTTTCGTTGCAATCAATAAACAATGTCCCCACCATATCTTGTGAGGTTTTAAGCAATGTGCGTCAGGTGTCGGCATTAAGGAGCTGTTAGAGTTCCTGGGTAAATGTGCCATGTACATATTCACAGCTTGAATGCATGACATCTGAAATGTAATATCTTGCAAAACATTGAAATATTGCACACACTAATATCACAATGATCTTTATGATTTCATTGTGTACTGTTGCTTATTTCTTTGCAAAGAATAAGGTTGTTTTGTAAAATCTACAAAACATGTGCAGCTGACTTAAACCAAACCTGTAATAAACGTGTTATTTGGTCATCACAATGTGATATGTGCCCTCAGGTATGTCAATCTTGAAACAGGGTTTAACATCACTATATGCTTTCAGCAGCATTGTCCTAGGTGGGGGGCGCCTGCAGGGAAAGAATCTGCCATCGAGTGATTTTACCTTCTTTCTTCTTTTTTTTCTTTTTCAAAGTAAATGACAGGGTCTCTCTCATTAAGGCTTTTACAAAAAATATTTTAAAACCTTTAGAAATGCATACCACCATTGTCATAAATTAGTAATTAATCTTGCATTTTCACAGCACCTATAACCAGCATCCTGTGTTGTCGTTCCTTTTATCTGAGTCGTCCTTTGCTTCCTTGGCTGACTGGTAAGACTGGAATAAACTGCGGTGTTGGTCCATCTGAATTTCCCCAGTATCCTGTCATTGTCTGCACTCAGTCAACCACGGTGGCTTAAGGAAGAGTCAAATTCAAATTCAGTACAAATCTACTGGCTATCGGGGCCAAATCTACATATTAACTGTAAACATTCTCTGTTTTTAGCAATGAAATTAAATTGTAAATGAAGGAATCTGGCTTTATTTCTTGTCCCAACCTTTTTTTTTGTTGTTGTCTTTGTCGGAGGATAGTTGTTGCTTCCTTGAACTTTCTTCATACTCTCCAAGTCTTGTTTAATTTGTTTTAATACACGAGAAGCTATTGAAGGTCATCTTAGCTCTTGACATCATCAGAGTCACTCTAACCTTGTCCCCAGTTGCTCAGGAATAGTTGGAATAAAAATCATAAGTTACATTTGCTTTAATGCCACCCCCCACAAATCTTGCCTTGGCACAAACAGTGACTACAAAAAGTAAACTAAAAAGAACTTTGATGAAAAATGTTAATCTGTAAAACAGAAATCAAGTTGGTAGCAAATCCATTTTTTTCTAATTATTCTCATAACATTGAGCCATAATAATATATAATGCCAGTGTTTTTTGCTCAAAGTGGTTACGTCTTTAGCCACTACTTCTTGTTTAATAGATGAGGAAGTGGGAAGATTCTGATGAGTCTATGAAGACTTCGCCAACAGGAATGATGATGATTGTGTCTCCGTCTCAACAAGCTGCAGCTTGCTTGAGGATGAGCAATACTGTGACTCCACAGATTTTTTCTCTTCATGTTTCTGCTTGACTCTACTACCAGTTGTTTATATTGACTTAAATCATGAACTAGCATATCGGACCTTTACAGAGCAGGGTGTCTGTGTGAACTGGATTGAACAGTATTTGAAAGGAGAAATAAAAACTTGTTTTTCTCAAATTAGTTTTGGTCCAACAAAAGTTTGCTAAGGCTTTTAGGGGATCATCTTTCTCAGATCCCTGGGATTTTCTTTTAGAAATTAGCAGACTTTCCAAATTCCAAATTAAACTGAACAATAAATCATCTTAAAGGGGGAGTATTATGTATTTTTCAGGTATTAAGTGCCTTTTTTTTTTTTTTTTTGCACAATTAGGCAACTATGTTTTCATTTTATTTTTTTTATTTCCTTTATTTAACCAGGTAAACCACGATGAGATCTGGATCTCATTTTCAAGAGGGACCTGGGCAGAAGTCTGCAATACACAATAACCTGGTTACAAAATAAAACCAATTAATACATATTCACAAATACAAAACAATAAAAACAAGTTAAAAGCAGTGACAATGTTTCATAGACTCTTGTTGCCTATCCTTAAGAACCGCTCAAAATAAGTCCAATGAAATCATTTCCGACATCTTGAGATCTGACTGAAGTTGATTCCACGCTGTAGGAGCCAACATACTGAATGCTTGCTTCCCTTTTTTAGTTCGAAAAAGTTTTTCCGTTACCTTCAGCCGTTATAAAAATTGCATATAAATGAAATATAACTTCAAAGAAATTTGACTTTGTAATTAGACCTCTGTCTCTAAAAACTTTCTGAAACTCCACCTTCCATAAGTCATCACAACATCGCTCCTCTATTAACCCTTTACCATATGAGCTCTTTAGATGACGAGCTCATATAAAGAGCTTCCGATGCACAGTTCCACCAGTTGTTTGCTTATTGCTGCCGGCTAGTCTGAAGGAGCTGATTTGGGGAGTTGCGGGGGAGAGCTACTCTGCAATGTAGAAGCTTGGAAATTGTAGCTCCAAGGAGAAGTTGTGCTTCAAAGGCAGCACTTAGTTCACCCTGGCATGGCAAAATGGTTGCCACAGGAGCGTAAAGGATTTCTCAAACATCCATGAAAGAATAAAGGCAACACTTCAAGTACTTTTTTTTGGTGAAAGAATAACATTTTAACATGATGCAAAGGTCAAAAAAGTCTATTTTAAATAATACTGCACTTTCAGGTAATTAAAGATTAATCTCAGTAAGGTCTGTAGAACAATTTTCCACAGCTACTTAAAACTCCAAGTTTTAAAAAAATATCTCAGGAAACAAGGAGGGAAACATAAGACAGTATGAGGTGTGTTTTAAGATAAGAGCTTTGTGAGACTTGGTCAGACCTATGGGTTGTTTTTATTTAAAGCGATGATTGTTTTGAAATGACATCTCAGTTTACAAAAAAAAGTGGCATTAGGTTTCTGGTTCTGCATTCTTATTCACAACTGGTCTATTGTGAATTTCTGACACCTTCCTAGTGGGTGTGCTGATCCGGTGCCAGGTGACCCTCTTTCAGTCAGTTTCAGTTTATTCTTATCAATAAATTCAACAACTTCCTTTTGGGATCAGAAGAGCATTACTACAACACCACAACCTATTTCCAAATATTCATTGAATTTATAGGTGGGCTGTTTTTGATTGGCCTGATTCTTGACAGGGTCAATAATTGGAAATTCTGCTGTTGTCCTTGCTGTTTGTGTAGGTGTAGTAGTGCATATTGACCTGGAGGCTTCTGCACTTTGTGCTCATTCTGCAACCATTCTAGTGATATGCATTAAACTGACATCTTCATGGATTCAATTCTTCATCGTGGACTTTTTGCATTGCCAGTGATTAATGTTGACACCATTAAAATTCTATACTGCTGAGGAAGCGAGTTAATTAGATTGACATTTTAAGCCTCAAGCTTAAGAAACAAACTATGACATGCTAATTATTAAACTCAGTGGCTGTTGGTAGGAGAGTCTTATTAACTTGACACCTGTGTTAGTTGGTTACATTGGGGCTAGCCCTTGTATCTACTGTACATGCTTAAAACTATTACTAATGTTCCTGTCACACTGAGATTAGGAATCGTATCTAAAAAGTGAATATATGTAGTCTGACAGATGCATTTGCCATATGCTTAGACTGCCTTTAGTCACAGACTGTTATTATAGAACAAAACAAAGCATTGTTGGTCATAAACTTTCTTATTGGTGCACAAAACATAATTGTTAGAAATGGAAAAGAACTAATAAGAAGAAAAACGTTTGTCAAATGAAATGAAAATCAGTTTGATGTTGCACAGGAATGCTAAGGTTGCAAAACAATATAATAAAAGTTTTCCCTCCAACAAAGAAATTACACTAATTGAAAGTGTGTCATGTAATGCCAGCTCATGAAAACAGGTTTGATTTTAAAATGAGTTGCTGATGTGGTTAACCTAACTGCTGGGTTACATTACACGACCAGTGAATGTTTGCGTGCAGTGTTGCTAAAGACCTTTCCTGTTGCTTCAGCACGGCTTTCCTGTGAGTCTGACATAGATGCCTGTATTGGCACACCAATTACAGTGTACTGTAAAATGATTATGTGAGGTCGTCTGATTTAGACTAAACTGCATTGGCCTGGTTTTATGTCAAGTGTTGTGTAGATCAATGTTACACTCCAGAATTTGAGGGTAAACATGACAAATTTTGGTAAATCCACGTGTGGGAGCCTGCTTGGGTGCTGTAAATACTTTGAATTCTTTTTGCTAGCTTGGACACAACTGGTTTATCTTTTGATTCCACTTCTAAGAGACGGGTTACAAAGTGTCGTGCTCCTGTATAATTTAACTTTTACCTCAAATTAGTCTCCACCAAACAGTTTGGAATACCACTGACCCATCTACACAGTTGTGTAGAGCATAACTTTAGCAAATAGCCTTATTTGTGTGCAGAATGGGGCTACAGTTGCAGTTCGGTCTGAAATCTGCGATAGTGCTGGGTGTTTGTTGAAAGTAAGTCATGTAAACTGATGCCTGGTGGTTGTTCATTGTCCCCTCAGGATTAGCTGCCCTGAACCAGCTACATGCCAAACTTTAAGCACACATGACTTTGCCTGTTCCAAAGCCTCTCTGACCTTAACCTTTTCAAATGACAGCCGGAAGACTTTGTTATTAAGTTGTAAAAGTGTCGAAGTTGCAGCTTTAAGAATATTTCTTTAGAAATTGTCAGTCACTTACTGCATTTCAATTAATTATGATGAATGATAGGGTTCTCTTTTCTTTTTGTACGAAAGCCCTTATAATGCTTTAATTCTTGATAAACACTTATAAAATATTTGGTATGTTTTCAGTATTTTTCTTGGGACTGCGGTCTGTTTTCTTAAGTGTAAAGTATCATGGGAAGCATGCATTGGATACTATCAATAACATGTCTTTAAAACATTTGTATGTTTATGTCATAGGTGTGACATCCATTTTCATTTTGAGTCACATTAGGATCATGGATGTCCACAAAAGTACCTATAAGTTATAATGTTAAAATATTATAACTTCATCTGCATTCAAAGTATACTTCTAAAAAATTCATATTTACATTCTTTATCACAGATGTGTAATTTGGCCCTATATAAATAAAATCCCATTTGATTTTACTGTTAAAATAGTATTTAAGCACATAGCTGTTATCTTAAAGTTCTTTATGTGGCCATCTCACTTCTTGAGAGCTGCAAAAATTGCGATGATTGACCAGATTTGGCCCAGGGGTCTTTAGTTTGATATGTGGTATGTGTGTTCATTATCGCCTGAAAAGAACTTTCAAACTTTTATTCTGCATAAAGTAAAGTTTGTTCTAAGTCTCTTAGTTTGCAGAGAAGTTTATTTCTGAAAAGAGCTGTGTCTAATGTTCACAGCTCTTCCATAAGTTAAGGGCAGTCATGCCCACGCTCATTTAAACAACACTGATCACAAAATATCTTCAAGCTCATTGATTTTACTTTAAACCAGTTGCAATCAAATACATGTGCTTCTGCAACTACTAATTATGTCAACATGACTGCAGATATATTGTGGCCTCTCTATCAATCAATCAATTAATGAAACTTATTTTAATAGCATATTTCAGTAAGGCATTTCAAAGAGCTTTACATCATAAAAATACAAAAGCAAAAGGTCATAAAAATATTGCTTGGTTTCTCAGTCGACAACTGAGAAACCTGTGACAAACATTACATTTTGAAAATGGAACATTAGCCAATGTTCCATTTTTTTTTGCTTCAAAAGCAACTCTAAACAGGTGGGGTTTTAACTTTCATTTAAAGGAACTCAGTGTTTCAGATGTTTTGCAATTTTCTGGAAGTTTGTTCCAGATTTGTGGTGCACAGAAGCTGAATGCTGCTTCTCCATGTTTGGTTCTGGTCTGTTCTGCATTCTCAGAACCAGAAAACCTGTATGACCTGGAAAGTGGATAGAACAACAGCAGATATTTAATGTATTTTGGTGCTAAGCCAAATACACTTTAAACAGAAATTTAAAGTCTCTTCTTTGAGGCAGTGACTTTAGAACTGGGGAGATGTGCTCTGTCTTCCTAGTTTTAGTGAGAATGCCAGTAGCAGCGTTCTGAATCATCTGTGGCTCTTTGATTATAGCACAACTATTCCCATTAATTTTATTAGCATAAACATTTTGTCAACAGACTTATGATGCTTTCTGGAAGCAGTAACCACTATAATGTAATGAGATTACTTTTTTTGCGGCTGTTGTGCAAAAGGATGTAAAGTAAATATCGTAAGCCTGGTCATGCAACATTCTTGAGCCAATCTGTCTGATTTGGTCAGTTATTGTCGGTGTTGCATGAGTGGCATTGGAGCCAGGAAATGCATCACTTATTATGACAGAAGACTCATGTTGCTGGCTTTTATCTGTATTTATTTCTTTTCCTATGCTCCTGTTTTGTTTTCAGTCTACATGTCTTGACTTTCACACACAAACATCTGCAGCCATCTTTGCATATACATCACTTGCCAGGACTGTCAAGTTTGTTAAGATAATTTAGCCCTACATTCAGTGTGTTTACTTAGCTTAGGGTTCTTTTTACCCATACTTTCTATATTACTGTATTCTGTTACGTCGTTTACTTTCACCGCTGTTATAAATGTAGTCAGATCACTTAGACTGTCAACTGCAGCTTTTGTGAAAATATGCTACCTCAGCATCTTTGTTAGCCAACAGTCATACTCTTGGCATTTTTGTCAGTTGTTGTTCTAACTGTTGTCTCCATTCATATTATGGCTCTAGCATTTGATTTGAAATTGTGAAAGCAAACCTGATGAAGGAGATGTATAACTCTTTTGCTGTGCGTATTTGTCATGTTCCATGGAACCTTTAAGGTCTTACAGGAGCCCGCTATGAAATCTACTGCAACTTAGAATCTAAAACCATGTTATCTGAAATTGAAAGGCTTGAAATGTAATGTGTACAGGACAGCTCAGCAGCACGGCAGCTCAAAGTGCTTTACACTATAAAAACATGGTAACATAACCAATTATGAAACGAGCAATAAGCATACATTTTGTCGAATGCCGTCATCAAAATCATCAAGCAAATGTACATTATGTTGATTAATGTTCCACTAACTACTTATCAAAGGCAACTCTAAATAGGTGGGTTATTACAGATTATTATTAACCTATTAATACATTTGAAATGCTGTTTAAAAAAATACCCTTTAAATAATCACAAAATGACACACAGAAAAATCAAGCCCGACTTCCTTTTGCTGAAGGCTATTTTGACGAATTGCCTCATTGCAAACAGGCTTATTTTAAGCTGTTCATCAAGTATAATTGGATTAAAACTAATTTTATGCCTTAATCATTTATTCATGTTGGACCTGAGATACCATAAATCAAAAAGTTTCTAAAAGGTTTTACTTTGTGCATGTGTTAACTAAACAAGAATTCCATGTAAGGTTCTAATTTTAACTTTAAAATTTGTTGGCCAGGTTTTATAGAGATAATTGAGACTGCATAACTCTAATGTGGAAATACGCCACGTTTTTAATGTCCAGATCATTATTCAAGCATGGATGGTGCTGTTTTATCTCTATTCAGTTTCATTGTGTTAACTCACAAGAGACACGGAGGCTCAAAAGACATGTCCCCTGATCTGCGTTACTATGGAGTCCCAGGCAGCCCTTGTGTAGGCTTGGCTGTAAACATTTTATGGTTGTTGTACATGGTTTGCTGCAGGTGCCAGCCCCCTCTGCTGCTTTTTCCCCTCAGAGCTCGGAATAATCTCCAAATGCACCAACTAGGTGAGCTTAAGCTTGCCCTCCTAATCACATTCTCTTAAGCGGTGTTTCTGCTAAGTTCAGACAGTCCACCTTGTGTAACAGTGCAGCCCGCGGAGACTTTCTGTGGCTAGGTTATACTACTGTTTTGTTTCTGCCTGACAGGATTCCACATGACAATGCCTCTAACCTGTTGAGCAAGATGCAGAGCAGAAAAGGGTCTGCTGCACAATAAACAAGACAAGGAGAGAGGTGGGTGGAGTAGAAGAGGGGTGCACAGAAAAGAGTTAAATCACTCACTCAGCCAAAAAAATAAGGGTGCCACGCCCCAGGTGCCAGGGCTAGTAAGAGCAAGCAGCTGGAATGTGAGGGGGAAATGAATGGGGAGTTTAAGTCCTGCCATTCACATGGTGAGTGCCTTCTTATTTTCACCTTTAGCCTCTACGACTTACAATGTAAACATCAGAGGAGATGGTGAGGGTATAAATAGAAAACCTAAATCCCATGAAGCAGAATTTCTACCATGGATTGAAACCAGTGGTGATTTGGTTTTTAAAGTATGATTGTGAGGGAATTTAATTGGCTCAGGTAAACTATTTAAATCAGGTTATCTAAACGGTATTAGCAGGCCAGGTCATAGCCAACCACATGCTATCTGGTTTAGTAATGTGTTGTGATGATTTTGACTGATCGAAGGAAACTTAAAGTTGTTTTTCTGTGGTCAGACTTCAAAACGTAACTAGTTTTAGACTAAAATCAAAACAGCAAGTGGTGGTGTGTTTGAGTTAAGCTTACTCACTGTTGTTTTCTTTATTTTTTATTTTTTTTTATTTGCTCCTCCGTGAAAGGGACTGTGTCCGTCACATGTAAATAAAAACTCGCACTCTGTCTGCTCGGGAGGACACAAACATGGTGCAAAATGAGAGTTTCTGTTTTTTCTGCCTCCAAAAGCGTCATAGGAGCTGTGGAAACACTTTGAACAGTCCAGCCAGTGATTCGAGACCACTGCTCCTGAGAAGAGAGTGCATATTTTCTGTCTGTGCGGTCGGCAATCTGTTTACTGGAAGGGCTTTTTCAACTCTGAGCACATGTTGCTGCATGTGCAGTCTCTCAGAGAGCCACAAGACGACTACAATTTAAACTGTGAATTCAGAGGTTGAGAGAGCTTTTGTGGGCGTGACAGGGTGTTTTCTTGTTTGTTTTTTTTCTTGTGTGTGTGTGGGGGGGTGTGTGTGTGTGTGTGTGCGCGCGTGCGCGTGTGTGTGCATGCGTGTGTGTGCTGTGCATGCATATGCAAGATATTTGTTTTGAGAACACTGCAAACAACCAGCACACTGAAATCCTCTGTGTAAGCGTGGTCCAGAATGTGTCCAGTTTAATCTCCATTTCTGGGAACAAGGTCTCCCTGCTCCTGTAAAAGCAAGTTTTTAGCGACCAGAGCAGTGGGTAGGTTTCGGTAGGTTCCAGGTTTGCCTATTGTACGCAGCGAGAGGTAACAATGGGAGGGTTAAGTATCCTATATACGCACCGAATCCTGGGACTCAGCTGCAAGTAATTAAAGCTGGCAGTTGGCAAAGAAGAGAGTCGAGCGACTGTGATGGCTGCTGTAAGTTCATACCATAATATTTCAACGATGAATCAGTCTGCTAGTAAAAGTGTAGTCATGCTGTTGACCTAAGTCTACCCCCTCCTCTACTTCATAACCCCGAGGCAGAAACAGTGAAGGGAGAGAAATGGTTTTATGTAGCCACGTTGTCTGTTTTGTAATGAGATCTTCTTTTTATTTGAAATGTCACAACTTTCGATCCGACCTCTTGATTGCTTGTTTTATTCCACATCATTTCCAAGGAGGAATTACTTGTTGTAACAAGAAATTCACATATTTAGGATGAGGGGCTAGGTACATACAGTATGCACCTTGCAACTTTTAAAAATGTAAATTACAGATGCTTCCATTCTAAAATTAATTTAAAGATTTTCAGGTGCTGATGCTTTCCATTTGAAAACGTTTCTACTTAAATATAGTTTTTTTCCCCCCTTCTGTTGTGTAGCCAAATGTAACAGCCACAGGCTATATTAATATTGGCAATATTGGTAATGATACATAAAAAAACCCAGAATGATCTCTTTTGGACATATATTAAAAGTATAAAACACTGCTGTTAAATTTGTATTGAGCAGCAAATATCAAAATTAAGTGTCAGTTTCCTGTTTTAGTGAAACAAAACCAAGAAAATATGATTTTAAAGGTTTAAATTGACACTAAACACTCTTAGCGTCCCTAGTTGTGATAGTGTTACCATGTGATTGTCATGTAATTATAGTAACATCAAACAAAATAGTAGATAAAATAATTATTTTTGATAATTAACAAGTTTTGTAAACAAACAAGTTTCTGATATTAAATGCAATCATAAAAATTTTTCTTAAATATTACAATGTACAGAGCCACTGGGGCAATAAGTATTCCCCTTAAGTGATGTCACTTAAAGTCTACAAGTTTGAAACTGAAAGAAAAAAGAAAAATCCCAGGCTGCGTATGCATAGTCAGAAGAAAAAGGAGCTGACCAGCCCTTTTTAGCCCTCCTTTTTAGCCCTCCTTTTTAGCCCTCGTCTTTGAGGCCTCACACCTTATGGCAGCGTCAGTCTGCAAATCTATGACACACCCATCTTTAACATTCACTGTTGGTGGTTTGTTGCTGTGGAGGCAATGCAGATATCAGGCTTTGACATGCATGAAGAATGACTATAGTGTTGGTAATGTAGATGTCATGCTTTGACATGCAACAGGAACAGGTTTAAGCTGAGACAATGCTTCTAGTTCTTCTCTGTGAGCTGTGAGGCCCTTTTTTGGGAAATGTATTTGTCACAGTGAAGCATAATATAAAAATGAATTAATGCTATTTTTAATATTTTTTTACTTCACTATATTTTAAACCTATTTTCTTTCAACCTACATAGCATACTACCTAATGCTTTGTAAATGATCGACTTGTTGTGTTTTGTAGTGCCTGTATGTGTAGTTTTGCAGAGTCTGAAAATGATGCAAGGGTGGAAACCTGTTTTGACATCTGAAGTGGAATGACAGCCATTATGGCCACTATTTCCATGTTGTTTTATCAGATGCATTGCCAACCAGGTCATGTGTATGCTCCTGCAATTGCATATTTGTGCAGATGCACAATTGCATCATTGTTGTGTCATTATTTCCGATAACCTCATCTTAAAAAAATTAAATTTACAACCCTGATGTCTCGTGTCGTCTTCATGTTTTCTGTTAGCCTCCAGGCTGACTCACTGGGATCTCTATCCTTCACTTAGCAACACAAAAAAAGTCCTGTTAGTAAGTCACCTTTTTATTCCTTTTATTGGTCCCCCTACTTTCACAACAGAGTCAGTGTATGACCTTCTTGCCAGTGAGCTGAAGTTGCCTCCCTCCACTCAGCAGAGTCCAGAAGTCATGAGTCAAAAGAGCGACGGAGAGGCAGGCCCTCTCCCTTCAGCTCCTCTAGCATCAGGTAGGATCCTGCTTCTCCTTTCCTTATTTCTCCTCTCCAAGCAGGACTGATCTTGCCCCATCTTCCAAAAAAAAAAAACACTACTCATGTAGCAGTCTGTACCTGTAGGCGAACACAAACACCTGCATGCAAGAGGAAAGTCTGTCAAACAGCCAGCCTGCTGCTCTTTGATTTTTCGCAAGTGAGAAAAAAAACAAGGCTGGAGAAGGAAGTTAATGTTCCTGGAATTGGGTCAGCTGAACATGCTTGCTTCCCTGTACCTGCTTGTTGGGATATCATTTGGTTGCTGTATCCTGCTGCACCAACAGATCTAATGTGCGGCATGTTCAGCACATAGACCATAATTATCATCTTTATTATTAATGCGTCAAAGATGAAATTAGGGCGTGACTGAATGCTATGATAAAGTTAGAGAAGCTGGGAAAGATGCTTTTGCCTGCAAGTTTTTGTTAAAGTGACTTTGGCGGAAATGGAGCTGTCGTCTCACAGAAGTAAATCTTATTAGCTGGTAAATATAGACGTCCAGAAACAAGACTCTGTGGTTAATTAGCCTTTCCACTGCTCCACACGACAACAAAAGGCTCCAATTTAATTAAATAATCATAATCATGTTTGTGGTCTCGGTGGGTGGAGAAAGGACAGAGACCTTGTTTCTGTGTGTTCTCAGGTTGATGGATATGTGAAGATTAACAGAAATGAGAACAGTCAACTTCAAAGCATAAATCAAAATTGACCAAAATCAGAAAATCATGTAAACTGTTGACATTTTGAGTTTGAGATTATTTTTTTCTTCTGCTGTGGTGTTGTGATATTCTCTGGAAAGTTAGAACTTGTCTGGGCATAGGTAAATACTCTGAGAAAATTTGTAAACAATAAATTGCAACCACAGAACTTTAAGACTTTTTGTCATCAAATATTTGTCTTTTTCATTAAAACTTCTGGCATGCTATAAATCCCACCTTTCCTTTACCTCTTTCTGCTGGCAGTGCATGAAGATGAAACAAACTTTTTTGCAAAGTATATTATTTGCTCCCATTTTTCTATGTATTTAATGACTCTCTTAGTATTTGTTGCACATTTTAAGGTTTTATTTGTACATTATTAATAGCTTTCAAACTTGCTCAGACTGACACCGCCTCCTTATGTTTTGACTTTTTTCTCCTCTCCAATTTCGTTACGCAAACTTGTGAAACACCAGAAAATCCAGATTTTTGGCAGCAGCTTAACCCCTCTGTGCTCCAGTCATTATCTAAAATTGCAGCCTTTGTCAGCATGTTGGAGCAACTTTGTTTTGGGTCCCAGTGGGGAGGGGGAAATGGTGTTGCATCATACTGTGATTTTTTAAATTTTTATTATTTTTTTGCTTTTCATTTGAATCAATCTTTACTGTTCAGCTTTTATTGCTCATTTGCTGTCTCACTTTTATATTCCAGGAAGTTCCCTCTGAAGCAGGGAGTGTCTGCATATAAAATGGTCTGCAGTTCTCTGCTTCGTAGGTCAGAAGCTTGTTTTGTTTTGTCTCTGTGGCTTCACCAAACAAAAACAAAAAAAAGAGAGAAAAATGCTTGTCGCCAAAAAAGAAGTCCCAATAAGTAACATGCCACATATTGTTTGAGCCAGAACAAAATGCTAAAAATGATAAGAAATACATTGAGTCAGTCAGTTTTTGTTTAAGTTTGATGAAAACACAATTAAGGTGCATACTTCTCTTATTTTATTTGCTTCTTCTGAGCATCACATAGCGCTCTCAACAAAATTTACACATACTGCACAATCAGCACCATAGTGAGAAGGGGGAGTGTTTTATTGCAAAAAGGCAAAAAAAAAAAAAAAAAATCATAAAAAAATATAAATTTTATTGCTTACATGGGACTGGTACCCTACATTAGTTCAGCCTGTATTGACTGTCTAATTATTTACACCATAGATGCCTTGTCCTCTTCTCTGACCACGGAAGGGCCTCGCAGTGCTTTTTCCACCTCTTCCAGTACCACCATGCATTCCAGCACTTCATCCAGTGACCAGAACGCAGCTCACAGCAGAAATGTCGACTCAGAGGACAGCAGGAGTAGCCGAGTGGTACCAGAGATCGTCGGAGTCGTGGGCGGTAGTGGAAAAAGCAGCAACGGTGACCCTGCCGGAGGACGCAGTGCAGCCTCTCAGGATGGCCAGTCACACCATCCGCTGACTCCGTCCAAGCGCCGCACCATCCTCAACATCTCCCCGCCGCCACAAGACCTGTTCGACGACAGCCACATGTCCTGCCAGGATGCGCCGGCACCCTTGGACTCGGAGCAGAGTAACAGCATATGGATGGAGGATTCCATGTCCAACTTCAGCATCATGAGTACTTCTTCTTACAACGACAACACAGAGGTGCCACGAAAGGCCCGCAAACGTACACCTCGACAGAAACCAGGACCTAAGGCGGTGCGCGCAGTGGAAGCCAGCATGGATGTCTTTGATGCAGACAGCGCCAAAGCCCCACACTTTGTTCTGTCTCAGCTCGGCCCCGAGAGCAAGATACCAACTAAAACAAGGTTAGTAGTTAGTTCGGAATCACACAAGTTGACCGATGTCGTAATGAAAATATCCACACCTGCTCCTCTAGTTCTCATGAGACAAGATGAGTTAAAAATTAGGTGCATAATCACATGCCTTTCCAAGTCCATTTATTATTTATGAACTCCAAAAATCTTTAATGACAGAGTTGAAAGAAAGCCCTACAAAGTCTACTACAAGTCAGAAACTTTTACACAGTATACATGTAAAAGAAGGCGCTCTGGTCAAATGAGAGTAATTTTTTGCTACAGGCAGAATTAAAGGCTTGGCGAAAAACTACACCCTGAACACACCATCCCCCATAATGGAGCACAGACATTGAATAGGACCCTGGTTGATGGGATGATTGATGGAGATCAATACAGTGCAATACTTAAAGAAAACAAGCTGAGGAAGACTTCAGTTTTGGGGTGAAGCTACATTGGCACAGTTTAGGCCATAGTGATCTAAACTGTGAGAATAAATCCAGAGATAAGTTACAATTCATGCCACAACTTAAAAACTGATGTCACAGATGCTCCATCTAATCGAAGTGATTTGGAAGAATGGGTCATACTTTCACCCGTTACCTTTCTCTACGTATGTAGAGAAAAGTGGTTTTCAAGGGGGTTAGATAGAATTTTATATTACATTCTTCAGATTTACATTTTATATAAAAAAAATGAATTCCCCCACTTCTTTGGTATTCTCCATTTTGCATTGGTCTCTCACTGATGATCTTGGCAAAATGCATTGAGCTATGTTGTCATAACATGACAAAATATGAAAAAGCTTAAGAGTCATGACTACTTTTGCGTGACACAGGACATGCGTAAGTAATGACTCATCTGTCACTCAGCATATGTTATTCTGCAAATAAAGTTGTGTTTCTTTTATTTAACTGACTTTATGAGGGTGTTTTTTGTTTTATTCTAATGAACTGTGATGACAGTTATAATCAGGGAATGACACACTGACACTCACCAACAGATGGAAATCTGTAACAAACTTCTCTGGCTCCTCATTTCTCACAACAGTTTGGCTGAAGGAGAGCGGATAGATCAAAAAGAAAGGAGGGGCAGGGCACTGAAGTACAAACAATGGTGAATCACAGAGTCTTTCTCAAAGACCTAGGATAAGCAGGGCAGATTAAATAAACAGATAACTGAACATTTCAAGAGCTGGGGTTAGAATATGCTTGGCTGATGGAGGGCCTCTTAAATCTGCATTGCTCAGAGCACCATGGCAACTTCAGAGCATTTCCACTGTTGTGGGAGGGAGACTGCAACCACTGACTGGTGTATGTCTTTATATGTACATAGATATTTGATTTTACGAGGAGTCGATTTATATCTTGACTTTTGTATGTTCTTAACAGTGTCGGAGATACGTGGTAGGCTGCATGTACAACAGTAGAGAAGAAATAAAGTTTTAGAGCAAAAGAGTAACTGTTCCTGTCAAACTGTTATTCTGTTGCAGCTCTGATGATTCTCAGACGATTAATCAGAAAGGAGGGACCCTTACAATGCAGTTTCCATCAAAGTGTGAGGGGAAGGAGCTTAAAATCCTCGTCCAGCCAGAGACTCAGCATCGGGCCCGCTACCTGACCGAAGGAAGCAGAGGTTCTGTGAAGGACCGCACTCAGCAAGGCTTTCCCACTGTAAAGGTACCTGTAGCGATAATATCACTGTGTCTGTAATAATATTTGTATTTTAGTTTGTGCTGCAACAAGCTTGATCATGTAGCAGTTGAATTTGATTTGTTCAGTGTCATAAATAGGTGTCATTACAAACATTTGACAGTGTTTCTTCATATTCTCAGCATTCTCCGATTAATAAATTGCAGTACAACATCTTGGTCAGGATTAGGCCCCATTAACATAGAATTCCACACCACACTAGGTGTGGTACTTCCACACCTCCTGTGGAAGTTTGGTGGATATGGTGGATAGCATCGTGCAACTTCTCATAAGGAATATTTATTGTTACATGAATAATAATAATAACAATAAATAAATTACTCTTTCCTGAATGAGGTGGAAGCTATGTAGGATGTAAGGGTCAAAAGCGCATGTACGTTTCAACAACATGCTAAGATCACAGCGCCACATAGTGGCCTGGCATGACAGCTGCAGCAGATTCAAGGTGTCTTTGTGGTCTTGTGAAAACAAGGAACTTTTCCCCAGTCAGCATCTAAAAATACAGTCTGTTTCCATGGCCCTTGTGAAAAACCTTTTTTTGCAAACACAAGTTAATTTCATCAGCTTTGAGGTGAAAAATATTAAGAGTCTGCAAAATTTTAGAGCCAGTTATAATGATGGACAGAACACTTTTTACTATTTCATCTAAAATGATTAAATTTGATAATTTATCCAGCCTTATGAATCATTTGAAAACATCCATCAAGTCCAGGTGTAAACCAAGCTGTTGCAAACCAAGATAATCAAAATAAAACCTTTTTTAAGTTGGAGGGAAAGTAAAGCTGTTTCATATAGTCTACCAGGAGCCTGAAAAGAGGCTCTTAATCTCTTTGTAATTTGTCACCTTAGCATTCATGCCATCTCCTCAACAGATGTCGAAGCTGGATCAATCTGGTTGGTTCTTTATTGTTCTGTAAAAGGTCAATCCAGTTTAAAAATTGACAATTACAAGCAGAAGATATACGAAAGAAACAGGCTTTTTATAGGCTGATATGTATTTTAAGCTTCTTTACAAGAGTAGGTAACTTTAGGGTCTCTTACTGTGCCTTGCAAAAGTGTTCATTCTTCTGTTCTTTGTCTTGTCATGTTAAAACTGTAAAGTTTATTGTATTTTATGAGGATTTTATATGAGACACAAAACCAAAGCGTCAACAACCCGAACTATTTGACAAGGGATAGAGATTGTGTGTTAAATGTCAGTATCGAGGCCTAATTGCAAAACAGTCAATAGTAGCACCTGAGAACTGATAAGTGGTTCTGTCATCCAATCTTGCTAAAGAACTGGAGAAAATATATCTTTGTTATTATTGTTTTGTTTTTTCTTCTTTGTTTTTTCCCAGAATACACAATCTAATCAAATACCTTTTTTGTCATTCACAGCTGGAGGGTGTGAGTGAGCCTGTGGTTCTTCAGGTGTTTGTTGGGAATGACACCGGGCGCGTAAAGCCGCATGGATTTTACCAAGCCTGCAGAGTAACTGGTCGCAACACCACTGCATGCAAAGAGGTTGATATTGATGGCACAACTGTGATTGAAGTGACCTTTGACCCAAGCACCAACATGACACTGGCGTATGTAGCAAATTTGCTATTAATTAGCAATGCATTTGTTTTATGACAAATATTGTTCTAAAATCTGTTTTGTTTTGTTTTGTTTTTTTCACTATTTTATTACACCGGAAAGTTTCCTATTTGAAGCAAATGTTTTTGCTTCAAATAGCAAAAACATTAAATGTTCTTGCCATTTGAAGCAAAAATAGCAAATAACAAAAAAAAATAGCTACTTGGAGCTCACATGCTACATGTGAGCGGCATATAGCTCACATACATAACTGGTATGCGAGTCATGTAGCTCACCTATATAACTGGTATGTAAGCTATGAGCTGCATAAATACCTCATCCATTTCCTTAGGGGAGATAATGCATTGTAGCGACATGCTGATGAATTACATCTTGCAACGAGCTGTTAGTTTATTAAATACTTTAATGCTATTATTGTGATTGGAAGTTGAACCAAGTCCAACCAAACCTAAATTTAGATATTGTTTGTGCTTAGGGTCGACTGTGTTGGGATTTTAAAACTCCGTAATGCTGACGTCGAGGCCCGTATAGGTGTGGCAGGGTCAAAGAAGAAGAGCACACGCGCCCGCTTGGTGTTACGGGTCAACATCCCACGCTCAGACGGATCGGTGCTCACTCTCCAGACGCCGTCCTCTCCAATTCTCTGCAGTAAGTTGGTCTTCCTGTTTACCTTTGTTAAAAATGTGTAAATTACAGGCATACTATCAGATGGGTACATTACAAACAAATCAATTGAGTCATGAAAGAATCAAACCAGTTGAATTGGAGAAAATGGATAGGTTGACCTAAAACCTACTTGGTTAATAATTACCATTGAGCCTTTTTAGGCCTTGTTTGTCAATTTTAATATAACCAGAGGTCAGTAGACTGTTTTCTTTTGATGTTAGCATTCAGAGACAGTGCATGTCTATCCCATTAGATTGAGTTGTTTAATAGATGCCTGCAAAGTGAGGGTGTGGTCCGTTTTCACAAACAGGAAAGACGGATAGGCTCGTGTGGATTTGAGACAACTGCTTTGAGGGTAGCAGGGGAGAAAAAGAGGTATATGACTAAACAATAGAAGTCTGGAAGTCTGTTGTTTATGACAGAGCTTGCATGCAAACTAGGGAAATGTCTTTCTACAAAAGACAAAAAGTAATTTCCTCTGGTTTATGATTGCATGTTCATGTAAAAGTGTGTGTGCACATGTTCATGGTTCACAGGAGTGAGATGTGCTGGAAGGTGGTTCTGCCAGCAAGAAATAATTGCTTAAAACAAAAAAGGGAAAATAAAGATGGAAACAAGCAACTTCACTTGTTCCCAACTATGGATGCCTTTTGTTTTTCTGGTTTGTATTTTCTTCTGAGTAAATAAGGACATATTCCCAAGTTATAAGATCTAAATATTCACAAGATTATTAAACGCATAAAATCTATTAGAATTTTGAGCTTATTCAAAAGTTTGTGTTTCTCTTTTTCCTTTTTAATGTGATGGCAGATCAAATAGTTTGGTGGGTCTGGTTGCATTGTGGATTAGCTTTGTAAAGGGGGGATGAAAGTTATGGTCCCCTTGTTGCATAACAGACTTTGTTGAATTAATGGGACGATAAATAGTATCAAGTGTATAGATAGATAGATAGACTTTTAATTTGTTCTTTATACCCAGAGTGACAGAATAGTACCATTTTACAAAAACGTTTCATATACTGCTACTTTCATGCATTTATGTCTAAATCATAAAAAAGAACCATAGACTGTCTGTGAGCACCTTTGCATTTGACTGGAACCCCAAGAGTCTAAGGTCCAAATCCCCTGGTCGTTGAAGTCATGGCTTAATAGTTTTTAACTAGCACAGAAGCTGGTGTTACACATTTCTGCATTTTTTCCCAAATAAAAATCTGGCAATAATTAATCAGAAATGACACAGATCTCCCTTTTGAAGAGGTGAAAATCAGCTTAGATAAATAAAATTTATTGGCAAACCCTCCCCCACGGTCTTCTTTTTGCCGTGTTAGAGGTGAGAGGGCATTATTAGAAAAACGAAAAATCAATTAATCTCATCAGTGTTGTCTGTATTCTCCCTGTTTACAGCCCAGCCTGCAGGGCTGCCAGAGATACTGAAGAAGTCACTGCATACTGGTTCAGTAAGGGGCGGAGAGGAAGTTTTCATCATTGGCAAAAACTTTCTTAAAGACACTAAAGTCATATTTCAAGAAAATGTTTCAGGTGAGAAAACAAACAACTTCATAGTCTTTTTTTGTCAAGTTCAATTCAGTTTTGATATGTAACACTCAGTGAAAACAAATTTTCTCTTCCAGATGAGAAGTCGTGGAAGTCAGAGGCAGAAATTGACATGGAGCTGTTCCACCAGGTGAAAAGTTCTTCTTTTTGTTCTGTCGTTTTTCCAAATTATTAAAGGTAAATTACAAGTGAAAAAGATTGGATAGACAAGCTTCAACTCCAACATGTTTGGGTCTTTAAGATATAATCATCTTAAATGGCTTTTGGTTCAAAGGTGTCAGTTGTTTCATTGTGCTCTGACCTAATTACTCTCAGTCTCAGATGCTCTGCTGAGTGTGTCTTAACCAGGATTAAACCTTTGCCCCTGAAAACAAAAGGATCAGTAATGCAGGAACTGACAAATCTGTAACATTTTTCCCTTTTACATTTATGCATATTTTGAAACTACATAGCTGTGCATTTGAAGTGCCTTTATAGCAGAATACAGAGCAAGCAAACAAGTTCAAGATACATTCAAGAATGCAGCTGCAGAATAGAGAAAGAATAATTTTGTTTCTTTTTCGTTTCTCATTAACTGACTGTTTTGGCTTGAAGCTACTTTCAGATTCATTTCTTGTATAGATTAAGCTTACTGTACTTTCTGTGACTTACTGTGCTTTGAGACTCAGTTGACTCACTTTAATTTATTTTTTAATTTTATATCTTTTAACTCCCCAGAATCACCTGATTGTGAAGGTTCCCCCATATCAGAACCTGGCCATCTCTCTCCTGTTTGTGTGGGGATCTACGTGGTGACAAACGCTGGCAGGTCCCATGATGTTCAGCCATTCACCTACACTCCAGAACCAGGTTTGTTCAGCTAAAGAAACAAGAGACTGTATATTATTAAGTACACCCACCCCAAAATAAAATGTATATAGATTTTACAACTAGTATTAAATAATGTGTCTTGAGTTTATGTTTAGACTTGTGGCCATTGAACTTTGCAACTTTTTTATAACACTACCAGCTCCTACAGTATTAGTGTATTAGTATGACACTAATACTATTTCTGCACAATTTTAATTTGCAATGGACTACAGAGATGGTGTTTATTTCTATTTGAATTTGATTGGAGTATCTCATCTTTCATTAAATTCTTCAGTTATGCATTCTAATTGTTACTGATACTGGTTTTTCTGTTCTGTTCATTTATTTATACTTTTATTTTTATTTTTATTTCACTAGACTGAGTAACTAACAGCATATTATCCTGTTCTGGGATTAATAAAGTGTTGAGTCTCATTAAGGTGTTTCCTAATATTAGACAACACTGCCACCTACAGTTTAGTGTTAGTAATGATTTTCAATAGGTGCAATGCTCCTCTCCTTTCTGAAAGGCAAATCCCTGCAGAGCACTGACATTTATCTAGTGTTTTACTAATTTCAAGGTTCCTTCTTGAAACGTAATGAAATATCTGACTAATAAGTTTTTAATGTAAACAACAAATATCTGTGAATCATGTTCTAATTAGCTGCTGTCACGTTGTCTATTATCTTGTTTTATTTTAGACAATCTTGCAGTACAAAATGAAATTCCTGTAAAGAAAGAGATGCCCTCACCAGTGAAGACCTGTTCTTATGATGAGCAACTCAAAGGTTAGTAGTCCTTTTTCTAAAAATTATAACCTTATCATCATTGCTGTATACCTATCAGGGAGATATTTTTTAAGTTCAGTACTTAGTCATCTTGAAGAGGGTTTTAATTGTCTCTTTTTCTTTATCTTGATTACAAAGAGCATCTAAATTAACATTTGGCACCCATCCTGTTACTCCTACAGCTGTAGATAGTGCCTTGATGCCTTCAATGTTGCCTTTAGTGAAGAGAGAAGATGTCACCCCAATGGAAGTGACAAACAACCTTCAGGCCTCTGGTGTATTTAAGGTGAATTACTGAGCCATAAACTGCTTTTGTATGTTGTATATTCCGCATTTATAATACCACATGACTTAAAACCCCTAACTTGTGCTATTGTCGCTTTGTGTTTTTTTTCTTCACCAGAACGGTGATCTCCGCGCACCCCAGCCGACCCAAGATGTAGCAACAGCACATCTAAATAAAAGCTTAGTTTTCAGCAATAGCTTACCCCAGCCTGCAGGCGATCCAGATGAAACCCAGGCTGCTGCTTTTACCAATGTCGATCCGTTAAGCACCATCCAAAAGCAGGACATTGCACCTAGCAGCTCATTCCCTTTGCCTGCAGAGTCTCTTCTCCCACAAGGCTCCCAGCAGTTCCTTTTAGAGTCCAGAGATGGTCTGATGCGAGAGAGGTCTGGCAGCGCTTCTGGAGGAGTGGGCAGGCTGTGTGTTGAACCGGCACCCCCGCCGCCGCAGCCACAGCTGCAGCTCTTCCCTCCAGATGAAGTGGCTCAGCTGGAGGAAGCTGTGAGACAACTTAAAGCTAAAGGATACTGTAACTTACCAATTCAGGCTGACAACTCGATAACCAAACAACAGCAGCAACAAATTCAACAGCAGCAACAGCACATCCAGCACCAGCAGCAGATCCAAACTCAACAGATTCAGCAGCAACAGCAGCAACAAATTCAACAGCAGCAACAGCACATCCAGCATCAGCAACAGATCCAAACTCAACAGATTCAGCAGCAACAACAGCAGCAAATCCAACAGCAGCAGCAGGTTTTGGAGAACTTGCAGCAACAACTGTTCCAGTCTCAGATCCAGATGCAGTGTGGCATGTTTCAGGATGCTGCCCAGGCCAAGAACGCAGACCTTCAAGGTTCCCCTCCAGGAGTGGTGACCAACCAGACATCACTTTACCCACCGGATCAACAGCAACAGCAGCAGCAGCAGACTCAGCAGCAGCAAGCTGCCCTTTTTCAGCAGGCGAACGACCTTTGTTCCATGCAGACCGGCTTCCTCCAGCAGACCGCCACCCATCCCTCATCAACCATGTTCCACAATCCCAGTCCTCTGGCTGAGACGCAAGATCCACAGGCATCAATGTATCAGAAGGCTTCCCAGGAGCAAGTCCAGGCCGCGCTGTTCCAGAGCACCATGACAGTGCTGCAGTCTCAGGAGCAACAGCAATCCCCCACTGGGCTTTTCCTTCCCCAAACACCCCTGTCCACCCAGCTTACAACCGGTGGTTCTCAGCAGCAGCAGCAGCAGCAACAACAACAGCAGCAGCAGCAGCAGCAACAGCAGCTGGCCTTTCTTAATGCTCTACAATCCACCTCTACTGAACCGCAGTCAGTATTTCAGACCCAGGCCCAGATATCCCCCATGCAGCAGAGAAGCCCCATGGAGCAGCAGCAGTCGCCTCAGCCTCCGCCGCTCACACAGCCGGCCCAGCAGCCAGCCATGTTTCAGAGCATCTCCCCCCATTCCTCTCCAAACACACTTTCTCCAGGCCAGCAGCAACAACAGCAAACAGGCTTAATGTTCTGTAACAACAACCTGTCCACACAACCACAGGCCCCTAACCTCATTTTTACCAGTCCAGGCCAAATGCCTCCTCTCACCACCAGCAGTCTAGTTTCACAGGAGTCCCAAAGCCCGTCTCAGCTGTTTTCCCAAGCCAGCATGGTGGCTGTCAATCAGCAGAACCAGCCTGAGCCCATGGCCTTAGGGAATCCCACCAATTCACCACAGCAAGTCATGTTTCAGGAGCAGCAGCCAATGCAGTTAGGCAGCACCCCCAACAACCAGCATGAGCAGCCAGTGGGTCTCTTCATCCCTCCATCCAACATGTCTCCCATGCAGGGGGGGATGGCTGTTCCCGAGCTCACTCAGTCGGCCATGTTTGCCTCCCAGAACGGCGTGGCGAACCTTCCGACCACCACCTCCTCTCCCGTCCAGCAGCCAGGAAGCTTGTTCCAGCACGCTGTGAGCGGGAGCATCAGTCAACCCAGCCAGCCTCAGCAGCCAGACCTTTTCATCTTTGGGATGCAGAATGGTAAGGATGTTATAAACAAGGTGAACTCCTGTTAAAACTGATGAGTTAATAGAGCAACAAGTGCCAGCAAGCTTGTCTTAATGTTTATGAGTAAACAGAGGGAAGATAACAAGCCACAAACCACAGTCCTCATGTTTTGGCTCATTGTGCTGTATTAACTCTTCACAATTACATGCCACCATTTTTTTTTTTTTTGGCAATGCATATTTTTCCACTGTGGTATGTTGTCCTAAAGTACATTTATAGTGGCTTTATAAAGTATCCACACCATTTGATTTTCTTTTTAATTTTGTAAGGTTAAAATCACAAACTAACATTTTTTTTTTTAAAGGAATTTTATATGATAATAGAGACACTCCAAAAGACCCAGGTAGCTGTAAATACAATGAAAGATGGTTCTTCAAATTATAATTTCAAGGCTCATTCTGAATACAAATGCTCTCTTTTTGCGGTTTTATTCGTAAAGACGAATGTAAAAATCATCTATCCTTTTTCTTCCACTCTGAAGTTTTTGGTTGTAACAAAACTAAATGTAGAGAAAAATCAAGAAGAATTAGGAGGTATTTTAAATCAATAGCTGTACAAAGAAGTATCACTTTAAATTATGCTGTTAAATAAACCGTAGAATGTAATCTTTGTGAATAGGGATTGTTATGTTTTTATGAGAGAAATAATACATTTTTCTAGGGTATTTATCATATCTGTTTGGCAGATGGTTATAATAACAATATTTATTTTTCATTTAATAATAATATATGGTTATTTTGGGGGGGGTTTTCTGTCCTTTCTTGCAGGATGTGGCCAGCTGATGAACAATCCTGGAAACACAGTTTCAGATCAGATCATAGCAATCAGCCAGTCAGGTCAGAACCAGCAGGAGAGCGAGGCTCACATCCAGTCCCTGCTCAGCCAGTCTCTGTCCCAGTCTGGGACAACCGCACAGGGCAGCATGGAGGTTTCTCAAAACATGGAGAAGATCAACGACCTGCTAGTCAGCCTGCATGAATCGGGTGGCACCATCTCACGTTCATTCTAAATGTCACAGAAGCTCGTGAGTTTGTCTTGTTTTTTTGCCGAAGAAATCTGGAAAATTGTTAAACACGAAGAAAAGGTCCAAGTGTTAATGCATGATTACTGCATGCAGGTCTGCTCCTGCACCGCAGAGGATGAATTCAAACAGCTGCTGGCCTTTGTTCAGCTGGCCTCTTCAGACAGAAATATTAACGACCAATGTAAATAACAGTGACTCCGAAGACAAACTGGATCATTTCTTTTATATGCAGATACATAAACCAGGATTTAGGAATGGGCTGACGGTGACCAAGTTAACATCTTTTCATATCTCTCACAAACTGGCTAACTCACTTTTACTGAAACTTGTGTAAGTAGTGACTAACTTCCGAAGAGTCTGAAAAGAGAAGTGGAACTCAAATCTTTTTCTTTCGCTTTCTCTCTGAAAAGACTGTCAACTTGTCAGGCCTGATAATCAGAGAACTTATTTTTAAATGTAAATAGGTAGAATGTGATGTTATCTGTAGCGTGCTCCAGTTTTGTTTTTCTGTGTCTTGTAAAATGTCTCCTAAAGAGTTACAGGTTTCTGTGAATATATTTCCCTTCATGTTTTTTTTTTCTACTCCTTAGTCTTGTCATTATATTGCATGAAAGACAGACCATTTGGTATAACATATAGGCTTAGATGTTTTGTGGCATGTTTGGCCATTCTAGTAGCTACTGTTTGAAATGGGGCAGATAGTTTTTTTTTTTTTTAAAGGTCTATAGAGGCAGAGAAAGCAAAGAAATATGAAGTTCAAGAACTGTAGAAATGAACATAAGAGGTTAATGTAATTTGGTTATTATTTTGCAGTTTGAAGCACTGGGCTTGAACCTGTTGATAGCAATAAATTCAATCCAGATCTCTGAAATGCCCCAAAAGGAGATTTTGATTTTATTTATAATGCGATAAATAAGCTTTTTAGGTGCTACATAGATATATTCGTTAATAAATCTACATAAATTATGTATTGTATTTGATTGGGTTCATGCTAAAGATTTGTCAAAACGGTGAAGATGGTTAAACTAAGAGATATATTTGTAAATATTAAATATTTTATTTATTTTAACATATTATCTCTATCAACATGTGAGCCAGGATGCAGATACACCAACACTGCAGTCTGTCAAAATGTTCTGGTTCATGTGACAAATCCAGGTTACAACCTAAGTTAAAAATCATTGATGATGTTGCTCTTTAATCACTCCTTTTATAAAGAGTGCTGCAGACTCATTAGGAAGGGTGATTTTTTTATTTTTTTTTATGTCCATATATTGTGTCTTCATTCCCTAGGTTAAAAACCAGGCAGCATCCGTGAGGAAAAACAAATGAGCAAAAAAGAAAATCCTTTAATTGGTTTTAATTGTGTCACAGCCAGTGAGTTTGTAGTATTTTTTTTTTTTTAATCTTTATGATTATACAGCTGTGCATCAAATTACCAGCTACTTTGTTGCTATTCATTACCAGAAATGTTAATATATTAGTTTTTGAAGTTACATTAAAATAAATTGAACAAATAAATTTTATTCAGATAGTTTTTTAAAAATTTCAGTTACATATTATCAGAATATACATCTAGAGTAGAGCATTAACTTAGTGCATCATTACTTTCGGTTTAATGGTTGGAAGGGTGGGTTTTTTTTTCAGTGTCAGTGTCTGAACTGGAGTAGTATTCATAAACCAGCTAGAAATGAGCCAGTTTTACAGAAATGTTGACTTTAGTGAATGCTTAGGAGGAGAAATGTGTCTACAGCTGAACATCTCATGCAGATAGTTGTATTAAAACTCAAATTGTGCATGTTGAAGCTTTACGGACCTCATGTTGTTTTGTCTGCTGGCGGTCAGTGACTTCAACACCAAAGTTTGATCTTTGTGTACATCCTGATAAAGTGCCAGTTTTATGGCTCATTATGGTTTTTATTGTCTTCTTTCTTTTCACTAACTTTCTGTTTGGCATTTACCTGCTGACATTCCAAAATGCATTTTGTCCTGAAGATACACTTTACAGTTTTTGTTTTTTTCTTTTTTCTAATAAAGACAAAACGGTTTGCAGTCTGTAGTGTTATGTAAGTGCATGCACAAACAAGAGACGGGTCTCTTATAATTGTAATTAGCCTTTCTTTTTGTTTTTTTCTTGTGTTCAGTGTACATGTTGAAACTAATGCATTAAGACCGTTACACTTAGTATTCACTTTAAAATCTCAAACAGCTGTTTTAGGATGGAGTTGATGTAAACATTACCAATGTGATTTGTGGAGCGGTGGAGGGCAGCTGTGTGTAGTGTGATTAAGTTGGGTGTGTGTGTGTGGTTTGTTTTTAAAGGGACCTTTCTCTAGAAGGAAACATGACTTGTGAAAGGAGAGCTTTCTAGTTTTCTTCAACTTGTAAAATAGAAAAACTAATATTTCCAGTGTTCCATATTTATGATGTTCTGTTGCCTTTTGTTTTTAGAGAGATAATTATAAAAAAAATATATTAACTTTTTTATCACTGTAGTAGGTATTCATCTTAACAGAGAAATATATCTTAATTTATTTGTGTGTTGGTGGTTTGTAGAATTGCTCTGCAGTCATGGTTATCTTTCCTCGAGCTATATTGATAAATGTTATATTTCCCCCCCCCCACCCCAATCTGCTCATTGCTGTACCTCCTGCGAGAGCCCTGCACTGGGACCAGTCTGCTGCCGAGGAGGAAGTGGCCTCATTCTGCTGTGACTAAAGTGAATGTCGCTTTGCTGCACTTGGTTGTCTAATCAGGTTGGAGCTCAAAAAATTACTATAACCAGCTCAGTAAATCCAATGTTTACTCACTTGCTCGTAATCTATGTTGCTCTCTGTTTAGAAGTTTTTATTAAGTGGAGATGAATGTTTTTACTCTACTGTCCACGGATGAGGGTATTTATACCAACTGTAATTTTTTCCAAATTCTCCAAAGCGCCTGAAGTTCATACTGTTGTTTCTGCAGCTGTTACTAAACTTGGGGAAATCTCAGATGGAAAAGTAAGGGTGAACCAACCTTTGCTGCTGGTGGTGGTGCCTTTTTTTTTAGGGAGAGTGAAATGCTTTATATACTATGAATGATGACCGTACCGCTTACTGTCCACTGTTGCTCCTGTATATACATCTCAATGTACATATAACTCGTATCCTCCTAGACAAACAGTTTTTTAGCCAGGCAACATGGCAGCATGCTGTCAGACCAAGAAATTTTAGTATTCAACATGAATGTACTGCTCATTTTGTGAATCGTGGATGGAAAAAAAAAATCTTCCTTATATCCAGAATGTTTAACTGCACATAGTGAAGAGGTAATTACTTTTTTGAAATGACAGTTTTCTCATCTGTGTATGTCTGATTTTTATTACTTTCTTTGCTAAGTTATGGAAAAGAGGGAGATTTTTTTTGTGTGAAAGTTCTCATTTTTATCTATTCTTTGTATTTGAAGTTTTATCTTTACATTTAATTTAATATTGACAAACTAAGTCAAAGTTCATCTATCATTGCATATTCTCCGGTAAATATTCTGAAAACACTGCACAGATAGCACACCCAGCCTGAGGAGAAATAACTGTAGCAACCGGGTTGAATTGTTGCTGTTGCCTTTTAGAGTCTGATTAAATACTCAACTATAATTTTAAGCCATAACACCTAAAGTGTGCTTAGAATGATTGACAGTTTTTGTAGTTGTTATAAATTTGTCGCTGACTCTAATGGCGCTTCTCGTATGCATCTGTCCTGTTTGTACTAAAATAAAACAAAAATGCATTGCACTTATGATAACTAACATAAATGCAAACGCATTTTCTCCAAAACTGCTATGCAGCTGACATACATTCATTTTAGATCTGTTTAAAACGTGTCTTTTTCCAAGTATAGCCCTCTGTGTTTAAACCGCAGATGACAAGCTAAAGTAGATATTCTATTATTTATGTTGCTTTTTTAAAAATGTCCTTATGGTATGATTGAAGCACAATGTTATTTCTTCTCTCAACAATGATCAAAGTTTTGAGGGGTTTTTTAATGCTTGTTTTCAGTAGGGAAAAAGTGACAAGTTGTTTGCTTTGTGGATTACCATCTTGCTCATGGGGTTTATATGAATATGTGTTGGTTAGTTGGTCTTGCTGTTTACTGGAACAGTGTTTTCTTTGAGATCATCTGATTTTTGTCTCATGTTTTCCTGCAGGTAAAAATTCAAATCTGGGCTTATCAAAGTTGTCGTAAAGGAAACACATATTTATTTATTTATTTCAGAATAAATAAATAAATATTTATTTATATAGAAGTACCAAATTTTGTTTTGGTACTTCTTTGCAAATTCTGTAAACCAGATCAAACCATTCTTCTAGTAAACAGCTCGAAAAATTTTGTTTTTAACCATCAGAGCAACTGTCAATCATCATTCATTAGGGCAAAATCTGTTTATATTTGGAGTTTGTTTTTGTTACTTTTATTTTCTTGTGATTTTGTAAACTTACTGCAATCTTTAATTAAACTAGTATACTTTAATCATTAGTGGTGTTTTATTTTATCAGTATTACTGAATGGCATTTTGTGGAAGTTGTCCTGTGAAAATGCCCTTAATAGTAATAATTTCAATATTTGGTTCTGGGTCAGTTTGATCTTATTTTATTTGCATATAAACAACATAAGAAAATACCAGCCAAAGGGAAACACAGGAGCAACTTCAAGTCTAAACTTTGCATATAAAATCTAAGCTACAGATTAATAACAAATACATGTACTGCAGCAACACAGCATCATATCAATATTTTCAAAAGTTAATGGCTAAATTAGACCTTTATTGACTGATGATTCCAATATTTATTTAACTGCAATAATATCATACTGGCAAGAAGCTCTAGAGACCCCCTGCGTCTCTTGATTATTGGCAACTTCTTCGGTTTGGAGATATTTTTCCCACTTGCATCAGTTGACCAGTAGGTGGTAGTGTATGACATGTTGAAGTCCTACGAAGTGTCTATACTACCCCATAAGAAAAACACAATTTGTGTAAAAATGAAAATGCTGTTGTTGTCTCATTAGGATTATTGAATACCAAATAACCAGGTTACAAGTGGAGTCCAGTGCTTAACACTTGATTGACCACCACTTCTTTGGGTTGTGCTGGCTCAAACTTTGATCTTGGTGAAAAATAAATGGAAATAGAAACAAGCTTATTGAAACAATGCCACAATAAATACTTGCTTGACCACCCAAAGAAGCGGTGGTCAATCAAGTGTGAAAACGATGCCTCATGCTCCCTGAGCCACTCTTTTACAATCCGAGTCCAAAGAATCCTGGAATTGTCCCATGTCAGAATATGCCCATGTCGTCAGGAAGAAAATCCCCATTAATAGAACAACTTGACCGCACAGTATCTTCAGGTAATCTGCTTATGTCACTCTTGTACAGCAGGCAATTTGATTTATAAATGACCAATATTGAGTAGGAATTTGCTCTAAAAACAATTACAAAATAAAAATCTACACTGATTGAGGGAATTTTCACAATACACCACCTGATTTCAAAGTTTGACAGACTGCAAGGTCAAATATGAAATAACAGAGTAATTAAGCAGTGAATCAGTAACGAACTGTGGCATCCAACTCCACTGGACTCCACTTGTAATCTGGTTATTTGGCATTCATTAATCCTAATGAAACAACAACAGCATTTTCCTTTTCACACAAATGGTGTGTTTTTTATGGTGTAGTGTAGACACTTTGTAGGACTTCCACGAAATGTCATTCAGTATTATTGATAAAATAAAACACCACTAATGATTAAAGCATACTAGTTTAATTAAAGATTGCAGTTAAATTTACAAAATGGCAAGAAAATAAAAGTAACAAAAACAAACTCAATAGTTCAATATTTAGTTACTACTTCATCTATAATTTGAGTCATGCAGAACTGATCTGATCGTTTCCATAGCAACGATCAGACGAAAAACCGTGCCACAGAACTACAGTGAGTTCATTGATGAGGTCATAGATGACATCTTGTACATCACAATAGATCAAAGATGTTCTGAGGCTTTAAATGTTGGAATCTCAGTACAGTGAAGCGTTCAGGATTATTGACAGCTCATCGACATTTGACTTTGTGTTTCTTAACAATGTTCAGTTTTTCAAACGCACTGGTGCCCTTTGCCCTGCCTCTTGGCTGGGGGCTTGGCTACGTAGTAACGACTGGGATGAGGAAGATGTTTGATTATTTCAATGGAACGGATTCCAATTTACATGGCAGTAATTTGGACAATGAACAGACCGACCCGGCTGGAAACGTTTTTTGTGTCGGTGAGTTCGTGGAGGTCCCCAACGACGAGACTACCCCGGCTGGGGTAGCTCTATCATCCTCGGAGAGCTCTGCCCCGGACGGGGTAGCTCTCTCTGAGGATGAGAACAAATTCGTTGGGGACAGTTTTACGAATGCTCCGAGAGGATTAACCGACCCGGACGGGGAAGTTAACCTTTCGGAGCACAGGGTTCGGTCAGACACATACAACGTGACGAGGACAGAAGCTCCGCAAGGAAACACGGAAGATAACCCGTTGGAGAACTTCTGCAAGTTCTCCAACGGGTTGAAAAACAGCTGGGTGAATGCCGCCTTTCAATCAATCCTAAACCTGAGCGAGACAAGGAGATGTCTCGCTCAGAAAAGGGTGTTTATCGAAGCGTCACCCATTCCTTCCTGTGCAACCTTGATACTTTCTGCAGTACGAAACCCGGGTAAACACGTTTCTCCGGAAGAGATCGCCCCGGTCCTCAAGGAGCTGAGGGAGAGAAAACTGGGCAAGGGAGGTGACTCTGAAATTACATCTTTGGTTGAATCTGTATTAGTCTGGCTCGACACGTTTGGTGGAAGAACAGACACAGAATTGTACAGTGAAGGCAGCTGTCCCACATGCCATACAGATTGTTTGGAGCTCTTAAGTAACGGCCCAGTGATTCATCTGCCAACCCCACAATCTGAAGACAACATCGCAGCTCTTTTTAATCGCTGGGTGAACTTGGGGCTCAAATCAATTTGTTCAGGCTGTGGGACAAAACTAATCTACAAAGACTGCCTCACCAACAATAATGTACTGGTCTTCTACATGCCACCGTCGGCCAGATCTAATCATTTGAAAAAAGTCACTCCCAACCCATCCATCCTAGTACCTGGAGAACGTGGAGCAGAAATGTACAATCTGAACTCGGTCATCTGCTGTGGATCTGACCGAACCCAGTATTACACCTACATTACTCACGGACCACAGACGGTGAAGGTCATCGATGAGCATGTCTTCACTGCAGACAGCCGCTGCAGTGAAGACATGAACAGGAGGGGCTTTCTCTATGTGTATGAGAAGGAAAGGAAGAAGAGCAGCACCAGTTAAACCAGGTGATAAGAGACTAAATTTTCGAGGATCAATTTGTAAAAAGGTTAGACAGTATTCTAACTCACGTAACATTATTTTGCACTCTTTCCTTTACATGTTTGATTTGATCATGATTTTGCAGTCTGAGGAACAGTGTTGATCTGGGTTTCTATCATAATAAAAACCCACTCATGACCTATTTTCAGATTTCTTTAAGATAAAACTAAATCCGTATTTAAACATTTTTAGTATTTCAATGTATTCTTCATATTGTGCTGAAGACCTCAGGGGATTTGGAAAGAGAAACAAAAAGTTGTGGAGCCTCTGCCTGATGCAACAGCAAAGCAATCAGGATTTGTTTATTGTGTGAGTGTGCCTTTCATCAGTACTTTTGGTATGACATTTGAACATTTTTTATGTTTGAGATGGTCATAAATGTGCTCATAAAATGTGTCCCGTTTTAAAAACAGAGAAGAGAGTTTTCTCTTTTATTCTGTTGTATGCATTTACATAGCATTACATTCCAAAATAAAAGGTCAGAATCACTTTTGAAAAAAAGTATAAGTTAGCTACATTTATTTTTGAGGACATTTTAGGGATGTCAGCAAGTGCAGCTCAGCTGACTCTTAATTATTTTATTTTTTTTGTAGTGTGAGATTAACTTTTTACTAACTTATTTTTTAAATAAGTGGTGTCCATAATTTTTGATGGGTTGTAAAATAATTAACTGTTCTTTGAAGTCTTTGGCAGACTTTACTTGACCCACCTATTTTGAGATGGTTGCTGGTTTTTGTGGAGATCCCCACTTTATTTTAATTTGTTACTTTAAGAAAAAGTGAAAGTTAAATTTAAACTGAATGGTAATTCCAGTTATTTGGTTCTTACTTATCAGTTCTCATTACATATTTTCTGAAGTACTTGCACTTTCACTTTCATGTGTCACATGATTTAATATAAATCAAATGATTTAATATATAATATAAAACCTGCAATACTAATAAACACATTGTTTCGGTTCTTTTTGGAGTTATTTTGTATACTAATCAGAAAAAAAGAACTCAACGTTGGGAAAAAAGGGATCTTTTAAAGTTTTTTTTTTTAAAGACTTGTGTTATGTTTATGGTTTATGTTTAAAGATGCGTTTATGTGTTCAGTATGATGCAACGAAATACTTAAATATTGAAACATCTTGCTTAAACTGTCTGTTATGTTGGCAGGGCATCATACAGTAGATTGTTTTATTAAAACATATTTCATTTTAAAGTTTTATATGAAACAATATAAAATCATTTTTATATTGTTTATCAGTTTTACTGATTTACTATGGGTTCATATAGTTCGTTTACTTTCAATATGCTAGTTTCCGATATTCCGATATTCCCTTAAACGCACCATGAAGCTTTCCTTTATCTACTGCGCACACGTAGGACGCAGTTTCAGACCAGCTCGCTCTTTCTGCGCTCAGCATCAAGAACATGGCTGACGTGACAGAGGTGGGGGAAGAGAAACTCAGCAAAAAGTGAGCATATCTCCTTACTACCAAGCTTTTTAAGCTTTAGGTGCTTCCTAATCTGAAGTATTTTCTGTAAGGTTGTTGCTTTTTCGTTAACAAGACCCGCTTTAATCTTGCTATACAAAATCTTGTGACATCTAAATGAAGGTCCCACATGGAGGCACGCTACAAGACCTACACATCCCATATTTAAGTTCGCTATTCCCGCTGGTAGCTGTAGTCCTTTACGGTGACGTAATCAAGTCTCGGTCTGTAGTTTGGCGAACAGAAAAAACTACAAAATTTATTTCCGCACTTCAACATGTTGTCGGATTCTACTTTCTCCCGTAAAAAAATTAGTTATAATAGTTTATGTCGCTAACTTGTTTGTATAAAACGTAGAGAACTATTAACTACGCCAAATCCGTTTAAAGCTCTTGTATCTATAATTTATTTTTTTTCATATAATTAATTTTCATTATTGTTGCTATTACCGTTATTATTATTATTGTTGTTGTTTTTACCCTGAGGTCTTGAGTTGCAAAATTTAGTTTTGCAATTAGTTCCCTTTCGGGTGAGCAAGTACCGCCATTGATGCTCCCCTCTGTCTTTGCATGTACATGTTTTCTCAGGTCTGTCTGCTGACTGTGGTAGCTCAGCAATGCTGTGTCTGGTCAGGGCTGCCAGGCAGCAGCTGTGTCAAGCCTTTGCTGTCAGAGGACAGTGGTTAAAATATGCATCCCCGTGTTCAGCTGCAGCCCCGGCTCAGTTTCACGGAATACGATGGAGAGGTGACAAAAGGTTGGTGGCTTTTCCGTTCCTGTGTGAGAAACAACCAACCTTTTGTCATCAAACTAGATATGGTCTCCCTTGTAACTATTCTTCTTGCTCTCGTTTGATAGTCGACACCACACTACAGAAAAAAGGGGACATCGTGTTGTTGATGTTATGTTAGTGAATAACATCTTTTCTTTTTTTCTTTTTTTTTAAATGGCTGAAAATCTTTTTAGAAAGTCTGGTTTCTAATATATTATCATATATTATGTTTTCATTCTTTCAGTGAGCAGAAGAGACGAATGAAAGCTGAGAAGAAAGCAGCTGAGAAAGAATCAAAAACAAAGGATTTGGGGGAACAAACCAACTCCAATAATGCCGATGTACAAAATGCCAGTGCCCTGGATGACGAGACACTTGATCCCAATGTAAGATGGGCACAAATCACCATTAAATGTACATTTAGTATGTTTCCTTTTGCAAGCATGTTTATTTGTTTCGATAAAAATTCTTAAACTGGATGTGCACTTCTAAAATTAAAACTGAAAGAAACTACATGAAACAATGCAAGGTTAGACAATGAAATGCACTAATCTGTCCTTCAGGCACTCCGTTTAAAGATGAAGAAAACTTCATTTCATTTTTTTTAATACAAAATTTGCTAAGACAGTTTTTGGACAACCAGTCCCTATGAATATATTTGTCCTACAATGTCAACATATTTTTAACTAAAAAATGTCCTAATCAGGTGAATAAGGTATAAAATGTAGAAGGTTTAGTAGAGTTTTTAAGCAATCAACCAAGAATAACAACTACACTGTGTTTTATTTGTTTTACCTATTTTTGTTAAAATATATATCTATTTTGAAATTAAGACTTTGTGTTTCAGTGTCCTTTCCTGTACAGGGAAGGTTTTATTTAAAAAATAAACTAAACAAGAAGTTAAGAAAAACCGAATATCTCCTGGCTTTCAGTTTCCAGATATTAAGATTACAAATATAAGCTTCTGCTTTCTGTCTGCAGCGCATTGCCCATTGTCTCTGCTATATGATTATCATCACTTTTACAAGTACTTTTTTATTATTTTTTATTTTTTTTAAATAAGCAAATAGGAAAGTGATAATGGTCACCATCACAAACACTCATTCCACTTGGTATTGAGACTATTTTTATGTTCATGGAACATCCTGTAAGATGTTTTACTGACATGTTTAAAAAGTGTATTATCTTAAGCTTAGGGTGTTTGCTTTTATGACTTTCATTGTGAGAACATATTTCTCTCTTGTGTGCCAGAAGTGATAACATGGGTGTGCGTAAGCAAGCCCAACTCAAAAAGAAACCGAAAGAATCTAAGCTAAGGTGTGTTATTGAAGATCTATTCAAATTTTATTTTCCATGTTTAAAAAGAGAACAAATAGCCTTTGATAATACACACCACTGAATTGAAAGTACTTTCTTTACGGGCATAGATTATCTTGTACAATATTAAAAAAAAAAAAATTTCTAAATATGAAATATTTGAAACTCACAGTGGATATTTTAGGCTTTTATTGAAGTAATAATTTTCATACTAAATTTTTAAACTCTTGCAAATAAGAAAACATGGGAAAAATAGAACTTCCTGCAGACAAACCAGACAATTCAAATATGCAACTAAATGCTACTTATCTTGTCATTATTTTTACCATAATGATGTGTACAGCCTGTAGAAATTTGCAAGCAATGTACAGGAAGTAGGTCACAACTTTCCTGAAGAACATGCTTCAGGCTGGCTAATGACATACTTGTGTAACAGCAATACTTCAAGATCCGCACCCAGGCCATCCAGGAGTTGAAGGGCACAGCTGAGGACCCATACCCACACAAATACCATGTAGACTTGTCGCTTACAGACTTCGTTCAGAAATACAACCACCTGCAACCTGGGGACCAACTGAGCGATGTTGTTCTTGCTGTGTCAGGTACCAGGAAGACTTTATGAGCTTATCCTTTCCAAAGTAAACCAGCCTCATACCCTTTGTTAAACTTAAATATTTGGCAGGTCGAGTTCACGCCAAGAGGGCTTCTGGTGCCAAGCTGATCTTCTATGACCTGCGTGGTGAAGGAGTTAAGCTGCAGGTCATGGCAAACTCCAGGTATGCCATCAGGAGCTTTCATTGAGTGAGGTTGTGGATTAACCTCACTTCTTTGCCTACTTGGGTCATTCTGGCAGGAACTACAAGTCTGAAGAAGAGTTTGTGGCCATCAACAACAAGCTGCGGCGTGGCGACATCATTGGTGTCCGTGGAAATCCTGGAAAGACTAAGAAGGGAGAGCTGAGCATCATTCCCATTGAGATGACCCTGCTGTCCCCATGTTTGCACATGTTGCCCCACCTCCACTTTGGCCTCAAAGACAAGGTAATTCACGACATACTGGTCCTGAACATTTCTAAGTATGAAACTTGTGTCTCCCTCTTTGCAACACATGTGTGACGGGAACATTTCTACCATCCTACTATAGTGTTATTGTATATGTAGTTAAATATATCTGCAGTAGTTTAGTATTTAGACCTGCTTAGAAACAGGATCTGATTTATGATGGATTTATTTTATACACCACATAAACAGCTTTTTTCTCACTTCTCTCAACTTTGAAAGATACCAATATTTTACATGTTTCTTTCCAGTTTTCCATTTAGCTCCCAACACTCTCCACAGTTCCTTCACTTTGCAGCAGTATCAATAAAATGGCATAAGATCTGACATTTCTTCTTGTTAAAACTAGTTGTGACAACAAAAAAGTGCTGAAGCTCATCATTGTTTAATGTCTCAGAAAACATGAGAGTACTTGACTTTCCTCTACCACCAGACAATTATCAAGTCCTGTGGGGTGTGTGATTTTTTTTTATTTTTTATTTTATTTCTCTTAAAGGAAACACGATTCCGCCAGCGATACTTGGATCTGATTCTCAACGATTATGTGCGGCAGAAGTTCTTCACTCGAGCCAAAATCATCACATATCTGCGACGCTTTCTCGACCAGATGGGCTTCCTGGAGGTTAGTTGTGTTTTGGGTTTTAGAAGTTGATCGTGCCACACAGCTAACCTGCTGAACCACATACTGCAGTCTAAAGCTTATCTGGATTTAAAAAAACAAGCATTTGTACAGATTTTTCTTTGTCACTTCCTACATTTCAGGCAGCAGTGTTAACCTGCTGTCCTTATCTTGATATCTCAGATTGAGACACCAATGATGAACATTATTCCTGGCGGAGCAGTGGCCCGTCCTTTCGTTACCTACCACAATGACCTGGACATGAACCTCTTCATGAGGATTGCCCCTGAGCTTTACCACAAGGTAAAATGCTGTAAAAACCCAGAATTCTCTTTTTAAAAAGTGACTTTCACAATAACCACTTTCAGGTTTGGTGAAAATGAAAAATCAAAAGCTTCCACTCTTTCTTTTTTTTTTTGAACAGTGGAGCTTTTTGTGCATTCGGTGCTTCATGTTTTCTTCATAGATGCTGGTGGTTGGTGGCCTGGACAGGGTGTATGAGATCGGTCGTCAGTTCAGGAACGAAGGAATCGACCTCACTCATAATCCAGAGTTCACCACCTGTGAATTCTACATGGCATATGCTGACTACCATGACTTGATGGAAATAACAGAGAGACTGCTTTCAGGTAACTGCAAGGCCTTTTTGACAAAATTGTTTCTTCAGAGAATTTATTTAGAAACACTGGATTTTTTCTTACTCTGTTATCTTTAGAATCTGGAACCTTTAAAATATACTTAAAGTGAGAAAATTGAAATCAGTGCAAGTCTATTAACAAGTTAGAAATATCATTGCTGTGAATGGCTCTTAAAGGTAAATGGCTCTTATGGCTCTTAAACTTGGATTGCATCCAAGCAGTGATGCGTCTACTTGACAAGATGGCTGAAAAACGTATCACAATAAAAGGTTTTTATATCAGTCTATTGAAAATTAATTGTTTTTTGTTTTAATTTACTGAAATACATCTAAACCGGTGCTGTGACCATTCCTCTTTAATCTACATTTTCATCTCAAGCTGCTGTTCAAGTTTCTCCTTTCGCTCCACTGAGTTCTTTTTAGTTTTAGCCAGTCAGGAGCCACAGTGGAAAAACCCGAATCTGTTGCTTTGCATGTTGCTCCACAGGTTGTTGATAGGTAAACAAAGCGTGAGTGAGTTAGTTGATGCTACCAACCTTGCTCAGCTAGCCATGACGGATTGAACGGCTAAAGTCTTTCCTCTATTATCCCCCAGAATGCTGTGCGGTTCTGGGTTGAAGTTCAGTGAAATTATTCAACATTTTTGTCACATTATCTATTAAAACTAATCACATATCCATTGTGATATTTGATCGATTTATTGTCCAGCCCTACTTGACGGCATGAAACATTTGAGATTGAAGCTGTTGGAACATGTCATAGGTCCTGTCTGACCGCCTATAAAGTTGAAGATTAATCGGTTTTTAACTTAAATAAGCTGATAAGTTCTTTAATGCAGGTTCAATATTACTGTTAATAACTTCTTCACGTAACTCCTCTTTAATTGGTCTGAACCAACAATTCAACTTTGCATTGAAGAACAGGTTAGGATTCTAGCCGTGACTAAATAAACTAACAGATTTCAACAACTGTTCTTACTTTAGTAGTAAGAACAGGGTTAGAATATAAACTGTTCTTACTGCCAAAAATGATGCTAACTCGGATAGATGTTTTTTCCATTGCTTAAAGATAATTTTCTTGTTGTTTTATAAGATGTGAGCTGTTTTTGTAAATCCATAATTTGACAAATTTTTTAAACTTTATGCAGTTGAGTCAATTGACAACATCTATAATCAATGCCATACAGGCGTTGATTATGTCATTTAATAAGTAGAATTATCTACACTTTTTGTGACAGAGAATGTGGGGACAGTGCAGCAAAACATGAATTACAAATTTTGATGCTTAAAATTGTTGTCTTCAGGGCAACATTTTCAATATTTCCCTGGTTCCTCACAACTGAATCAGACAAATGGTTCTCTACCAGGTCTTGCTGGGCCTTTTAATACTCTCTTATTGTTGTCCCATAGATCTCATATATCATCTCAGACACAGACATGCCATAAAACATCTGTTCCCGTCCCAATGATTCTGTGATTATTTCAGGAATGGTGAAGCACATCACTGGAGGATACAAGGTGACTTACCATCCTGATGGTCCAGAGGGCCAGGCCTATGAGGTTGATTTCACTCCTCCATTTAAAAGAGTGAGCATGACACACGATCTGGAGAAGATCATGGGGGTTAAATTCCCTCCAACGGACAGCTACGACTCCGACGGTATGGAGATGTACAAACAGCTGCCTCAGAAGAATAATATCCAAAGCTGTTCTATCATTTAGTTGACTCTGTTTCTGATAAAGAATCATCTTTTTTTTTTTTCAGAGACCCGTAAATTCTTCGACGATCTGTGTGCCCAAAAAGGTGTCGAGTGTCCTCCACCCAGGACCACTGCCCGCCTCCTTGACAAGGTGCGCCGCGATTAAACTTTATTAAATAATTAGGGTGTTCCTAATTATGTTACTTATGTTTTTGTTCTTTGTTCTGCAGTTGGTTGGAGATTTTCTCGAGGTCACATGCATCAATCCGACTTTCATCTGTGATCACCCTCAAATCATGAGCCCCTTGGCAAAATGGTAAGAAGCATCAAGCTATTCATTTTACTATTGAATTGCAGTGCTGAGGCTCTCACTGTGACACTTTACTCCGTTTCAGGCACAGATCAGAAAAGGGTCTGACTGAGCGTTTTGAGCTTTTTGTCATGAAAAAGGAAATTTGCAACGCCTACACAGAGTTGAATGATCCAATCAGACAGAGGGAGCTGTTTGAGCAGCAAGCCCAGGTCTGTGTGGACTGTCTGTTCTGTTCTAAGTTATTCATTAGCATATTGTCTTGCTGCACAATGATTTCCATACTGACTCTGTAACGTGACTCTTTTTAGGCAAAAGCTGAGGGTGACGATGAAGCCATGTTCATTGATGAGACCTTCTGCACAGCGCTGGAATACGGTTTGCCTCCAACTGCTGGCTGGGGGATGGGCATCGACCGTCTCACCATGTTCCTCACCGACTCAAACAACATCAAGGTAACATTGCTCTAAAAAACTAATGCAGTCATAACTGGGCTAACTTGTTTTGTGCTTTGAGTAATCCAGATTTAATCAACTGAAAATCCTCACCACAATTTGAAATCAGATTTGATGTACTGAGATGGATACAAAAAATATAGTATACTACTAACAACACAAGTAGTATACTGCTGATGGTGACTGTTTCTGTAGTCATAAAATCACAGTATCATTGAAAGTGTGTAGTTATTACAGTTATTAGATTTTTTTTTTTTACCCTCATTTTTGAGGTATTTCATCATTCTGATGAAATCAATTAATGTAAACATAATAGTAAATGCTGTAAGGTTGGTGTCTGGGGAGAAATAAAAAGCATTAATATGACAATAACTCTTCTATATAACCTCAGAACATTGAAATTAAAATATAATTTTGAGATGTTTTCATAAATGAAGCGAACAAAGCATTATTGAATCACAAACATTGGAACGGAATTAAAAGTCAGAGGAAAAATGAGCAGAAACTTTAGTCCAACTTTGCAAGAAATGTGCAGATGGAGAAGTTGTGAAACAAAAACACAAACCATCAGGTTCCGTTGGTTTAAGAAGAAGTACTGTGTATAATGAAAATATTTTCATACAAAACTTGAGTTTAATGAAGAGAACGTGCTAAATCTTTTGCTAAACACATCAAAAAATTATAATTAGTATTATTAGATATACCAGAGGCCTACAGTAGGAAGTGGGTTCTGGATTATCTTTTATTTGATCTTTTTTTTTTTTTTTTCCCATACACCGTTTATTTATTCTAATACATTTAAAACAAAAACCTTAAGTTTATTTCTTTCTGTTTTGTAAGAACTAAACTGTAGACCTTTTGGGTTGAAATTATTCTAAAAGAGAAAATCATGGAGATATTGGATTTTTTTTTTTATTATTAGTAGTATTATTATTTTTTAGTTTCAGGTGGTTTAAAATAGTTCTTTGCTAATATGTTAGCATAAATAATTTTCCAGGCTGTGGTTTCAAACAGATGACTCCTAAGTATCATCAGGGGAAATGTGTTCTAGTTCATGTTCAATCTAAATATAATATTTAACCTTTTACAGGAGGTGTTGCTGTTCCCAGCCATGAAGCCTGACGACAATAAGAAGTCTGCTCCCTCTGAGGAAACTTCTTCCTAAGGTCATGACCTCTGATCCCTCCAGCTGCTTCATCACTGCAGGAGTCCATATGAAGTATTGGTCTTTACCACACCTTGGACACCAGCAGAGTCTGCAAATTTTGTTTTAGTTGTGTTGGTTTGTTAAACATTGGCGCTTACTGGTCAGGGTACTGGTATTTGCTTTGTTTATTGTTTTATTTGATTTCGTCTGCTCATCACACCTGTTGAATCCTCAGTGCTTGAAAGAAGGTTTTAACTCTTTGCTATCCAAACCGTAAATATTTGAAATTCAATCAGGAAATGGTCGGGAAGTCATTTGATCTGTTGTCATGTCCAAATCTGGTGGGGGGTTTTTTATGCATATTCTGAGTTGGTGAGGAAATCTTTAATTCTGAATACCAATATACCAAAAATAATAAGGATTCACATCTGAACAATGACTCAAACCCTGATATTTGAAGTGTCCTCTGTATATTCATGTTATTTTTAACTGATCTACTTGTATTCCTTGTCTTAGATTTTTTTATGTTTGCTTCCTTAAATTTAACAACTATCTGCCAAGAAAGTGAAATTCTGGGTTTGAATAAATTACAATTGAATCAGCTTTGTTTTGTTCTTTTCCTACGACTTCTAAGATATTTATTTTTTCACAAATGTATAAATGACTTGCATTTTTGTGGAATCAATCTGCTCTGTATTCATATCAATGGAAATGACCTAGGTAAGCCAATCAAAAACTAACAAACACTAAGTGTTATCATTTTTAATATTTGATATGAAAAAGATGTCAGGACATACAGGTGTGACCAAAAAAAACTTTTTCACAACCCTCATGTTTTTAGTCTATACTCAGGCCTGTCTCTGTCCACTGATTCAAATTAGCAGTGAACAAATTCAAATTATTCAAATTATTTGAGGACAGGAATGTGCACAAAATAAAGGATGAGAAGTTCTGCATGTCACTAAGTTGGAAGAACTTAAAGAAACATTTCTAAAATGTTTCTTTAAGAACACTTTGGGGCTGACGTAATCCAGAGCTTTCTTTGCAGGGACTTGGTTCTGACTTTGGAATCTAATTATGAGCGTCTGGCCTATTTAAGAATGGGGAATTTAAAAATGTTTGAGTTGTTAAAAACACAATGCATCATAAAGCATAAATACTATTGAATTACACAATTTATCTACATTATTCACTGATAATTACAACTGACTTCCATCCATCTCTTATTCTTAACCACACAAAACATTTTGTTTCAAAGTTCTGTAAAATGTAAAACTTGCTGTCTAAATTGATTGTGGTGGTGCAAACAATCCAAATATTTCATAACATGGAAAAATGTGCTGTGGGTATCAGCAGGCTTTGCGTGGAAAGGTTTCTTGGTCTTTAGTGAGTTTATGGAAGGACACTTCTCTAACATGGATGATGACACTACGACTACCAGAAATCTCATTTATCATTATCTAGAACATAAATATTATTACAGAATAAAATGTATGATTTTTTTTAAATTGATGAATAAATGAAATAACAGCGATAATAACTGGGAGACATTTTTTTTTTATTATTAATTTTAATTGACCCTTGGGGCCCACCCTTCACCCCCGCCTCTACCATCATTGTCCACGCAGAAGCTCGCCACAGTGGGATGGTGCGCGCTCTCGTGGCTCAGTGTGTTTGTGCATCTCTCTGTGTGTGTGTGTGACTCTGTGTGTGGGGCGTGGGGAGGGTCTGGGTTACACGGTGCCTGCTTGCTGCAGAGTGAGTGAAGATGGCGATGAGAGCAGCACTGCGGTGCCTCTCTGTAAACTTTTCTCCCAGGCTGCCTCAACTCTCGTCCGCAGCGCAAGTTTCAGCGACTCGGCTGCTGTGCAGGAGCGGCGCCCCGCGGACTCTGAGCACGACCTCGGGCCAGTGCACAGGTAAAAAAAAAACAAAACAAAAGAAGAAATACAAACCAAACAGAAGAACCGCGGGAACACGGGGATGAACTCCACTCCCCATGTGGACAGATTCATCTTATAATCAGCTTCCAAAAATAAATAAATAAATAACGATGTAGGTTATGAAATGGGGGACTAAAAGACAAGAAGGGCAGCTAGACGTGCTGTTTAACGTGAATGTTTTTTTGTTTTTGTTTTTTTTAATTCTGTAAATTTGACCACATGTTGCGTGCTTTATCTTATTAACCACGAGCTCCTGATTGGGGTGTTAAAGGAAACCTGTGTGCACCAGTAAGTTGCCTGTGCAAGCAAATGTCACCCATGTTGCTGCAGTTGTGCAATATAAATATCGACAGAGTGATGATCCACCCAGCAGCTGCCATGTTTTACAAGTTTTAAGATCAGAAAAAGCATTTGGAGCATTTGGTTATTTGTATGACTCTGGTCATGCATTGGCATCTTGCATCGTCACAAATCTGGTCCAAAACTGTATTTTTCTGCCTTTTCTGACGGCAGCTCTGAATATTGCTCAGACTTTAGACTACAGTTATTTCCTCGGGGCGACAGCATGAGCCTGGAAGCACAATGCTCCAACTGAGCACTGGCATGACTGTGAACACAAGTTATTCTTGCTTTTGTGAACCCTTTTCCTGACAGCATAACTGCATGCACCTGCAAAAACGCACAGTAAGCTGATATTTTATTTTTCTGCACATGGTCTTGCATAACCGAGAGCCCGACGTGGGCTGTGGTCCATAGTACAAATTTTTATTCTTTGTCAACACAGGTTTTTTTTTTTGGTTTTTTTTTTCTTGCATGACTAACTGGCTTTGTGAATCACAGTTCATATCGCCTTTTTTTTAGTATGCAATTATTTTTCTCCCTGTAGCCCTCAAGTTCACTGAGAAGCACGAGTGGGTGCTGGTGGAGAGTGGAATTGGTACCGTGGGAATCAGTAACTATGCTCAGGTCTGCTTTTTAATTAGCCATTCTTCTAATCTTTGATTTATGGCACTCTTTGCTGTGACTTTTCTGATGGTGGTCTAAAAGCTGTCCAGAGGTGCACTTTGCTCTCAGCAAATCCACTGTATCAGGGTAATTCATTGCTTTAAGATTATTCTTTGATAACTGCCAAGCGGGAGAGGGAGGCAGATCATTTTAAGTTCAGATGCTTGATGAACTGTAGATATCCAAGCGGTAAATAAAAGCAGAATTTTATTATCCTAAGCCTGAATGAAGCAGTTGAGGTGTGATTGTATTTCATGGTAAGTATTTCCTGTGCCAACAAGCCCACAGCTTCTGAGATGAAGCGTAAGACGATCAGCAAGGTAGATTTAAGATACACTCAGTAAATATTATGCAAGGTTTTTAGAATTAAGAATTAAATGCAACTTTTAAAATTAAGCAGGAAAAGGCCTTTTAAACTAGTTTATAGAAAAATAGAAACCTTTTTATGATGCTTATTGTTCAGATACTAGTTATTGACTCTCCAGAGACAGTTTGTGCTGCCCAACAGACACCATCTAAAACTTGAGTACAAACAGCTTGTTTCAACATGTTCTAACTCCAACTACTTGGCGTTGCATTTGGGTGTTGCTCCCAATTGTGCTGTTGGGAGGCAACACCCAAATGTGATGTTATTTGTTGTCAGAACAAATCTAAACAGGAGATGTTGTTGTAAATCACTTTGTTCATGTCAATACTTTAATACTTCATATGCACTGTGTTTTATATAATTATTATTATTTTATGACTTTAGGAAGCTTTAGGTGATGTGGTTTACTGTGGACTGCCTGAGGTTGGCCAAAAACTTGAACAGCTGGGTAAGATCAGGGAATATACTGCACCGTAGTAAGTGTTTATAGCTGTGCAATAAATGTAATCTTTTGTGTTGTGTGTAATTCTGCTGCAGATGAGTTCGGTGCCTTGGAAAGTGTAAAGGCTGCCAGTGAGCTGTACTCACCATTGACAGGGGAAGTGACAGCAATCAACACGGAGCTGGCCGAAAATCCAGGACTCGTGAATAAATCCTGCTATGCAGACGGTAAGTCTCAAGGTTGCTTATCGTAGAATTTTGTTGTCGTTCCTGTCACCAGTTGTCAACTGGTGACAACTGCTTTTGTCACCAGTACAGTTGAAAAGCTGCCAAAATAGAGCTATGTCCAAGTCTTAATTTCACGTTTTCCTTTTTATTTTTCAGGGTGGCTAATCAAGATGACCATTGAAAGGCCTGAAGAACTCGATAAGCTCATGGACCAACCTGCTTATGATAAATTTATTAAGTCGCTGGAAGAATAAGACAACAAATTTATTGTGATTATTTGTTATGTAGCCGCAGTCAAATATTAGCAGACTGGGTTACTAACCAGTGGTCCTTTGTGGTATTTATTTATGTTATGAACACTTTATAGTGTGCTGCAAAATTTTAAATACCCAGTAACATTTTTCATGTCGAAAGTGGGGATTTTTTTTTCTTAATTCACCAGTGAATCTAAAGGGCTTTTATGCTAAGAAGTGTCAGTATTATTGGATCTTCTTCCTTGTACTTTGCTCTGTTTTTAAATAGTGCATAGATGTATTGAAATGCTGGGAGATTCAGTTTTTAATTTGTTTATTAAAACACTGAGAAGTCTTTAAGTTTGATTTAATCTGCCTGAAATCTGTTGCATTGTATGCTTCAAGAAGGGACGGTATATCTTTATGATATGTCGCACATGCTCACATCCTGCCGCTGCTCCACAGATGGTGACAAGTCATACCGTCTGCTTGTCCTAATTTTAGTTCCGCACACCTTGACCTTTCCCCTTGGATGAAGATAGGCTGAGATTGCTGAAGCTCGTTGATCAATAATTAATCCAACTGGGATTTTAAACCCATTGACAAAAGCTGCAGTTAGTGCTTTAAGTTAATGGTTTCCTTACTGTCTTCAAAAAAAAAAACGGTTCAAACATTTCAAATTACAGATGTTATGCTAGGTATAAACTTTATACTTCCAAAGTTTTAGTTTATTCACGTTCTGTAAACCGGATTGCTCTATATTTGTTTAAGCAAAGTGTCTATGTAAAATCCTGTTACAAATGCTGAACACTCCCACCACAGTTATTGACATCACTGGTTACTATGAAAAAAAATCTTTACTTTATACTTTACTTCTTTATGAACTAACCTAATACTGAAATGTTTTAATAAAGTGAAACCCTTATTTTGAGTAGTTTTATTCAGTGGAAAAAAAGTTTTGTCTTAAGATGTAGTTGATTTTTAACAAAATAGACTTGTGATCCTGACAATTTATACTACGAAACGCAAACTGTATGAAATGATCAGGGAGTACACTAACAGAAAGATGGTTATATCTCTTCTTGAAAATGGGAAAGACAAGAAAACATCCAAGAAAGGCAGATGTTTAGTGAATCTTTGAAAGCAGAAACTGCAACATAATGTATCTTCTAAGCTTTCCCTTATCTACAATCAGAGCAAGAATAAATAATTAGAAAAAAACAACCTACAACCCAGAGAGGGTTGAATAAACACTGGGGGAAGAATGGTGAGAGGAAAGAAAATGTGCAAACCTCAGTAAGAGCACTGCAGCAAAGCGTGGCATGTCGGAGTCTCAAAGTCGACTCCATGCTAGTTAGTTAGCACTGTAGTTAGCCTGTTGGAGCCTGTCCAACAGGCTATATTCCTGTTGGACAGGAAAATAGCCTTCCCTGTCCAACACCTCAAATGTAAACATGAAGTTTGCGAAATGGTACTGAGAATTTAACTGGAACTATATGCTTTGGTCTAATGAGAATCTCAGCACAAACACTTTGCGCATGCAAAAACATGTCACGGCTGCCGGATCTATTATGCTGTGTGAGCCTGTTAATCCTTCCAAGGAGTTGGGAATCTCGTGAGAGTTCACAGGATCATAAGATCCTTAAAGTCAGAATATTTAACATTCAAATTTGACAGAAGGAATGATCCAAACAAACTGAAATGATTTATGGCAAAACCAACTCTCTTCCATTATGAATTTATTCCTAGGAGCTTTTGGTGCAAAAGAAAGGACCTAAAAGTATGCTGAAGAGCACTCCTGGGTAACTCAGGTAAATGTAGAGGAAGACTAACTGTTACAATAATAAGAAACAAATGCCAGTTACTGTGGTACACATTATTTTATGTAAAGAAATTTAATATCTTGAGCCGGAAAAGGGTAGAGTGCCTTCTCCAGGTCGGGGAGGGAGTCCTGCCTCAAGTGGAGGAGTTCAAGTATCTCAGGATCTTGTTCACGAATGAGGGACGAAGGAAGTGGGAGATCGGCAGGCAGATTGGCACGCGTCTGCTGTGAAGCGGGCGCTGTACCGGTCCGTCGTGGTGAAAGGGAGCTGATCCAAACAGCGAAGCTCTCGATTTATCGGTCGATCTACGTTCCTACCCTCATCTATGGTCATGAGCTTTGGGTCATGACCGAAAGAACGAGATCTCGGATACAAGCGGCCAAAATGGGTTTCCTCCGTAGGGTGGCCGGGCTCTCCCTTAGAGATAGGGTGAGAAGCTCAGTCATCCGGGAGGGACTCAGAATAGAGCCGCTGCTCCTTCACGTCGAGAGGAGCCAGTTGAGGTGGCTCAGGCATCTGATCAGGAGGCCTCCTGGACGCCTCCCTTGTGAGGTGTTTTGGGCAAGTCCCACCGGGAGGAGGCCCCGGGGAAGACCCAAGACACGCTGGAGGGACTATGTCTCCCGGCTGGCCTGGGAATGCCTTGGGATTCCCCCGGAGGAGCTTGCAGAAGTGGCTGGGGAGAGGGAGGTCTGGGCCTCCCTTTTTAGGCTGCTACCCCCGCGACCCGACCCCAGATAAGCGGAAGAAGACGGATGGATGGATGGATGAAATTTAATATAATTAAAAATGACCAATCTTGGATTTTTTAAAGGCCGCAAATTCCTCAATAATTTATTTGAAGGTTTGCTGCGCATTTTTAGCAAGGTGCTAACAAGTCTGATGAATACAGTAGAGTCAATTATCCATGACCACCGGGCATGATATGGAGTATTTTTTTCTTGTCATCACCTTCTTGAAATATTAGCCTGCGTCATTGTCAAAAGTGATTTTGAAAAAAAATAAATAATAATATATGTATATATATATATATATATAAAATAAATAAATAATAATAATAATCAAAATCTACCCCATTTTATTGCCAGCAGATGATTTAGGTGAAAAAAAATTGGTTAAAAAAAGTGTTAGGCCATTATCTTAGGAAATGACAATATGCACAAGTAAAATAAAAACAATTAAAGGATATACTGTCACTCACAGCGTGTATCAACATTTTTGAGAAGTTTCAGGGTTAAATAACCAGAAGATGAAGTTGAGAAATTGTCTTATTGTGACACCTGCTGCTCGTCAAAGGTTTTTCAGTGAAACAAACATGTTTTTTTTTTGTTGTTGTTGTTTCTCCTGCACTATGAAGATTTTTCTTTCCTGAGCATTCCAATATTCAAACATTTGTTCCATTATAATAAAGAGAATATTGGTTTGCTTAGCCATAGTGGGGCCTGTATAGCAATGAGGTTTCATATAGGTGTTTAGAAAAAAACTAAGAAAATAAATATTTTAATATTTTAAATATATGGTTTGTCAAAAACATCAGAGAAAGTATACAATATTTCAAAAATATATAACAACAGCTCTTTCACGTTATTTGCAGTTGTTTAGAACATAAGGTAAAATGTTTTAAAACAGCTTACTGGAAATAGGCTAAAACATTGTCCTCACAAAGGACTGGTCATGATTACATAATTTCAGTATTATTTCTTATTTTACCATAGTCTTTTTTGAAGAATAATCCTTTCTTAACTATAACTATCGATAGGAAGGAACTCTATATTACGGAGACTCCAAGAGGGTTCGGTACTATACAGGTAAGAAAGGAAGAAACAAACATTTCTGTTTTTCGGTTTATCTTGTTTTATAACTGAAGTCATCTGTTGACATAAATAGGAATGATGTCCTTTATTTTAGGATATGAAAAACGTTAGTATTTTACCCTATACATTGTTTGTAAAGTTGTTTAATTCTACATGGGGTGAACTCTCTTGAATGCGTTTACTCTTTGATCAATCATCTGCTCTGCCATTGGCTGTTCTTTCCATATCCCACAATGCGCCGCCTTTCAACTTCCTTTTTCCTTTCGGCCATTTTCCTCCCTCATAGGTATGAGAAATTATCCTCTCCATATTTTCTAACTATCTGCCACAATCCTGCATATTCAAACGGAATCGGTAATATTCTGTTACAGAATAAAATAGTACGGATTTTCACCTTTATAATAATACCATTATTGTCATATTTTTTTCCGCTGAATTGCTGAAAACAACATGTTTAGCGAAGCTACTGGGTCAAGCGGTAGCTGTTAGCATTGCCCTTGTAATTCAGCCTTTAATTCGTATATGTCAGACGGTAACCCTCTGGATAAACATTATATAGACCTAATGCGTTAAAAGGTGATTAGGAAAAGTTACTGTGTGGTAACGGAGAACTGTAGAGGAATGAGGCACTGCTTTAGTACTTCAGTTTACGTGCTAGCCTGTAGCACTTAGCCTCGTATATCGGCGTGCCGGCGTTACTGTGTGCTCATCTCTTGTTTTCCACGTTGTGTTGAAGGGAACTAGCCAACCATGGCCCCCAGCCGGAATGGAATGATCTTGAACCCCCATTTCCACAAAGACTGGCAGAAAAGAGTGCGTACCTGGTTCAACCAACCTGCCAGGAAGGTCCGCAGGTGAGAGCAGCGATATGAACACATGCTAATCAAAAGCATCCATTGATTTGTGGACGAGTAGCAAAAACACAAATCATTACGGTTCAATAGAATGTAACCTAAAATATAATGCTTACGTAAATTTAATTTGTCTGAGATCGGGATCTTGCTTGGTTGTAACATCTTTGTTGAGAGAACTGCAGCTTTTGCCTTACATTTTTCAAAATGAAGATATTTCATCAGCTTGTTTAGTAGAAAAATGTAAATATTTGCTTGGGTGGTGCTGTTCTCACATCAATTGTTTCGTTTTTCCTGAGAATATAAAGACAAATGTAAAGTTTTCATGGTTTGTCTTATTCACATAATGGAGATGATGAAAGACCAGAAACATACTTTGGGCAAGAACATGAATATCTTAGAAAGTAACTGAGTTCTGACGATAGTAAACTGTTAAATATTGTAAACCTTTGTATTATCAATCAAAGCTTGTAGAACAGTAATATTTTATGATTGCATCGTGGGTATTTGTTAAAGATAAGAGAAATGTTTTTCTCCCCAGGCGAAAGGCTCGCCAAGCCAAAGCCCGCCGCATTGCTCCTCGTCCTGTTGCTGGACCACTGAGACCACAGGTTAGATGCCCAACTATTAGGTACCACACCAAGGTTCGTGCCGGACGTGGGTTCACCCTGGAGGAACTCAAGGTAATGCATGAAATGTACTCATGGCTGCCATCTTAATGCTGTTGATGTACTTTTCAAGCACATTGTCACTGATTTCTCTTTATTTTGCTTTTTATTATTATTATTATTTTTTATAAGAAATCCAGCATAAGTACTAAATGATTTGGCACCAAGCATATGGATCAAACTTTGCTTTGGAGTTATGAAACCCAAATATAATACCTGAGGTTTAAATTTATGTTTGTATGTGATAAAGTAGAAAGGGAAGGATTATGGTCAAATGGAATTTAGCTAAACTTGAATTATTTTGTTGTATTTAACTATGCAAAGTTTTTTCAGCGTAGAGAAATTTTAGGTCTTGAACATTAGTGCAATAAATGTAGCGTGATCATAAAAAGCCAACCATCATAAGCTGAAAATGTTGCCAGTCTTTGGCTGTTCTTTTTGGACTGTAATCGTCCTGAAGCAGTGAGTTTCTCATGACTGAGTCAAAATGCAGCTTGCATCTGAGGTAAACCTTTGAGAAAACAAATATTTGACTGTTTGAACAAAGATGTTTAAGCAGTTGCTTGTTTCAATAAACTATAGAAACGTGAAAATAAAAAAAGTTCAAGTTTAAATCAGCACTTCATACCCTTTATAACAAAGGTTAAGTGTTTTACGTAATGGAACAATCCATTTATCATAGATATAAACAACCCAAATTGTCAGTAGTTATGGTGGTCAGTATGAAATGTGTTCACATGCTGAGTCAGGATGTCCTGAAACATGAGTTTGTCTTCATATCCAAACTACTATTGTTTCTGTAGATGGAGAAAGAACAGACACAACCTCTCACTGTGAATCATTATTAATCGATGCTGGAATAAGAGAAGTGCAGCTCGGGCATGATGTTGACAATTTCCGCCATTTTTTTCCCCATAGTTCTTTGACCATGGTTAACAGAGCACTGTTTGCTCCTTGCTTCTTTTTTTTTAATTTTTTACTTGAGGTAAATAAAGGATGTTTATGACTGGCATTTGTGATCAAATGCATGAAGATTATTCGTGTTTACACATTCCTGCAGTCAGATGATGACACATCTCCGGAATCTCTGTATTTTCTTGATGAAAACGTTGAACCCTATTCTGATGGCTGCTGAAATGAAACAGCTTTATCTCAGCACTATTAGGATGAGTTGCTTTAGATGTTGAAACTGTCAATGTGCTGTTTTTTTTTCTGCAGGCTGCTGGAATCCACAAAAAGACAGCCCGCACCATCGGCATCGCTGTTGACCCCCGGCGCCGCAACAGATCCACAGAATCTCTCCAGGCCAACGTGCAGCGCCTGAAGGAGTACCGCTCCAAACTCATCCTGTTCCCCAGAAAGGCATCTGCACCTAAGAAGGGAGACAGCTCTGTAAGTGTCCGTTCCTGCTGAGTAAGCAAACCTGAAAAATAAATATGGTTAAAGTTAACACAGTGTTGTTCAGTTTCCCCCATCACTGTCTTCCTATCTACTGAACAGAAAGCCTTGTAATTTGAGTACTTAAAAACTACTTACATCGGTATGGTTTTGATCAATTAAGGTTGAATGTCTGATAATGAGATATATTGATTTTTTTTTTATATTATTTTTTCCCTTTCCAGGAGGAGGAACTGAAGATGGCCACTCAGCTCTCTGGCCCAGTTATGCCCATCAAAACTGTAAGTCAGAATTCCTGCATAGATTCTTCTAAGTTAAACCAGCTGTCATATTTAAAAAATTTGTTTTACGTGACCTGTCATGCTCCATAATAAGTAGCTGGTGATCTTATTCCAACTTTTCCATGGCAGCAGTCATTTGATGACAAATCTCCGGAATCTCTGTACAACTTTGATGAAACATTTGAACCCTTTTTCTGATGACTGCTTTGTTTTTTTAAAACATTCTGGTATGCCAATCTTGTACATTGTGTAAAATATCTCACATCCACACTTGTATTTCTTCAGGTCCACAAGAAGGAGAAGGCCCACGTTATCTCTGAGGATGAGAAGAACTTCAAGGCCTTTGCCAGCCTGCGTATGGCCAGAGCCAATGCTCGTCTCTTCGGCATTCGCGCCAAGAGGGCCAAAGAGGCAGCTGAGCAGGACGTGGAGAAGAAAAAGTGAAAATAGTCGCTATGGAACTTTGCAAAATAAAGCCTTTAAAAAGAGCAATGTGAGATTGAGATTTTTTTTAAGTGATCTTAAAGTGAGGTTAGGTTTTATCTGCACCTTTTGACAGAGCTGTAGAAAACCTTTGATACAATTTAACAGATCTGAAAGGAATTAATATTGCTTCTGTGGAGCAAGTGTATATCCATGAGAAGGTTTTATTCAAACATTTGGGAAGTTTCCTATTCATAAATTGTCACTTGAATTATGTAAGCATGGTGATTGAAATGTCAGTACCAGACTACCAGACAGGTGAGGTGTGAAAAAGATGAAATCTAATGGGTCAGTCTAGTGAAGTGGCAGAAATTTGATTCAGTGTTTATTTTATCCAACAGTAGGGGGCACAATAACACCTTAAAATTTGTTACAAATGAAAACGTAATCTTAAATTGAACTGTAATTCTGTAAAGATCCTTATTTTGCCAAGTTTAATGCAATTTTCATGTACCTTAACGACCCATTGCCAGAACACAATTACTATGTGAAGGCTGATTCTTTGGACTCATTTTTATTTGAACTGGTGAAAGAGAAAAAAATATAAATTTAAATGCCAGAGCACCTCTGCCAAACTCAACATACTGTAATTTTTGAAGATTTGTGTAATTTACCATGTACTAAGATGAGATGGAGGTGAAATCAAGGGTGATCAGTTGCAAGAAAATCTCAATGCAACTTTGTTGCTACGCTGGGAGGTAGATGGGAGGCAGATATTGCCAAACTATTAACATCTACTGCTACTACAGGGGTCGTGTTTTTCTAAATGTGTGAAATAATTTTGTTTTTAATATGTTTAGATAAATCATGGAGTGACAGGTGTAACTACAGTCCTCTGTACAGGAGAGAAGTTACCTGAATTTAGACCTGCCTAGACAAGTATGATCTTTTTCTCCAAGGCATGGTCAGAGGATTTTATGTTTGCTTATTGTAAAGTCTAAACAGTCTGAACACTCTTTAAGTGATTTGTGAAGATCAATATTTACTCGGAAAAACTGTTTGACAAATTGTACATTTCCTCAATTTATTGTGTTTACTACAACATTATAAATGCGTAAAGATTTGCCCATTTCGCTAATTTCATTGGTAGCAGCTTTGAAATCAGCTGAAAGACTGACAATTGTGTTCGTTTTCAGCTCACTTCCTGAAAAGTGTCACTCCAGTGACTGAATTTCAAAAATATATTGGCATAATATTGTTTGTTTTTGACTTCTTTACATACAAAGCCGCTTATTTTCCCCTACGGTATGTTTATGGGTCGAGCAACAGCTGAGTGGATGACCATGATAACCACGCCGTGTCCTTTCTGCAAACTCCTGACGGCTTTTGGTGGAGGCAGTGGAGTAGTGTTAGGTGTCATCGCGCTCATTGGAAACAGGAGGATGTTTACTATTGAAGGCAATGCCAATGTAGAGACACCAAAATAAGATTCTCTAATCAGAGACAGTCCTGTATTCTCAGTGTTTGAAACTGAAGAACATTGTCCAAGATGCTAATGTTTTCTCCCGGAGAATGGGGTTTATCAGGCACTGGCTCTAGAATTTGCCAGTGGTCAGGACTAACTTCAGTCAAAGCCTTTAGATACTAGTGGGATTGCATTGAGTGTGTTGTTGGTTGCAGTGTGACAAACCAATGATGCCTGAGGACTGGAATGCAATCCGACAGCAGTGTTACCAATCTGGTGACCAGTATGAGGAGGAGGAGCCACGCCATCCTGATTGTATACGGTTCTCCCATGCTGTAGCCCCCGTTTGTAAAAGGAGTATTAAAATGCCAATGTTTCCTGTTTCTTCACATTTTGTTCAACAAATCAAGAAACTTATCACATTTCAATAAAAGTGTAAGCTTTTCAATACCATCGATTTGTTAAGTATTTTATGGACACGACACACACCATTTCAGGGGAAATAAACAGACTTTTCAACAGTACAAGATTTATTGACAAGAAACATTTTATAGCAAAGAAATAATTGACCAAACACTGAGTCTTGGCACACAAGCCAGTCAGAGTCAGTTGATCGATGTCAGCTTGCAAAAGGTTATTTTTTACATACATGTCCATCACTCATTGTTGATCCAACTTTATTAGTGAGAGAAACTTTAGACACAATAGTCCTTGGTAGCAAAATCCTTCCAGTGTCCAAAAATACCTCCACTCAGGGGAGCTGCAGGTAGAGAACTGTCGATAATGGTGCACAGACACATAGGCAGAGAGAAAACTTGACGCCTGTGCCTTAGGCCATAGTCACACGTCCTCCTATTAGGGTTTATTTCGCATGCAGTTTGGTCAGCAGCACCAAGCTGCGCTGTCGATGCGACTGGGGAGAGGCAGCATGAATAGATAATCCATGTGTAAACGCCAGGGAACGTCCTGTGAGGTGCTGGACTGACAGCAGCAGCAGCAGATGGTTGTTGTTTGGAGCTGTGGCGTAACAGGGCTCAGGTGTGCGCCCGAGAGCAGACGCTTCTTACCAAGTCTGAGAGCCCCTGGAAAAAGAAGAGGCAGTGAGGTTGAAAACTGCCCAAGAGAGCTGAAACTAGATGATGTTTAAGCACAGAGAGTTTAAATCCAGGCATATAAATAGTTTTTTAAAAGAAATCTTAGGCATGATATCAAGCTGCGAGGGAATTCTGACAGAGATCTGTTTTGTTTACACACAATGATCAACTCAACATATCAGATAAATATCAAGCAGAAAATGAAGAGCTTTCTCTTTCATGTTGTTGGAATGATTCAAATAACCTTAATGTCTTCTTTGAAAGTCCCTTACAGATTCTGCCACAATAAAAAAAAATGTGTTTGCTTGAAGGACATGTTAAGTTTATAGCATCTAAAGTCAAACAACCATACAAATGACTTTCAATGTGTAAATACTTTCATTATGAAATGCAAATAATTATCTTAAATTTAGTTTATTCTTTGTCTTCTGCTTCTCAAACTCAGTGGGTTCTGTTTTGTCAGTTCACCAATGTTATGCAATATCTGGAAATGCATTCATCAATGTAATACATTTTGTGGGTGGACTAAGAAAAGGTTGAAGCTCAAACATTGTGTACGAACAGCACATTATGTAACATACGGTAGAGGTGAGGTGAATTTAAAGAATCTACAGTATGAATCAGATTCTCAAGGACTTTATCTTGTCATGGTAAAAAAGAAAATACACTCTTTCAGTCATTGTGGTGTTTCGTGCGCTAAGCAACACAAATGATCTTTTCCATTTTCTGCAGTTATCTATATCTAACATCAAGCATTCAAGCAGCCAATTCCTCGTTGTTGGTATTTATCAAATGAAAGCCAAAACTAAGAGAAAAATTGTGACAAATTTTGCAGACCCAGTTATATCTGGACAGCTTCAACTGGTTGTTTTCTGTACGACTTTATCACTCACATCACTTTGGAGAAATTCAACATTGCTTCAGTTCTTTGAGTTTATGCACTTTCAGTTGTTCCAAACTCTATTAAGGTTTGATTTACAACACTTTCCTCAGATTTAAGCGTGGTTTTTAACTGGACTTTGCTTCTTCTGTTTTTCTAGCAATTCTGTTGTAGAGTTTGGGATCCTTTACCTGTTGATGACCCAGTCTCAAGTGCTAGAAAGATGGCTTCACATTTAAGTTAGTTATTTATCCGGTGTACAAAGCAGATAATGGTCAGAGGTAATATACAATAATAACAATGTCCTTTGAATGATCTGTCCAAAGGACATTGTTCCAGATGTCTTCCTTTTCATTCAGATGCAGATTTGCAAACAAAGGTTGTACTGTCATGTTTTTTAGCGAGAAGACATCTTGCTTGTGGCAACAACTTTCACACAAGATGTACAGTACTTGTTCCAAAGGTACTATGATAAAGATTAATTATATTGCACAGTCTTATATCAGGGTGATTTTGCAGGGATCTTCACCGGTAGGAAAATTGGCATCTGTCATTCACATGCATGTCTAGCAAACTGCAGATTGATGGACTTCAAATTATTTGAAGGGTGTGTCCTGCCTCTCGCTCAGTGACACGCGACGTAACTCCACAGCCCCCTGAGATCCAGGAAGGGCTGGTAGAAACAGCAAATGGATGGACACCTTGATGAGACTGACGGCCTGTAAGATTCTTTTCCTGGATTCAAGAGTCTTGGGACGAACTAACAGATTTCTGCGCGTGCTCTCCCTCATAGGACGATAACGGTAGATGTCTTAGATCCAACGATGACATGTTGAACTCTAACTCAACTTTCTGACATTTGTCATGAGTTTCCTTTAATTGTAAAGATTGACAACGTTATACACTTACATGCATATTTGTGCGATTATGGACTCAAATCTGCACAATTTATATTGAAAGTAATGCCATCATTTCACAGATGCAGCTGTCTGTACATGCTGGCTTTTCTGTTTGTGGTTTTAGCAGAACTTGTTGGTAGGCAGGTGAGCTACTGCAGCAAATTGAGTCATTATATATATATATATATATATATATATATATATCACATGCTGATGATGGAGAAATATCTGGCAGGCATATTAGTTTGAATCTATAATTAAAGTCGCATTTGCAACACAGATTAACTTGAGGGGAGAGAAGGAGCGGGTGGAAATATTTTATGGATTTCTTCACGGGTCACAGCTTTAATGCGTTCAAACGCTTTGCACAGATCTTCCTCTGGTTTCGAGCTGTGTGTGAGCTATCAGATGTCATTCTGTGTTGCACTTCCACAGACTTGTCCCCCCCCCTTTCTCTCCCCTCCTCCCCAGCCTTCCCGCTCCTCCTCCTCCTTTTATGGACTCGGGTTTTGAACTGAAATAATCGCGTCCCAGCTAAAAGCCAGCCCGCAAACACCACAGCGGCTGCTGGACTCTCTCCATTTCCCCATCTTCCTCTCTCTTTCGCTCAGAGCCGAGCCCACTCCCTCCTCCACTCTCGAGCCAATGAGTTTCGGAGGAGAAAGCAGAAGAAGAAAAAAAAACGGAAACCAATCTGTTTTTTTTTTTGTTCGTTTGTTTTGTTTTGCTTTTTTTGTAAGAGCGGAATAAACAAGTGTTATTTTTCTTTCTGGAGTAAAAGAACAACAGCAGGTAGGGGGGGCATCTCCAGCCGAGTTTGTTGTTATTGACGTGTTTTCCCGGGAAACTGGAGGTTGTTCTAAAATGAATGATCACTCGGTCAGAAAGGGTTTTATTGGTAGAAATATGCTGTCTGTGTTTGAAGCAGAAAAAAACAAACAAAAAAAAAACGTGGGATCAATCGTTTTGCATCAACCTTGGCCGGACCTGTTTCCACAAGAATGTAGATTTTTAGAGTTAATCGATCGGTGATGAATTATTCAAGAGCTTTTGTTCACTTGACTCACATTTCTTTGTTCGGTAACAGTCAAAGTTTTTGCTCTATGAAACAGACAGAGGAGGTCGCGTTTTAAATCTCATGCTGCCTGCTGCCTTGTCGAGTTTAAAGTTTGGGCCGAGTGCTGCTGGAAATGCTCGCCGCTGCCGCTGTCCGCGGTGCTGAAAGACAAACCTGCAGCTCGTTTCTGTCGCTTTGTGGAGGATAAATTTCAGCCCCGTTCTTACATATTCAGTTCCTTCGCTTGCGGAAACATAAACTAGGCAGCTGCTACTGACATTAGTTGCAAACAAACAAAAAACTCGGGAGTGGTTTTATTTTTATTTGGGAAATAAAAAAACAAAAAAACCAGATGATCTGGGTTCTTAATCTGCGTTTATGTATCTGTTATAGAGAAAGGAAAACCACTGACCCTCTTTGTAGATGTATGTTGGAGTTTGCTTTCTCATTCTGTAACATTTGCAGTGCCTCACATTGAATGATTTTTTTTTATTTCGTTCATGCATCGCAATAGAAAGGATTGTGATTCAGATTGACTTTTCCCTTTTTAATGCTGATATTAATTGCAGTCAGGTTGGCTTTATTTATTTATTTTTTATTTTTTTTATTAATAACTCAATCTTTGCAGGAATCTGATCCAGATGTCTAAGATCCCACCCTATCAACTTCACATCACAAGAGAGGTGAGATGAGATTCCTCACAAGACAATAACTCTGACAGGCAGTCATAACAACTCTGCTTTGGTTTACTCCCCTGGGACTCTGCAAGAATCCCTGTTTTTTTTTTTTTTTTTTTGTGACATCTGCACCAAGCCAAAAGGGTCCTGTCTCCTGTGAGTGTGCCAAGTCTGTGCTGAGCTCCTGCAGCCAATCACTTGATCTTCTCTTCTCCCTGCTGGAGCTGTTACCAACCAACATCTTCACATCACACTGCTTTGCTGCTTGCTGGCAGCTCCTATCGTCTTGAGCCACGATGAATGAAGTTCAGGAGGCAACCTCCCCTGCGACCAGCCTGAGCGGTCCGGCTACCTGTGTCTCCAAAGTTGAGCTGCGTGTGTCTTGCAAAGCTCTGCTGGACCGAGACACGCTGAATAAGTCAGATCCCTGTGTCGTGCTCATGGTGCAGAACAATGGGCAGTGGATTGAGGTGAGGCTCTCTCTTGTTTCCCCTTGTTTCTCATTCTGACAATTATGCTGCTAAGACTTCTGGATCAAAGTATCGGTGACATCTTTTTGTCGCTCCAGATCAAAGATCAGATGTTTTAAAAAGTGTTGACTAGTGTTTAGGACTTCTGAAATATTTATTGTATTTAATAAGTACCAGATTAATCAATAAGATATTATTTTAGATTTTTTTTTTCCCTACAGGTTCATAAGTTTGCATATATCTCATTATTTGCTAAAATTACTTTTTAAACTGCGCTGCTTGGGTCATTAGCCACGACTTGGGTAAAATATTTTTGCTCTCCCTTAATGGGCTTTTCACAATAGTTTGCTGGAATTTTGGCTCATTCCCCCAGGCAAACCTAGTGCAACTAAATCTGATTTGTATTCTGTCTTGCTTGTGTGCATCTTTTCATTCCTGCCCACAAATCTTCAACAGGTCTTACATCATTGCTCAGCTACTCTAAAACATTCATTTTGTTGCTCTTATTGCACTTTGTAGGTAATACCGTGGTATCTTTGGCACATTGTTCACATGGAAAACCAGTTTGTGTGCAACCTTCTGGCTAATGTGTGAGATGTTGTCTTATTATATCTATTTTGTAAAGTGCAACAGTCCATCCTGCAACAAAGCATCTCCACAACATGATGCTGCCACTCCCAGACAGTTTGGACGGTGCTGTCAAGCTTCCCCGTTTTTCCTCCAACTGGCATTAGTGTCAAACAGTTACTTTAGACTTTAAGGTCTTTGTCCTTGAGCATATTAGGGACTGTAATCTTGCTTTTAAGTTGCTTATGAAGTAATGGCTTCTTACTCTCTGAGTGTTCCACTGTGGATAATTCACATTTTGTAGTAAAATCTACTGGGAACTTGTCTCTTTCTTAAATTATATGATGAATGGACATGTCCATGTGGCTTATCCCTGCTTATAATTGTTTGAGATGAACACTGCTACTTCAGGTGTCCATAGATTGTTTCCAAATATAAAGCAGATTTGTGGAAGTTCACAATTCTCCTTCTGATATCTTGACTAATTTATTTTGTTTCAAATGATGATACACAAGAAAGCAGTCTGTTTGAGGTGTTGCCTTACATTGCATTTACAGTTGTGCCTTTATTTAACTCAACACCTGGGCTTTCCATAATTGTTTAAATGCCTGGTAATAAACTTGTAATTAAACTTTTTATTTCAAAGAAAGTAATTGTAATTATCCTAAAAACGAATGTTTTGGGCATTTAACAAACAGAAAAAAATTGATTGACCCTGTTTGACTCGAATACAATTTGCAGTTGTATCAAATAAAGTTATTTTATACATCTGGTTTAAATTATTATGAGATATGTCTGCAAATGGAACACATTCAGTCATTTCAAAATCAAATAAGACGTAAAAATTCTCTCACAAAATGAAATCTTTTTTGTAATCCAATGAATTTCCAGCTGGCCCTCTGTTATTGTGAAAAACATAATTACGTACAGCTGGCAAATGAGGTCTCCATGTTAAGTAACACTGTCTGCACAAGCAATTTCACCTGTTTAAAAACATAATGTTGTGAGCCCCTTTAGTGTCACTGCATATTTAACATTTGATGGTCTTTATTTGAACCTAAGGTGATGTGAAATTTGAGAAGCATGTTTCTTATTTCCCTGTTAATTAGGAAATTTATGTTCATGAGGGGAGGCTAAAATCCAGGGCTCTAATTATATATATATATATTTTGCAGAAGTCCTTGTGAAGAAAACATGTTTTAGGTAAATTGTGGAAGTAAAACTCTGCCAGATGTTCTTCACCTGGGAGGTATTTGTAGGAAATGCTTGGGGATGTATGAACAGGGAATCACAAGATGCTATTTTTAGACACAACAGATAAAAACAATTAGCTGTACGGTTGCATTGTGGATTCATTGTAGCATAAGTTTATGAGCGGATATTTTTAGCCTCGCTTTGTGACGCAGATTCATATGAACTAATTTGCACATGATAAGTTTGTCCGTCCATCTGTCCGTCCATCCATCCATCCATCCATCCACCCAGCCATCCATTCATCCATCCATCCCCATTTGTCTAATTTGTGATGGTAAGCACTTGTTGTCTGACACTCTGCTGTCAAATCCCTCACATCTGGGAGGTACCTCTGTTTGTGTAAACTGTTTACTTACGTCAATAACTGAGTAAGAAGCAGAGCCCACTCATACCCCCAGCATATAAGCCTCTTTTTTTCCCTCTGCGCTTATGCTTGTTTTGGCCACGGAGATTTGAAAAAGAGCGCTTATCTCATTAGGACATATAAGACAGGGCAGATGATGATGATGATGTGACTTTATGAAATTTTGTGCAGCCACCCACCATTTTTTTCCCCCTTTTGCTCCTTGCATGTGTTGCTCCCGGGAGTTCACCCAAATCCGATCTGTTTGTTGATGTTTCATAATGTTGGACCCTCCTGCTGGAGCTCATTACAGAAACACATTTCTCATGTCCCTTTATAGATGGCTCCGGCCTCACACCAGCAACAAGCTGGCAACGCAGGCTTCATCACAACCCGCCTTATATGATTCTGATTATTCTTCATCAGCAAACAGACTCACTCCAAATCTGTGCATACAGATGGCACAGTGAGAGAGATAGCTGAAAAAAAAACATTAAGTGCTAATGGCACAAATGAAGCTGGTTGTTAATTTGTCTCTATGCAATGTTTGTTCGCATGGATGGGTGTTTATCCAGAGTTCCTATTAACACCAAATCTCAGTATTCTTAAAACAAATACACCTGGGTTTTTTTTTTATTCAAGCAAGTCAAATTAATTACTTTACCACAATCTTTCAGATTGTGGTAAAGTAGTAAGTAGAAAGTTGGTAAGCCTTTCAATGTAGAGTTTACATTTTTAGTTTCCCTTGAAACTCGCTAACATGTATGGAAAAATAAGACTGCAGGCAAAAGCCAAAGGCTCAAAACTACAGAAAAAAAATAGAAGGTCTGCACTTCAATCAAATCTCTTGCTACTCAAGTGTTTTGAGCAAATGCTCATTCTCAGCATGTTGCAAAATTTCAATCAAGTGGTACAAATTTGAATCAAAATCATAAAGCTTTCTGTCAAGTGTATTGCATTGAACAGAGACAACAGCGTGAGATATTTGTAGATGCCAAGTGCAGTTATAGAGAGAGATGTATGGATGCATTCATGCAAGTAGGAGGCCTTTTGTTGTTTTGTTCCTTTTGGAGGGTTGGATCAGTACCAGTATAGAGCCATTCACTCTGACTCATTAGCATATTACGAGAAAGAAGCATTATTATATGATCACCACAACTGATGCCAGGGAGAGTTGGTTGTAAGAATGACTGCGTCCGTCCGTCCGTCCATGCAGGTTTATTCAGTTTTCTTTCTGAAAGCACTCCATTTTGGTGAAAGGCGGCTTTATGCAGACAATTTTATTGATGAATAGGGACTAAAATATGTTAATTTAAGCCAATCTATTACTGTCTCAGTGAAGTCATTAATCTCCTGGCTCTGTGTTCATCTAACATTCTCATTCAGATTGTTTTTTGCTTTTTTTTAATCTGGAAAGAGAACTTTTTAAAAATCCAAAGAGGTATTCCAAATACTTCACATATTTCTTTAAAAAAAACACATTTTGCTTATTTGTCATTTTCTGTGCAAACCAAAAGGATAATTGCTTTGCATTTTTTATCAATAACATTAATGGGAGTTACATAACATGTAATAGTGACATAGACTTGTACCTAATCCAAATTAGGGATTTTTCTTCTTTTGGTATTCCCAGAAAAAGGGAAAATCTGTGTTGTCAACTTAGCAAGTTACATAACTTGTAACATACATCTCTTAACCTTTGAAGCATACAAAAACAAAGCTCTTGTCAAAAGAGTGTTTTAGGAAATATAGACTAATAAATATGTAATTTGTTTGTTTATATTTCCAAGTAATATATTGTTATTGTTTTAACAATATCTTTCTTGGTGTTTGTTGGAAACTTTAGTTGGAGGACTTATTTGTTGCTTTTAATTTTAATTTTAGAATAAAGGCGCTTCATTTGACATAAATATAGGTTTTTCATCATATTCTCCAGAGATATATTTATTTCACTTACACCGACATTAAAAATTAGCTGGGCAACAAAGTGTAGATTTCCACTGCTGGATTTCACCACATTCACATGAAACCCCTCCCAGCTAATTCTGTTTTGTGTGAATTTGTGTGAACGGCAAAAAAATTAAATGAAATAAAATAGAGTTACCCGAACAATGTCTTGAACAATTTTTTTTCTTTTTGACTGCTAAACAATTTAAGTTTTTTTCCTACTTTCTCCCTCTGGTCTCAATTGGAAGGATGATGATGGTATGAACTGCACTGCAGATGTAGACATGGTGGATCGAGGTCATTATGAGTCGCTCTCAACAAAAGGAGAGGTTGATTCAGGAGGAAAACAACATTAGGATGCATCTGCTAGACTATAAGTAGTTTTTGTATGAACTCGGCAAAATGGCTATAAAGATGGTTAATAATATAATTTGTTACTGAAGTCAGTAATGTTCCTTTCCACCACGCTGCTTTTATTGCTGCAGAACGTTCCTGAAGTCCCTGCAGTTTTTCCGCATGGAACCCAGACTTTGTGCTGCTAAGTAAGACAATCAAACAATTTTAAAGAAGAAGATAGAGGAGAAAAATTATATATACATAAAAAACTGATGAGTTGCCTTATGTGACGGCACGAGAAGCGTGTGCATGAAGCAGGAGGGTTGATCTTGATGAATTTAAAAAAATTAGAATGAAATAGCACAACAAATAGAAGGGACCTTGACTTGTTCTGAAGCAGACAGTACTTTTAAAATGAATTTGACTGATTTCTAAAGTAAAATCTAGTTTGAGGCTTTAAAAACGTGCTTGAGCCCCCAGAGATGTCTGGGGATTTTAAAGTGACACGTTAGACAGTGCTTTCCTCTTCTATCTTTACGGAGCGCAGGCAATTTTAGAAGACAGATCATCATCCCTCTAATAGGGTAAAAAAGTCTTACAAGAAATGCTTGACTGCTGGTGTAATCATGGCAAGCCGAAAATCTGTATTTCTTTCTTATCTTATCTCCACCAGAGCGAGAAATGAGAGACAAGAGAGCTCTGTCACCCCATTCTAAAGTCATCATACGACAAAGTCTGAACCTGCTGCATTGACACTGAAGAAATGACTTAGAAATAACTGACAGATATTGAAGTGACATTTTAGATGACCGCTGAAATCCTCGATGTCTCTATTTAACTGGCGGCTGAGCTCTTCTTGGCCTCATAATAGACCTTTCCCCCTCCATTTTGGGAGATTTATATGTTTACATACAACATTCTTATCTAAAATTGTAAGAATTTTTACAGAGCAAAAAAAAATAACCTTTTTTAATATTGTGTTCTGCAGACTAACATCTTTAAATTATTTTTGTCCTTATGAAGATTTATGCCGCATAAAAATCTTCAAGTGTGAGTGATAAATCAACATCTTGAGCACATGGGGTCTAAGTGAGTTCATCTTCTTCTTGTCTGTCACTCAAAGACAGACAAGATATGTTTTTTTCCAAGCTGCGATTAAATGTCAGAGCTCTCTAGCCATCTCCCGTGTCGTTCCCTGGATGGAAGCTTAATAACATATGGCCGGATAGTCTGCAGTTCTTCAAAATAAGTAGGAAGATGAATGTGCTGCAAGTTATATTTTTTTGAATTTACATTAAAGGTTGATGTCACAAACAGACTGTGAAACTGGTTTCATTTCCTCACAGTTAGCTGTTGCTTTGATGATTAAACTGTGATTCCAGTTCTTAAGTATCTTTGTTGGAAGCCTGATTTTGAATGTGTTTTCTCTCAGCTGGACAGGACAGAAGTGATCAAGAGCAACTTACACCCGGTCTTCGCGAAGGTTTTTGGTCTGGATTACTACTTTGAGGAGGTTCAGAAGCTGCGATTCGAGGTCTACGACATCCACGGGACTCACAGCATAGGGACACGTGACGATGACTTCCTGGGAGGCATGGAGTGCACACTTGGTCAGGTGGGCAGATGCTTCTATTTTGTGTGTTCAGTTTGAAAGATAACATGACTAAGAATGACTGATTCAGTTCTTTCAGGTTCGTTTTCCTTATTCGTGATGTTAGACACCTGATAATGTGTGTTTGCTGCTTGCAGGTCTAATGTTTGTGATTGATAACAGTTTCTGCTGGTGATGACTCAGACCCCTTTACACTCTTCCTAACTGCAGCGGGCTTAAAGGTGCTTTGCTTATGTGGCTTGTTGCAGATCGTGGCCCAGAAGAAGATGATAAAACCATTGCTGCTTAAGTATGGGAAATATGCTGGCAAGTCGACCATCACAGTAAGCTTTTCCCCGTGTCTTTGTGATCCTTTCTGCGTACTGAATTACTGTATGGCAAAAATTACGTTATTCACATTTCTATTTTCTCAAGCATTCACCGGTTTATACTCACACTGAGAGGTGCTCAAACTATGTGTTTCTTTCTTTCACAAGAATTTTCTCCTACTTCTTAATGGACCTCCAAACTGTTTTTATGAAGAGTTCCTGAAGATCATTATTTTTCTAAATGATCCTTCGATCCTTTGCACCATGTAGATTCATTCCTATCAAGCACACAACCACACAGCTCATGGAAATCAGTAGTGTCCATGAGAAATTATGGACACTACAAGGTGCAGTAATATTATGCACCTTGAACTTTTGCATATTTTATCATGCTGCACCAACATTATATTTTATTAGGATTTTATATGATTAATCGACACAAGTAAAAGGAAACACTGTTTTCAATTTTTTCCCCCAAAGAAATCTTGAAAAGTATGTTGTGGATGTGATCAGTTTCCTTGAGTCTGTGCTTTGTAGAATGGCCTTGCTCTGCTATTACAGCGAAAAGGTGTTTTGAATATGTTTTAAATGCTTTCCACATGTAGAGAAACACATTTTTAACTATGTTTTTTCTTTTTGAAAGAGCCGAAAGTGCATCACACAGGATGACAAGCATTGACCAGTGACCAGAAATTCTTAAGCCACAGATTTTGAATAAGATTTAACTCTGGATTTAACGTATTCCAAAGTTTTTTGAAGACATTTAACACATTTTCCTCCAGATTTACCTTCTGTTTAGCTTCATCCATTGCCACATAGTTTTTTTATCTGTTATAAAAAAAGGCATCCTCTCACCATGATGCTACACATAACCTCAGCCAGATCTCGATCTCATCTGACACATTTTCCACATGTACACGTTTCCTTTATGGCTTGAGGAAAACTGGAAAACTGGAAGTGCTCATAAACTACGCGCTGCTTTCCTTTGGTCTGTCTTACTAAATCCTATTCAAATACATTGAAGTTTGTCATTAAAATATTGCAGCATTTTATAAAGGTTTTTGAGTTATAAATACTTTGACAAGGTGCTGTTATAATTTTTCAGATGTAGGAAGAGAGATGCTGCTGGTTCATTAAGCACCGTTTTAATGGTGCTTCATGGCACTTTATATCACAAGGCCCACTGTTATAATAAATCTAGTGCAAATGAGATGGTGAAAGGTCTATTCATATCTGATGGGGCTATTATTGCCAAAGATGGATTGTTTCAAACAATTCAGACTTTCAGTCATCAGTTTTGTGAATATCATGTGTGGCTCGATATCTCAAATTTTAAACTTAAATGGAAACATTTTAAATCAGGCTGCATGGCTCATGCTGGCATGAGACATTATTAGAAGAAAATCTAAATCTTAATTAAATGAGCTAACACCAGAGCAAGAATTTCATTTCACCTCTTGTAGGTCTTCAGATTAACGCTGAAATATTAAACAGGGGAGCTTCCTGATCCTTTTGGGGAATAGGAAGAATAGGAAGAGCAACTTCATAATGTTGATCCTTTTGCGCCCCCGGTGACATGAAACATCTATTACACAATGCACCAGGCAATAGCCAGAAGATAATTATCAGGCATATCTTAGAGAATGGATGTCTCCTCAGATGCAGCAGAGGCAATTTAGATATAAACAGGAAGGATATTTTTGTAGATCATTAGTTGTGCTGTGAGAAACAATGTGAGCTCATTAAATGAGAGTCAAAATAGCCATTTCCCTGTTTCGGAAAACCCTGCTGCAGTGCCTGTAACAGCTCAGTGGAGGAATGTGTGAAAAGTAATCATTCATAAGTTAATGAACCTCTGTAAAAAAACAGTGGAGATAATTTCATTCAACACGTGAATTAATATCTTTTTATAGGTTAATAGGGAACCAGAAGCAGCAGGAATTTTCTCACACAAACCAAAACAGATAAAAACACCAAGTGGTGGTTATTATTAATAGTTTTATGTGATAACATCACTAGGAAAAATGGTTTTTGGTTAGCAACACTGTTGCCTTCCTGTTAAAAGCTCAGTGTTGTTTTGTTTATAGTATTCACAGTGGTTGTAATATATAATCATTATATAAATATATAATAACTAAATTGAATCAAATTGACTTAGACATAACAATGGCACTGTGAAGACAACCTTCTGAAAACTAAGTCACAATTTGACAAAATGTGCAGTACTGTGGACTGTAGAAACAAATTTAGTAAAAATTTTTGTATAAACTTAAGAAAAAAAAACCCCAAAAACAAATAACCAAATAAATTGTTGCAGTTAATTACATTGATATATTCAGCAATGTGAATTTTATTCTATTGTGTTTTTTGACCTTTGCCCCGCATGTACAACAAATAACTTTATTTGGCTCTCTTCGCCATCAAAGCAATTTAATTTAGATTTGCTCACATAGAATAAGCTGTTATGGCATGTAGTAAGAAAGCATATGTCCAAGATGTCAACACATAGCAAACACGTCAGCTTAAAAAACAGAATTTTACTGCATTCCTGTTTTTTCCTTAATTTCCTGCTATCTGTTTTATAATACTTCTAGTTTTTGAGTGCAATCAGGTATTCAGGGTGGCTAATTCCTTTTAGCATTTTTAAAGCAGAAATATTTAAATTATAAAGCCAGGAAAAAAATATTTCTGTCCAGATTTTACTGCCAGGTGCCCGAGTACTCTTTGATTAGTGGGAAAGTGATCTCACAGTACCCACACATGTTACGAGATTCTTTTTTTTTTTTTTGTTTCACCCCAGAACCAAAGACTGAAAGTTATAATCATTGTTTGGCAACTTAGGGAAGTATGAACTGTACCATCAGTCATCAAAGTTCACCACATAGGAGATGAGCATAAATATGTGTCTGTTCTTTAAAGGGTTAAATCTGACTGAATGTACAGTTTCTAAGTACAGTGTGTGATCAAGATTTTCAGGAAATAAAATATCAAATAAAAAAAAACACATACATTTGAAAAAAACAACATATGAGGCATACATTAGCTCTGCAGCTTACTTAAAAAGAAATGTTTGCATGGAAGCAAAAAACTTGTTCTTTCTTTTTTTAACTACCTCAGTGTCTCTGCCTTACACAGAAAATCAAACCCTGAGCCAGGCACAATGCCAGCCTTCATCATGAACAAGCAAAACCTCATTTTAACTACATCCAGGTCTCAGAGACTCAGTCCCAGTAAAGACAGACTTTTCAGAATACACAATACTCTCCCTCCTGTACCTTCATGTTTTACAAAACTGTTCACCTTCCCTTGTTGCTCATTGCAATGTCTTGTTATGCTTTCTGATAAAACGAAAAAAAAAAACAAGTTTTCCACTATGCAAGTCATCACTGTCAGGTTTTGTCTGGGTTCGGTCATGCTTGCTGCACATCTCCACTTCCTGAAGCTTGATGTCAGGTTTCTGTCAGTCTCTCACAGCCGAGCAGAGAACAAACTGAGGTTCTGAGCGTGGGAGAAAAGCAGCACAGTGGGAGCAGCAGAGGGTGCTCGCTGATTCTCAAAAACCACAAGCAGAAACTTTTTTCTTTTGAGCAAGTTTAGAGAAAGAAAACAGGAAGCTTTTAGAAGTCAAGATACCAACAGCTGTAATGTTCTGCTCTGGACAGTCCACTTCGACGTCTTCATGATTTATAGATGCAGGTTGAGACTGTTACCTGTGGGAGTGAGGGTCTTACAGTTTTCCGCTAATGGCTTCCCATTTTGGTAGGATATGCAGTCAAGCTAAGTAAAAGCATTTCAACATTTTACCTGAATTACCTTGTCAATGTGACAAAAAGTGCAGGAATTAAATAGGGGTTCAAAGGTGTGAAGCTGTGAAAAAATGCCTTTAACTTCCATTGAAATTTCTGTAAAACTCATTTTTAAAGCACCATGACAGTAAATACAGCCATGGGTAAACTAAACATACCCCCACTATTTAGTAATGTATGTAATTGTGTCAAACAGCAATATCTTAACAGTTATTTAATTGTATGGCTTGTCCAGTCCCTTAAGTCATTATGCAAGGATTTTTTCACACTCTTACAAAGAGAAATGTATGATCAAATCATCACTCCTCCACCATTTTGTGCATGATGTATTTTTGTGAATTTTGTATGATGTTCTCATACTGCTGATCAATTTTTTTATTTTTCGAAAAGTATTGCAATTTGTTTAGATGATAAACCTTGGTTACAGAGGTGGGAAAGGAAAGGAGACCCCAACCAAACCTTGAAATCTGACTGACCACCCTTAGAGCTGTCAATCATTTTGTTTGTAGCGCACATAGATTAGCATTTCAAAATGGAAGCTCCATACTGAAAACCTATTTATATTGAAGGATACAAAATAGTGTTTCTCCCTTTTTTAATTTCAAATGTTGGCCTGCTGTTTATTGCAGCCTAAGAATGTAGATGAAATTGTAATTTTAGTGTGCCACCCTTCTGCTATCTGTGCCCCTGCTTAGCCAACCAAGAAACAAATTCTAGACACACCAATGCTTAGTTATGCTCCCATATTCCTTTGTATAAAGTAGACTTTCTTCTGTAATTCTTTCTAAAAGAAACAACAACATACTTGTCTTTTTCTGAACCTAAGGTTGTAAACATTTGACATGGTGGCTGAAACCAGTGGAGCCTCACATGTAGCTCTTGGTTTCTGCTTTTTTCCCCCCAATCTTTCTAAGCATCTCACTTCAATTAGTAGGCAGCCATTGCATTCCTTAGACTGTTGCAGATGTCTTTCCAATGTAGCACTGACTATTGGTTGTTTGAGTGCATGTGGCCAGCAGCAATTAGCTGCTATTTTCTTTCTTAAATGTTATTAAAGAAGCATCACATAAATATTTTCACTTTATAGGAGTACTTTCTACTTTTTTAAAAAAATATATTGTAGCTGAGATGCTTTTCTTATGACAAATTAGCTTTTATGCTCTTTCAATTCACATATCTGAATGAAAAAGTGGTTGCTGATTTTCATTTTCATTTTTTCATTTTCATTTTATTTTGGTAAATTGTCCACATCACAAGAAACAACAAAAAACCCCCCCCAAAAAACCAATAAATAACTCACAGTTTACCAAAAAAGGAATAGGCTGAAGCAAAGTTTATTCTTGCCTACCCTGTTTCCTATTGCCTATTTTGCCTATTTTCTGCTTTGTCTTTAAAATGTTGGCATTCATCTTTACCGTCCATTAAATGCTGAAAGGGTAAATGATTTATCTGAAAGAAAACAAACAAAAAAGCCCCAAACAAACATCACAATATTAAATGAGTTGTTAATGAATAAATATTGAAGTACTGTTTTTCATTCAGGTACATGCTGAGGAAATTTCTGGCAACAATGGTTATGTGGAGCTCTCCTTCTGTGCTAAGAAGCTGGATGATAAGGTGAGAAGAACCACACTTGATTAACTAAATGTAGGTGAAAGCACTACAAATCGTAAGAGCTCAGATAATATTGCACTAATATTATACTATTATGATGGTCAGTAATATAATAAAGCGATTATGGCAGTATCAATGTCAATACAACAATCTATAAATCAAATTGCAACCCATCGCATATTGTCAGAAGGGAAATGTGTTTTGCTGCTGCCATTTTAAGGCGGGATGTTACTGACCTCAGCTGCTCCGGCCCACACGTTCAAACTCTGCCCTGGGCACATTTCAATCAAAAAGGCAGCGGGAGCTCACATCTACTTACAATTCTGATGATTTCAAGTCACACTGAGTTCTCCGGAAAAGGCCCTGGGAGAGCAGCTTCATGGAGTGACCTTGATTCCTAAAGGTGCAGACAGCGAGACGGCAGGTGCATTTTGCTTTGGAGTTGCGGCAAGAAATTTGCAGCAGCTCCGACAGGGAAATTTATTCGAACTCTTACATGAGGGCAGCAGAGATGAAAACAGCATACTTGATAGGAAGCCCAGCATTTCTTTCAAGGAAAAATGTTATTTTAAATTCTGAAGAGGTCGCCTACTACTATTACCTTAACTAAACTAATTACTTCTGAAATTTCAAAATATGCCTCTAAAACACTGAGGTTCACCTTCACAGTTTCTTGCTGTTTACTACTTGCACTATCCTGTTTTGTGTTGAGTCAGAATACAGAGCAGGTGTACTTTGGAGCAATCATCACCATTTATCTGTGCAAACGAGTTAGCAACAAACCTGAATGTCAGCAGTGTTTACTTGTTCTGCTGTTGCTATTCAAGCAATCTGAGGAGTTTTGTTAGATAAGAGAGTTAGAGAACAAGGAAGGAAGTAGGAATCAAAATGGCAGATGTGACTCACCATCTCTAGAAATTATCCACTTTTTCCATTTATCTTTTTTTATTATTATTTAAACAAAAACTACTGTTTCACTGTAACCTTGTGAATTACAATGAATCGTGATGTTGCAAATTTTACAACATTAACTGTAAACAGGTGCATACTTATTCTTGCCACTTACTCCACTAATAATATAGCAGTAGCAGTGCGTGACGGGGTAAACAGCAGATGAAACCAGAGGTGATCGTTACACTGATGCTGAAACATTAGAGAAGGCAAGGGCAGCTAAATGTGATGTAAACTTCAAAATTATTTTTAGGTTCCACATTGTGTTTTTATTTGATACTTAGCGGCAAATGTAAAATAGATTCATGAATTTCATGAGAAATTATTTCTTTCAGTCACTGGAAACTTGAGACTGGACTTTGACTTGAAGCAAAAATAATTAACTTGGACTTATAAACATTTCTGCTAGTGGCACATCTTTTCTACAAAACTTGGGGCAAATTCACAAAGCTAATTGTTCAAGTTAGATGTATGCAGACATCTAACTTAATCCATAATTTATGCATCTTAATTGACCATCTACATATAAATGAAATTCAGTCGTTCAGCTGCTTGTTAAGAGTTAAATTAGGGAGCCTGACCAGACAAAGCCACCGACCACTAATGTAGTCCACTCATAATGCTGAAATATTCCAATATTCTATTGGTGCCTTTTAAAATAAGTAATGCAAAACTTTATTACTGTCACTCTTAACAAAATGTTTCACGTACATTGGTAAATAAGCACAGCCTTATGCTGCTGGTAATGGTGGAGTTTTTCTTGTCAGACTGGCACCTGCAGCTCCCTGGACAGGATTTTTCTCAGGTGACCATTTCTATGCTTGTAGGTGAAGAAAGTACAACTGCAATCTGACACAAAAGTAGGTGGAGATTATCTGTATCTGCTGGATTAATTGGCACATTTGCACCTGAGTATATTTAGTACAAACTGCATGATAAATCAGGTTAAAAAAAATAAATCATGCAGTCCCTGCAAAACATTCAAACAATTGGATCGATTGTACTGCTTTGTGGTTTGTCTATGATGTGGAGCGTATTTGTAACACGTGTAGTAAATTAATTGTAAACAGTTGATCAAATGGCCAACATCATTCTGTAAATCAGAATATATGAGTCTTGAAAAACTGATTCTGAATAAAAAATGTGTAGAAACCTTGTTTCCAAATGAACGGTAAGCAGAGATATTAAAAACATATATCTTTTAAAGGCAGTCTTTTTTTTAGTCTGCTAATTTAAAACCTTTATAAACACCTACCATATAATTAGAGTAAATGTGTGTTCAAATGCAAAATAATTCTCAACATCTAAATCCATTGAAAACTGAAATCTCGAATCCTTATTCTATAAAAAATATGAAGTTTTAAGATGGAGAGTGTATGAATCTTAAAGATGAACGAACTTAAAGGTCAGAGGAACCTGAGACACATTTTCAAGCTAAGACCGGTTTGAACATTTTGGTTTATGACTTAATGTTGTTTCTGACCCCTGACCTAAACTTAATCCTGAATCTAATCACACTGGTAAGCCTGGCCTGATAATGAAGGTAAATAATGATCTCCTGTTCAAACCACAAATGTCTCATTTTGTGATGCATCATCTCACTCACAAATGGTGGCACTTTCGACATTTCTCCACAAACACCTGCATTTAATAGTTAAATCATTAAAACTGTTAACTTTCACCTTTTTTCCAGCCGCATTACTTCATCCTTAAAGCATTTTCGAGCATATCAGAAGGATATGGGCTGTTGAACAGAGAGTTTAATTATGAATTGTGGTAGCTGGTGATGATTAGCATTAATGTCATGTTAGCCAGAGATTAAATGACATGCATTTCCCATCAGCCCATGGAGCTGTAGCCCAATGGCCACTGGTTGTGATGGCAATGCAGAAGTGATACTACAGCTCAGCATTTTTATTTTTTTATTTTCCCTCCTACCCCTCAGGAGACCTATCTGGCTAATGTGGCGGGAAATGCGTCCTTAACTGTCTCCTGGCATGTGCACACAACCACACAAACATACACACTAGCAGACGTACACAACTGTAATTATTTGTTTTCCTCGCTGAAGAATCAATTGACTTAAATAATCTGCATAGCTGCAGCTCTTAGACGCCTTGCAGACGAGATAATAAGACGAAGCCACCTCAAATACTGCTAAAGCATGCCAAATGTGTCATGCGTTTATGTTTGAGCAGGTCTATTTAGGTTTATTTACCTATGATGTAAGCCACAGCTGAGATAATTTGATTACCTGGAACATGATGAAAGGTAAAAACAATTCTAAACAAGTGAATCTTGAATATTAAGCTGTTAAGTAGATTACAGGGCTGCTCAGATTTAGTTAGAAAAAGAGCAGAAGCTAAATATAAAATCAAACTGACAAAATGTAACCTCAGTTAAAAATAAGAAGTTCTCACATCTCAACCTGGCGTACATTGTGGGCAATAAACTTTATATGTGTGTCTTCGCCTTCAGACAGTTCATCTGTAAATTTCTCTTTCAATTCATTCAAACTTTCCGACAACCTCTGAATAAGTATTCAGAGCAGGAAATTAATCTGTCAACTACCATTTCTGTGTCTTACAATTTTAAGAAAGATTATCCACATCCTCACCAAATTTTAAGTTAATCATTTTGCTGTTGCTTCACTCCTCCATCTAGTTTTATGATTTATGCTGCAGGTTTTGTGTCAAGATGCCTAAAATCAGAAGGACTAAACGTTTTAGCAGGGGAGGAGAAATAATCATTAAACTTCAATGCTGCAGTCTGTCAAACTATCTCATTAACTGTGTGAAATATGCTGTAGATCAGAGTTTGGACATGATCATTTGTTCTCATGCCAAACAGAACTTGATCTCCAATTTAAAAGGCAAAAGCCAGGAAACAAATTACTAAAGGTGTTTCTCAGAAATTGATTTCTGAGAAATTTCTCATCAAGTCTAACATAAACCACTGGACTACCGGTTTTCTCGTGTCTTCTGTCACAGGATCTCTTCAGCAAGTCAGACCCATTTCTGGAAATATTTCGAATGAACGATGATGGAACAGAACAGCTTGTCCACAGAACTGAGGTAGTCAGTGCATTTTGGATTAATCTCACTTTGGAGTTTACCCTACAGCTATGAAAAGTACTGTCCTTTGTTTAATTAAGAATCACAAGGAGTAGCAAGTAAAATTTTTTGCTGTGAAATGGTACACTCCTTTAAAAAGCTGGTGTATCGTCTCTCATTACTTGTATCTTACTTATAAAGCAGATCATTTATTGATCACTATATGCCAGGTAAGCTATTATTCACTACAAGGTGCTTTGTATTGAATCATGTCATATCTGCTGACTTCAAATATGTTTTGATTCACTATGCAAAAGATGACTTAAATTACCTTTGATCAACTTCTACTTTTGATAGTAGTTAAATTAAAGATAATTTAATCATTATATGTTGATCAAATATGGTTATTATGTTGTGTATGGAAACATCTGGTTTAAACTGTAAAGTTTGATAGAAAATCTTATGAAAATATAAAATGTAATTACAGATCTTTCTGTAATTAAAGCTATGTTGAGAAATACACTGATATGCAATAGAGAGGAACATAAGTTCAAAAAGGGTTTGTTTACATTAACAAAATGGAAGTAGACAGGGATTAAATGTCAAAAACAATGCTAGAAATTACAGCAGGTATCTTTCGTGTTGATGTGACAATAACTACTATTAAGATCAGAAACACAATGCTAAGTTTCACATTTTATATTTGTCGAATAGAATTTCCAGTGGCACCAAAGTGGTTGGGCTACATCATAGAGGGAAATGTGTAAAGCTGTTTAATCATTACGGTTTTGTCATTATGTGCTGTTGTCATCATCCTAACAGGTGATAAAAAACAACCTGAATCCAGTGTGGGAGCCCTTTAAAGTGTCACTCATATCTCTGTGCAGCTGCGACGAAGAGCGGAAACTCAAGGTAATCCTCAGTGAGGGAACTCTAAATGTCCACCACTGTAGAGCTGAAAGCCTGTTTTTCATTTATATTTGATGGACACATATTTTTACACTGCCTGACCAAATAAACAATAACAACAAAAGAAAAAGCACAGCTTAATAAGACACAATGTATGTTTATGCAATACCACAAATTCATTTTAATGAAAAAATAAACTGTTGTTTGAAACCATGGTCAATCTGTGTATGAATGCCCTCTGGAGAGCTCATTTATTGGGAACATAATGTGACTGAACCTGCAAGTGAAACAGCCCCACATTAAAGCACTGCCCACACAGCTTGGAGCAGTAAACACCCAGCATAATGGCCGCATCACTCAGCCTGCGGCTCTGGCTGGGACTCATAAAGCGCATGACGTTTTTACAGTTTTATGTGTCATATCTGACATGATCACCCTAGATTCTTTTACAACCTTTTTTTTTTTTTTTATCTAAAGATCACAATTTAGATAAATTGTGTTTGTTTATAGCTTAGTGATGCACCGGACAGCTTGTTCTATTTCTATTTCTATTTTTTATAGTTGTTGTTTTTTTCATAGTTTTTTTTTTGTTGTTGTTTAATTAAAGACAGATAATTAAACAGTGACTTTCACTGGCCAGTACTGATTTCTAGTTTTCCTTCAGGCCTCCATCTACTGATTCAAATTTTTATCTGACCCAGATGTTCTTTCAACATAAACACATGCAAACTCAAAAAGCTTTTATCTTTAAAGTTTTGGTTTTTGGTTTTTTTTTTTTTTGCCTGAATCCAGTGTGAGATTCAGAAACATTATGTCCAGTTAAGTCATCAAAACATATGTCCCAGCATATGTATATAAAAGAAAGTGCTGTTATTTAGGAATATACAGTCAAATAAGGACATGGGAGTTTTTAAAGCATCGCTAAGTAAAATCAATTCAAACATTTTAAATGAAAATGTTTTCCACATAGCTATATGTGCTAGATGTGTGCTGTTTAATGAATGCAAGGCTATTCACTGCCTCAATTCTGGCTTTCTTTCTTTGGTCAGGCGATGCGCTGTGTAATTACTGTATTTTTCAGAGCCAAGCTGAGGGAGTAAGCAGTGTTTTTTTGTGTGTCATAGTGCCTAGTGTGGGATTATGACTCCAGAGGAAAGCATGATTTCATCGGCGAGTTCTATGCCACATTCAGGGAAATGCAGAAAATTTCCAGTGGAAATAAGGTCAGTGAATTTAGAGGCAAAACGGAGCAGGGGGAAGAAGAGGAGAGGAGAGTCGGCTGTGTAACATTTCCAACATGCCTCTCACTTCATGCTGCTGAAATCTGTCTGACATGAACCAAATGTTACGTTGCTTTTATGTCTTTAGAGTGCATTACTCGGTTGATTTTTATTTTTTATATATGTTTTTTGTCTTTCACTTGGTTTGTTGAAGGTTTCGTGGGATTGTATGAATCCTAAGTACAAACAGAAGAAGAGAAACTATAAAAATTCAGGAGTTGTCATTCTCAGTGACTTGAAGGTAGGAATCAGCTGCAGAAACCTATTATATCTATCAAAACAGTTCAGAAGAAGTGAAGATGTATCAGTCACTGTCTCAGCCTGTTGCCATCTAACTGTAATTTGCACCATAAAACATGTTTTACAAACATAAAAGTAATTTAAATTTCTTCATACATCTGGATTCATTGTTTTTACAAGCAGTGTTATCTGTTTTTCCACATTACAGTCAATCCAATTCTAAGTTTAATTCTGCTTTATTGAAGCGTACATCCTGTTAGCGTAGGTGATCATTCTATTGCAGATCATAAACCTATAATGAAATCTGTCCTGAGGATTGACATGATGGAAATGTTCATTTGTTTTTGATTTCCTTTCAGCTTCACAGAGTCTACTCCTTCTTGGATTACATCATGGGAGGATGCCAGATTCATTTTACGGTGAGCTGTGCAATCTGTATTTACAAGATACAATTTTCACATGCCTACAGAGTGGCATAATTCTGCAAAGTTATCTAGATTTAACAATATTTACACATTTTCTGCATTAGGAAAACGCAGCATGTTTCTTTGTCTATGTGTAGTGCTGCTTTCATTATTAGCAGCCTCAGGCCGACACAGAAACTTTTCCAATTTTGTGACCTTTGCCCTCTGTAAAGCTTCTTCTCATTCTGTTGTTGCTGGATGTGGTGAAAGCAGCTATTTGCATGAAAAATGTATGGGAACTATAGCTTTGTCAGCCTGTGTAGGAGTAAAATATTGAAGCATTTACCTTTGAGCATAATTTGTTCCAATAAATTCAAGATTATTCTGGTTTTCTTTACTGCTAAAATATTTTTTTGCAAACAACATGAAGATCAGCCAGGTGTACCAATAATAGGTTATGTCAAACAACACCCATATTAATGTTTGTAAATCAATCAGTGTAGTTATCTAAAGCAGAATATTTATAAAGGGTTAATTTAAGATCGTCCCATTGAGCAATCTATCTGCAAAAAAGCACAAGAAGACTCCTGTAAATTTCTCAGTTTATTCATAATCATAATTAATTACAGTTCAATGAAAGATTAATGAATAATTACAAACAATTTTCTAGTGTTAAACAGAGCGAAACAAATATAGATACAAAAAGATAAACACTAACAAGCAACAGTGAATGGTTTTACGAGTGGGGGTGAATGTTCATTAATCTAATTACTGGATTCTATAAATTACCAGAATCTAATGAGATTATCTTGAAAGAAGTAGATGGAACGAAGGTGTGGAACCAACATTAATATGTCTGCTTACTCACAAGAACTGCTAGAACCAAAAAAAATGCCCCATTTCGGTCCAGCACAGCTGTTCGACCTTAGTTCTCTGTGTTTTCAGGCTTAAAAGGTGAACAGCTGGTTCAGGTAATGCCTGTGTTTTCAGATCATGAGGTTCCAATTAACCAATCAAAAGAGTGCTTAGAGGAACATAAGCCATACACTACATCAAAAAGTCAAATAAAATCATTCATTCTACATTTTTATCCAAAAACACACTGACACCAACAATCTGTCGGTGGATTTAACAGGACTACCTCATGAGCTTTTCTGACTTTTCAAATTTGCAAAATCAATATATTCGTTTTCATATTTTGACATTAACATGAATTAAAACTGAAATTGGTATTATAACTTGGAATGCTTCTCATATTTGGGAGGTCCCTTGCTGGAACTTGTGTGAATACGACGTCTTGACTAAACCTGTGGTTTTGTGTGGGCATTTTAGAGGAACACTTATTCTGTCACATTTGTGACACACCTACTTTGTCATTTCTTCCCGTCAGGTCGCTATTGACTTCACGGCATCCAATGGAGACCCCAGGAACAGCTGCTCATTGCACTACATTAACCCATACCAGCCCAATGAGTACTTAAAGGCCCTGATAGCCGTGGGCGAGATCTGTCAAGACTATGACAGGTTTGTCAATCTTCAACTTCTTGGAAGAGGCTCTTGGGAACAAGTTCTTGGATTGAAAGCTATTTTAGTGGGACTCACAGTAAAATGTGCAACTCCATGTAAACCTCAGTAAAATGGACAGTAATGAAATTTGTCAGCTTTCCCACTCACTAGTTTGTGATTCAGCTTCCCCAGCTAAGTGTTACTCAGCAGCTCATTTAATTCATTTTTGAATGTGCTGACATACTTTCAATATTTCTCAGAAACATTTGAGTTGACTTCCTCAGCAGCTCAAATATGTAACAGAGTTAAACTTCCTATTAGGTAATGGATGGGGAAAAAAAGGTGCATTGTGGAAGACTATAGAAAATCTTTGGCCTTCATTGCATTAGATATGCATAATATTTTTACAAAGCTGTTTGCCTGCAATTGAGGTCAACAAAAACTTTGACCTGGCTTTCGAGATGATGTTCTTTGTGGTACTTTACTCTTTTTATCTTCTTCTAAAATTTCCATTGAATTTATCAACTTTCCATCTGTCCAGAGAAAAAAAAGACCTTTCTTTCTTAGCAGCTCCCAGAGCGTAATTTGTGCATATTTTTCCATCGTTGCATTTTATTTTCACAAAACAAGACAAAGTAAAGGTTAAGATATTTTTCTGAAGGTGCACGCTAATACACTGGGGCAAATTAATATACATGTGGTTGCAGGTTTTCTTTTTGTCTGCAACCAGAAAATCAATAGGCGGATCCGCAGCTGCTGTCATTTTTCTTTTACAGTACGGCCAAGTAATGTTCTGATATGACTTCTATTTGTTATTTTCTTATTTGTTACATACCGACTAAAATACATCTTTTTACATGATGTGTTATGGTGCAAGCCACAAGTCAGATGCAGATTAAGAACCGGTTGGTGTTTGTCAGACTGACAGATTGTTTGATTAAACTTTGAGTAGAGATGGAAAGGGAAATTAGTGAAAAAACATATCTGGTGTAAATTATCTAAAACAGACAGGTTTAAGTATATGAATTGTATAACAGTTTTGTTAAACATACCAATTAAAAAACATTGGACAAAAATTAATAATCAAGGAATTTTATGTGGTAGAAGTAAACAAACTTGTTGAAATTTACAACAAGTAACAACTTCCAGGGGCTGTGTTTGACGGTAAAGTATTTGTTTCTTTTATTTATGTCCATTATTCTTTATGTTTTAGAAAGATTTAGATGTTGTGTGAGCTGACAGCCTAACTGTGTGCATGCCTTCTCTCACAGTTGTAGCTTTCGACAGAAGTTGCAGTGACTGGTTCTCCTTCTTAGTCTGCATAGGCTCATTACATCGTACTCCAGATAAGATAGGGGCTGACACCAGCATAGCAGGCACTTCAGACAGAAGTGGGAGGCAGGGGAACATCAGCAGGGTGTCAAATCTGATGTAAAATCAGTAGAGGTGCAGCATGAAGCCAAATCTGTCTGCATTTGTATGTTCAAAATAAGGTGAGACAGCTGATTGGTTAATATTTGCTTTTCATTAAACAATGTTTTTAGTTTCAGTTTGAAAAAGACCACTTACAGATCTGCAGGAAGTTAATTAACAACAACTATACCTACAAGGATCTGATTTGGAGAGCGATCCGATCCATCTGTCAGAACTAAGCCAGATGAGGCTTAATTCTCTGACTACTGATTTATGCAGCTCCTCCTATTGAATATCAGGGGAGCACTGCCTTGCTAATTATAGCATCCGAGAGATAGAAAACCTGCCTGGTAATTCCGAGTTCAGCCGACCCTGCTAGCGTTATTCTTCAGATGTTCATACGAACCCATCATACATGGAAACATGCCTGTGGGCTAATAGGGACTGCAAGTGTAGGAGGCCCTTCCCTTTAAAGTTGGAATTGTTACTGTGGTGTAAAGAGTAGGCGTGGAAACCTTTTAGCCTTTAGTGAACATAGGTGATGTGGGATTTTCGAGTCCTTGCAGAGGAGTGCATGATGGAGCTGGAGTGACTAGTTTTTTTTGTCTGTGTGGGTAGAGACTCGGTTACCTCTCTGAAAGGGTTGTTACACTTGCTGCATCTCCATGTGGTTCCTCTCTGGTGCCGACAAAATGAGATGAGAAGGATCACTATGTACTTGACAGCAAAACTTACAATGAACATGACTTGGGAATAGTCTTTGTTGTTGTCTTGTGCTGAGGATGTAGCATGCCCCTACAAACCCCAGAATATTCCTCGTTCCATGTAACAAAGCATTAAAAGGAAGTAATGAAAGGTTTTTGCATCCATCCGTCCATTCATCCTTCCATCCACTTGTGGACGAACACAGCTGCCATATCCCTCATGTCTAAACTGTTTACTTACATCAATAACTGAGTAATAACAGAGCCCACTCATATCCCCAGAATATAAGCGTCTTTCTTTTCTCCAAGCTCATTTTGTTTTGGCCCCAGTGATTCTGTCAATGCACTTATTTCAATAGTGCAAATAGTAGGACAAATCTAGAAACTGGGTGAATGACAACGATTTGAATTCATGAAATTGTGTGTCCACAATAACTTTTTTCACCTTTTCCATCCATCCATCTGACCAGTTATTTCTGTAAAGGTTGCAGGTGCACGAGTTAACCTTTACAAGCAACACACACATTTTTTACTAAGTTAAAATACAAATTTGTTATGAGCTTATATTTTACATCTACTGACTTTGCTAATGTGGTATTTGCTTAGCAATCATGCATACTTGTTGTTTGTTTATTTGTTTTTAGAAAAGATGCAACTCAGTTTGGGCCTTTTTAGTTTCATGAAGTCCTGATATTACAAATTCTATTTCTCAAGTAATTTAGTACTTTAGTAATTTTAATTCAAATGCTGTTAATGAGTCCTCTTGATTTGATTTATTAGCAACGTCAACAGTATGGGTCAGATAAATCCTATGCATGAAAAATTTCTCTTCCACTTCCCATTATTTAATAAAAAAGGCTGTAGTTCCACTTGAAGACAGTTGATCCAAAACCAAAAGCATTTTTTTCCCCTCATTCATTCTGTTTGAAATGTCAATAACAGTGAGAGTAAAAGCCTCTATTTAGTGGAACTGTTTTATTTGGATGAAAACGGATAAAATTTCAGTTAAAAAATGTAAATGGATAGACGTCTGTGGTTTCTGGGAAGCATTGTTACCGAACGGCATTAATGTCTCGATACAATACACCGCATTAGCCAGAGCCAGTGAAAAGGCTGAATGAAAGAGAAGAACCTTTTTACTCATCTAGATGTTTCTTTCAGAGAAAAACGGTAACAAACACAAGGTCAAAGGACATTATATTCCAAGCACTGATAGAAAAAAAAGAGATCCAGTTATCCAGAAACCACAGAGGTGTGCTCTTTTTGCAGCCATTGTAAATAACGTACAATCAAATCTACCAGATGACAAATTGCGGCATAATAATAATAAAAATAAATCTGGTCTCTTAGTTTTGTTGCTAATATAGCACAAAAACGTTCCAGCAGATAAAGTAGATACAAAGGTTTAAAACTAAAAACATTATCAGTTTGAAATTAATTTACTTGAAGGTTATCAGACTGCTAACTCTGCAAGTCATCTCTCTGCCAATGTTTATGCAAGCCATCATCCATCACAGCTAATAAAATGCTTGTGATAGCTGAAAAGTTGCCTCAAAGCTATATTAGCCACTCCAATAACAATCACAACCAAGAAATAAAACTAATCACCTGCTTACACTGTAAATTTAATTCAGGTACTTCATCCGCTCTAACTGAGTTAACGATATCTTCTCCAGTGTTTGTGCCCCAAACTATGATTCTTCAGAGCGTGTGATGATATTTGTTATCTCTCTGAACTGGAGAATGTGGAGAGTTATTTTGTCAAAAGGGGCATGAAATGAAGTCAATGTCTAGATAATAGAAGCGACCATTTGAAAAGCTGTCTGTAGGCAAACTGTCACAGATGCGATGGAAAACAAGATGCGACAGCTCTGTTCTTTATCTGAAAGTGTCAAATTTAGTTTTATTTCAGTAATTTGAAGGATTTTAACAGTTTTCCGGGTTTATTGTAAATCAAAACCATCCAACATCTATATATTGCTGCTTATGTCTGTGCAGCTACGCATGGGGTCTGGGAATTGATCCTGCTGATCATCAGGTGAGACGTGGGGTATCACTATGGACAAGCTCCAAATCCAGTCCTTGAGAGCTACTATAGCCTTCAACTTCTAGATTATTCATGCTCCAACACACCTGAATCAAATGAATGGCTCGTTATCAGGCACTGCAGAGCTGAATGGGATGGTGATGAAGAGAATTCAGCGACTTGATTCAGGTGTGTTGGAGCAGGAATGCATCTCCAGAGAGACAAACATTCACAAACACAATCTTTCTAAAGATTTTGTAGAGTGGACAGTTGAGCTGTTTCTTGGGGGGGAGGGAGAGGAAAACAAAAACCTGGATGGAAAGGCAATGACAGGCAAGTTTACTTGTAGCTCATTCAAAATGCAATGATGATTCAAAGCGCATCATCATTGCTTTTTGCAATGATGATGCGCTTTGAATCATCATTGCTTTTTGCAATGATGATGTCATTTGCAATAAACCCACCTTTTCCCAGTCCTTCCCTCCCATCTGGAGTTGCAGTCAAAACCACCTAATCTGACACCAAGACAAGACCAGGAGACTTGAGCGGAAGCTCAAGATGAAACCAATGAGAGAACATTTGCAAAGACATTGCCGTAATCATACTAATACAGTTGCTGCTGCACATAGCAAGCTAAAAGAAGTCCAGATCATTGAGATGCACAGCATGCCTGACTTTTTGTTTTTCTTTTTGTTTTTGTACTTCAGTCCTGTGTTGTACAGACATCTGAATATTTCCATTGTTTATTCACTTTGTATTCCTCTAATCCTTTTATCCTCAGAATGTAGGGGCACACCTGCATGTGCTGACATTTTCAAAGTAAAAACTTTTAAATCATTTAAAGAGTCTGGAGTTTCACACTAAGTTTCAGTTGCAAAGTACTTCTCTCTCATCTAATCATTACCTCAGTCATACACATCTTCTTTCCCTGACCATTAAGGCAGCACCTTATTAAGAAGTAAACTGGTTTTCTTTATTATTGTTGCATTTTGCAATGATGATGTCATTTGCAATAAACCCACCTTTTTCTCAATCTTCTCTGTCATTACAACACTTCCATAACTTTCTGTGACCTCTTGCATTTGGCGTGCTATCAAGTGTAACGGGTTTGTGAAGCTCCATCCAGCAAGCTGAATATACTATTAGCTTACAAAACATGAATGGCCAATAGATGCAATGCTAACATTGCATGCACTAATTTTGCAGCTTTCAATACTTTGTGTAGCCCTACAGAACAACTTCCTCACCTCTCCTTACAACCACTTCTTTTCTCTGAATCAACTGTTTCTGAATTTCAGTTTATATGAAGGTTTTTGAAGAAAATACGGCCCTGTTTGTTAAGTTCAATCTGTCCATGTTACATTCTAAGTTGACTGGATCACATATAAATTTAGTTCTTTCTCCTCTTTTGTCCCCGAATGAAGGATTTTTTTTGTCACACGAATATAAAGGACGACAAAAGATATAAATAGACAGAAACCTGCAAACTCAACCTTCACTGCATTTAGATGCTACCTGGATCTTCATCAGGTCAAACATCTGAACAGCAATAAGAAATGCCTATAGAAAAATTTAATTGAGAGAATTTTATAGTCCTTCTTTGCTCCTACCCGTATCTATTTCACACATCATTAATTTTTTTTGCTTAGTTGACTTCACATTTGGAGGTTTCTAAATTGACTAAGTCGTACGTTTTCTGACAGACAGTGTTATTTAATTAACAAAAGAGTTTTAGTGTTTGAGACTGAGAAAATGGGATACAAGAGAACATTTTGACAGCATGACTGAAAAGAAACCTAGTACTGACTTATCACATTCACTGGGATTGAAGCTGTGTTAAAAACAAAGCAGCAAAATTCAATATTCGGAAAATGAAAAAAAAAGCCTTCAAAACATAATTGGCTTTTTCATTACATTTTTAAAGTCTTTCATGCAAAGAAAACCAATAAAATCAAGATGTAGAACAGATGATATGCACTGTGGTGTAAGCTCAAGGGCATCTCAATAATCAGTTTGGTCATTCAATGCCTTCATGGTTCATAGTTAATTCACATTTTAAAGCAGGCATATCAAAAGCAAACAAAAAAGAAAAACTCATACAGATTTTAGATAAAAATTTTATATTTCTCCTAGAAGTGTTCTATGTTTGATTTATTTCATCAGTCACATCTTGCGTCTTTTTTTACATGATGACTCTGAAGTAAAAGTCATAAAACAAACAAAAAACATTATTTATTGTTGTGTCTTCAGAATATGATTTTATATTTGTTTCGTGGTAACATTAATATGTTTGGGGTCTTTGTACAGAAATTACATGTTATGTGCAAGTGCAATTAAAATTGTAGGACACATTTTTAATTTTGAATACATACTAAAAGTATGTAGTAAAAGCATCATTTCAGAATGATGCTGTACTCTAATTTTATCCCGACTCGTGAAGACTTAACAAAACAATGGAATACACGAGGAATCAAAATCATAAAACAGGTGTACAAAACAAAGCCAGAAAATTATTTTGAAAACATATGAAACTATTTGCTTTAATTGTTTCAAAGGGAAGTTTTGGGGGGTTTTTTGTGCTAAATTCTATAATTTAAATGGTGTCATAATAACAAGGATGAGTAATATTTGAATGCTGCTGTGTGTTATTAAACCGTCATGTGGGTGACTTTTGAGAGAGTTTAAATACACGCTGTCAGCAGATAGGAGAGAACTGTGTCAATAGTTGCTTGATATTCTCCCTCAACATGCAGTATATGTGGAAGTGCTCCAGTGGTTCTTTTATTCTGGTACTTTATCAGAAAGCAGTAAACAGACAATGGACATATTTTAATCTTCAAATTCAGTAGACTGGAAATATATATTCACTGTCTTGCAATGAGGGAATCAGCCCAGACATTGAATTTGTATTGTTATTTATTCACAATTGTGTTCCCTGGCCTTTGACTGGGGGGGCTCCCTCCAGCACAGCAGTCTCTCGCAGTTATATCAACTCATGCAAATGGTACAATGGAATATGAAGAGATGAAAGAGCGAGAGAAGCTCTTTGAACAGGTGCAAGCGCTGGCTGCCGGGACCACGGGACTGATTCCAAACTGTTATTCAGGCTTTTATCGTGTTATGAAATGCTAACAAGCGTGGGGTGTGTCCTTGGAAATGTGAACAGATTGACACAATATTTTTTCCACAGATTTTTATCAAAACTGCAAAGTAATTCTAATTTGAGCGCTAATTAATTAAAGATTTTGCTTTTTTGTGTTTAGTGACAAGCGGTTTTCAGCTTTGGGTTTTGGTGCCAGAATTCCTCCAAATTATGAGGTGAGTAAGTCTGGTCATAAATTAATTTTTTTAACCATCTGTTCTAACCCTACCTCCCTCAACATGAATGGTGCATAATGTTTGACTGTTTGATACTCACTTTGAGGTTTGGTAATTTCCTTCACCCTGAGACTGAATGTTCACCAAGGTGATTTCCATGACCCACTTTGCGAAACACCTTGTCATTCCGTCAAACTTTCACATTTAAAACTAATTACTGGGTGTAGTTTTATTCATGAGACCCTTGTCTTAAAATATCAAGACGTTCTGGGAAAATATCCTGTTAATCAAGAACTGAAGTCGTAGCTTGTTGGTGCTAAATTTACATGAGAATTCATAAGTGTGCGAGCGTATGTTTAAGAAAATTGCCCTTTAAGAACTGAAAGCTGTTTGCTACTCCAGTTAGCACCCCAGGGAGAAAGCTAAACTGTGAGGAATAACTGTGCATGAGTGCACACACACACACGCACGCATACACTTACAGATGAAACACTCCTCAGATAACATATCAAACAAGACTGGCCTATGTTTAATGTAATATTATAATCTGGTGTGTTGCACTAATAATTATCATTTCAATCATGCAGAATTTGTAGGAGAGCAAATGCAAACTGAGTTTCTGAATTTACCATGACAGTCCTCGCCTTTTCGGCGTCAAATTTGTCAGACTGTGTGCTGTTGACACATTGAGGTTGCTGTTGCCATCAAATGTTAATTAAGTCATTATACTAATCATGAACTGCTCTCTGAACTTAGAAGCCAGGAGCTCTTTTGCATTAGGTGTGCAGTTTTGATGGATGTGGGCTCAAGCGGCTCTGACGTTCGTAATTATGGTTCATGTGTGCCGTAGCCACACGTGCTGGAAGACAGCTCTGAGGGGAGACTCTGTTCCACAACATTAGGACCAGCAGATTACATTTCTTATGGATATATCAGTGGCAGAAGAGGAGTTGCATTCCTTTTTCAACCCTGTAAACCAGAGTTTATCTCTCACTGTTGGAGAAACCTTTCCAATGGTCATTACTGATAGAAGTCTTAAAACATCTCCCTCAGCAATACCAATGTTCTTCCTGTGATGCAGCTACTTTTATGTATTTCTGTGCTCCTCTAAAAAGTGCAACAGTAACAGTGTTTTTGTCAGAATCCTCAACTATTAAAAAGTGACCTTTGCAGCCTTTGTGTAAAGTTACTGTCAAGTCACGCCGTTTTTTTTTTTCCTTCAGGGATCCCAGCAGACCTCAACCCAACACTTATGACTGCATGTTATTAAAAAAATAACATATATATTGTCTGGTGCATTTCACTGCTTTATGTTTCACACTGATAACCAGTAGATAGTACTGAATGCACATTAGTGATTTTAACATTTTAACATCTGCTGTTAGATCTGTCTGCTGATTGCAAACTGTTGTGTATGTACTTATGTAAATCATTTGGTGACTATGGCAACACAAACACAGCAGGTGCTTTATGTGCCCTGGTTGAAGTGGGAATACAAGCAGTTAAAACGATGCTGTGATGTGACTGTACTTTTCTTTGAGTGTTTTTTTTTTTTTTGTGTGCGTATGATGTATTTAGGAGACCAGAAAAAACAGACTAGACAAAACAAGAAAGTCCAGTATAATCTTTATTTGATTAATTATGAGGACAATATATCTATATAAAGCAAAGACAAGAGTGACTGCACTGCTAGTCGCTGTGTTTTCTAAGAAGGTCAGATGCAAAATATGCTGTTAAGACAGATAAAAACTAAATCTGCTTCCTTCACATAAGCCAAGTTGTCGTTCATGTTAAATTTCTTCACAGTTATTTATTTTGTAAAGTCCTTTTTAAAAGCCTTTAAATAGGAGCCAGCTGGACAGAAATCAATTGTCAGTGGTCTGGCAGACAGTCAGGGCTTCCAGAAAAGACTGTTTCTCGTCAGTGGAAGCAACACAGTAGGGGAGTTGCCAGTTAAAACACTAAGTGATAAACAGAATCCAAATGAAGTTTGGACGACAAGAATAGACCAAATAATTGTAAAAAACGCTAAGATCCCTTTACTGTAATCAAATCCAATACACAAAGCTCAAACCTGACAAAGTGGTAGAACCGTTTACACATCTTAAACCTTTTCAATCTCAAACATGTTTCAGATCCTTTGTTTTTCTTAACACATGCTATTTAACACACATGCCAAATCAATAATACTGAAATAAGAGAAGCACTTTTTCTGCTGCTCTAATTAACTTGTATGGAGCAAATATGCTCTTTCAATGTGTTATCAATTAAATTAATATAAGTTGAAAGATATTTGAACAAAGCCCATTCAGTAAAAGACTGACCTTTTTCAGTAAGCCATTCTTACAAAATGAGTGATTATATTATTGCATTACGAAACCTTTCAAAGTAGGAAATACAGTTCATTCAATTTACTTGCACAATTTTTGCAGAGTTTAGGATCGATCATTTCCTTTCTCTGTTTGCAGGTATCCCATGATTTTGCGATTAATTTCAACCCAGAGGATGATGAATGTGAAGGTAAGGAGTTCTCCACATGCCGATCCCAGAGAACAGGATGCTTTTAAAGGTGCAAGCAAACATCCGTAAATAGTTAGTTGAGAGATCTTCTGTCTAATTTATTAGACAAATGAGTAGTCTTCATTCCAGATTTGTATAATTTTATAATCAAAAATCACTAGGCTCAGGACTTTTCATGTTCATTGAACTTTTCCATGTTTTGTCACATTACAGTCCCAAACCTTAAGAGTATTTCGTTGGGATTTTATGTGATACATTGATGTAAATTAGCGCATAATTGTGAAGCGGGAGGCAAACAATAGATGGTTTTTACATATTTTTAAAAGCAGCAATCTGAGGAGTGTGGCATACAGTCATATCTCACTTTTATTCTGACAATACTGGATAATATCCAGTGCCACAAATTGCCCTTAAAAACCTTTAAATGGTATGGAGAATATAGCTGTTTGTATTTTAATCTCAGTTGTTCTGTGACGACCTCATTTTTCACAGAAGAGCTGCGTCCTTTCCAATATCTGACTGAGTTTGAACTTTTTTTTCTTCATTCTAAACAAATTTATTAAGATTTAAATGAAGGGAGCTGGTAAATACACGCCCCAAAGTATTTACAGTTGCAATCCACTGAAAGGGGCTTCTGCAAAGCATTCACTCAGTTGTTAACCTTCTCCCCAATCACTAGTTTTTATCCTTTACTTATCTTGGTCGAACACATAAAAGTCAATTATAACAACATGGCAAAATGAGACAAAATTCAAGGTAATTTGCATACTGTTAAAGGGCACTGAAATTATGTGAATTGAACAACATATGCTGTATAAATGTAAGTTAATATATTGCTGTTCCTTTTCTTTTGGTTTCTCCTCTGTGTCATTAGGGATCCAGGGCGTCGTCGAGGCATACCAGAACTGCCTTCCTAAGATCCAATTATATGGGCCAACAAATGTTGCTCCAATCATCAACAGGATAGCCAAGGTGGCAGCAGGCGATGGCAACATTAAAGATGCTTCAGTGAGTAGCTCTGTGATATACATGGATTTAGCAGGTTTTGTTTTTCAAAGACAAAACTTTGGTTCTCAGTGTTGTTGTGGCACATTTAAACGGCAAAAAACAAAAGAGTTTATCATGAATATGATATTATATTCAGATTTTTCTGTGTTAGATTAGTAGTTTATGAAGTGCACCTCATTGATGCTAATAGAGTTGCTTAAGTATTTATTTTGAGATTCTTTACATTTTCTGTCATTTTTATTCAAAACAAATAAGCTCATTTGGGATGCCAAAGAGCAAAGTCTTACTCTCGTTTAATTAGAGTATGCATGCAATGATCATAGTGTTATTTGTAATGCTACGCAGAAATATTTGCACCTTGAAATTGATTTCACACAAACTTGATCCGTGATAAGTGCATCAGCAAAGTTTCTTTTTTTAAGTAAGGCAGCAGAGTGGATCAAAAGTAAGACAAAAAATACAAACCGAAAAATGTAAATCCTGACAGAAAAAGGTTGGATTAAGTATCACTTTATATAAGGCAATGGCTTTAAGGTTAACGTCCAAAGAAAAATACACAACTGTTTGGACTTTAATCTATATTATTATACTTAAATTGATTCTCCGCTAAGGCAGCTAAGTCAGATACAACTTTTAAAATATAATCTTGTTGTGATGGGAAAAAATAAATCACATTTTCCATTATCTCGATAGCTTACTCAGCTGAGGTATATTTTTGTGAAGAACCCAAAGCAGAGACAGAAAATTTCAGTTTGAACTACTGAGGAAAAGAGCTTTTAACCATTTGTTTTAGTTAATCTGCATTGTTTGCATGTACTCTTTAATAGCAGAGTGCTTTGTAGTTCAGGGCCATGTTTGGCTGTGGATGTGTCAACTCTACATAATCCCTCAAGAAAACTTGAAAGTCCTCTCTCACATGCCGGGAAGTGTCCTTGTTCAAGAACAAATGGTGGTAGGATCAATGGGGCTAATTTTGACATTAAATCATTTTATCCTAATTTCTTGCAGAGATACCACATCCTGCTCATCCTCACAGATGGCGTGGTCACAGACATGGCGGACACACGTGAAGCCATTGTCCGAGCGTCCTACCAGCCTCTCTCCATCATCATTGTCGGAGTGGGCAATGCAGATTTCACAGATATGCAGATCCTGGACGGAGACGATGGCGTCCTGCGGTCACCGAAGGGCGAGCCTGTCCTCAGGGACATTGTGCAATTCGTCCCTTTCCGAGACTTCAAAACGGTCAGTGTGTCTCTCCATCTGTCGTTTGTTTCATCTTTATTTGTTTACTTTCAAACTGTTAGACATCTGACTGTTGAGCCACAGAGGATTTTGCACATCTGAACTTTTTTTTTTCTTCCATATATGACATCAAAACTTTGTAACTTAAAAAGAGTAAACAAGAAGCCTAACTTCACAACACAACAAACGCAATCTGCTTTGTGGATTACAAGTTTTGAGCAAAAGAGTTTTGCCACAGGAACTTGATGGTTCTGTGCTGAATCTTAGCTGTTCTGAGGACTCCAGTCTTAACAGAGTTGTTTTGGCAATCTGCTACAGTCACTTCCTCCATTTGGAGGCCACAGAGCTCCAAAACTTCTCCCTTTACACTTTTACCCCTCTCTATTTCTCAATTTTTTTCATGCTTTTCTTTTGGATCACTGTGCCTATCATTGCTGCTCTCCTTTCTGCTTTGTCTGCAACTCCAATATCTGGTTAGTTAGCCATCAGATATTAGTTAGTATGTGTAAATCCACCCACGCTCATGTTTGCTTCCCTCTCCGGAAATGCTTCTATTTGCCTTGTTGCTCATACAATATTGTGATAATGTGCTCTGACAAAGGCTTGAGAGTCCTGAGTGTATGACTGACATAATGTGACAACAGGAACCTGGAAATTATCGCCCGGAATTTAAATGACTTGCACTGTTGAGATTATTGTTTATAGGATTGTTTATGCGATTCTCATGGTAGAGAATGCAAGTGGAAAATTTGTTTATGAGCCTTTTGCCTTTATATTATGAAGTCTTCTAATTTAGATAATGTTGCAGCTTTTCTTTATATTACCTTGTTTTTCTGCTACATTTTGATGTTTGCTTCATCTTTTTAAAATAAGCTGCTATGGAGCCACTTTAGCTTTTAAAGCTCCATTGCTGATTCTTAGTGCTCATTAAAATATTACACCAGACAAATCCTTTATGTTTACAGCCATGACGTTATCTCTCCAGGAATTAGTCATTCTGTATTTGGAAGAGTTTATAGAAAATGCTCTAAAGCTAATTTTTTTACTTTGTGTCACCATGTCATTCAGTTTGATAGCAGAGATAGGAGGACACAAAAAAGATTATTTAGTTAGCCAACAAAATTTAACATCTAAAATCATTAAGAAATCTAAGGCGTGCTAAAAAAGCAGAATTATTATAGTAATGATTTGACTGATGCACATGTATGTGGAAAAGGGATGCAGAAGCAAGCTGTTTGTGCCATGCTGGAGAAGGCAGGCTGCCCAGAGAGACACAGAGAGCCCTGAAAGAGCTCGCTGCTGTAACCTGAAACAGACCCGACTCTGAGGTGCAGCAGGATTGCTAATGATTGACCCAGGCTGTTTGCCAAGAGAAAATATGGGTAAAATGGAGCCTGGATATTGAGCAATTACATGTGACTGTCTAGACATTTTAATCCTACCAATATACATTTTCTCCCTCAATATTTACTAAACGACTGAGCTACTGTTCTTGTTCTCTACATTATCTATTTGCAAGGCATGCTCCAATTTTATCTTACCAGACTTCCCAGTCTTAATTAAAGAATGGAAGCATAGGCATTAAAAGCTAAAATGAATCCTGTCAGTAGGATAGTTAAATTCACATGTACCCATTTGGGCATCTGCTTTTTAAATTCGCTTATTCCGACTCACAAATCTTCCTGTCACCATTGAAATTGTAGTTACTATATTGCACAGTTAAGCTCAACATTAATCATACTCCTGGCGGATTTATTTACATTTTCGTAAGATGTTTTTCTTAAACTCAGAAGTATGTTTGTGACAATTTAACACAGGTTTTACCTCTCAAAAAATGGCAAAATAATGTAAAATGAGTATGAATTTTGAAAAATAAAATTCTTATTTTGATTTTTTTTTCTTTTTTTTTTTTATTTCAGAAAATGCCATGTATAAAATTATTTATCGTTTCCTCAAAAACCAGTGTGATTTTTTTTTTTGGCATGTATATACTGATGTGAACTTTGAATGCTTCCACTGGTATTTTGCTCATCTTTGGTAATGAGCGCCAAGCATTTCACTTTGGAAAGCTTCCTAGTCATTAGCCTCATAATTAGCTCCCTGTGCAGTCTTTATTGGATTCAAGCTGGTTATCTAACTGCCCCCTCCAAAATGCTAATATTACTTGTTTAACCTGTTGCCAATATTCAAAAGTTACTTGACAAATGTAAACACGTTTAAATCTACAAGGTGTGAATACTTTTAGGCTTAGCCGTAATGGAGAGTATTTGTGTTTTCAGGACATGAATATAATTAGTAAAATGTTTTAGCTGTACCTTTTCACAGTGAACTTTTTTTTCTCGCTCTTACCTAATGCATGAAAAATATGCTTCACAGTTAAACTGCAGAAAGAAAAGCCGTGACTGACACCGTGCATGCTCTAACAGCCTCTGATCTGCTGACATGCTCTCTCAATTAAAATCCTTTTACGTCACACATGGATATTACGATCAGCTGCTGTGAAGCCACTCAACTGCTCTCTGTATTTCCACCTCCATTGTAACATTTTCTGTCCTGTTGTTGAAACAGTTGCTGTTATATACAAAAACTATATATAACAGTAACTTTTTTGCACTCTCCTATCTTTTTTTTAACTAAAGGTATTATAATCCATAATTCCACAAAACCATTACCACAAAATACAACGAAGCTGTCTGCCAGATTTAAAAGAGTACAGCTACAAAACTTGAATATGGATAGTGTCATATCTTAGAAGTATTATCTTCATGCTTACACAATTAAGTTTATACTTGCTGCAAACCTTTTGGGAAGCTAGCACTGGCCAGGTTTTTTTCAGGACAAGATGTTGTTGTGTTTATGAGCTTTAACTTGTCAATTTTCTTCCACGGTTAAGTTTGTTGTTTTCATAAACAATCTTCCACAATGTTGAAAAATGCATGCAAAATGAAACCTACTTTGCACACAAAATCAAGAGACTCTAAGCCAATTATTGCAGAATAATATTGGTGTAATAAAGGACATATAGATATTTAACTCCAACAAAACACTGGACTGCAAACACTTAATGTGATTTTAGCTTTTGGGATCAATGCATGAGAAGCTTATTTTGCAGAGTACTGTCCACAGCAGTTTCAACGATGTCAAACCCTGACTTATCTTTTGCAATTAGCTTGAAGCAGAGAAATAGCTCTGCTTCCAGACTCTGCCCAAATACCCCAGAGCTTTACTTGAAATACTTAGAAAATAGATTAATCAATTCTTCACAGCTTTTGACAACTTCACCTGTTCTCTACTCTCCATTACAGGCTTCTCCTGCAGCTTTGGCCAAGTGCGTTCTTGCAGAAGTACCTGGTCAAGTGGTTGAGTATTTCAGCCATAAGGCCATTTCACCCATGAGCCCAATGAGGGAGTTACTGACTCCTATCCTCAGCCCAGTGGCCACCACCCCAACAGAATAACTGGCTGCTCCACACCTGCAACCCAACTTGGAGAGCAGCACCAGTCTGGCACACAAAGAGGGGAAGAAGATGCATGTCTCTAGTTGAGAACTGAAGAGGAAATCCTTCTTAATGTGTTGTTACTTATTTATTTTAAACAAAATGTTTACACAAAGACTGAAATACAAGCGATTGTGGGTTATATGTCTGTGCTCTGTGTGGGTTGGACAGTCTCCCTGGCTGTACAAACTGACCATCCAGCTTTTTTTAGCAACACAAAACCTGAGGAGTAAAGTTTTTTCATCATAATGTTTATGCATGCAGGCCAAGACCGTAACGATGATTAGTGATCAGACAGACTTGTTTTTTCCTTCTTGTCCTCACATCAATTTCCCACCAGGTTTCTCCCTTTCCATACTTGCTTGAATTAGTTCTAATGCAATCAGACAATATTTAATCAAGATAAAAGAATTGTAAGAAGTGCTCCAGTTTATTGTTGGACTCATAAGGTGTCTGTACGTTTAAGGGTGGGTCTGGCAGCAAAATTGGCCTTATTTTTTAATTCCAACATTTCTAACTGCTCACGGATCATAATTTCAATTTCCACCACAGGAACGAACATCAATATGCACTGTAAATGTCTCATTTTTCTATTTAAGTGTACTTCTTGATGTAATATATTGACAAAAGCTTTGTTTGAATGTGCACCAGCCACTGACAACAAATCAGAACCTGCTTTACAACATGTGACTGACACAAATGAAAAGACAAACATTGCAGATGAGTTTAGTGTCTATTTATATTGCACCAAATCCTGACAGAGGTCATCTCTGAACATGAGACAGAAAAGCAAACAAGATAAATTTCTGTTTAGTTGCATAAAGTTCATAGAACTTTTTGAATCAGGCTATTTTGTAAATAATATGGATCCAACAATCAGCTACTTTTTATGCTTGTAGATTATAAGTGGCATCTTATGAAACTATATAACTTTACAAAGCTACAGCATGTACTATAGCTTTGGCTCTTTATGTGCGTTTTTCCCTTTAAGATTGTGAGCTGAAAGCTTACATAAAAAATACAACCAAGATAGATTTTTTTTTTTTTTTTTTTTGCAATAGTGAATCAGTTTTTGGTTTGTTGTGAAGTGGCTACAGTAAGCAGTTAAAATCACGCGCCATGGCAGGTTATCTCTGAACCATTGTATTGTCGTCATCCCTTAGCAAGCCACCGTACAGGTAGTAACCCTTTATGTATCTGCTGTATGTTTTGTTTTGCAGAGACACTCAATTTACCTTTTTTTCTGCTTTTATATGCAACGTAATTCTACAAGCTGTTTAATAAAACATTCAAGTTGTGAGAAGTTTGAATCAAAGCAAAGCACAATAGCCAATTCTCAGCTAATGCTGTAAAATGTTAATATTGAGTTCATTTACATCAGAATAATAAATTCCTGAAAATTAATGTTACCAATTTCCTTTTAGTGTTTCTTGCCATAAAACGAGTGCTTCCCAAGAACAATTTGCTCTCTGAATCCATTAATTCAATTTCCAATTAACTCTGACCCAAAGCGAGAAATAGACAACCTTGATTGTGTTATTCTGTTGAACTAATCATTTGAAAAAAGATTTAACCTTCAGCTGTACTTATCCAGTAAGGGCTGAGTGACCTAATGTAATGTTCAGGGTCTCATACGAGAAATTGTGACTTTCAAAAGACATTAAAGCTACAGCTAATCAACAAAGTCTATGAAAAAAAAAAAAAAAACTCTTAGTGCAGAAGCAACTTATGGTATTCAATACATCCTGTCTATCTTCTGGTAAATGAACTCTAGATGCATTAGTGACACCAACCAGACCAAAGTGTATCCATCAGTGTCATCTGTAGGTCAGAAAAGAGGCAACTGAAAAGGTGTTAAAATCTCAGTCCTGATTTCACGCTTTTTTTGAGCAAGGACTCACCTGAAACAGACAGGAGGGTGGCCTCCGAACCTGAAGCTACCTTTGTTATTGAAGTAAACTATCAAAGAGATAGAGGCTGGGTTTTAGTTGCTTCCTTCTGTCACTTTTTTTTGTTTGTTTTTGCATGTGTACATTGAAATGAAGAAGTATTTGCCCCACCTTTTCTATGAGGTTATTTTTTCAAGACTATTGTTTCATGTTTCAGAGAATTAGTACCATCCAAGGGTCACCTCATTAAATAAAAATGTAATTCAAATTTTTGGACTGGTCTAGCCAAAGCCCAAATTTAAATTAATCTGAGATATTTTGACATGTGGCTTATTTTTTAAAAAAGTTCTTCAAAAAAAGAGTGATGTAAAAAAAGTTATGGTACTTACACATTGTTAAAGTTTGAATAAAGTGTTACATTCTTTAGATTGTATCCAGAAATAGGTCAAAGTTAACAATTAAGCTGCCACTGCCAATTGCTTCATAGAGCAACTTGCAAACCATGTTTTCAGCTGTGCTATCCTACAAATAGGATATACTTCCCAAGAACAAAACATTTATCTGTCTTTGATTTGTCCTCTAAGGCCATGCCAGCACTTCCCAGACACACATGTGTTATTGACTCTTTCTGAATTCACTGAAACACAGCTGCTTCTGCTGTCTGAACTTCTGTAAAAAATGATCAAATAATGAGGATTTATCTGTCACTGTGGAGCACAGCAGGAGGGCCATTGATTCAGCAGACCCAGTGTTGGAGCCATCTCCAGTTACTCGCATGTGAAAATCCCTGGAGGGAGGTTGGACTTACAACTGAAGCTGAGCCCCATGTGGTTAGCTTAATGCAGTGTAGGAATGATGCCAAAATTAGATGATACTCTGCAGGAGTACGCAGCAAATTATAGGCTTGTTTTTGGAGAGAAAAAAAAAAAGGAAAGTGCATGACATCGTAAGAACATGTCATGTTAAATTATTTTAAGATTACAAACCAATTAATCTCACAATCGGTCTGGAGGATGAATTCTTGACCTTTGCATTGAGTCATTTATATTACAATCAGTGACGTGCGGTCAGGGGAGGCATGAAAAAATAATAGATCATGATAAAATAATTTATATAGCTATTTTCACCCTGTGGTTTGAACTATAAAGTACCTATTTTTCATCTAGCGTAACCAATTCTGATTATTTTTTCTTCAAAGTCCCTGAATTTTCTCATTTTCCCATTCAAATACTTGGAGCGAAGATGGAGAGGCAGCAGTCAACTGAGCCTCACCTGGGATTGATCAACTTCTACTGGCTGCCACTCTGAGAGCAAGTTCCTCCTGTCTGTATGTCGCCAATAAAATGGCTAAAAAACACTTAGTATATAAACTGATTTTCCATAATTTAGCTTATATATTTAATGTACAGTGTTTTATGTCACCATCTGTGTGTGTAACGTGTATCGTGTGCTGAGGAGAGATCATAAACGACAGAACAGATTCGATGTGAGGCAGGCAGTTCTCTTGCCTCATGCCAGGGGGCGCTCATGATCCCAGACATTTTGACTCCACAACTGCAGAGTAAGAGACAGTAACAACGAGCTAGCCACGGAGCTAGCTCGTTGGCTAGCTAGCAACAACACAGGAAAGTCAATTGCAGTGATACATTTATAATTTTCTCCTCTTATCATAGCAATCTCTTATTAATAATCACAAAATAAACATTAAGCCTAAAACCAACAGACTGAATGATCTGCTTTTCAGGCCCGGTGGCATCGGGGGCCGTTGGGGGGGTAGTGCCCCCGCACCTGGACTAGAAGCTGTTTGTTGTTTTTACCTTCAATGTTGTTGTTGTTGTTTTTACCAACTCTCTGTTATCCATATATCGATTTGATACAGTAGGGGCTTATGCGCTTCCCATATCTGTGCCTCCTGTCACTTTGTTTCAGCAGTTAGATGTGTGACTATTCCGGAATTAAAACGACTTAGCCAAAAAAATGTGGTTCTATTTATGAAAGTAAACTGACAGCAATATATTATATACAAGCGATATTCATGGCAACATTACCGACAGACAGTTTACCTCATTCAAAGGGAGTTTCTGACTCCCGGTGCCTCCTGCTGCCTTTAACCACTCTGAGCCGTTCAGGGGGAGGGAGGAGGGAAGAAGCTCTGTGCTGAAGGTGCTGTGGTGCGCCTTCAAAATAAAGGCACGCGAGCGGAAAATTTTGAAATCAAATATTTTTCACAACTGCGGTGAAATTTTTAGGGGGGACAAATGCACCTCCCTCCAAATTGAGTTACATTCACTTGAATAACTTCTTTTGGAAAAAAATGGTATTTATAAGAGTAGTTTTACTTCACTGTACCTTTTTCTTTTAATTTAGTAATTTTATCATTGCTACATAGATTCATTTTGGAATAAAACACTGGAGACAATAAGATCACAGTTTGTTAAATCGTCTTGCACTACAGATAAAAACAAATAAATGCAGACAGTGATGAATACTGTTTACTTCTGCATTGATGTCAGAAAAAAATTTGAATTTGAGAGGTGTGTTTGAGGTTTTCCATTCAGATAATGTTTCTCCCTGTCTCTTTCATTCTGACCTTCACCTCTTCATTGGTAACCACAAGGTTTTCTGTCCATAATCACAGCTGGCAGAACTGCAGGCTGTGTAGTCAGAAAGAAGTCCATACATGTTTCAAGTTTTTTCAAGCCAAAAAATAAATAAATAAATAAATTTGATTTAATTGCATAATTTCTATTATTCTAAAGCCATATGTACAGTCATTCCTATTGAAATTCATATTTTATTGTATCCATCTGTTTTTAAGTTTGTTTTTGATATTTTGTCAGTGGTAAGCCCTCTCCAACTTCTTGTTACTCACACTTCACAGGATGAGAAAACAGAATCCATCTTAAAATGTAGGTTATATTATCATATGCACATTTGCATTGTGCAGGTTGCTGACGGTGTGCACACTTTGCATGAAAAAGAGAGACGAAACACACTAATTCCATCAGACAGTTCCTTTCATTTAACGGCTATTGTTGAGCGCGCCGAAAAATGGTTGTTTCCATGGTGACACCTACTTGAGGGAAGACAGAGACCTTCGTTTTTGTTTGATTCAGGGACGAATCTGCAGGATGCACTGGGAGCTGAGAGAAGAGGTCATCTGCACATGATTACGAAGAGAGGAGGTTTTGATGCTGTTGACTGTTGCCTTTAGCAGGGCTACTAAATGTCCAGAGGGGCTAAGAGTTTCAGCAGAGCTCTGTGTTAAATACACCGTTTAGCTCTCTTTCTGTAAAAAAAAATGCTTCATGCCAAGCTTTCAGATTTAAAGACGCAATTAAAAAACATTCACCACCACTGGAAACACACAAGCAATAATATCCACAGCTGAGGTTTACCCTGGGACAAGAGCCTGCGGGTTAGCAAAATCACATAATTGCCTTTATATTACCGGATCAATTTAAAAGTGTTTAAACTCAGCTTCGCTTTCCTGGTGCTGGTATGGCTGGGGTCATGTAAAACCAGAAGAAAGACTTGTTGAGTTTATTCTCCATGACTGACTCTAATAAGTAAATTCCTTATGAGATGAAGCGCGGCGTATCTCAGTTGTAATTAGCCATCTCCACTCTAGTGCCTCAGTGAAATGAGCTCACATATTTGAAATGATTCCAGCTACCTCATTTTCTAGACTGTGCACAAGCTGCTATATTCAAATTTATGTGTGCAAGTCAGAATATCATTAAAATAGTCATTTACTTCAGTAATTAAATAAAAAAGTGAAATTTATATATCAGATAAATTCATTACGCATTGAGTGACATATTTCAATTATTTTTCTCTGAACACTGATATGTTGCATAAGAACAAATAAAAAAAGAGGATGTTGGAAAAATAAATATTAAAAGTGTGACCTGCATGTGCCTGAACTTCCATGATTTTAAGGTTTTGGCCTTAATTGTCGCTCACCTGTTTTGTTTCACTGATGCTCCAGTATGTAGAGGATAAGAAGAAGAGAAGGATGAGAAAATAAAAGAGAGAAACATTAACTAGTTTAGCTGGATATATGCACATTTAACAGCTGTCTGGTTTGTCTATTTGGCTTGTTACCAACTCGTCAGATTTATTGAAGAAGTGCATACACCCGAAAACCCCCCCAAAAAAACAGATTCATGGAACATTACAGTTCAAATACAACAATGCTCTTGACAATGGCCTCTCATTGGTTTGGTATTTGCATTGTCTGAGTTTGGTCTTAATTTAGGGAGTCCTGACTACAACGCAATGGGAAGCCGTCAGGATGGTCCAGATTCATTTTTGTGAGAAAATAAAGCTTTCTTTTGATCCTGTTCTCTCCAATCTTTGGCTTTTTCTTGAAGGTTTTGGTATAGGGGCAGATGTGGCCTTAGATGATGTTTTCATCTTATGGTCATTGGGCTGCAGTCCGTATCTGTAAACACAAAACGCAAACTATTATAATTTCTTCCCCAATCGTAAGGTTTTGATCTGGAGTCTACATTAATCTGTGTAATTAATGTTTATGCTATAAGTTTCTCTTTTTGAACTGAATGAATGAAAAACTTCTTGATAATACTAATGTACTTAATTTATGAGATTTTGTCTGTTTCTGCATATTTTGAATAGATGCTGCTTTCGTCAATGGCTCTTTTTTGCTGCTAAAAACAAACTACGGTATTGTATCAACCAGTACATTGTGTTGTTTTCAGGAAATGTGTTTCCTGTCAGCAGATCCTTTCTTTGCACCCTTGGCCTGTCATGCATGCAGGCAGCTTGATTGAACTGGGTGTAAGTAAATGAGTCATCTGGAATAAAGATTCACCCACCTTGACAGAACAAAAAGAAGGCAGAGGGGCACATTTGGCACATTGGTGATTTTTAGTTGGTTTAACCCTAATATAAATGATGCATAGTGAATGACTTGAGCTGTGATTCATTTGCCATTTTAATTTCCTGTTTCCTGATATAAATCCCTGCTAGGTTTTTTTTTCTTTTCATTAAAGTTTAAGTACTTATAAAGTGACTCATTGGCTATTGTAGGTGCAAAATAGAAAACAAGAATGAAGCCTTCAAGATAAGTTCTTGTAAGCAAACTCCTTCATTACTGTGTGAACCTGTGTGTTTGCGATAAACCCCAACATCAATCTGACCGTTACATAACAAAAACTGCACATATTTTAAAAATAATATTGTATCCTTATGCAGTTCTTTTTGTAGATCTCTCAAAAATATATACATATATATTCTAGAATGTAAACACTTCCTCACTGCACTGTATTTTTCTCTGCTTACTTCGCCTAATGAAGTATTTGAAATTCATTATTCAAATCAGATGAAAAAACAAGTTAGGATGCGTAATCCCAAAACTTATCTTTATATGAATTTTTTAACCTTGATTTTAACAATGTCAGACAACAAAGATGATGTGATGTTGAACTGTTGATCAGATGAGGGAACCAGATAAAAAAAAAAAAAAGTATGAACTAGTAGAGTTACAACTAGCCCCAGACAACTGAGGAGTGTTTTCCTTCTTCTGTCTACATTTAGATGGCTCAGTCATTACACACTCTGCATCCCTCCCACCCTAATTCTCTCCTGTTTATGCTTCTGACACCCACAGACAAACTGTAATTTGATTAAGCTCCAGAGGGCCTGCTGAACCGGCTGGACTAGATTTGGCTGGAGCCTTGGAGTAATCAGTGCAGAGATTGAGATGAGATTGCATCCAGCAACAACAACAATCAAGATGCAACATAACAAGGTGGCAAAACGTTTGAGGGAACTCTGTAACTTATTATGCACTTTACTGAGTGTTGCTGCAAAATTCTTTGAATTTTTTTAAACAACTATTTTACTATTTAGAAGAAGTCTGGAAAAGGCTGGAAAAGAAAAACTAAAATGTAAATATTATTTCTAATTATTGGTCGCAATATTCCACCATGAGTGGTTTGATGTGGTCTCAATAAAATCTAATAAAACTAATCAACATCTTCCTATCATTCAGTAGTCTATACATGATATTTTTTCTGCATAGTTTGTTTCAGCCTGTTGAGTCCCCGTCTGCTCAACTCAACAATTTTCCATTTTGGTTGATCCCACCAAAAAACTGCATCAGTGAAAATAGTGAACGTTTATAAATTGTTTTTTAGACACTTTGATTCCACAAAGATTTTTACTAATTCTAGGAGAATCGATACAAGTATTTGCATTTACAGTATCCCCATGTCTATGTGATATTTTTCCATCACATGGTACAATATATATTTTTCCAGCTTGCCGCTTTCCGTTTTAGACATCATTGCATAACTGATACCAAAATATTCCTAAGATGTTATTATAAGTTTATAATAAAAAGACAAATATTCTGTAGACAAATGTCTGCCTTGCAGATTCTCAACTATTCATTAATTTCTTTTGAACAAAATTGATTTATTGAAGAACAAAAAAAAAAAAAGAAAAAAATACTTACTGTAATGATATCAAGCAATAATATTACCTAACAACTGTTTTGGGAACACTGAAAGAGCTGTATTAGCTGGGGCTCATTGTTGCCCCAGCTAATACAAAGCAGGGGCAACAATGAGCCTTTGGAGTAACGACTGATTTTCTGCTGCATGATGGTAATTGGCAGTTATGAGTTATCCAGGTTGAATGGGCTTGCCTCAACACTCTTGTGCTAATCAGTTATGGGAGTCTGCACATTTGTAAACATTTTACATTAATTGCAGTGCAGGTTAGTATTTATCTTTTTATGGTTAAAGTGAATGTGTGGCTTTTGCTCAGTGCTCCAGGTTACTATTACCTCATATTCTAATGCTGAAAGTCTGAATATTCTGATAAAAGAAATGAATGTAATCATATGACTTTTACTGGAGATATTTCCAAAATGTCTAACATTTTCTGCCACTCTGGAGATTAGTTATCTTTTTATAACCACTGTGAGTTTTGTTTGAATAAACATGAACTGTTTTATCCCATGCTCACTATTTTGCTGTGTGGCATTTAACGTTCATTCAGGGACAAATCTTGCAGAAGGGAAAATACTTGTGATAACACAGTTAATCTCTGCAGGCTAATGAAACAGATAATACCAAGTGATATTAAATAATAATGACTTCAAACTCAAAGAAATGTCTTTGCAAAGGTATAAACATCATTAAATGATGCAATCTGGCACTAAAAATGTAAAGGTCAGGATAAATAATGTACAATACCTCTGCAATAGTACTTTCATTTACATCCAGCCAGTTGTGTGTTTTTGTAGGCAAGTGGTGATGTATGCATTTTGACTGAAAAAGTAACTGCGTCTGCTTGCAATGAAAACATGTTGTAGGTCATAATAGTATCAACGGAAAACCAGCTGGGGACTCAAATAGTATGTGGAGGTTTTTTTGATACATATGTCACTGCACAAATTAGGAATTAAACACTAAATATTATAGTGATGCTTCTCTTTTAACACATTTTACTACTTAAATGTAGCTTTTAATGACTTCGAGAGGCTGCCTAAACTGCCTCTCCCATCAGAGAGGCAGCTCTAACTTTCTGTTCACCTTTTTCTTTTCGTAACCACAGTGAACTGACACAAGAACATTATTTGCACATGAAATGTACACAATTTTTTTTAAACACTGACAATGAAATCAAAAGGATGCTTTTTGTGTCCCACTGCCAAAAGCAGGAGGCTGAGTTTATATGCCACCTCCGTGAAATTAAAAGTAAAAATAAACTGAACCCCCCTCCCCCTCTGCTCCCTCCATGATTTCTGACCTTTCTCCTCTTGAGGGCCTGTAAGGACCCTAAGCCAGCATTTCCCATTAAGATCTTCCACTTTCATTGATTTAAGGTTAAATTTACAGGAGTTAAAATTAGTCTTAAAGAAGAATGGAAAAATACAATGGTGTGTGTAATTGGCTTGATGAGGACTCTGCAGTGATTGGTGACTTCATTTAGCTAGTCAAGAATAAAAAAAAAACCTGAAACCCGCTCCAAAAAAATGGCTATCAAACCTTACCCAGGAGGAACTTATTACTGATTTGTAATGACATTAATGAAGCTCTTCATTATTGTTTAACAATGGCACATTTGGGGGCAAGTCATTAAATGTGACTTTCTATATTTGATTTGCGATGTCTTAAAAATCATCCCTCCCTTCTCTTCTTCTGTCTTTGTCCAGGGGTTTCTTTTTGCAATCTTAATTGTGATCGCTTATAATTTAACGTTGGTGGCTTGCCTGTAGTGGCTCTCTGAACTGATAAGTAGTTTTCATGGCCTAAAAACATAGTCCATTTCATTGATTTCTGTTCATCCTATTCATTGGCAACCGCCTCCTGTGTCTCTCAGTGTTCGTTTTATTTTCTTTAAGCTACATCATAAGCAGCTCATTTATGAAAGTAGTTGTCTGCAATTTAAAAAAAAGAAAACAATGTTATCTGTAATAATCCCACCTTTTCTATCTATAAAAAAAATTGCTCATCTCTGTGTACATTTATTTCTCTCCATTGAGCTGAACAGCCACTGAACTAACGCTATACACAAAAAACTATATAACTATGTAACTAGTGCTCTGTGTACTTTAAGGAGAACATTATGAAACTCTGTTTGGATCACTGTCTCTGTGGGGGATAAATGGGCTTAATTTTGCACAGTGCAAAGCCTGCATGGCTTTAACTCCCAACCAGCAGAGAACCAGAGCAAACGTACAAACAAACACTAATAACTGCATTTATAAGAATGCCTTAGCAGTTCTGTTACACAGGGGTAACAGAATTTCTCTATCCTCTCGCAGGCGCGATCGAAAAGCACCATGAATAATGCAAAGCTGTAAATGGATTTATTTCCCATATTATTATCCAGAGCTGTGTCAAATATCAAAAACAGATGATAATATCATATGAAACAGGAAATTTATTTTTCTCCTTCAGCCCTCAGTGGCCCCAGGTTTGAAGTGAAAGAAAACGTTTGAGACGGTTTGTTAGGGTTTCGACTTGTGAGAAAAGGATGATGGAGGAATAATCCATCTTCACATGAACCTTCTGGTTGAACTGAAAGTTCTCCTTTTGTTGGAGATGCATTTCAATCTTGCCAACAAGCTGGAAAATACGGAATTATATTGATGTTTATTAGATTAGATTAGACCAAAATACTATAAAACTAATTGATATTTCCTAATCGCATCTCTGATTTGATCAAACATAAAACTGAGGCAGTTCGACGCTAAAATGACTGAGGAACAAGTTCTGATAATTACATTAAAAAAAAGAAAAGATTTCACCAGAGTTTCCACAGAAGTGTAAGAAAAGTAATTCAACTTTATTATGAGAGCTCAGGCAGAGGTTTCTTATTGTTCCTCTGACCTTTTTTTTGTAAAAAATAAATTACCCTGTAGTTCTCTTTTACTAAAGCTCTTGTCTTGGTGTCAGATGTCCAGGGTAAAAAAAAAAAGAAACGTCACTTGCATAAAGAAGTCAAGCATGTGGAATTAAATAAGAGACGGGGAAAACGCTCCACAGACCACCAGAAGACCTGACGTAAGAACGTCTTCATTGAAGTATTAAACACTAACAATTAAAACATGACAGATTTTTAATAAAATGAGAATCATTTTATTCATCCAACACATATATGCAGATGCTTTTCATATTATTAATCCAAATTTGTAACTTACATAATGAACATTACTGTAGTTTCAAATGTTAAATACCACAGTTAAAAGAAAACAAATTCTACATTTTGACACCCAGGCACAACTGCATCTAACAAAGTAAAGTCACACATCAATGTTTTTTTCATTCAAACAAACCTAACAGCACATAACTATTAATTATTGAGGATTAAATAATAATGCAAAGGCTGTTTCCGTTATTGCTACTTTCCTTTGCTTTTCCCAAAATGCCTGTTAGCATAAATTTGTGAATTTAAAGACTATTATGCATTTAAGTCACCTTTTTGAAACCCTGCGCTCTTATCTAATTGTTTCCCTATTTGCTGTAAAGCAGTGAGTTTGCTCAATGCATCGAAGCACCAGCGAAACATTTAACCTTACTACTCTTGTCTGAGAGGAGGAAAACATAGCAAGGTGCACACACTGAATGTAATAATTTTTATGATTAAACACTTTTTGTTTATCTGTTGAGACAGTGGACAGTTTTTTGTCAGTGCTGCATTTTTTATTTTTTTTAGATCCAGCTTTCTAAAGGACAGATGCAAAACATTTGGGAGACAAATGATCCTGAACAGAAGTCTGGTAGTATTTATTCAATGCTGTCTGTAAGATGGAGTGGTCTGCAAACCCTGAGCACATTCATTGTGGGAGGAATGCATTTAACACCTTTCAGCCAATGTCCTTGATCAATGTGTGAGAGGAAATTCAAAGTAAGATGTTTTATGTCTGCTAATGGTAACAATAAGTCTGCAATAAAGGAGCCATACGGGAACTGGTAGCACATCTGACAATTTTTTTCTTTTATGTGTCTCTGTTTATCAATTATATTCTCTTTTTTATTTACAAATCATTTTAAAATGAACCTATTATGTTGGTTTGTGGTTCACAATTTGATATTATCCTATTAGTCAAATGAGGGAACAATAGTAAACTGCATATTCGTAGTCCAGTATCTGTGGATTCATCTATTTATGGATATTTCCGTAGAGCATATCTGAAATCTCTGAAAGAAAATGCCGTTTGGGAAGCTGAATGCACAATGCTACTTAACATGCTATTGGCTGGCAGCATTTGCAGCTAATTTCAGCTGTTCGAGGGTGGATGTGCTCCATAACCCCTGTGAATTCATGGGGGCTCTCTGTAATTAAAGTAATTATAAGGAACATGCATATTTAGAAATACTATTTTGGCTTTTAATTGTTTTTATTGGTGTTTAGAAACAGATCAAGGAGAAAGGTTCAATGCTCGTACTCTAGTCCTACATGTTATGGACTTATTATTAATTCAAACTAAAATGTGTATGGAAGTTGATTAGAGCTGGTTTTTGTTCTTATGCTTGTACTCACTTTGAGGACTGTGGATTTAATTTAGCTAGAATCAGCCTTCAAAGAGCTCATAAAACTTGTGTAAATATCTGTCATTCAAACTTATTTTGATTTTGTACAGAAACTCAGAAAAGAGTCAGCTGACCCAAATCAGGATGAAAACCAAAATCTTTGGAAATGAGGTGTAACTAAAAACTTCAGAAAATAATATACACCAAAGGGTGTTGTGGGAAATATTTTCTTGGTACACAATGGTCCCATTTTAGCACTGGCTGACCATGTGCATTCCTTTCTTATCGCATGTTTTGAAAGCTGCTTCCAGCAGGATAGTCCCCAGGTAACAAACTACAAATAATGGCTTTTGTGCAGTGGTCTCCACAACAACTAGATCTTAATCGAACAGAGCACCTTTGTGATGTGATGTAAGGAGAGATACACATATTTGACATGCAGCTGACAAATCTGTAAGGACTATGTGATGCTTTCATGGCAAAATGGATCAAACTCTCTGAGGAATGTTTCAATGAACGTAACAATGAATCAATGCAGTTCTGAAAGCAAAAGGCAAGGCGTACTTAATAAAGTAGTTAATGAGTGTATTTATCCCAGAATAAACAGCATTAATTACTGGCAGCCACTGCCCATAATATCAGTGAGTAATTAAAATGAATTATAGTGCCTTTCTAAATTTCTTTTGAACGTGACTTGCCATATAGTCATGTGTCAGAAATCACTGGTTCAAGTCAGTTGTTAAAGGGCATTATGTATTCTTCAGGCACCTATTTTATAGCAAAGCCAAGTAACAATGTTAGCTTCAGTTATTGCAAAAATCCTGTATATATCAAATTTAACCTAATAAAAAATTGACATTGCAATATGTAGCCTTGGATCTGGCCTTTGGTCTCTTTAAGAAACTCCGTTTTTTTCTGGCAATTCACCTTCAGCACAAAATGGCACTGATAGCATAAATGTCAGTTTTTATGCTGCTATCATCAATAAATACCCATATAAAAACTTTAAAGAACTAATAAATAGTAAAAAAGGCAAAAAGGTTCTGATGCATAAAAACATAATGTTAGTATGTGTGAACTGGGATGTGTTTCAGTTGTAGGGAGACCTGAGACATCAGCGGCAGATCGTGAGAGGTGATATTATCGACTGAAACTTTAGAGGCAATGTCTTCCAGCTTCTGCACATGCATAGTGTGTGTTGTGCCCTTTCGATTGTTTTTGAAGGAGACCAGCTGGGTGCATAAAATATAGATTTTTTTTTAATCCTTTCTATAATAACCTTAGCACCAAAGCACAGAAAAATAAAATAGAAAAAATATGCTGTGATTTCAAACTCTAAAAGCAAATAGCAGTACAAATGAATCCAGATTAGCACATGGCTCTCCGGGCTTTCAGATTTTTATTAAACTAGGTCTGTTCATAAAACTAAAAGTTTTAGAAACACAAGGGGAACGTTTGTTTTTTATACTGTATTTCTTTTATTACACTGGGACTTTTCTTCCAGCTGGAAATCTCTTTAAAGCATAAGCTTCATTACTGGTCATTGTTACGAAAGCTTGTGTGTTTTACATTCTAACCTGAATATAGATGTCCTTCATCAGCCTTACAAGATCTTAGCATTTGTTTCTGTGGTTAATAAACATTTATCTGAGACCAATCATTTATATTTTTATATTCAATAGAAAACATGGAAGGTAGAATGTTAATAATTAGTGTGCAGCAATACCTTTACAATCTGTTGTACAGACTGTCTGATTTCTGTTTCTGTTGTTTGCTTTGAGGTGTTTGCCAGTGAGCAAGCAAACGTATTCTGAATAAACAGCAAAATCTAGTGCAAAAATGTCAGCGCTGTATTTGAACAAAGTCCATCATCTAAACAGACGTTTTTAGCAAAATAAAGGCTCTTTGGTGAATTTCTGTGGGCTGTTCAAATAGCTTCATGATATCAAGGCTCATGCAGAGAAACCATCTTTAGGGATTTGTGCAGTCAATAATGTCTTTCCCCAGGAATAAGGATTGTGCCAGATACTATTTCTTTCACTTCAATAATTACAAAGTTTTGGACAACAAATTTTTTTTTTTTTCCCAGCTGGGACTGGGACTTCTATTAGCTAGTGCAAACAAGAAATCTTATTTAACCATTTGGGTTAGCAAGTATTTAATATTCACATTTTGACAGGCAGGTTTTGTAAGGTCAAGGAAGTCACAATGACAAAACAGCAGCCATCTGGGAGAAGAGTGACCCTTAGTCTTAAAGATCACCAGCTCACATGCTTAGCAACCTGCTGTGAATACTAACACTTTACTCTTGGGGCTTTATTTCCACCAAAGTAGTTGGTGGAAATAAACTACTTTTTATTGTAGGCGGATTTTTATTCCTGACATAAACTGTGATGAAAGGCTTTGAATATCTTACCAATTCGAAACAGACCTATATATTTTGTTCATGAAAAATTGCTTTGTTTGGGCTTTTGAGGCATGTACAGTGCTTTGCAAAAGTATTCATATCACTTGAACATTTATACACATTGTCACATCACAGCAAAATGTACAATGTACTGTGGTTTATTGGGGTTTCATGTGATAACACCACAAAGTAATGCTTAATTGTAAAGGGACAAATAATAAACATGGTTTTTAAATAGATATTTAAGGGCCATTTTTCCAAATACTTACATACTACTGTAGAATATCATTTCCTGAAATTTTGGCTGTCTATGATTTTAAAGTTTTGACATGGATTCTCCACGAGTTTAAGGTCGAGGCTTTTATTTGATCATCCTAACATATTAATATTTCCAGATCTAAATCGTTCCATTGTTGATCTGGCTGAATATTGTAATATTGTAAAACATAGAGCATCACTTTGATATGTTGTGAAATGTATAGGGAAGTTGTTGAACTCAGAATATGTCTCCCTTTAGGCAAATACATATATATATGTAATAGGGAGGCCTGTTGATCTCTCGTTACAACATTGTATTTTGATACCATTCGTCAGACTCAACGGCAAGACAAAGTGGAATATGAATATAATTTTGGCTTTGTTTTACCCAAACAAAAATGTAATGACATCATTTTGGTTCGATGTGTGATAGAAACTGCTCATTATTTTCTTTAGTGAGATTTCATAACTTGCAGCAACGACTTTATCATCTAATTCTTATGTTGCTCAACTTTGCGGCCACACTAGTGTGGCAGCTATATCCGATGTTTTCTACAGACGCCATTTACTGCAATAAAAGGATAAAACGCAAAGGATTATATTAAATACTGAGAGTAAACATGGGAGAAAATGCAATTTAGACACAATTTTTGCCCATGGCATACCGCTAAAGCCGTAATGTATGAAAGGGAGAGCTGAAAATGGGGGTGTTTGTTTCCTTCCTGAATGAATGCCTGTTTAGCTCAGAGATTATGCAAAAGACTGAGTCTCATGAAAGGATAAGCACAAAAAACAATCTATAAAATCATGGTGCTCCATTTTTAAATTGTGAAATAAGGCATAGGATTAGGTGGGTATTAAGCTCTCTGAGTGCTCTTCTGAGTCACTTAACTAAACATGGAGGACATGATAAGCAGGAATGGTAGTAATATGTCCTTTAGTTTTAAAAATATTGATGGGAAACCCAGAAATTGTAGAAAGGGTAGGGCGATATGAAGTCTTAAAATGTTGTGATGTTGAGAACCAAAGCAAAGAACAAACTAGAAGACTGAAGTCCTATTTTTTTTTCAGTAACAAAAAAATGCCTCGTCTTGTCTAGAATTGAGGCAAAGCAAGGACAAAAGCACAAGAATAATTTTAATTTAATTTATCAATAAAACAAAGTATTTTAGTCACATCACAGCTTGAGAGGCAGGAAGAAGAAAAAGGTAAGAAAACATCACAATGTGGTCTTGTTTGTTTTTGAACTATGTCAGACAGTGTTGCCAGGGCATTGTGTTAAGAGGCATTTTAATGTGTCTCCAGTAGGAAAATCGATCCCTGAACTTCCACCTATTATATTCGCTCTGTGGTACAAACAGAGCTCCACCTACGCCTTCCCTCATATCAGTTTGCCTGACATTTTGGCAGGGTTTGACTGATGCTTTATCGCTGCCACGGATTCTGTCTGGAGGGAAGGCATCAAGATTATGCCAATCTCCCATCTTCAGCCAGGACACTAAGATCTGCAATATATTTAGACTTGGAGGATACACAAAGCATATGAAAGGAAATAGATTGTGTTAAATTGCGGAAAAACAAGCATGAAGAACTAAAATATTTATTCTTGTTGCATCCATAAGCTGAATGTTATGTAAGCAGTAGTAGCTTTAAAAGATTCTTATTACAAATTTGATGTGTTTCATTGTCAGCCAAGCTTAGTCACCAATGGTCCATTGGTTACAATTGAGTCTATCAAATCCAAAGTACAAAATGTGAATAGTATTAATAAAATACAATATAAAAGCTGAAAAGTACCACCAATGTGATTCCACTGTTATTTTCTGCAGTGTTATTTGGCATTATTGTCTGCAAAATGCATCTTGAAACCTCCATCATAGGACATAGAGAAGTTGAATGAAAATTACTCAAAATGTAACATTTGGCGTAAGTTTTAGTTTTAGTTCCAGCCCAAGTTAACTGTGAGGTGAGGATTTCTCTCCTGAAGATAAACTATCCCAGTGCTTTTGGATTTGATATTATATTATTTAGGTTAAAATAAAGTGACTAAAGGTCATTTGTTTGAAGTGACTTAAGTATCTAAATGCCTGTTTGGTACAGACATTTAGTCTTTATCATTTATCTTCACAGACCTTTAGTCTGTGCCAAACAGTACTTTACTTTTCATGCTTCAAAGTTTAAGATATTGAGCTCAAGCAAGCATAACCTCACAAATGTCCTTCTGTTGACTGCAAAGTCAGTTTAGGCTTAAATGTCAGAAATGGGTAGTTTTGCGTTATACAGGTTTGTAATGCTTACATTAGATGGTAAACAGTGGGGACTTGCTTAATGATAAGAATGCCACAAAAGGTCAGATCCCCCTCTGAGACATGGTCTTAAAACAAATTGCAAAGTTTGGGTAATTTTGTTAAACTGAATGTAAAATTCTAGTTTCAAATATGATTAATGTTTGCAATTCTTTATTAGAAATGTTCTCAGCAGACATTGGCTATCAAAAATGGAGCCAAATAAAGGAAATGTGAACCTACTGTCGACTTTTTATAATTACAATTGTTGACATGTGTTAAGCTTATGTGCATGTGAGATTGACTCTCACTGCAGATATTTTTTCCCTGTAGCTGTGAATCACTCTGTCAGGCTAAATGAGCTGTCATATTTAGGGTAACGAGATAAACACCCATTGGTCAGTGGCAGACAACTCAGTCTCTCATTACAGCCTCATTCCCATTCACAGCTACTTCCATCTTCATTTTAGGCTGTTGTCTTCCCTTCTTCCTTCTGTTTGTTTCGTCAGTCATTATTTCCTGAAGAACATCTGTGTCATTTATTGTCTTACAGTTAGAATATGGTCTATTTCATATCAAACTTTTATTAACCAAGCTGAAAAGGGCTACGCAGACTGCTTTGACATGTAAATGTCTGGAATGTGCATGAAATGTAAGCTGTGCTCCCAGCATTGAGCTGTTCATGAGACGGTTTATTTTCCTCTTCACATGTATGTTAAAGTTACAGCACCGATAACATCCATCTCTCTTAGGCATTAACCTAATATTTATTCAAATGGGGTTTTTTTAACGCAGGAAAATAATTTACACCGAGATGCAAAAACAAGCAAAAACTGTCACACAGTAATTGATTAAAACTGTTTTATGTGCAAATGTTTTGCTAGAGGCATCATTTAAGCCTATTTATTACAGTATGTAAAGAGGAGGAAAAGCTGAATTTCTCCAACCAACAGGAAAACATAATAAAAACAAAGCAGATTAACGCAACACTGAATGCAAGCAGAAACATTCTTGATGAAAGGTGAACTGTCCTGCCTGTCAGTCAGCACATCTATTGTGTGGCTACACAAGAAAATCAAATTACACATGCAGAAGTTATTTTAACTTCATGATGTGTAGAGAATAAATGAAGCTAAATCAAAAGAATAAACTAAGAAGTATTTGTGGGCTTTGCTGCTTTTATTGAAACTTTGTTTGACACAGTTCTAAGCTAACTAACAAAGATAAACACTGGAACCAATTTCTTTCTGCTCTTTACTTTCCATTTTTGTGTTTTTGCAGTACCATTAAGCGGATACCGTGACAATGAGTCCGTCCATGAATCATTAACTTGGCAGCGATAAGTTTAGATGTTGGCAGCAGCACTTCTGTCAAATGGAAGCATCGGTATGGGCATGCTGGCAGAAAAAGACAAATGTGTTTTCTGGCTGGTGTTCCGGCATCCCATGTGTCACAGACTTGACAGCACTCTTTTACTCGCTCCATTTAGTGTCATTTCTACTCACCCAGAACCTGTGAGTTCTCATAAAGGAAGAGCTTATAAAGAAGAAGAGAACACACAAAAATGTGTTGGATTCATACATGTTCTGACTTGTTTTTGATAGAAAAAGGAGACATATACGGTTGACCTAGATCAGTTTTTCTTTAAGTATCACATTCTAATTCCTCCTCATTGTTTCTTTAAATTAAGCTTATGTTAGGAAAATTATCTAAGTTCATTTACTTATGAGTTTATTTGAAAGGTTATGTTTTCATATTATTCTGTGTGCTGTTTTATACCATTGACTCCTTTCTTTTGTTTTATACTCTTAACTGTTTTTCAGATGTTTTCTTGGGGGTTAGAAATGTTTTTACATGTGTGTGTTACCAACTGCTTTTGTCATTGGTTGCTTTGACCATCCACTGTCTGTGTTAGCAGCTACCTGTGAAACTGATAATGGTCAGTCTCCTGTCCTGGTAAGGGCATGACGACAGACGATTCCAGAACGTCTCCTGGGAATGTTTATTGGTCAACTGTTTGTGTGACTGTGTGAAAAAGCCATTCTCTTTGTTGTTAACATAATAAAAGGCAGTTGGGGACTGAGACCCAGCGGAGTTGATCCCAGACAGTGTTTAATGGCGGTTCTCCGCGTCTGGCTCTCTCCCCTCTTCTGTAGAAGAGTAGTTTGTGTCTCTGGTTGATTCTTGCAGGTTGGGAAACGAAATAAACCCAACAGCTTATCTACATTTTTTCATAAAAAAAAAAAAAATCTGTTTATTTGTTTTTGTTTGTTTGAAATACAAAATGCTGCATTCAAAATATAATAAGCAGTTATTGACTATGTCAAGCTCATACTCTCCTCACACTATTGAGCATAAGCCTTTCATTTCAATGCAGTTGAAAGACACTCACAAGCCACATTCACCGCACATTATTGCACTGGATCATATCACTGCTGCAGACTCAGTGCAACTACAGTAAGACTTAAATGTTACAGCATTGACCCAGTAATAGCACCATCTACTCATGCAGCACAGTAGGCATAGGCTTTTCTTTCCTTAAGCCATCTCAGCTGTCTGATTAGTTCAGTTAATAATTATTTGTCTTCTTGGGAACACTCTTAGAACATTGACATTTCTTCAATCTTGCTATTTATAGTAAGATGAATATTAGTCAAACATAGTCCCAGTGACATCATAATAAAGTCATATACCAAGTCATAATGCAGCAGGACACTGTGAACTCCACCAGTATTATTCCTGTTTATGTGAGCGTTTCACAGTAGGAGTGCATGAAAAGCAACACGGAAATGTCAGAGATATCTCTTGATGTTCAACAAAATGTTCTCATTTAGTCATGTTTAAACCATGTTTAAACCTATGCAACAGGTGTATGTTTTTTTTTTTTAAGGCAGCATACATGATAAGATGGGGAACAGAGTGATAGAAACTTTGGGTTTGTTATAGAATTGTTTTTCTTAAAAACAAAACAATTGGATAAAATGATTTTTTGTTAAGTGTTTATATGAAAGCTTGATTATCAAGACGTCTGTTTAGTTGTTAAATTCATTTAATAATGAATACACTATGAGCTCTGTTGATACTAATAGAAGGCTTTCATGTGCCTTTATGTGTGAGTTTGCAATATAGTTTCAAATATTTAATCCGTTGCACATTACTTCATAAAACTGTATTGCAATAATTTTTAAACATAACTCCCTAACACTGTATTCTAGCAGCACTAGTCAGCAACCTTGGACTCTTCTTTCTTTCACAAATTTGGGCAAATAAAGCAAAATAAAACAGATGACCTCCATTATTGAAAGATTTGGAAATATTATTTAGAAAATATTTCTAAAAACAGTATTTTTATTATTATTTCTATGTATTTTTGTACTATTTTAAGGTCTTGATGTGTTCTCTTTGCCTATCACTTTGTTGTTAATATTCTGTGAATATTCCCCTATAAGGCACAAATAAAAGACTATCCTATTCTCTGACTCAGGAGAAAACTAACAAATACTGGACAGTCTGCTCTCAACAGATCTGACACACATCTCATACATGTGGCTTTGTGCAGCCAGAGAGATCAGTTCTGGTGGCGCTTTAAATAAAGTAAATAAACTAAACAATTTTATCAAACAAGGGAACCACAATGCTATGCTGTCAAGCTGTTTATAGAGAGCTTTTTTCTGTCAGTCTTTTATGTAATATTGACTGAGTGGTAACTGTGTTTTGTAATATTTAGATGAAAGATATCCATCTTGTGCCCTTTTATTTTTCACTTTGACAGTGGGAATAGACCAAACACTAAAGGTAAATAAGCTTCATCTGTGGATAAAATCCCAGAAAATCCTAATGCGTACAACTCCCCCAGCTCATTTAAAGACATACAACAGTGAATCCAGAACAGGAGGCTGTGTAGACTGAAGGGAAGCGAGGACTTAGGGAGCAGGCTGGTGGGGTAGGGGTGCTTTATAATGTCACTAATGAGTGTTACTGGTAAAGATGGCTGCTGACAACTCATCATTACTTTTTTACATTTAAATACTGAAGATCTGTTTTTTACTCATGCTTGTTTGACTCTTTAGTTTCATCTTCATGTTTTAGTTCCAGCATTCCAGGGAAAATCTGTGTATAGTTCATCTGTGTTTTCTGTCCTAAGCAAAAGTTGCATATTTGCAACTCCCTCAAACAATATGGCTGCCTTTATGATGAAGTAGAGCTGTCAGTGGGTTGGTAGCAGGTGGAAAGGGCTTTGAGAGGCTATGTTGTGGGTTCCTGAAACAACGTATTCTCCTGTGATAGATAAGGCTGGTCCATCTGAGCCCATGTATGAAGGTTGAAGGCTTTGCTTATCTCTCTGCTGCTTGTCGTAAATTTGGAAGATGAACATGTTTATCCAAACAGCCTTGCTTTAGCATCTGTGGCGTCTAAAATTTGATTTGGCTTTGTTTTAAGAGTGAAGATAAATTTACTGAGTTCTTCCTTCTTTGATATAATGTTTTGACTAAAATTGACAGTAGATCTATACCGTTAATTCTTGTGTTTCTTTTTTGGTCTTTAAAATACAATTCATGATTCATTCCACTCAAGCAAAAACACTGCATTGTTGGCAGGAAACTCTTGTAAAAGTCTTTGATCTCAGTGAGTTTTATCCTGGATAAATAAAGGTTGAAGAATGAATCTGTAACAATCAAGCTGATGACATCTCACAGAAAGCACAGAAAAACAAGTACAATATAGACTATAAAAATTATTTAGTTTAACTTACCTAAGATGACAAACTAAGTATTTTGTTTAGTGTTGATGAGTCTAATGTTTTTTCAGTGTTTTTGTCATCTGAGTGTATTTATATTAGCTTGGTTGTTCTTTCTGAGTTTCTATAAGCAGCTTTGTCCATCATACTCCTCAACTCAGTTTTAGCCTGAACTTATCTGTTATCTATTGAGAACCCAAATGATATTAGATCGTCTTAAATTACTTTTCAGAAACATTATAAGAAATCTTACCAAAATATGATTGAGTAATGTTGTTACTACATGTTACCGTTGTTAACATGCATGTGTGTCATTCTGATCAATAGATTGCCGTGTATTGTAACATGACAGTATGTTTATTATATATTGTTTATTCTATTTTGTTCTACTTTCTTTTTTCTACCATCAGTAGGAGAAGATGTAAAGGGCTTTTTTCTTGACCACCACATTATTGTCACCTTTTAGCACATCACTTAACTGTATTCTTTTATTGCTCCCACAATATTCCTTGGTTTTCACTGCACCACAATAGTTGCCAACATGTTCCATTTCAGGATGTTTTTGATAACCTGTTACATGAAAACAGACATTGATTTTTTTCTGAATAAAACATCAACAGTGGTTCATAACCTGTCTCATTCTTTTAACATAATTTAATTGAATCCAGGGAGAGAGAGCACATAGAAGAAAACAAGTTAGAAATCCCAGAAAAGTTCCTTCAAAAGGTTTATTTCTGACATTTCTACACCATATCTTAAAATAAAATACTCCTGCTGAGCAGAAAATCATGGCCTTTTGCTGGAGGTTTTAGAAAGAAACTAAATTTGGTTGCCATTTCTTTAAATGTACGTATGAAGTCCATGTTTTTTAATCCAGTGCACTGGTTTTTAACCAAAGTCAACAATTATTTTGTAATGAGAATTTAGTTGATAGCACTGGCGGATCAAATTTCTTGTTGACAGAGTATGACTTTTTCAATCATTTCTGTATCTGAAGTTGTTTTTTTTTTCCCATGTACCAATTTAAAAAAATATATACAAGCTAGTCTGACTTCCAAGAAGGTTTGATTTTGGCAGGAACTGCATAGAAATATCAATTACATTGCTGGGTTAGAGTAACAGTTTCACTGTGTATCTTCAGGCTGTAGTTCAGAAGGAAACAGAAAAACCAGGTGTGCTGCATCCAAGAGAGCAATTCTGAAAATATAAATGCTTGGTGATGACCGTCTGATTGCCTAAAACTGTTTAGCTGCATATCGGTGTTAACTGCAGGCATGTTAAGGGACCGGTGTATTTTCTGAGGTAGCGAAAGTGGCAGACAGAGGAGAAAATTATTGGTGTAATTGCAACAGTCTGGCTTTTCAGGCACAGTTTTCACTCAGTGGACTCATTGATATTCACTGCAGGCCACTCGGCATCAAAAGGTTTGACGCACACATGAGTGACGTCACACAATAAACATTTCTCTGCACAGCCATCAGGAGCAAGTTGATAAAAGACAGCCATATCTGCAGACAGGGCTTAAAGGACACTTTGATTAAAGTGGACTAATATCAGGTCTTCTGTGAGCTCAGCCTGAAACTGATTATCTAGCCGAGAAAAAGAGAAGCATGTTCAGTTCATATTCTTCATCATTTCCTGTTTAGAGGATACCTCACTGGTTGGTGTAAGAGTAGAACTAGACAGAAAGATTTTATTCTCCTTCTCCCAACCTTCTGACTGAAATCTGGCATGCTAACAAAATGAGCTAGACGTAGGATGTGTGATGTGAGAAATAACATGAAATAAGGAAGGTTACTAGTAGCCCTTTTTTGATATAATTAGGGACTTTAAGGGCTACTGAATGTTACCATCAGTGATGACTCATAATCAGACTAAAAATTTCTGATAGAGAGAGTAATTACTCCACTTTTAAAGCATCTGCAGGTAAAAAACATATATTTTAATGTTAGTAAACTGCACAAAAGGACACAATTTGTAATCTATGTAATTTAAAAATAATGAAAAGAATAGTAGTAAATTTCTTAAAGTTTTTTTTTTTCTCTTTTTATCATTTCAAGACCTGGAATAATGTCCTTTGGGCAGATAAAGTCATCGTTGGTCCATAATACATGACACCATGTTTGACAAACACAACATATCGTTATAGAAAGATATAGGCGCCTCACTTTCATTCTAGACTCTGTGATGCTATAAAGGCATAAAATTGGTCATCAAGAGTAGACAAAGATTCCAAAGATTTACCTTCATCAAAAAAACAATTAACATTTTTTTTTTACCTAGCATTGCCATTTCCTTCCTGTGAAATTCTGCTTGAAGAAAGTTCTCACTTCCAGCACACTCTTGGCTTTCTCCCCTTCACTCTCTGGTTGATTTTTGATCAGACCAAAGTAACTGAATTCAGTATTGACTCCATATAATAAAGCATTGTATAAACAGACATCACATTCATAACTTTTGAACCTGTCAAGTTGAGATTTGTCTCCACCAACAGTCTTGTTATCTTTTAGGCATGCTGTCAACATCGACTTCCAAGTTTTTACGCAATCACCCATCAAACCCTCCCTGCTGCATTTCTCCACCAAACATCATGCATCATCTTTCGCTGGTGGAATTAGATAGCATTACAGCCCACACAGCCGCTCTCACACACCAGCACACATGCACAGATCAAATCGATGGCTACCTTCCTCCACACCAGGAAGTGCTGTGCAGTAGGTGGCCAGAGGAGGAGGCTGCCCACTCACAGGATATTCAATTGCAAGCATGTATGAATTCATCCTCTCTCTTCATCTCTCTCATGTTCGCTTGGGATCAACCACATTTAAACATGCACCTTTGGGCAAGCGGGGCTTTGGCTTTGGCACCCACTCATGTAGACCCAACATAGAAACAAAAACAGATTAAAACACACTCCCTCTGTCGCATGAAGTACCTCAGGGTTAGTGCTGCCTCACATTTATTAAGAAGTTTTTGGTTTTATGAATGAACAGTGCTATGAAAATGGTTTGCAATGCACTTTTTTCCATTAAACAATTCAACAAACAAAGCATTTTAACATTTAAAGCATCGAGCTTTATGATGAACGGCAGAGAGAAATTAAATCTGTTATAATCTACAACAGATTTATTTGGATTTTGTATAGCGACTTTCCAAAATGTGTTCCAAAGTTTAGTTTAAGCAGATCCATTTTTCCATCCTTATCTGTGAGATTTTATTTTATTTTTTAGAAAATCATAGATTTCACATTTTATATGTTTCAAGCATTGCTGTTTTATAGATTCTGCTATGTAGAAATAATGGGGTAAGTGAACAGACTTTCTCACTCTGTTTAAACCCAATCTGTCTTTTGGGTTTAAAAGTTTGAAAATCAATGAAATGTCAAGTGAGTGGGAAGAAAGAAACATTGTTATAAAGTTACATGTATTCAATTATTAAATTTACAATGAACAGATGAGGGATAATAACTAAAAGTGATTGTCTCTTACGGGACTTTGCACTCCCACTCATTTACATTTCAGGTGTAGAAACTTCAGTTTTGTCAACATTTGTTTACAAGATGATGCAAAATGAGCAAAGCCTCTTTACCATATCATTACAGTGTGAATCAGATCATGTGGAAATGTGACCTTTGAGTGTTGTTACGTAGGATACATGAATTTTGGGGTCTTTGGGTACATGCTCATCTGAATACGCAACAGAAATTCGGTTGCTGAAACACGGGTGGGGAGAGATGAATGTTTGATTATTTAATAAATGTTTTTATCCATTTGCTTTAGTGTTAACCAAGTTGCTACTTTTACTTTATTGACTTTGTTGCACTCCAAAATGTTAAATTACTTCCAGTAAGATAGAACAAGTTGGTAAAATTAAAGGATTTCTTGAACTTTACAGTCTCTCTGTGGTATGAAGAATTTGCTCTCAACTGTATAAGACAAAATTAAGCTCTATTAATTTTGTGAGAAAAGAAGAAGGCTTTTCTTCTCCTAAAAGCCAATAAACTGACTGAAATTACCATCATTTCTACCATAAACTGAGGGACTATAATTGGAATTGGGATATTTAGCTTGACTAAGGCCTCCATACGTGGGTTGTGCTTAACCCCTTACACCTCCACATCACACCCCAGAGATTTCAATTCTGTAAGGTTACTAACTGATAACTTCATACAGCATAATTTCCAAAAATCTACATAATCCATGTAGACACAAATTTATCAAAAAACAATACAACTTTGATTTGATGTCATTAATACGATATACATACAAATACACACACACACACATATATATATATATATATATATAATATAATCAAAAATCAAATAATATTTTATGTGGATAGCACATTTCAGAAGCAAGGCATTTCAAAGTGCTTTACATCATAACAAACCCAAAAACACAAAGTAATGCAACAAATAATTAACATATACATAGTATGATACATGAAAAAGGTCAGCGATAACTTTTTATTCCCTAGAGCCATAAAATCTTTTAGACAGATCCACAAGAGCAGCTGCTTCTCAGCTCTGAAGACACAGAAGATGGTGTTTGACTGCAGAAATTGAAGCATGATTGGTTGTGAGACATCAGACTGCAATTTCTGCGGGACCTTTTGAAGAAAAGTGTGTAAATATAGTCCTAAACAGCTGCTCAAACTGGCTTCAATTTGCACTTGTAACAGGATGACTTTTATTGTCCTGGGTTAAAACTCTGACCTGAGTTCTTTCTGTGTGGTGTTTGCATGTTCTGCCAGTGCATACATGGGTTCTTCTAGTTCAAAAACAAGCCTGTTAAGCCCATTGATTTCTCTGAATGTGTGGGTGAGTGGTTGTTTATCCTGTGTGTCTGTGATAGACCTGTTCATGGTGTGCCCCACTTCTCGTCTAAAGACAGATGGAGATCGGCACCATCCATTCCCTGTGAACGTGAATAGATAAGTGGGTAAAGATGATGGAAGGATGGAAATCTGTTACACTGCATAGCATTACATTTGCACCTCTCTGCAGGCGTTAATATTGATGCATTACACTTGTAGAATCTGGTACAACATATGCCAAATATTTTTCACAGGACCATTCCAAACATCAACAAACAACAGACTGCACCATTTAAAGCCGAACTGACAATGTTAAAAGCCGTTTTCTGTCAGCCATCAACTGCCCTTTCAGTTTCACAAAACAAAAGAAAGAAAACACAAATACTGAGTGAATAAAATCTCCACACATTCAAGGTGAAAACACCTGGTCTTTTATGTTTCCAGACAAACAAATGTTGCCTTGTTGTTACAAAGCTTGACTTTTCTTTGTGTGTGTGTGTGTGTGTCTCATTGTTTTTTGAAACAAAAGTTGTTTGTTGAAGGAATTTTCCTTTCCGACTATTTTCTGTAAAATTTTCCTTTTCCTTGGAGATTTCAAATGAATACTTATTTTTATTAACAAAATTTGTGTGAATTTTGTCTCCCATCTCACCAACACAATATTTACTGCCTGAATAAATTATAGAATAAATTTGTAATGATGTGTGTGGGAAAAAATGCAGTCTTTTACCAAGGAAATCACACCAATTTTCCTCCTAATGAAGAGGCCCATCAGTATCATTAGTAAATGATTCTTGTCAAGCCATTTTCTGGTACGTTGCTATGGGGCTGTTACAGAAATACTGCCGTTCTTACTTAGCAGAGAACAGATGCTCTACAAACAAACTGTCACATACAGTCTAGGTCAAAATTTGAAAAGTTTACAATATGTAATCCTTCTAAAATTTGGACAAGATTCTGCTTAAAATGTTGATGAATTAGGTTTACGTATTTCTGTACAAAATGGTGTCAGAACTTTATTTAACATTTAAGGTAGTGAAATGGAGCACATTTCATTCAGCACTTTTATAACATAGGATAACAGCTAATAAAAAAGATATTTAGCACTCACTTACCTGGATTTTGTATTGAAATGCTCAAAGAAAGTTTGCCATATTGGACCTACTTTCATTCCTGGGTTGGCAGATCACTGTCATTGTTAGCAAAGTGAGACGATGGTTCTGTCAGTGATGAACATTCAAAATGAGTACATTATGAAGGAGAAAAACAGACAAATTCATAAATCAACTAAGCTATTCTCTTTGTGTCCTTTCTTAAATTAATACAGTGAAATATTTATATACTGGCTGGCCAAGGAGGACAGTCTTATATACGCATATATAATAATTTATGGTTTTGCATAAATGTGCTGCAGTGGGTGAGGGATTTTTCAGGCTGAAGACGAAAATTCCTTTTCAGCCTGAGCAGAAATTAAATATTTTACTTATTGCTGAATACGTAAATTATTCAGCAAATATTTTTACCTGCTGACTCCTGTGTGCAGCGTTTCCCAGTCTGAACTGCTGCAGATGAAGCATTTTGCAGGTTGCGCTGCTGTTGCTTCCCATCACTGATTGCAGCAGGTGTGCAGCTGATCTTTTGCCCCAAGCCTCTGAAAGAAAACCTGCGGGGTTTTTTTTTTTCTCTCCAATGTAACTCAATCTATACTCATAGTTTTGTTTCCTTTTTCTCGCCTGTCAACACTTTTTTTTTTTAATGCATGACTTACTCACAGTTAAATAAGGAACAATGTACCTAACATTTAACTTCTCCACCTCCAACTACTCCAACCTGTCGGATGCAGACTCTCTGAGACTGCAGGAACTGACCCACCGCTCCGTCAAAATAAGCATCATCATTTCTCTGGGGGTGATAATCACTTTGGGAAACATCGCAGTTCTCCTGGTCATCACTTCCTCCGTGGCAGGCTGGTCCAGGAACTCCCGGTACTTCCTGCTGTCTCTCACCGCAGCGGACTCCGCGTTCGGGTTGCTGGTGATGCCCCTGAACCTGTGGGTGAGTCTGTTGAAGGACTACAGTGAGGGCCCCGACGCTCTCTGTCATGTGGTCGCGTTTTGCAACGCCACCGTCTACTCCACCTGCATGTACACGCTGGCCTCCATCAGCCTCGAGAGGTACATCGCGGTGTTTTACCCCCTGCAGTACTCCATTCTTTTGACCAGAAAGAGGACCCTGCTTCTCATCGCCTTCTCCTGGTGCTTCCCTCCCTTCTTGCTGTCGCCGATCACATTCCCAGACGGCATCGTCGAGGTCCACTTCTCCACCGCGTCGCTGGTCTGCAACCCGTCCTACTCTACAAACGTTGCCTACACCTTAAGTTTGACCTGTTTAATATTTTTCCCCTGCTCCATTGTCATGACGTACGCAAACTTGAGGGTGTGGTGCGCGGCCAGGAGACAGAGGCTGAAACTGCGCAAATACGGCTGTGCACTGCGCAACAGGCCCAATGTTGCCGCAAGAGTGCTCGTGCCTGTGATGGCAGCGTACTACACGTGTTGGACTCCCTGCATGGTGGTTATGATCTACAGTGGTAAGCAAAGCATCGCATCCACACAGGATTTAATATGGAAATCTGAACAAACTTTTATTCTAAACTTGTTGCCCACACAGTGGCTTCTTATTTAGACATCTCTCATTCACTACAATTTATAGAAAGTGTATTTTTGTATATTTTATTTCACAGTTTTAGCTTTGTCTTTCATGTTTACTAAATTGCATCCACTACTGATGGAAAATCATCAAGTAGCTTAGGTTTTGTGTGCCTCTTTGCTCCTTGGACTTTGGGATTTAGATTTTTAAATGAAGCAAAATTAGACACACTGAGCAACAGACCTCTCATTTTTGTCTTTTGTCCCAGACAAAATATTTCAGATAATGCCACAGTTTCAGGTGTGGCTTAACACAAGAAATACAGCTGGCTACCTCTGTGGGTGATGGCTCTTGAAGCTCCAACTTCAGCCATCATATCTTGAAAATCTTCCCCACTTGTTTAAATGGACTTCACTCTATGTTTAAAGCTGTGACAATCTCTGTTCTACCACATTTACCTTCAACTAAACTTTCCATAATTGTGGCTTTCCACCATTCTCATGTAGGGGCCATCCACTGTCTGCAAGGCTGCTTTCTAGTCAGTGGTTTTCTTTAGCTTAAAACATTTCCTTAACAAATGTTGAAAATCCCCATTTTGTTATAGCCTATTCTCCAAAGAAACCTATATTTTGGTTTTCATTAGCTGTAATCTAAACCTCTAAAGAAATAACAACTGAAACATACTTGAAATGAGTCAACATAATGAGTTTCAGATTTTGAATTGAAGTACTGAAATAACATTTAGATGATATGCTAACAAATTGAGTTGCACCCGTTTGTCACTTATTGCTCTTGCATCAGTGACTCCTCTAACAGAGTTGTTGTGCTGTGTGTCACAGTGATGACTTGAGACATTCATAGCATGTAGAATCAAATGCTAATGTCATTTTTGGCTGCATGTACCGAATGATACAGAACAGATTTCTGCTGTTACAGTTATTTCAGATATTTATCATGTCTATATATGCTCTTTGCACATTATATCAACTTCATATGAGAAAATATTTTATTCTTTGTTGCATAAGACAGACATCTGTCTTTCAAAATTAAACATCTCATCATTTCCCCCATCAAATATGTCAGTTCCTGCCAAGATTGTGGGAGGAATAGCTGTCAGAGTTATTTATGTAATCATGGGCATGATGTACTTTTTTTAAGGCTGGTGATGACTCAGACTTTTTTATTTATTTATTTATTTTCTAATTTACCCTGATCATGTGCGGGTTTGGAGTAATCAGTGTGAAAGTGGAGTCGTGGCAGAATATTTTTAGAAGTGAAGACCTTTTTTTCCCCCCCTCTTTTTCAAGCAGGCCTCTAATCTATCAGATACAGATGAAAATCCTTGCAAAGTGAAGCTGAGAGTCTTAATTTAAACTGCAAGTGTGCACTCGTCTAAATGATCACAAGCCCAAAAGTAAAGCACTTTACTTGGTTCCACTAAGTCTCAGCTACTTGATTATGAGCTAATTTACTGTAAAGCTCTAAATTATTCATAGCCAATGTCATTACTAGAAACAGGTGCGGCATGATAGGTGTTTAAATTATATTGCTTTTTATCTGTCTGAAAATGTAAATAATACTTTGTCACTTGTTCATCAGTTTCTGATTGATGATTTAATGAGTGATGAATGTTGCAGGGATGCACTTGACCAGCATATTTCTAACCCCAGCATTTGTAATCAGTGCAGAATATCTCTCAGGTCAAGCTTGGAAAATACAGAGTTTTTTTTAATGCTTAAGTTATAGGTTGTATCAGTGGCAAAAATGCATACAATATGCTCTTTTTTTATTTTAGCTATCTGTTATTTTAAGTAGAGGAAATAAAGTGCAGCCCAGAAGGTGGAAAAAACTGACAAAGAATTTTAATTTAGAGCAGAATCTGATATTCATGTCAGATTCTGCAGCATTAGTCGGCCGCCATGAACAGCCGTATTTCTTTGTAGTGCATGACCCTCACGCTGCCCACGAAGAGATGACGTCCTAGGCAGTGAGGCATTTTCCCCCATATATCCAAAAACTGCCACTGATTATATACGATCAAAAGTGAGATAATGTATTTATTTGAGAGCTGTGCACACTTGTTGTTTCTGTCATTAGGCTGACTCATATTTATTCAACATTTTCTGACCCACAGCAGTCTCTGGGAGCACAGTAACAGAGTGGATTGAGTTCGCTGTGGTATGGCTCCCAACCTCCAATGGTTTCCTCAACTGCATCTTTTACTTCTGGATAAACAAAAACTTTCGCAGGAAGTTCCATCTTATTCTGCAGAGGCTGGCTCTGGCCATCTGTCCTGAACTGGCAGACACCTTTGGGTGGAGCAGCACATCATCAGCACAGTTCGTCTCGGGAATTTTAGACAACAACAACATGGTTCATGAACGTACCTCCAGTGTGTCCTCCACCTGCACCTTGCTGAGCTTGGCTTAAAACCTCTGAACCCAGAAACAGCAAGAACGTAAAGGACATGGTCAGTGGCCTGCACACTTTTAAAATCCTTGCCCAGTTATTGGTGTTTTAACAAACTAAAGCAGAAATAAACAATCAATTTTTTTGCAGTGCAAATGGTTTAAAATTCTGAGAGACTGTAATGGTGACTATTTCTGTGTAAACCTGATATACAGTCTGCATCAGTATGAATTACATTATGTTTTAAACTGTTATTTCCAACTGAAAACAGATGCACCATTGTCAGGATTTAATTTTCAATACAAGATGGCATCCTAAATCAAATTTTTAGTTATTTTTACAGCTAGCCATCACTTTTGGCTTTGCTACGGATAGGCCTGTCATTATTCTGCACACATCTTTTTTTTTTTTTTTTTTTTTTTTTTTTTTTAAATGCGTCAACCTGAAACTTATCTCAACACATTTCAGTCGTTCACAATCTGTCATTTAGCTCATCAGAAGAAAGTGATATTTAGGCTCCCTCTCATGTGAGATTTTTGTGAAGGCTGCAACCTGGTTTCAAACACTTTGAACTACTGAGGCTATCCACCTTTGTTCATTTTAAACTATTTGACATATACCAATGAAGAGAGGTTAACCTTTAAGTCGCAGCATTTCAGTGCATGCGAGGAGAAAAGTAATTAAGCACCTGGACTGCAGAAAGGTCACAACGTTCATGGCAGGAAGAGACAACTTGTATTTGGAGGATCTTGGGCTCGGAATCTATAAATAATCAGGAGGAATGAACACTGTAGTGTGTTTGTATTCTACATTGCAATAAGCATTTTTGTCTTTAAATAAAGTTTTTTCATGGTAAAGGCTGATTTTTGAGCTGAAAATTTTTATACACTTTTATATTGCTGCTTGTTATAATCACTGAAAATAGGGAACAAATAACTAGCGTTCATGACTTTTGTATTCGTGTTGCTACATTAGCTTGTACACTTATAAAAACAAAGATTGATTTGAGGATGACTTGCAAAATAAAGTATGATACCTTTGAGTCATTTGTGTGTTTTTTTTTTTTATTTTAAAGGTCCTATTTTTCTGGTTGCATGTTGGTAAATTATTATCAATGATCGTCCAAAACCTTGCTTTTTCCCCCCCCTCAAATCAGCCCATTGCTTTTTCATGCTGCAGCATTAGAACCATGTGAACTTACAAAAGTTGTACTTCAAATGTGCCGAAGTGCAGAGGGCTTGTAAAGAGTGATTCAAACACATCAATAACCTACTACTACCACACTTGAGAAACGTCCACTTTAGCTGAGAAATGTCTAAACCAGATTGAAGACGGACCTGCTGCTTCATGAGAACTGCACTCTCACTTCTGTGATTATTAAATGTAAAAAAAAAAATCCAATTTTAGTTTGTTGTTTTCATGATGTGCTTTGTGTCATAACATATTGAATAATGATGAGTACTGAATTGAATTATGCTAATTTACACCTACCAGAAACATGTTAGATAACAGGTTAAGCCACATGTTTTATATTAAAACGTCCAAAATAATTTTAAATTGATATTCTATTTGTAAAATTTTGCTTTGGCCTTCAGGTAATAATACTGCAGAAGGTATTTATAAAGTATAAGGCTTGAAAGGAATATTAACAAGCACTAAAAGCCCAAAAAACAAGCCGTTTATGGCTATAATGTTACAAAATTTTGTGGCACTGTTAATCAGTTTCTTTCCAGTGCATGCATTTTAAACAAATTGTAAGAATTATATGTACATAGATTACTGCAAAATATTTTTAAAACTTAGCCTCAGAAATCTAGCAACAGCTACGTCATAACACTTTGAAAGGTCCTCGTCCTTCAGACAAAATAGTGTTTTTGAAAGGCTTTTAAGAGACTCAGAAAACTGCAGACTCCGAGACTGGCAACCGCAATATGACACTGTTGGTCTCTGCTAAAAGTCTGCCTACATTTGACAACAAAAGCAATTTATCAAAGCTTAATTTCAACTGGATAAGAACAGGTTGACATGACATTTCAAGCCTTCCTCTTTGTCAAATATAGAAAGAGTCTTTGCTCTTGTTGCATCCAAATGTGGTATCTTTCAGCTGTCCTGTTTGTTGCCAAGCAGGTCTCTGAAGAGGACGGTGAAGTGTTGCCCATTAGCACCCTCAGTTCTCCTTGAGGATTGCTGCTAATAGATGACAGGCGATTCAGTCATGGCGAGTAATGTTTATCTGATGTTCCTGCAGATGCAACATGCTGTTTTACTGAGCCTGTCATCTTTGTGTTACATCAAGACCATCAAATACCTAATGGCCTTATGAAAGACTGAAAGTATAGGCAGCAAGAAACTAGTGCATGGGTTGTATGTTATAGTGTAGCAAAAAAAGGAACTTGTTTTTCATACAGTAAACTCCAAAACTGGTTTAAAAATCCAGCTTTTTCACTGGATTGTCATAAAAAAAATGTAACTCATGTTTTATCTTTATCTGAGTTCACAATACCAGTCACAATTTTGAGAGTTGCTGTTTCAATCCTTACTAAGTGTTTTAAAGGCCATGTGTGACAATGATGGATTCACTGTTTTCGCTGAAAACCTGCAGATAAACACACAGTGGCGGAATAAACTGCATTGGCCGTTTCAGTAGGTAATACAGTAGTTTTTCACGGAAGCAACAGCAACATTCAAATCCTGGGTTTACACTGCCACCTTGCGGCTACATAAAATAATGCAAATAAGGCAGACAAAATTCTACAATTATGTCAGAATTGGTAAGAGGATTTCTGAAAGATTCAATTAATTTTATTAATTAATTGAATCTTATACAACAAACAGTATGAGTGTTTGTTGTATTTGGGTTTTCAATATTCCAGAGAATGATCAAAACTGCAGTCACTTAACTTTTTTTTAAAAAATCAAAAAACCTCTTTGTATTTCATTTTAAAGTAATAAGATGATGGGACTAGACTGCTGACATCTCTCTCTGACTTTAAGCCACAAAAAGGGTGAATCGCTGGGTGTGAGCATCTACTGTGTATGTTATCAGCCATAGCAACTCTAACTTGTGAGGGCTCTTGTTGGGGGTGCAGATGGAAAGGCTTTTATTTCAATAATGAGTTTTTCCTGCTCCAGACCACTTACATGCCAGGAAAGTAGCTCACAGGAGCAGACAGATATACTCTAGGACACAATGTTATTTGCGTTTAGAAGGCCTGGACTATAAAAAGGTTATATTGTGGTAATGTAATCTTCACACAATGCAGGATACAAGAACGTTTTAGCAATGGCATTTGAAATGAAGTGAGGATTAACTCTGCTTGTCAAACAAAATTAATAGTTGATCAAATTCTGTGTTGCAACTTTTTAAAATCAGTTTATAGTTAAGTCTATTATTCGAAAGAATAAACATATTCATTAATTAACACCTCTCCTTATCTTCAGATATGCTTGTGTTTACCAGCTTTGACAGAACGAAGACCCTTCGTTGAGTGACTCTTTATCAATGTTTGAACATCTGCTGTTGAGGATTTCCAGATAAAACTACCAGCTTAAATTAGGAAAGCAACTTTAAAGCGTTTCACATCGTGTGCAACTGACCTGGATCTTTCCCTCTGGGATGAAAACAGCAAAGCATGCAATGTTGAAGTATGATTTTAAAACTGTGCACTAAAATATGTTGAATATCACTTAGTGGAAACTGAAACAATAAGTGATTAAATGACACTTGGAAAGGTGTACTAAAGATGAATTGCTTACACAGACAAAACTAAGTTCAGCGCAGTAAGATACATCGGTTTTAGATTTTTAAGTCCAAACATTTAAGATCAAAAATATTTTTTGTAACTAAGGTGTGTATGGAGAATCCTGGGAGGAGTCTAAAGATTAGGGTGATGGTAAGGAGGCCTTTCAACTTCAAAGTCTTTGAACATGAGCAAAATGTTGGTCAACAATAAAAACAGAAATAATTATTTTCTAACACCATGCTACTTTTAAATTACTTTAATTATTAAAATAGTTACTTTAATAGTAGAACTACAGTTTGTTTCCTGTCCTATTTCTTATCAGAAACAAACTTTTTGGTTGACTCAAAATAATTTAAAGTCAGGGATATGAATAATTTTGATCTACTTGTAAATTCAGTAGCAAAAATTAATCTTATGTGATGATCCATTTTGGAAAAACTTTGCACATAGAGAACAGCCAGAGGTTTGTCAACAACAGTGACTGCAGTGGGTGATGCATATGGTGGAATCATGACTAAATAGCGTTAGCAGGAACTAAGTGGATACATTTTGACCAGTTGGATGTCACTATTGACTATCAAGAAACAAATGTGCTCCTCAAGTCAAGAGATTTGATTTACAAAAATTTTAAAGCGGAGTTTAATTCATGTGAAGATGACAAGACATTTGAGCCATTCTGATTAAAATCCACAAGTGATTAATCTAAGTTTTGTAGTTTTCTATTATGATAGGATTTTATTTTCTTGAAAAGACACAAAAGAACTGATTTTGCAATAAGTGTTAAATTAATTTTACTAAAGTTCCTCCAATCCACAGGCAGAAATAATATATAATAGTTTAGTCAATAATGAAGCCTTTTTTGAAAATGTCTTTAATTACATCATACCATTTCTACATACATTAGTTCGTTTACAAATTTGAATGTAATTAAGTTTCTACTCAGTTCAAACAGATGTTCAGTAATGACAAAGAGCACAAAATGACAGAAATGTACTTATCTTAACTAATGTTCATTGGATATCTTCAAGTATGAATTGAGGACAAATGTTACTACTGACTTTGTATGAAAGGCTAAAATGTAGTACCACAATCCTTAAAGAACTTTTTGTGAATTAAGAAAAAATTCAAGACATCTGCAGAACGTATGGCTTGAAAACAGATGATTATGATGATCTATGGTAAACAGCTGGAGTCTGCAAGACCCTCATTTATGGTTCAAATGTTAGGAGCAAGTTCCCCAGTTTTCAGACAATACATAAAACAAGCTAAACTTAACGGTGAACTATTTTATCTTTACTAAATTTTTTTCTGTAACCCATTTTAGTAAATGGACTGAATGATAAAGAAATAAAAAAAATATCAGTTAAACAGCACAGTGCTGGATAAACTTAAATAATCATTTTTTTCAATGGAGCCATCTCAGGTATGTACTAATACTCAATACACAAAGCTACTAAAACAATACTATTACTTTACCATTTTATATAACAAGACTAGGGAAAGCACATTATGTCTTAAATAATCACATAGTATACTTCACCATGATTAAAAAAAGCAACAAACAAAATGTAACACCTGACATATATATATATGTATATTTTGGACAGATTGTATTTGCAAGAAAAGTGACAGATGCAACCAGACATGGCTTAGACAGCATAACTGTACCTTGAGGAAAACTTACATCTTTCTAAATTAAATTCTGAAACATTTGTTACTGAATGGGTAAATATGGTAGTTATCCAGAATAAAATGAAGGTGTGTCTGCCTTAAATTTACTTTGTGTCAAGCTGTCTGTCTTCACACTGTAATGCTGGTCATGTTGTCTTTTGCTGTGAACATGAAAAATTATTTCACTTAAGTACTAAATTAGTTGGTATAAATTTCAAAGTTTAGCTTGTGGACCACATTTTCATTTATTTATGAAAAATGCCATAATTACATAAAAAGCATAAGGCATATATTTTAATAAATCCTTTTGACTTTGTGTTTCATGCACAATATGTAGCAAAACAAGGACAAATATTTATGAAGTGGATCCTCCTCTCTTCTTGTAGCAGAAGATGCAAACAGTTAATTGTGTTTTTTTTTTTTTTTTCAGCATGAGATGGGTTTGGTCACAAAAGAAAAAGCAAGGCCTCCAGATAAGAAGATTGAGATAAAGCTCTCAAGAAGACTTGTGTTCAGACATCAAGAAACGATACAGAACACCAACAGCAGCTGCAGCTAATGTGGGTACCAACCACATGGCCCAGGAGCTGCTGAAAAGAAGGCATAACAATTACATGCAAGTGTTACAATCTGTTGTTTATTTACAAATATTTCTAATCATAGCATTTATAACATCTCAAAATAAAACTTGCAAAATATCTGATAAAAGCAAGGTCTCACCTGGATTCTCCAGAATCTTTAGTGTCTGCTACCTAAAGCAAAAAAAATTATTTGAATTCAAACAATAGTTTTGAAACAAAAATTTAAATTATGTAAAAGTTGGATGATCAGAGTGGACTGGTGCCTACCTTTGTGTTCTCCTCCTTCCTGTCCGCCTATAAACACATAAATTCACTATTAATGTTTTTAATGTTGCTGCACACAAGCATAAAGTTAACATAAGAAAGTGTAGTTAAGATCATTTGTATAATAACTCAGTATACATGTAAATTCTTACTACATGACGCAGCAATATTTATTGTTTTAGAATAGTGCACAGAAAGTTGAAGTTTCAGAATGCATCCCCTACAAACTGATATGTGATGCGCTAAATTTACAATGACAAATGTTATCTTAACTTATAGGATCATGCAGGTTTTATCTACAAAAAATATTTTTTAGAACATAAATGTAAATGTAGCTGGAGCAAGTAAGCATTTATTGAACTTAATCAGTTTTTCATACGAATGTGCTCCCAACCCCCAGCCAATCACAGCAGACAAACATTTACACTAATCTGGGTTCTGCAGGTTTAAACTCAAACTACATGCTTAGTTGTGAAGTTGTGTAATGCAAACAACTGTCTAGTGTCGCCACATACTTGCTCAAGAGAAGGGATGGATCACTCCGATCAGCTGGGCTTCATTTGACATTGTTTGCATCTAAAACTACATTTTTACTGCATATAAGTCATTGAATTTGAATTATTCTATATGTTTGGATTGTGGTGGTTTGACATCAGTAGCAAGCTGCACACCACTCTAAATTTCCAACTAGGTTTTTTTTTTAATTAAATGAATGTTTTTGTTTAAGAGATTCAGAAACTTAATGTGGTGCCTTAAAAGCAAAATTATAGGATTACATATGAAAAAGAAAAGTCTTTTTACATTTTTATCAGTATTTTGCTTAGATGAAAATCCAAAACATGCTAAACAATTTCCTGTCCCTCACAGGACCAAAAACTGCTGCTGACATGATAAGCTTGTGAGGGAGTGTGACAAATCAACACTTAAAAAGCTTATAAAATTTGATCTCAGGCATGGCACAATCAATATGCATGACAAATTGTTACCATTTTATTAAGAAGGTGATGCAAACACTGATTGTTTGCTTTTATTGACTGGTAGTTTGATACTGTGAAAATAATCTAATAGAAAAGACTCGTTTTTGTGAAATTTGGATTTTAATAATCCCTAGTTTTCCTGACTCGATTCTTTACATTTTTCTGGGAGCTTCTTATGATAATATGGACATGAATGCAAAGAATTTGCCTTCTTCTAAAATCAGTTTTATTCCACACAAAATGAAACAACATAGTGCTGATTTTGTGGCATCTGTACAAACTCCAAATCCAAATCTATAGTTACTACAAACATATGTACTGTCCTGGGTTAAATTCCGATCGTATCTCGCAGTGTGATCAGTAATGCCATTCTTTTGTTTGGCATTTAATCTGAATCCATTGCAAATGAAATGCCATACTTTTTATGACTGTGTAGGAAACTCATAGAACCCCATGAATATAACCAAAGCATAGCTAAAAAGAAGATAAGAAACCACTTTTCTTCTTACCATGTGAAGTTCTCCAACATAGTACTGCTGGAGCATCTCCCTGGCATCCATAGAATGACCGACATCTTCAAAGCTCTCTGTGGCATCTGATCCTCCCTGCTCCAGCAAAACCTCCTCACCTCCTGGATGCTAATTCAAAGAGCAGCAAACAGAGACCATTTAACTGTGGTGGGACATATTGAAAACTTGCAGGACAGTGGGTCCTCTGGACCAGGATGGGGCCAATCATCCCAACCTTGCAGGGGTATGTCCTGAGAAATAATACCTTTAAAAAAATAAAAACAATCTAAAAAAAAAAAACATTACTATGTAAGATTATGCTTTCATATGGTAAATTATGAACAGTGATGTCAAAATCCAAAGAAAGTTGTTTGGGTGAATTGGTTGCATTTTGAATGTTGCCCAAACACTACAATATAGGAAGGTGACTCTGGTAGGTAATTACTCCATTGTGTAGAGCGTACCGCTACATAATGGAGGTACGCTCAAAAACAAAGTTTTTAAGGACTCTGCTTCATTTCTTAACGGACAACATTGGGTCTTTTAATGCTAGAATATGCACAGTTACCTGTGAGTGACAGTTATATAAAAGTGTTACTGCGGTACTGTCTCTTTAAAGCTATTACGGTATTTTGAGTGCTAACAGTTAAAATGTCTCAATGCTAGTCAATTTTACAGAAGTAGCTTAAAGCAAGCTCATTAAACACGATTGAAACTCCAAATTAGACTTAGTACTTTGCATTTTGTCTCTGTTAACAGCATTAATGAACAAGAAACAAACTTTAAACATCAATACAGGACATTATCGGAGATTCCGGAAGTAAGCTTACACAACGTCACATGCCTACAAGTAACGTAATATACCCCGAAAGAAGGTTGATGTCAAAATAAATGCAACCCGTGTATGTAAAGAGAGCGCTTCTTACCTCCTCTAGGAAACTTGTAATGTCGTATATCTTATTATGGATGATTAGCCACGTGTCATTGCTCATATTATGCATTCGGACCTCTTCTAAGGTGTAATATTTTGCTCCCCCGTCAGCAGTTTCTCCGTTTTTCTCATTACTGTTGGCGTTAACAGATCCGCTGCCCGAATGTTCATTTATTTCCTCTCCCATTCTTACGTTTGAGTAGAAACAAGGCTGGACTCGAGCTCTAGTTAACGTCTGTTACCACGGTGTTATGCTAGCCAACAAGACGAGCCTTTTCTTCCTTTTGGAAAGAGTCCAACTGTACAAAAGAAGAGTCTAAGAATATAACAAGATAAATAAACAAACAAAAATGATATAAAACAGATACGAACACGACCCTAGCGCGGGTGACCGATGTATTTAGTCAGATTATCGAACATTTGCACCGGGTACATCAGGAGACATGTGAAACAGACCAATGACGTTCATGTTATTTCACCCCAACGTCCATATCTCACGACTAGCCAATAGCGGAATGACTTTTTCAGTTGTAGCCAACCAAATTGAGCCTTTTCAGATCATGACATGTCACCTTTTCTGGGTGCGCATCATTTCTTAGCCAGTTCGGCAGTTGCCGCGCCGGTGTTAGTTGGTGACGTACAGCATTTTAAAAAATATATCAGTGACTCAGATGTGAATACCTGACTTATACAAACAAATCCGATTTTTTTTTCTCTTATCTGAAAAAAGTCTTATGCTGAACATAGTCAGCGACTATATGGTAGTATGTGTCTGGTATGCTTTATGGTTATCAATTTTTATTGACAAAGAGTAAACTCGGACTGGTTAACCCTGTTTATCGTGTCGTTTAAAATCTCCCCAGTTCGTCCTCTTCATACTTAAGTAACATACTGGCTTAAGCACCGCTGACTGTGGTGGTACTCAGTGAACTCAATGAACTCTTTGAGGTTCATTGAGTGCCAACAGAAATTATATAAAGTTACACAAAAATGAAGCTTCCAGTTCTCTGTTTGTGGTTAAAGACATATGGCTTATGTTGATAGGTCAGATAAGCAACCACCAGATAAGGCAGAATCTTGTTTCCCTTCTCTTTCAGTGCATTCAAAGGCGGCTCTGCGGGTTGTTAGGATTAATCAGTTAGAAGTGAATAATTGATTATTAATTGTCGAGAAACAACTTTTTTGATCCCTGCGTGTTTACAGAAAATTGACAAACATAGCAGAAGTGGGCCAACAAGAAAATTTATAAATCATATTATTTTTCGCATTCTTAACCCATTTTATCAAAGATGTGGCATATCCAAAAACTAATTAATTAAATTAATTTCTAAAAACAAGTTCCATAAAACAAATTTTAAAGTACAGACCAAACGTATCACAACTTGGCAACTTATTCTAATGCCCTGTAGGTGGCAGTAGCGCGTCTTTTCTGCTTACTGCAGCAGCAGAAGAAGATTGAGAAATATGGCTGCTTCCCTGTCTGTAAACAGACGCGTTGGGTTTACGAAAGCGATTTAGTTATTATCCAGGACGCCATTAATTCTGTATTTCCACTGTACGTGCTTGTTACTAGAGCACTACGAAGTAATGACTTTTATTTAAGAGGTTTTGGATTTTTATTTTGAAGAGAATACGTAGCTATTTCTGTGTTGTTTGCTTTGATTGTGACAAGCTAACATTAGCTTCCCAAACTAAGGTAAGATATATCGAATCATCAGCTATTTATCCTGGGCTATTGGACATACTTTAAACATTAATATGTAGATCTAAATGCTTATATTTTGTATGACACTTGAAATTTACATCATCTTATTAAGACGTGGCCTTGGTGTATTCATTATTACTCAGAAATAGATTGAATTTGATGCAGATGGTTTTAGTTTAAAATGCTGTGGTTAGCAGGAATAGGTACATTGTAGTAATGTGATATAATACTACAATGAATTATAGCGATTACATGTTCTAACTAATGATTTAATATATCTATGTGAGTCTTTAGTATTTTAAGCTGCCCCAAACCTGATGTTAATGCGTATTTGCTACATTTTTGTCTCAAAATGAATTTGCAACACTTATTTTAACGAGCAAAAGTAAAATAGAATGGCAGATTTTCACCTGTTCTTTATGTTGATATTTTTCCATAGATTATGGATGACGATGATGTGTCCATGCATAGGCTGGAAGGGACTCAGCCAGGTGCTCAAGCTGGAGGTCTGATAGTAAAGAAGAAGAGCGCTGCTTCAGAGCCACATGTTTTTCGGGCACCGACACCACGCACCTCTTTGCTGGGCTTGGACCTGCTGGCTGCGCAGAAAAGGAAGGAGCGGGAGATTAAAGAGCAAGAAGAGTCTAATGGAAATGAAAGAAACAGGAAGAAGTCAAAGGTTTCCTCCTACAAAGACTGGGAGGAAAGTAAAAGTGACTCTGAGTCTGATGAGGAGGAGGATAATACAAGTAGTGCCACAAAGAAGGAGAGGTAAGTTATAGCAAAACATTTTGAAGAATGTCTGTTTTGTTTTTATTAAGTCATACATGCATAACACAGTAACTGCTACTAACTACTTTTGATGTATCTTTGGTTTTTTTTGCCTGCAGGAAGTACCGTGTTACAGGCTCTGAGACTCCCTCCAATCCTGGAGGTGTCAGCGAAGAGTTCAGACGCCGGCATGAGCAGCGGGAGAAAGACAGGCGTGAGCAGGGAGTCTTTGCTTCCTCCAAGGAGGACAAGACCAGAGACAGAGAAAAGAACAAAGATAAAGGAAGGGAGCGACAGAGTGAGAGAGGTGATTCCTAAAACCACTTATGTTTTTAACGAGAACAGCCATTTGATTATAGTCTAGTGTGTGGAACATGAGAAAAAAGTTCAAACATTTGTTGGTTAAAGCCTACTTAATCTGGGTGCTTTGTGCATTTTGTGCTGTTTACTTGGTTTTGTTGCATGATCAACATTATCCAAAAGTATAATTTCTTGCCCGTATTTACCTTGAATTTCCCTTTTCTCTGACAGATGATCGAGACAGTAGACATAGTCGGGGCAACAGTAGCAGCCGGTCGGAGCGCTTGGAACGCAGTGACAGGAGTGAGCGCTCACAGCGAGATGGCTGGTCCGAACGCATCAGCAGAGGGAGTAAGAGAGACGAACCCGCAACACCACAGAATCGCCCCAGAGGTTAGTTAGTTTGTTTTGTTTTCATATAAAAATAAAATTTAAAACGTTCCTGTTTAGTTGTTTGACTCAATTCATTTTGTCTTTTCATAGATGCTTTTACACCTTCCCGATCTAACTGGGATGAGGACGATAGTGGTTATGGTAGCTCACGGCATTCCCAGTGGGAGTCTCCATCTCCTGCCCTCTCTCACAGAGAGTCCGATCGCTCTGAAAGAAGCCATCGTTCTGGGCGAGAGAGTGAGAGGAGGGACAGGTAACTGTCATTCACTTCATTTTGCATGACCCTGAGTATTTACTATTACTTTAATTTCACATTGGCCAGTTGTTTTTCAGTGAATTGAAAATCTTAGTTGTTTTGAGATACTGTTTTATTTCCTAATTTTACCCTTTTTTCCTCCTCATAATTCACAGTTTTTCTTTTTTCCAAAATTAAAATTATTATTAAAATTGTGATCCTGCCTCTTGTGCAATGTGCAACTGCTCAGGAACATTTGTCTTCTGTGATTTTTCAGATCAGTCAGAGGCCGTTACACTGATGACACACCCCTGCCCACCCCGTCCTACAAGTACAATGAGTGGGCCAATGATAGAAAGCATTTAGGCTCCACGCCTCGTTTGTCACAAGGGAAAGGTATTATTGTCCAAGTTCAAGTTGTTTTGCATTCCAATGCAATATATGGTGGCAGAATATTATACAATATTATTTGTGTTTCCTTTAGGCAAAAAAAATGAGGGAGGAATACCTTTTGATAATGAGGACGAGAAAGAGCAGTGGGAGGAGGACCAAAAGGTGAGATTCATCCTGTTATTCCTAGTTATAGCAGTTATACTGCAGAACATATTTCTTGTTTGCCAATGATAGAGATTAATCGATTATTGTGGCTTTGAATTAAAGCAAGCTGACAGAGACTGGTACATGATGGACGAAGGCTATGACGAGTTTCACAACCCTTTCACCTCCACCTCCGAAGAATATGTGAAAAAGAGAGAGCAGATCCTCCAGAAGCAGACTCAAAAAAGAATATCTGCTCAGAAGCGACAGATCAATGAGGTAAAACCACACATTTTCAGATAAGCTTGGGCTAAATTTGAAAATATTTAAGCTTGAATAGATATGGGAAAATTGAGAATGAAAAAACATCTAATATCCTTCGATTTCAGTACAAATTTGGAAGAGGGCCTGCTGAACCTGACTTCCTTGCCTTTTTTATTTGCCAGACTAAAAATTTAAATGCTTCCACACTAATTCAGTTTGTATATTAGATCAAAGATAAAAGTACACTTATTTAAAATTCTCTTTCTTTTTCCCTCTAAACACTTAGAATTTGTATTTCTTAAATTTGGTTTGATTTTATATGCTAAAGAAAGCCATTGTTTTTTTTTGTTTTTTGTTTTTTTAGAAATTTTACGACCAAATTAAAAAGATTAATAGATCTAAAGGGCTAGGGGCGGGGGAATCTTAAGACAAAGAATAGAAATAGGGTAAAGAAAGATCAGTATATACAAAGTATAATAACCCATGCCAGATTGTGTATGTCTACTTAATACAGATTTTATTCATGCTGTGATGATCTAACAGCCGGTTTAACCAGAAAAGTAATAAAACAGTCTTTTACTGTGCAACTGAACATAAAACCACCTTCAGTTTTATATTGTTTCGTGAGTTGTAATGACAATAAAGTTAAACTAAAACTGTTTTTTAGAACAGCTAGAATAAGCTGAAAATCTGAGTCTGGAGAATTTATTAAGTTTTGACATTAACACTTTGCAGAAGCTCTGAGTAACTTTGTAGATTTGCTTAATTTCTTCCTTTAGGATAACGAACGCTGGGAGACGAACCGCATGTTGACCAGTGGTGTTGTGCAAAGGCTGGAGGTGGATGAAGACTTTGAGGAAGACAACGCTGCTAAAGTTCACCTGCTGGTTCACAATCTGGTTCCTCCTTTCCTGGATGGAAGAATAGTTTTCACAAAGCAGGTAACCAACAATTAGATCAGTTTCTATAGATTTCAACGGCTCTGTGATTTCTAAAATATACTTCATACTTGCTTCTTTTGGGAAAAAGGCAACTCAACAAGTTTAACAAAGTTATCACATTTACAGCAAAGTTTATAGATGTACTTAATTTGAAAATATTTTGATGTGTAATGTGTTTTCATTAAAAAACAAACAAGTTTTCTGCATGGCAGTTTGTTTTTGTTGAATTAAATTTTTTACATTCTTTGTATGCGTGTGTGATTTTTATTCTTTTCTTTGTTATGCAGCCAGAGCCCATCGTCCCTGTGAAAGATCCCACCTCTGACATGGCCATCATCTCTCGAAAGGGAAGCCAGCTTGTCCGTAAACATCGTGAGCAAAAGGAACGCAAAAAGGTAATCTGGGTCTACAGCGAGGAAAAAACACGTCACTTTGTAAAAGTTTGTTTTTCGGAGTTTACCAATATACATAGCAGCAGTTCAGAAGAGAAATGAACCCCAGATTATTAGTTTATTTTTTGTTACCTTAAGCCAAAATAAAAACAGGAGGGAGAATTGAAAGTGAACAGCATATCATAATTGATTTTTATGTCAAAATAGAAGTTTGCTAAATTTATGTCTTTTCTTACCAATTGATATTACTGGATAGATATGTAAGTCACTTTCTGTGACTTACATATTTGTTAAACATTTTTCTTAACATTTGATGCTCTGTTCTTTGTGTCTTGTAATTCTTTCTTTGATTAATATTTGCACTAATATTTTATTAATCTGCTAATTAACTTTTTCCAGGCACAGCACAAACACTGGGAATTGGCAGGCACCAAGTTAGGCGATATAATGGGTATCAAGAAGAAAGAGGATGAAGAACCTGGAGGCAAAGTGGTGGGAGAGGATGGCAAAGTAGATTACAGGTGAATGTCAGTTTTAGTTTTCAAACATATTTTTGTGTGAATTTCTTAAAATCCTTACGTTAATAAATTATCTTTTCAAATTGCACAGGGCTGATCAGAAATTTGCTGAGCACATGAAGGAGAAGAGTGAAGCCAGCAGTGACTTTGCCAAGAAGAAAAGCATTCTGGAGCAGAGGCAGTACTTGCCTATATTTGCCGTCAGGCAGCAACTTCTCAATATCATAAGGTATCGATACTCAATAATATATTGTCATTATTCTCCTTAAGTCATGTTTCATCCACAGTATTTATGAAAAGTTGTTTGAAATCAAATCAGATCTTTACCGTTATCGTAACCGTTTCATCATTACATGAACTGCAACTTACAGGGATAACAGCATCGTCATTGTTGTTGGGGAAACTGGTAGCGGTAAGACCACGCAGCTGACTCAGTACCTGCATGAAGACGGCTACACTCGCTACGGGATGGTGGGTTGTACTCAGCCCCGACGAGTGGCCGCCATGAGTGTGGCCAAAAGAGTCAGCGAGGAGATCGGCACCAACCTCGGAGAGGAGGTGAGACAGAACCTGGTTTCTACTGACGTTTCCCTCATGCTGCTTTCTCACGGGATGCAGAGCGGGTTGGGCTTGTCGTCGGAGCAGGAAGCTGGTTTAAATATCCAGTAACCAATTTTTCCAGGTTTAGACTGCAGGTTGTTTCTGTCGGGCCTTCAGATGAAACTTCTAGCATTTCTACTGATGAAGAAGGAAAAAATAAGCAGCTAAAAGAGTCTAGGCTTAGGATATCATCAGAATTTGGAGTTTAGGCTTCTATAGAAGCCGCACTTAAAATACCTGCTTCCATTTATATTTTAAATGGTTACACAACTTTCTCAATTAACCTTTTCTTTATAATAAGTAAAAATATTTAAAAAACAATATTTAATTTTATAAAGTTGGACATTGTTCCTGGAAACTGCTTTATTATTTCTTTTTAGTTATGTCTCAATCTGATATTTAATATTTTGAGTTTGTGTCAGAACTTAAGTCCTCAATCTGTGTTCAATAATTGTCTTATATTCTAGTAGTAATGAAAGCGGGAGCCATTCATAGGTGTTTGCATTACAAAGTAAGAATTTAGCTTCAGAAAAAAAACATTGTTTTACAATTTCTCATAAATTTGAGCCATATACTTTTTTAAGCAGTTATTATAATTCAATACTGCCATCAAGTGGGGGAAAAGGAAACTACATTTTGTGGTGCTTGATGTGTGAACAGAATGAAGATCATAGTGAGAAAAATCATGGGATGATGGGAAACATGGAAATAGCATGTTATTCTTATTATTTAAATACAAAGATCATACAATTTTCAATACTCACCTTGTGGAATCATCTGATTTGGTGAAGGAAGAAAACATCTTGAATATTCTTTCCTTATAGGTTGGATACGCGATCCGCTTTGAGGACTGCACTTCAGAGAAAACGATGATAAAGTACATGACTGACGGGATTCTGCTTAGGGAGTCTCTGCGGGAGTCGGACCTGGACCACTACAGTGCAGTTATTATGGACGAGGCTCACGAACGCTCCCTCAACACAGATGTGTTGTTTGGCCTGCTGCGGGAGGTCAGTGCTGTTAATGTAGCATGTTAAAGAAAAAAACATAATGTGGAGATTAAAAAAAACTTTCTTTTGAAATGCTCAGCTCTAATTCCAGTCATGTTTGCTGTTTCATGCCAGGTTGTATCTCGACGAACTGACCTGAAGCTCATTGTGACCTCTGCTACTATGGACTCAGACAAATTTGCAGCATTTTTTGGCAATGTGCCTATTTTCCATATTCCAGGAAGAACATTTCCAGTTGACATATTGTTCAGCAAGGTATGTTAAAATCACAAATTTTTACACAATCCAATTTTACTGACTGTAATCAAGAGCAGGATTTCCTGTTCCGTTGTAATTTTCTTAAAAGAAAGAAGTTAAAACTTTTAACTTTAGTACAGAAAACATTGTTCTTCAATTTGAAATGTATCTCATTGGTCGGCATGCCTGATTTAGCTTTATCTTTTCTTTGGTAAAAAGTGGAAAATACCCATTTAAATTTAGAATATTATCTTTTCTTAGGGAGTGAATTAGAAGAATGTTTGAGTTGGCTCTTAAGATCATTTGTTTTTATTTTTTATTTTGACTTTATTTGGTGTTGTGTAGACCCCACAGGAGGACTATGTTGAGGCTGCAGTGAAGCAGGCTCTGCAGATCCACCTCAGTGGGATGGTGGGAGACATCTTGATCTTTATGCCGGGACAGGAAGATATTGAGGTAAATTATCCTGCAAATGTTATTACCTATTAATTACACCTTTTCTTACTGACAAGTTAAGAGGTTTCAAACACATTTCTCTTATTGGTGAAGCATAATTTAACTTCTTCAAACTCTTGACTTTAAAATAGTTGTTTTACACGTACGTTTTGTTGTAGTCGTATCTGCAGCTTGCATGTGATTTCATTTTCCCTACAGGTAACATCGGATCAGATCGTGGAACGCCTGGAAGACTTGGAGAATGCGCCTCCTCTGGCTGTGCTGCCCATTTACTCACAACTTCCTTCTGATCTCCAAGCGAAGATCTTTCAGAAGGTTTGCATTGATCTCCACAGCTGATAATTTTTTTTTTTTTGCATTTGTTTTGCATTTCATCTGTGTGCAACTTTTCTTTGAATTGACATTTTTGATCTTCCGGCACAAGGCTCCAGATGGTGTCAGAAAATGCATTGTTGCCACAAACATTGCAGAAACGTCGCTCACCGTGGATGGGATCATGTTCGTTGTGGATTCAGGCTATTGCAAACTTAAGGTACTTACAGGCTGGAAGTCATTTCTTTTGCTCTTTTTGTGTACAACATTAATAGAGACAATATTAAACATAAATTACTCACTCGATCCCTTTTTGAAATCTTTTTAAATTTGACAGGTTTTCAACCCTCGGATCGGTATGGATGCTCTCCAGGTTTACCCCATCAGTCAGGCTAATGCCAATCAGCGCGCCGGCCGAGCCGGACGTACAGGACCAGGCCAGTGTTACAGGTGACGCTCAAGCCTTCACCAGCTCTTAAAGGGGACATGCAATTTATGTCGCCATTGAGCTGATCAATTCATGTTTTTTAAAGTAACATTTTTTTCTAGTAGGACTTGTTGAAGCATTTTAAGTGTAAATTTAAATGTTATTTGTTCTAATCTTGTAGAGCAAGATTACTTGTAAATAATGTAGGGAATGGTGTTTGATTGGGATTTCTTTCTTACTAAGAAGTGTGAATCAAATGTAACTATTTGGTTCCCTATGTGACTGTTCGATGCGAATGCAGAGAAGAGAGAGGACATTGATTCCCGGAGGATTTTTATCTAGTTAAACTGGGCAAATATGTCACAGGGATCTTATCTCTTTTGACTGTGACACTGATATGTATTTTGCTTTTGAAAGTTAATATTTTACAATAAATCTCATCCACTTGCCCTTCCAGAAACCTAACAACCTCAGGCTGATTTTCTGTAAGCACATTTGATGTGTTTGAGTTGCTGTGAGTGCGTGAGAAGACTCAGTGAGTCTGGGTGGGGATTCACACATGAAACATTCACACCTTATAAAAATTATTAGAACAGAACATCAATGGGAAAATCCAATGTATTGTCACCAAAAAGAAAGTACACAGATATGCCTTAAAATTGAGATAATTATATATATAAAAAAAAGAACATACAATGTAAGAAAAACTATACAGTTATGAAACAGCTGCAAATGCAGATTTTACAAGGTGTGCAAGTTAGATAATAGAAAAACTGACCAACTTTGTTGTATATTTGTTCAAAAACTGATCATTTCCTTAAAAAATCTGTGAAAAAATAGCAGAGAAAACAGCTTTTTGTGTGACTTTTAATAAATTATAGCTTTATGAATCTGACATTGCATTAAATCTAATCTTGTTGCTCTAGTATAATGATGATGAAGAAGGTTTATACGCAACAGTACAATGTCCTCCACTGTGGTAAAGTTTATTTGGTGTTTTTCTTCTCCAAAAAGGCTTTACACTCAGAGTGCCTATAAGAATGAGATGCTGACCACCACCATCCCTGAGATCCAGAGAACCAACCTGGCCAATGTGGTCCTGCTGCTGAAGTCTCTGGGGGTCCAGGACTTGCTCCTGTTCCACTTCATGGATCCACCACCTGAGGACAACATGCTCAACTCCATGTACCAGCTCTGGATCCTGGGAGCTCTGGACAACACAGGTGGGTCAACAGTGGCTTCACTTGGAAAAACCAAACCGAATCGGTTGCTTCTTTTAGTTTTTGTGGTCAAGACACATCTTCCACTAGTTCAGGCAAGAATGTCTGAAATGGCTTTATCCCTTTCATAGTTACTTAATTTAAAACTTCAATTTTCAAGTGTGATTTCAAGAAATTATAGACCTCTAATAAATACCTTATTTTGTCACTTCAATGTTACATATGTAATTTGAGACTGTGTTTTTCACAATTTGAATATTTTTGCAGAACATAAATCCTGTTTGGGTAAAAGTTTTGAGCTAGAAAGTGGTAGTTGAAATGATTTGACAAAAAAATAATCTCATGATCTAATTTTCATTTAGTAGCCTGAAAAGTGACCAGTCGCATGATGATTCACTTGAGTTCAGCACACAAACCTTTGGGAGCAACTTACTCATGGTATTTTATTTGAGAAAAGATGGTTTGCAGATGACCTCTAGTGGCTGTCAGTGATACTGCACTTGTCTTGTTCACTTCATATTCAGACCTTTAGGATTTGGCCATCTTTTGCAAACATTTGATCTTTTCTGTGAGACTAAACATATGATGGCATTCAACAAAAAACACTGGAACCTAAATGCCCAGGAGGAAATACATTTGCTTCTTCATGCATTAATAGTGTCTCTTCACTTTGCTAATTAAGTTTTCTGTAATCTTTAAATTTAAATTGACTAAATATAGTTTTGTAGCAATATGATTATTGTATTTAAACATTTTTACCATGAACATATCATTCATCCTTGTAATTGGTTGTAAATGTACAGTAAACAGGCAAAATGCTACTAATGATGATAATATAAAGTTTGAGATTTTTAGGGTTTATTTCCTCCTCTTAGTGGCACTTTGGGTTTCCCCAGACTGATAACAATGCTACAAATGGAGGCAGGATGCTGCACCGATGATGCTGACTCCACAGACGGGCCTGGAGGAGTTAGTTGTGAGGTTTAGCCAGTGGAGTAATTGCCTAGTTTCTGATCCCGTGTTTTATTTGACTGGTTGGGTCTCAGTTCTATCTCATCCTTTGCCAGATTCCTGGGGATTTAGGGATTTGAGAATAAGAGGAGACTTTTGATGATTCTCTGTATGGTGTGTTAACAGCAGATTATCTCTGATTAAGGCTTACCTGCCCTAAACTGGCTGCTCTGCTACTTTGCTTTTCCTCATCATAAGCTTCTTAGACTCTTTCGTTTAATCATTTGAATCAGAAACGGTAAAGTTTTTACTCTCATGGTTTTTTTTTTTATTGCCTAAAGTATTTTAAGCTGTCAGCAGTTCCTTCTCTCCTGTTGTTCTGATAGATCAGTGTCACATAATGATGATGCTTCTTTTATCCCAGCAGATTTTAGATCGAAAAGAAGCTTGTCAGTCTTCTTAATGTTTATCTCTCCAGCATTTTTCACATTCCCTTTCACACGTGTAATGTTGTACCTTTTTTTTATTTTTTTCTTCAGGTGCTCTGACCCCAACGGGGCGTCTGATGGTGGAGTTCCCACTCGACCCCGCCCTCTCGAAGATGCTTATTGTGTCCTGTGACATGGGCTGCAGTGCAGACATCCTCATCATCGTCTCTATGTTGTCTGTGCCAGCCATCTTTTACCGACCTAAGGTTTGTGCTTTGCTGGCTGGTATTTAGTAGCTTTCTATTTGTTTGAACTAAAAGTGAGACTCAGACAGAAGAAAACAACCAGAGTGTTACATCTGGGGCCTCATGCAGAAAAGAGTGCGCAGTTTTCACACTTAAACTTGGCGTATGGAAGAATTTAGAAAAGTGCGGCTCACAAAAAAATTCGGATGTATAAAGCCGTGCGCACGCACATGGCCACGCACCTGCCCTTTATACATCAAAATTTGCAGGAAATATAGTGCAGCTGCTGGTCCGCCCTGTCACCTCCATAAACACATATGTAAATTAATATAAATACCCACAAGTCTACCACCATGTGAAGCAGTAATCATGGCAACGTCCTTATTTGTAGCAGTATAAGTATTTATAATAATAATTATTATATATATTATTTAAAAAGAGCTTTCAGTGAACATAAGGTAACTTCACAAAATTAAAAATAATATATTTTAAAGAAAGAAAAAAATCCAAATAATAAAAAAAAAGAAAATAAAAGAAAGAGATCTTGCAAATGCCTGTTTGAGCAACAGAGCGTTCAGCTGTCAGATTTAAAGACAGACAGTCATTTGAGGTAAAATAAATGTTTATTATAAACAGTGGAATCATGTGCATAAGTTGTACATTTATAGAGTAGAGATGCTTTCTGTCAAGAAAGGCGCATTCACAAGCTGTGTTTTATACATGCCGACTTGTGCGCAAAATATGGTGCCACACATATTTTGTGCGCATGCACATTTTATGCATGAGGCCCCTGGACACCGGGGACCTCATTTCATCATGTGTTGTGTGTTATCACCCAACAGGCATACATTTTAGTATGAATTTGCAGTAATGTAGATTAAGTCATTTGAGGTAGTAAGTTGTGTGTGTGACTACTTGGGGGGGTAATTTTAGTGATGAATGCACAAGTGATTTTCACTCATTGTTCACTAAATCTGTCCACCTTTAGTGCAGAATTGCAACATATCTGCACGTGCTTTTGAATTTTAGCTGTGTGGCTATTCTTATTCCCCCCTGAGACTCAGATCTATTTTGACCTTTTTTTGTCTGATGAAATTCAGATTCAGACACAGCTTGAACAGTGAAGCCTTAGATGGTCTTATGTAGGGCTGCAAAAAATTATGACCATGCTTAGGTGTTTATCAGAGCTTTAAGAATATTTGTGATATGTTTCAACATGTCACAACAGAAAAGTGTTTCAATTCTTATTCACACAAATGTGCTTTTGTTATTCACATCCAAAACGAAACAATTTTTTAGAGATGCACAGGTAAGGCTGTTGTTGTTCATCCAATTTTAACCAATTTTCCAAGGACTACAACACAGGTATAGCTGAACAAAAAACAAAATAAAATAAGTAAAATAAAAGTAAACAATCTGAGTGAGCTTCATATGGATGGCTAAAAGTTCCAGCTCAACTGGAACAATGGATGATACATCTGAGGCATCGGCCCGTCCTACTTCTACCACTAAACACGTTTTTGCCTCTGCAGGGTCGTGAGGAAGAAAGCGACCAGGTGAGGGAGAAGTTCTCAGTCCCTGAGAGTGACCACCTCACATACCTGAACGTATACATGCAGTGGAAGAACAACAATTATTCCAGCATCTGGTGCAATGATCACTTCATCCACACCAAGGCCATGCGCAAGGTCAGGCTTGTGTGTTATTCATCCAAACTTGTTAAATTCCCACTGGACAATATTTGTATGTGTGAATTGTACAGATTAATTTGTGAATACTTCCATTTCCAGCCCGTTTCACGTGACTTTCAGATGTAGTCCTTCGTAACATTATATAGCCAATGTAGATTTTTATCCGTTGTTAGGCATTTGAATTTGCTTCCACTCAATGCGTTTCCTTTATTTGATGTACTTTTTTTGTTCAGGTGCGTGAGGTGCGTTCCCAGTTAAAGGACATCATGGTTCAGCAGAAGATGAACCTTATGTCCTGTGGCTCAGACTGGGACATCATCAGAAAGTGTATCTGTGCTGCTTACTTCCACCAGGCAGCCAAGCTCAAGGTACTCTCTGCGCTCCGGGTTCTCCTCAGTTAATATGTTAGGCCCAGCGGCGGCCAGTTGTGGCAGATTTATAGCAGCATAATTACAGAGTGGTGAAATATCCCCCCTGGCCCCACATTAATACAACGCTAAAATCTGAAAGGGAATTTAAAGTCATGACTATATAATCATGGTTTTCAGTTTGACTTACGAGTAGCCAGCCAAACCAAGCAATCATATTAAACTTGGATATACTTTAGATTTTTTTTTTTCCTCTGCCATCTAAGCCAAGTTGAGAAGCAAATTAGCCGGCATGGCCTGCTCTGCTTTGACCTAATGGTGCACCCTGGAAAGCAGGCACATTTAAACTCCTGCATAGACTCTTGTATTGCAGTTTATTTGTTATTTATGCATATATTTGTTCACAGGGCATTGGTGAATATGTGAACGTGAGGACAGGCATGCCATGCCACCTCCACCCCACCAGCTCCCTGTTCGGTATGGGCTACACCCCCGACTACATCATCTACCATGAGCTTGTGATGACTACAAAGGTAAACGCATGCGAAAGCAAAAGAACAATGAAGTTAAAAACATCAACTATAGATGTTTTTGATGTTGAACTCTGTGCTTTGTTTTGCAGGAGTACATGCAGTGCGTTACTGCTGTGGACGGAGAGTGGCTGGCGGAGCTGGGACCCATGTTTTACAGCATCAAACATGCAGGAAAGAGCAGACAGGTAACGTTTGGGAAAGGCTGATGCTAATTTATTTTCAAATTTGGCATAAGATGCAATACAAAAGTAAAATGTCTGTAGATATTTTTATATCAGTAAAGGTGTGCAAGAATGTTCTGTCTCCTAAATGTCAGAACTGTTGATTTGTTACTTCATCGGTAATATCGTTTTTAAACAAGAAATTTTCACACTTCCCTTGTTGCGACTTGTTGCATATGTCCAAGGGTTGTGATCAGTTCTGCCAAACAATATAAAACCTCTTGATTACAAAGGTATGTTAGGATTTAGGGTTAGGGTAGGGTTACTATCCTAGAAATAATATTTTGTGCTGTTCTCTCAACATGAGAAGATCTTTACCCAATAAAGTAAATCTACACAGACATGGTGAAGTTAGATGTAAAAGAATGGTAGCTCTTTCCTCATGAATAAAACATTTTATCCTACGCTACTTTTTCTCAAGTAGAATTCAAAATGAATTCCTGGAATCAAAATCTCGTGGAATCATAGTGGTCGTTGCAAACTATGGATTTGGAAAAGGATGTTCAAATAGTTTCGCAAAGGTTTAATATGTGCATTTTTCACTTCTTTTAATATACTCTGCACAATATATTACACTATTGAATTTAATCGAAGCTTAAAATTCAATAAATAACAGTTAATATTAGCTGCACCAGTTGATCAAAATCTGACATGTTTTTCTTACGTATCTCTAACAACAACTAGTCAAGCATTATCCCATATCACATGTTTTCCTGTTCCTGGGCAGTTCTGCTTCACATTTAACCTAAACCTCCATATCATTACCTTCATGCCAAGTAAGTCTCTATTTTGCCCTCAAACAGCTGTAACCAAACAGAGAACTGGTTAAATAGGATGGGCTGTGGGGTCAACAGTTCATCGTTTTGTCTTGTTGGGAGGACTCTCTTAAAGTAACCCTTATACAAGTGCCAAGACGCAGGTTTCACAGTGGAACGTTTTGCTACTCCGCCCGCTGACACAATAATACTTCCTGTGCTCCTCCACCTGTCTGCGTTGCTCCTGTAGGAGAACCGTCGGCGGGCCAAAGAGGAGCTGAGCAACATGGAGCAGGAGATGGTCCTGGCTCAGGAGCAGCTGAGGGCGCGTCGAGAGGAGCAGGAGAAGAAGAGCAACGCCAGCAGTGTGAGGTAAGTGAAGCGTCTTCACCACATGGCCCTCAACCAGCAGGCGTTCCTCTCGGGCCTCTCATTTGCCATGCACTGTCAAGATTAGAAAGGTTTAATTTACCTTCCTCTCTGCCTACCCACATCTCCACCCTGCCGTCGCCTTCCTCCTCTCCCACTCTCTCGACTCCACCTTTCTCACTCTTCGTGATGAGCTTGTCTCACCTCTGGTCCCTCCAGACGAGACAAAAAGAAATAATATTGACTCCAGGCTGACCCCCATTACTGCAGCAATTTAAATTGTGCCACAGCAGAACAGAGAAAAGGAGGGGAACGTTCGTTTTCAAATTAAACCAAAAAATTAATTTCACACCCATCTGCGAGCCTCACACAGAGAAAAGTGGCTATAAAGACTGATTTAAAAAGAACTTTTACTATTAATTAATCAGCTGGTTTATCTGCTCCGAGTTTAGTGTGACAGTTACGTTGAAAATAATCACACTGGAGTCTTAGGATTAAAAATTAGATTTAAGCGGGGGAAGTTGGTAATAAAGTTGAAAGCTCCCTTGGGTGTGTGTTGGTTCCTTTGTGCTCTTGCAGGTCTCGCGAGTGTCGTCTGTTTGAGCTCCCTGTTATGAGGATGGAATATTTGATCATTTGATCTGGTTTCCGTTGATCCGGCAGCTGCTCATCATCATTCTTCCTCCTATCAGTTTGTAAACAGCCCAGCGACTAGAGCTGGGTGGAAATGTAGAACCATTTTGTGTGACGAAAGGGAAATGAGGCCTTTGTAGTTTTGGACTAGATTTAAAGGGAGATTCTTTTAAATCTGATTCAAATAATAATTGCTAATTATACTGACAATGTTTGCACAAATAAAAAATATAAATTTTATGGGTTTAGATTTCAGCATTTTTTTCGTTTTGATATAAATTGAGTTCAATTTATTTATCAATTTTTGGAGGAATACAGTAAAATCTTAAATTGATGTGAATTGTTTTGAAAAGGCAAATTAGGCATTTCCGTGAAAGTATTAGATACATTCTTACCCAGTGTTGCAACGCTTAAGGAGGGAGATGTTTGCTCAGTTGTGGAGTATTTTTTTCTACTGAGAGATCCACAACAATCTCCCAAAGTAATCAGCAGCAACAAGGGGTGGGAATATTTTGGCACTTGGAAGATAGATAAAATGAGACTATAAATCAAATATAGACAATTTCAATCTTTTCTGTCATTCTTTTCAAAAAGTGAGACTTATTTATTATATAGATTATTTAGACACCTTCATTTCTGCTATTTTTGATGATTACGGTTTACAGACGCACTTTTTCCTTCCTTTAAACTTTCTATGAATAGATTTGGATACAACAGTCTGTGAACAGTCAGTTTCTGAGTGTAGAGCCCCTGACCCAGGAAGTCTCAGGAAACCTCAGCAGATGTTTTAATTTCATTAGCTGATTAGTATTTGTTCACTAACTGCTTCTATTATTTTGTTCCTGAAGAGAGATGTTTGTCTATCCCAACATTTGTAGTTCCTGCTGCAGAAAGTGGCTCTTACACTACAAGCCCCATGATGTAGGGAAGCAATAGACTGTAGAAAGGTATCAGTTGGTGTTTAGGGTCAACAAAAATCTAACCATTCTTGTCACACTGTTCATTCACTTTAGACATGTACAGAAAAACACACATTTGAAAGGATGAATTGATGCATTAAGTTAAATATAGGTTTTAAAGTCTTTTAGGTTTTAACTTAGTTCATAATAGATTTTAAAATGCCTAAAATTTGACTTAAACTCACAGAAACCAGGTTTTAAAACAAAATTCTGGAAGATGAGACACATTTGCTGCTGTTCAGCTAATTCAGCCTGATATTAATGGTGAAGCTCAGAGAGAATGGCCACCAAGTTATTAAGGGGGGTCCCAGAATATCACAAGAATAGCTTTGGTGAAAAAGCCCCCAGTGGCAGAAAGGAGGTTAAGCCCTGATGGTGTAATTGCTACATGTATGTCGGCAAGAGGGAGAGACGAGGGAAGTGTGGGCAGTGTCACTGTCACGTAATTAAAGATGATGGATTGTTTTGTCAGAGACATCAGAGTCCATGTCCCAACACTTTCCACTGAGACACCACTCTGCCTTTTCACTCTCCTGTCCTGCTGCTTAAATGTTCCCATCCTGCTGCACAAAAACAGCCTCCTCCTCCTAGCCACTTATTTTCTGAAACTCCAGTCCGGTCCCCAATGCAAGAAATATTTGGATTGAAGAATGAAGTAGGCGGATAAATATTTTAGTAAATAAATGTCTCATGCGCTATTGTCCCCTCTTTATTGATTTAGGGCAGTGAAAATCTGCACACCAGGGAGAAGAGAGGAGGCACCCATGACACCCAGACGCACCCCGGCCCGCTTTGGACTGTAAAACTCACCTTGACTTCTTAGAAGACACTGCCATTCAAATCCGGACCACGCTGGCGCAACAACAAAAAAGAAAACATTTCACTTTCCATCTCCCTCCGGTCTCTTCTGCAGTTCATGTGTAGGCCACAAGAGTGAGAACTTGCATAAGGCTTGTATGAGTCCTAAACAACACTGAACCTCCCTCCACCTTCAGCAGGCTCATGATACTAAAGGAACACAAGATCCACTGTTTTAATATTCTTTCTCTGTTTATATGCTCAACATTGACATTTGCCTGCTTGACAAAAAGTTATTTTACACTAGATGTAGTATTAAAAACCTTTTTTTAAAATTCTGTTGTCAGAGACTAAAAAAAACAAATTCAATGTTCCTTCTTTGTGTCTATATAGTAGTTCTTGTGTGGTGGATGGAACAGTGTTTGTCACCTTGAGTGGCTTCTCCACAGACTGAAGCGTCATACGAACTGTACTGACCCATACAGCTGGATTGCAACTCACACAACTGTCATGCAGGCTTTGATGGTTGACCTTTTTTCTTCTTGGTGTTGAACTCGCTCCAGCAAAGTAGTGCACTGCAGCATTGCTACTTCTTCATGTTAACTGTTACAGTTTCATGGCTCTCATTTAAAAACACAAACAAACCTTTTGCTTTGTAATTTGTGCTAAAAAAAAATAGTTTTCAAGAGAATCATTTGGATGGACTCCCTTCCCTGCTCTCTCAGGTGGTTGAGATTAAAGATGCACCGATCAGGTTTTTCCTGGATATAGCCAATTTTTTTCTCTCTCTCTCTTTTTATTTGTTAAAGAATTGCAAGAGGAAATGTGGTGCAGATTCTTTGGTAAAAGTAGCAATAGAAAATGCAAGAGCTAAAAAAAAAAAATCCGCATTTAGCTTGAATGTGTTACCTTCATCTGGCTTTTATTCATCTAAAAAAAAATGTACATGTCGATTGTTGTTGTGTTTAAAGACTGAAAATGGGGGGGAGTTATTTTGTTGCATTTAAGGAATAGAGGAAAAAGCAGACGACCAAGAAAGAACATCTGATTCTGAACTGTGCCCAGTTGATTGGTACATCCCTGGCTGTAATATAAAGCAGCTGTGGATAAATTGTAAACATTGTGTTTGTTCTTCTGTCTCATGCTTCTTTTAACAGTTGATGTAAATGGAAGAAAAATAAACATTACCTATTTTTTTGTAATCTTAGACAATCTGATTTAACATTTTAGGTTCTCAAAGGTCTTTTTTTAGTGATATTTGATTAATGTGCGCACATTTAGGTTGGCTTTGCGGTGGCACAAATGATAACTTAATAAGTGAAAGCGATGCAAATTTAGCCCATAAATTGCCTACTTGCAGGTTCAGTGATTTATATTTACAGATGCACAAGCAAGAGTAAACAACGGTGGGTGATTAATTTACTAGTTCTCAGCTGTGCACATGCCAGCATGCCAACAACTGAATTATTTTTCTTCTGCCACAACCTTAATTAGGCAGTAGAGAAAATAAGACTTCAACAAATAATTGTGGATAATGATCAATTGGGAAGTTATGTGGATTAAAAGTAATTGTTTTTTTCCACAACAAATTATACATTAGGAAAACAGTAAATGGTTTTATATAGCCCTCTAGGTACTTCTCTCTCATCTAATTCTTGACAATGTCTCCTAAAATGTGTTTTGTTTTTTTCTTTTTGAGTGAACATACCATCATAAAAAAAGCTTAAAAAGCTGGAGCCTAATGATTATTAAAGCAATTCCTTGTAACAATAGCCAAAAAAAAAAAAAAACTTTCAGTGAACCAACTTTTAAAACTTTATTACACTCTGGAACTTGTTCTTTCAACAACCTTCATCTCACTAAGGTCTTGTTTTTGCAAAGCGAAGGGAACACAAAAATACAGCTCCACAATATTAATGGTTGTAATAAAATTCCCACTGTGTTTGTTTCCACAGTTTTTAGCAGGGGTGAAGGAAAATCAGAGGAAAGGAAAAAAGAAACTCACATCTGTCCTCCCATCGCTCAGATCACGCAACACATCTACCAATGTGATCCCTGAGCTTTTCAGTGCCTCCACTGTGAAGATGTATCTTGTTTCTGGGTTTGCCGAAGCTGTATGTAAATCTTCAGGTCACAAGACTGTTGAACAAAAGCTTGGATGATGCTCGGCTGTCTTTATCACAGTTGCACTTCGAAGCATCTGCTAAAACCAACTGGCATGGATCCAGAAGGAAAGACAAATAAGAGCTCAGTAACTAACTATGTTTTTCTCCCACCGCTTCACACCTTTCTTGTTGGTCAGTGATCATCTGTCTGCCGTAACCCTCATGCAAATAGGCACATTATGAGTGTGCCCTCGACCCCTTCGGTTCTGAGTTTTTCTCGATTGAGTGTGGCAGGTGGAGGATATAATGGACTCCGCCAACTTTAATGAGACAAATCTCAGCTACAGGCTGACATTTTAAAATAGTCCTTGTGAAAGACAGTGTCAGCAGTCACCTTTACTGCAGCTTTCCGGAGAAGGGCCCTGTAATGATAGAGAGAATTAAAACGGCCTCCAAGGCGGTGTGGATAGGAGCTGCAGGATTAGGTGCAGAACCACGCCTCTTAAACGGGCTCCTCTGCCACACCCAGATGATTAAAGCTGCCGCTACGTAAGAGGCATCTATCCCCTGCAGACTACATATTCTCGGCCCGAGACTTGATGAAGAGATTATGCTGATGTTAGATGTTGACCACTGAGAGATTTGTTGAAATGAGTTGTCCCTCATGTTAACTGCCCTTCCCGCTGGTTTAAAGTCTGCTGGCTGACAGTGACGAGCTCCACTGCCATTACAAACTTAATAAGAGCAGAAGCGAGATTGATGAGAAAAACAGAGGCATCAAGTGCTCTTTTAATTAACTCGTGTCCCATAATGTTGCCAGGACAAAGGCACTGAGCAAAGAATGAGACATTTTCTTTTTCCCCACTACCCCCTTCTTTTTTTTTGTTTTGTTGCCTCGCTCACCAGCAATAATGAACAGCCTTCTGGGACCCAATTACATCCAAGGCTGCATTAGGAGCTCAGCGGGCCCAGTGGAAACTTCAGCTGAGTTCACCCATATCCCCCCGCCCCCCTGCCTCCACATGCTGTTACCCCGCTGGAGATGGCCTTCACTTGATTGAATTTTGAATGTTACACAGCCCCACACCTCACCCCTTGTTTTCTGTAGTCCTTTACGTTCAGCGGGTTTGAACCCACATGTGGTTTATGATGGAAGCGGGAGGGTATGTATGCTGGTTGTTAGCTGTCCTTCACTTTATAACTGCTTTTTGTGATAGAGTGGCTTTCAAATCAGTGTGCGATGGCCAGCTGGAGTACTAATGCCTGTTTGTGTGTTGCATCCCTGTGACTAACAGCATGTTCACGGGGGGAAAAGAGATTAAAACCACTGAACTGTGATATTTTTGAACTGAATAAACACAGACAGCAGGGGATGTATAAGAAAAATGAAGCAAAACAAAAACTTCCTGCAAAGACGAGTACATACTTTTTGCCTCGACGATATGTTTCTTACTTTGCAACAGATATAATTATTTAAAAAAATTAAATAAATATAAAGTGTGTTTTATTAAAGCTTGTCAATTTGATACCCCACAAAATTCTGGACTGGGTATAATGCCACACCCACTGGTAACCTGGAATATGCTAACCTTTTTGGCGCAGCTGTATAATATGTTAACATATTTGTCTCCATGTCATGCTTTAAAGGACTGCTGCAACATGTTTAAAAATAGAAAATACACAGAAGGTAGCTATTTGTGTCAGCAGACGGCTGGTTGGATAGTATCAGAGGGAAAAAATACAAATGTTTTCTGATGAGTAAAATGCAACACCATCTAATACACGTATTTCACCTTTACCACACTTAAAATTGAATATATGAAGAGTTAATTTATTGCAAAATCTTTTAAAAGTAATGCTTTAAATGTAAATATTTAGCACTGATTGCACTCATCTGGCTACCGCCAACAAATGCAATAAAAATCTGAAAGGTAAACATAAATATGAAATGGGTCGACGGAACTTGGGGCCTATTCAGGAAGTCCAATGTTCCAAACTTCAATTCTGATTTCAGTGAGTTTTTATTCAATTTCTAAGTTACTTTGAGGTCTGCCAATTGACAGTTTAGCTAATGAATATTCATTTTCTCTTTATTGAAGCTATTTGAGTGTTGAACTATATGGTCAGTGATGTCACTGCGACAAAATCTTTGAAGGTGGTAGCCCTCTTTGAATCTATAACTCACTCCCAAAACCAAGATTCTCAGCAGGCTGGTGTTGAGGTCTATCTTTCTTATTTGTTTTGATTGCTTGTCGCACACTGACACGATCTGGAGCTGCAGCTCTTTTGTTTGATGCAGAAATGCTTTTTTTCACCTTTTGAGTTGATAAAAACATTTTTTCCCCCATTAATCAGGGGGAACTCAGACTCACAATTTGTAAGTGGTGTCAATTATTTTCAACATTTAACTGTATAGAACTAAGAAGTTTAAAAATCCTAATAGGGGTCGCCTGTCGTTATGTCAAAGTGTCATCTTAATCTTTGTGTCTGAGCTCTGATCCAGTAATATTCATGCACCTGCATGACGTGACACTAATCTGCAGGTAGCGTAGATTTCCAACACAACCTGCACATATATAGTTTATTATGAGTCCATGTATTGGCAAATATCAGTTAATTCTTTGCAGGATATCAATACCATGATATAGAAGGATAAAGATCACATCTAAAGATGATATTATGGAAAGATCCAAGGTATTGAATAACAATACTTGGTAAGTTTTAGTTTTCTCAGACACTCAAAGTGTTGAATATTGACATTAATGCTTGGAAGTATTTTAAATATGGCTTCAACCACGAAAAGGAACCAAGTCATCTGCGTGTTAATACTAAATAAATCTATCCATATTGCCAGTAAGTGGATAACTTACCTCCTATCTCACACCGTTTTAAAATTCAATCTACATTTTCTACAATCTTCTCCTGCAGGTCTGCTGCTGGTAGAAAGCAACACTTACAAATTCATTGGGAAAACTGCGTAACATTACATAGTTGAACACTTTTATTGTAGAACTTAAGGAGGGGAACTTTGTTTTACTCTTGTCAGTTTTAAAACAACAAAGATACATTTGCAGGGAAGCAAATGGCAAGAAATGGGGGAGCGTTGTGGCATCCAGTCCTGCTTTCAAAGGTCCATTGTCTTATCCCAAACCAGCACTTTGTGTGTACTGTACAACCAAGCTTGATCTACTTCCCCATGGAGTGTCTAGTTACTAACAGCTCATCCACTATTGCTTAGGGGTCTTATTTTGTTCTAGAAGAAAGACTTTATACTGTCAAACTCAGACATCCCAAGTGATTGAGGGCCGATGGGCATGGAACTCTCAGAGCTGCCCTCAGAGCTGCAGCGATGCCTGCTTGTGGTGGGTGGAGTGGAAGAACAAAGGCAGACTTGTTAAGGGTTTGATACCTTTATTATTCTTTTATTTTGCAGAAATTCCTTTTCTATCTGGCCAGACTCATTAAGATTTTGGCTGCTCTGACTTGTAGGCATTTTACTTTAGGAGTGGTTGCTGGGTGCCACTTAAGCATATCTTCTTTTATAGATGTCAACATGCAGAAATGCAATAATCACTATAAAGATCAATATATAAAAGATACAAGTACAACGTAGTGCTTTAAGGTACTCCAACATTAATCAGGAAAAACTAAAAGACTACATAGAACAATTAGCAATGACTGTGATTTCACTGCCTTTATTCACTGTTCATTTAATGTATTTTTTTATATTACGCCACTTGAACATGTTTTAGTTTTTTTCACTGATGATTGAAGGTCGTTATAATACTAAAAGTAGAATCTTCTCGATCGTAGTAATTTCCAAAATGTTAGAAATGTCTGCAAAGGGCTGGGTCCCCTCAGGGAGAAGACCTTCAGAAGAAAGTCTTCCAACTCTGCAACCATAATAGCAGATGAAAAACAAAGGCTATGAGATTTTGATTCATCTGCTGCCTCTCTCCTCTTGTAATCAGCATTCCGCTTGTAGTCAAATACCTACAAAAGAACAAGAAACATTCCAGTAACTGGATGATCAAAGATCACAAAAGGCTGTTAGAAAGAAGATGTTCATCTGTGTTTACAGATTAAGAAGGCCGGGACTCTGTTTTTTTTACTTGCTGTTGCCGAAACTCAGTCTTGTAAATTTAAGCAGTAATACCAGTTTTAGTTCTGGTTGTAAGTGGATCCTCTCCCTCCAAAGTTTTTTTTAAATGTTTTATTAAATATTTAATTTTAGCCCTTTCTTGAAATACCACAAATGAAAAGAAAAGTCACATTGTTTTAACCACTGCAGAAACACAGCTTTAAATGTTGTGCAAAATTTAACAAGATAATGAAAGCACTTATTTGCAAAATATAGCAATTAGTGAACTGAAAATGCTTAAAAGACAGGTGAAAATACTGTATTATGACTTGGTATGTTTACAAAGTTTCAATATCATTTTGGTTCATTTTTAGAGGAATACAAACTGTTTAACAATTATTCATGCCTGTTACAGTCTTTCTCATTGCACACAAACACATCACCTGAAATTTCCAGCAGGTGTGGTGTCATTGAGGCCTGGTCGATATTCAGACACTTCAGGGAGGAAACACTGACTGTCAACAGGGGGGAAAAAAAGGACAATCACAAAAATGAACAATCTCGCTAAAGTCCTTTGACTGCAGAAGGTTGTTAGGCTCCTTTTTTCGTCAAAACATTCCCTTATTACATGATTGGTTGATGGCGTTTTCATTTGGAAAACAAGTCTGTAAGGAGACAGGAATTTTAACAAAATGCAAATTTGCTCTGCTTTTTCTGGCTAAGCTTCAACAGCGTCCCAATCCCACTTAAGCTTCTTGTTGACCGCGTCTGCCAGCTTGCTGTACACAATTGGCTCCTCAACCATTCTGACTGCATTGTTAATGTCTCGCCTTTTGTATGGCTCAGTTCCACCGGAAAGAAAACATCACACATGCAAAATTATTCCACAACTCAGATAATTAGCTGAAGAAACAAACCCGATTGTGAACTGCAATATGCCTCGGTAACATTAGAACTTTTAAGCATCGCGAGAGGAAGGATTTGAATGCCAAGAGAAATGAGCTTATCAAATAAAGCTTGAAAATGTGCAGTGAATGAAATGAGTCAATCATTTTAATGTGGGATGGAAGCCCTGGGGAGAATAAATAAGCAATAGTCACATCATGCAGAGAGAACAAATGAGCATGGTACGCAATTAGGCAGGGTCACATTCTGCCAGAGCTGTGAGCGTGGGATGAGCTAATAAGCTGTGTGAGGGAGTCTGTCGGCTTGTGTAAATGTACAGAAAGATAAACAGGAAGCACAAGATAAAAAAAAGGGGGGGATCCACAGCCCTCAATATTCGGATGTACAAACCAAGACAGCCAGACACAGGCTGCAAGTCAGGTGGGACACAAAGATAAAAGACGGAGGGGCTGGTGCAGAGGAGGTGGGCTAACAGTCGACCTGCCATCAGGGGCAAGCAGACATGCAGACAGACAGATCAGCGGGCAGGTATAACAACCAAGCAAACAAAAAGACAAGCAGTGCCTCAGAAGGATGGAGGCACAAAGCTTTCAAAGGCGACTTATAGTTATTAACTATTCAATCACATAAAGGAGAGCTGAAGGCGTGAAAGGTTGCGGACCGAAGCACTTTTGCTTCAGTGCATTAAGAGCCTGGTCCGGCACTCGGGGCTGCGTGAAAGAGAAATGGATTGCCTCCCAGGAAGATGACTGCTCAAAGGGGTAGGCTTTTTTCCCTTAATAACAGCAATCTGCTGTGAAAATCTAATCCCAAGTACCATTTACACCGAATTTCGATAACTTCTGCTCGAAAAAGCATACAATATGAATTTTTCAGACCCCGATATACAAATAAACACAACAAGCTCTGCCATCAATCAAGAGACGGCCTCAAAGCAACAGAGCAACAACAGCAAATTGCTAATGAATACCGTGCTGCTCGACATTCACAATTTAAAATAGCATAGATATTTTACACTGGCTGAAACGAAAATACAATTCCTCGCAAGAACATTAAATACATTTGCTCAGTCAGAAATGGGTGTAAGTAACCCATACGGTCATGAAAATGAAAGTAAATATAATGAAAATCTATGGTGATAATGTGAGTGACATTCTGAAAACGACAAGCGCAGCATGAAAACTGACCATGAGATGAATTAATAGCTTCATCTTTGCCATAACAGTCAGATATGGATGCCGCCTTTAAGCTCTGTCCTCTGCCTTTCGCTGCCTTAATTCCCCTTCCTCGGTGGTGGATAAGAGGGATCAGAAATACATCCATATGCATGGACAACTATCTGCAGAGGGGATGTAAGGTCTCAGGCTGGCCAGCTTTTTGGAAAGTACTGGTAATGACACTTAATGAAAGCTGGGAGTCAGACGCTGAGGGCAATAGGCTGGGTGTGTTATTTCCCCAGCCCCTGCCACGCATCCAGACCAGACCAGGCCTTTAGATATCATAAATAAGCAAACATGCTGCGTGGAAATAGATGTGCTGTTTTCCAAGCTTCTCTTTTTCTATTCCACCCCTTATTTATCTGCGCATAATTCCTTGTGTCTCCAGTTTGCTTGTAAGGCTAATGCTCCAATTATTGCTCCCCGAAGATTTTCGAAATGTTGCAAAACATTAGCTGAACATTGTTCCAGTAGCCGTAATCGACTGGGTTTACAGCTGGCTTTATCTAATGTGGAACACCCGCTTATAAGGAATGTTGGAGGTTTCGCTACATTTTACTGCTCTCCTTATATTACTAAACATGGCTTAAGGACCCTCTGCAATGAAAACGCTAACTTGCTCATTCTAGCCCAAGTTACGCTGCCATCTTCTTAATTGGTCTGAATGACATACAAAGACTTGTGCCTCCTGTGATGCAGGTGATCCAGCTGAGGGTGAGATGAGAAGGGTGCTTGTGTTGAAAGGAGTTGTGAGGTTCAAAGTAAACAGAAGGAATGAGGGGATAGAGAGGCTCTTCTTAGCACAAGCCCCTAATCAGTACAGTCAACACACGGCAGATTGGGTTCACAGCTTTCTCTTCGTACTCTCACGCCGCTTCTGTCCTTCCATCACCAAAACCGAATCCCTTCAATCAGCTCCAATTTCCCTGCTTTCAATTTAAGAGGATGTGGGATAAGAATGTATTGCAAGAAAATGCCAGGTAACACAAGCTGGGCTTACTCTGAGGCAAGGAGATTCTGGCTGAGGAAAATTACATTTTTTTTTCTTTTTTTTTTTGGCCGTAAGATATGATTCCATCAATAAGCAACCCTTTCAAAAGCAACACATTGAATTCATATTTTATTTAGAAAGAGATGAAAGTTTCTGTACTTCCATAGGTTGGGAGATGTGTCCTGTGGGCTGTCAGTGACCAGTAACAGAGACACTTAAGGACAGTCCTTGGGTCTTCAGTGTGGAAAGTTTGTAAGCTCTGGAGGACCAAACTACCCCAGGGAGTAGAGACATTTTTCTCCAGTGCCTTTCATTGTCCTTTGATTATAGATTCTCTTTGTCAGTCTCAACATTTCCCAGCAGAAAAGTGTCTTCAGTGTTAACAAGCTTTTGCCATCAGTCATTAATGGAGCACACAGGTCAGCTGCAGCCGAGCAGACTAAAGAGAAGGTCATTGTGGGTGAAGAACAAGAAATGTGCTAAATGTGTTTGTATGTACAGGAGAACCTCTGCTCTGGCAGGGACATGGCGCCACGCCTTCATTAGCGACAGGACCCAGAGGTTCCAGGGAGGATGGTGGCATTTCAAACACGAACGTTTTGGCTTTCCAACACTCCTGGGCTGCTGATTTTACCGCCACAAAAACACTGACCATTAGTCAAACAAACACATCAAATCCTATGCTAATCCCAGGGCAAGAAAAAAAATTATCCACCATGACAGACAATAGAGTCCTCGGAGTAATGAAGCATCTTTGTTTTTCAGTGTCTGTGATGTGTTGCTGAGTGTTTCTATTGACCTGTGTTTTATATGAGCCACTCCAGGAACGTTCCTGCTCTGCCTGAAAGCTTTCTTCTTTTTCATGGAGGTCTCTGGAGTCAGCCAAAAAACAGGGAACATGTAGTCACAGATGGCTTGTACAGGCTTGCTGTCCCTCTTTTGGGAGAGGACCAAAGCCAGGGGTATCGCAGTAACGAGATGATGGACTCCATACCTTGAATGAATTTCAGCTCTTCAAGCAACTTTTGTTCTTGTAAAAGAAGAAAATTATTCTTTGGTACTGGTAAAACTGACATCAAAATGATCTAAAACATATACTGTTCTCATTCTCTGTTTCAATAAACAGCAGTTGGACTGTAGAAATCTGCTGAATAACATTTCATGTTGTATAACTGCGTTATACCTGCACTGTCCAAAGCGAAAAAGAAACAAGTGTTGACAAGTTCTCATTCTGTGACCAGCAAGATATCAAGATTGTTTAAAATATTCAGTATTCTTGAATTTGTAAGTCACAATATCCTTATATATAGCGATTGTAAACGCAACAAAATGTGAGGGAAATTATGAAATTTATTATTGAGCTACAGAAAGTTAATAATAGATGGTTTGAAAATTGTAGCGTCTGCATTGTACTTTATAAACTAGACAGAAAGTGCTTGAAAATGTAGCTTCTATTTGAACATCTGGGCTAATATTTAGATGGAAATATGTTGAATGGTGGGGATGTTATGATGATGGGAAAGAAAGAAAATTGCTAGGAAAATGTGAATTATTTCTAATCAATATCTAGAGCTGTGATATCAAAATTAGATTTTCCTGATGTCGTACGGCAAGCAACTCTTCCAGCCGAGGGTGAATGAACAACAATTTCACAAATCGTCTGCTTTTACCTCAGAAACAGCATGTTTAATATCCTGCCATGAGTTTTTTGTTGTATTAAGGTCCAGAGATGGGGATGGTCACTTTTAACATGCTCATTTGGTTAAGATGCCTACCGGTGTGTTTTGGGTTGATCTTTTGGTGAAACACAAATTTCAAGGGCATTTACTTTTTGGTACAGGACAACATGACCTCTTCAGGTATTCTGAAATATTCAGACTTATCCATGATCCCTGGTGCATGAATTGGCCTGACAACATAGTGTGAGAAACATTCCCATTGCACAATGACACATGTACTGTGGTTTGAATTCAGCTGGTATGCTGTCTGATAAACGGTCTACACCTGCAGCATTGCTTCCATCAGTCCAAAAAAGAGTCACCATTTGTCTTCAAACCATTCAATGTTTTCTGGAAAATTGTATCATATACAGGCACATTAGGTTATTTTTTCAATGATAGGATTTAGCATGGGCTAATTGCCAATAGCTTGGCAAAGCTTTGATCAATTTCAACAGAAGTTTTCAGTTTTCTTGTGTTTTTCTGGTTTTGATTTCCACTTAAGAGATTTGAGATCCATTAAACACAGCCTCCTTTAATTTTCTGCAATACTTCACTTTTGCAACCACCTGCTTATTTAAAGTAAGCGGTTCCTCAGAAAAAATGCGTCGAGTTTACTCAGAATTTTAAAGGACTGCACTACAACCAGCCTATAAGGCATTCACTGCCTTTGTCTTAAAATAAGAACAACCAGTTTGACTTCTGTTTTGTCAAAATAAGCCCTTTAATGAATTGGAACCATTTTGAGCAGGCAAAATGTTCTGTGTCAACTACACAAAGTAACATACTCGTCATGACTGTTGTGTCTGTTTTCTATTACACCTATTGGGAATATAGTTATGTAGAAATAACGTTTCTGCCAAAAACAGCGGTTCAGGCAGCGATGATGGACTATTGTTAGCTCAAATGCTACAGTATAGTGACATTAAATCTTTTTAGTCACAGTTCAATGTTAAGGACTGTAATAAACTAAACTAAGCAAAAATATTAATTGACGTTTATACCTAAAATGAAGCTGGGAGAGATGTGAATGACAATACTCTGTTTTTATCATTTACCTTTTTTGTTTCCTCCAAGACCAATGATATCAATTTGATGAGCTCAAGCTTTGAAAAATACAAACTGTGCATTAAAATCTCCTGTGCATCACAGAGCAACAGTCACTACCACACTTAAGCCATTGTTTTATTTTCAATTTTTAAGAGTTTGGTTCTAAGAGGGAATAATGTGTAGTTTATGATGTAGATTAAAGTAGTCTGTTTGAGAGAGTAAAACAACCTTGGGGGCACAGCTGTTGCTGTGAGACATGATCATAACCTTTATTAAAATAAAACAAACCTCCCACACTGCCACCAATGTCTACACCATTCATGGTCTCATTGTATGCTGAACACACACAACAGCTGGGTAGGAGATAAAACATAATGAAAAAATGTATGAGCAAAACAAAAAGCAAAAAAAGCTAAGCTAAAAATAAAACACATTTTCAAATAATTGGGACTTCAGAGATTTAAGTGGAATTAAAATAAATCATATTTGTTAGATTGGAGACATTGTGTAAAAACAACTTTTGAGCTTAATATATATTTTAATGCAATTCCCTCATCAAAAACATACCCAGAGGATTACTTTGATTCTTTCATGAATGTTTGAGAAATCCTTTGAATTCCCGTGGCAACCATTCAGGGTGCCTAAACGCTTGCTTGTACAATGGGCCGCCCACTTACCCACAGCTCCTCCTGGAGCTGCAGTCTCCTGCCAAGCTTCTGCCTCACAGAGCAGTACTCCCAAACACGTTTCACTCTCCGCTCAAAGAACTAAAGCCTCAACCTAAAAGTTAATAAGTGATGAGTAAGGAGTGATACACTTTTCCACATTACATAGCCTGGGATAATTTTGTGAAAGAGCAGCGCAAACAGATGAAAGTCAGAGAAGTTTTAGAATAAATAAATGGAAATCCAACGTTATTGTGTCTTTTATAAGTCACGTTTCTCTCTTTTACTCGTTGATTCACTCACAAACTTTTAAATGGTCTGTGCTTGTATTGCACTTTATCAAGTCCAGAGGACACCAAACTCACCCATTCATGTGCATATTCGCACACTGATGGTGGTAAGCTACTACATTGTAGCCACAACCGCCCTGGGCCAGCCTATCACCTACCGAATAACACTTTACTTATGCTGCTGAATATGCCCTCCTTGAAAGTACAAGTCCCAAAAACTCTTAATGCCAATTAGGAAATCTGTGGCTGAAATACATAATCAAAATATTTCTTTGTAAAAGTGGATACAGTCATATCCAGTGAGTTGGAGTATGTGTTCCAGTGAGGCTCGTTTGGCAGATTAGAAGTTACTTTTGGAAATGCCAACCTTTCAGCAGGAAGTAACCGTAATCTTTATTGAGCTGACATTACTCTATTTATTTACTTTACTGGTCTGATGTAATACTCGAAACTTAAATATTGTGTATTCATTTAGTAAGTGAAAAAACATAATAAATATTGCAGATATTTATGAGTGTGTGTGTAATTAATAGATACATTTTGTTTCACTTATTAAATTACTGAAATAAGCAATTCAGTGATCAGAATTATTATCTGATATAATTCTGTCAGTTTCTTTACCATTGAATCTAATTTCATATTATTTTATAGATAACTCATTGCACGCTAGGTTGATTACAATCAAAAATATTCTTTTAGTTTATAGAGCATACATCATAAAAGAACATAACAGAATATTTGTGGTTAAGAGGTTGAACCATAAGTTAAACTTTATTGTATTATAATTTAAACTATTAGATACTGGGGACTTTTGTCAGAGCCGATGCTCCTTTTTAACTCAGTATTGTGAGCAGGAGATACAAGACAACTTAAAAATGCCATTTATCTGAGGGCTGTCACCTTCTTAATACTTATTGGAAGAGCTATTAGTTCTCAAACAACGCCCAGTTCTTTCTCAGATGACGAAGGTAGTCGTTTTTAATAATGATAATGCATTTTCCATCTTCATTTTTCTTTTTAATAATACTGTTTGCATGCAGGTTGTCAGACTTGTTATGTTTTGTATATTTCCATTGTGAGGCTGCCACCAAATGGGAATCCATCTTACTGTCGAGATTGTACGCTGGCACACGCTTACTTCACAGATTTACTTAAAAAATATTTACTATGTAATTTGTAAAGACAGTCCATACTCATTGTGGGTCTCTATTTCCCTGAAAGCTTCAGCCCCACAGCCATTTTCTGCTCGTCGGAGAGGGTGGCTGTGAGTACACCACTGCCATCACAATGACCTTTCCACAAGCCCAGGGAGCAAGCAATGCAGAGGAGAGGCAATAAAAGTAATGAAAGAAGCAAAGGCAATTAAAGTGGTGTGTGTGAGGGGAGCATGGCAGAGATGAGCCTAACTGGAGGCAACCCTGGAATGCTGTATAGCTCCATATCCCCCATAATCCCTGTGTGATCGCAGATCAGCCCCAGTCTGCTCCCAGTCTGATCATCCACCTGCAGCATCCACCAGCTAAGCCATTAAAAAAAAGCACAGCCATGCACATAATTTACACACACACACACACACCCACACACGCACGCACACACACAATAAAGTGATCAGACAAACACAGACATGCACACAGGAAATTTAATTACAATAGATGCCACACATTACCCATTGCAAAACAAAGGGAGGAAACAGCTAAAAATATATTACCAAACTCATTCAGGCAGAAACACTAACATGCCATCTCTCACACATATTCAACACTCGAATAGTAAACGAGTGCTCTTTCCAGCCCACCGCAGTGCAATTCCTTCATGCAGCCAGCAAGAATCATTAATGCCTTTCTTCTGATGCTCCCACACAACCAACAGCAATTATTTCTAAAAGCAAAAGTGAAAACAGAAATCACAAAAAACATACAGGGCACATAATCATTATTATTATTATTTTGTCAGGTTGGTTGTGTGGGGTATCGAGGAGGGGGCAGAATCTTGGACTTCATCTTCTCTAGCGCAGTTTACTTTCTGCAAAATGACAATAATGCTTTTCCTAAACCAATTAAGAGGCTGCAGCGTCGTTGTTTCCATGTGACATTGACAGCACTTAAGAAAGCTGATGGTAGGCTTTACAGTTTAGCCTGAAATCTGCTCTTGACTCAAGAGTCAGCCAGCGGTGCAGCCTAAGAGACACATGTCTAAGCAATCATACAAATGCTGTCACTCACATCAGTAAAGGAAATGGCACTGCAGAGCAAAGTTTGAGTATAAATATGTGCATAAGGATGCGCAAACTGGAACAAAGATCTAACAAACAAAAGACGAAACAAGCACTTAGGCTTCCCAATTGTCTGCATTTAACAATACTTGCCACTCAGGGCTTGTGGAGAAAAACTTTATTATCTAATCAGCTTTTGGAAAGCACAGAAGGTCACAGCTTTATGAAACAAAACAAGTTAAAATTTAACCAATAAAATCTGTATTGCAATTTTCAATCATGTCACCATGACTTTTTCTGGTTACTGTTAGGAATTTTGTATTTGCAGTTCATAATCAAACACACTTAGTGTTTTTTATAATATTTTAATTGCATAATATATCACAGAAAGTGTTTACACTTTGTATTTACATGCTACTGTATAGCATTCAGGAGTCTTTGCAGCAAGGGACCTCTGTGAAGTAGATATTTTAGATGTGCAGTAGTTTAAGCTGCACTGTTCAGGTCCTTAATGAAGAACAAATCAACAAATCATTTAATTTATACATTTTTGTGTGAGGTTCCCCATCCATCTAGTAGCTCAGAACACACAAAGTACCACTGTATTATACCAAACATAAAAACATCCACCTTTCATCCAATAACCCACTTTTGTTTCTGGCTAACTGGCTAAAAGCTACACCATAAACAAAAGATATTTCTATTCACAAAGAAAAAGTCAGTCAGTGACAAACCAAAACATCTTTATGGTAGACATCTAATAGAAATTAATTGTTGGTTCTTATTCTGTGAAGCATAGGCCTAATAGTGTTATATGTTTAGATTGGCACTTATATTGACCAAAAGTCCCAAATTGCAAAGATACGCTATCCTGCTAAAGCTGAGGTACACAAATGTGCAATTCTTTGTTAAATATTTTCAAAACAATGTCATGAAAAACTGATTTGGTAATGGACTACAGGACTACTTGCCTGTAGTCCGATGCTCAGAAACAGTCTAACCCATTCTTACACACAAAATGTTTTCAAATGTTGTAGAGCTCCTTTCTATGCACTTTGATATTAATTGCTGCATCAGTACTTTTTGCAGAATTCCTTGTATTACAATTGTTCTTTTCTTGGTAAAGTAGTAACCAAGACAATGTGACAAATAGTTTGAATTTGAAACAACACGATTCGACCCTTTAAGTGTTCATTAGTTTGCATTCACTTTCTGTCGACAGGCGCAGCTGCTTTAGTTTCTTCTCCAGAGACATCTAACATCATATTTTATGTGAAATACAGTGAATTAGAACTTATTTTTGACTAATATTTTTGGCGAACAGCTGATTTGAGCTTTTATTAAAATAATTTAAATACTTTTATTTTCCATAAGATAAACCCTGGCAGCTCATAACTGTCTGGCTACATCTGTCAAACGTCTGAGGAAACAGTAATGGAGAGTAGATACTCCTCATGTTCTGTAATCAGTTCTTTTATCTAAATGGAGCTGTATGTGTGTTGGAGTCATCTGCGGTTTAAAAGTTTGTTCACCTTTCATTGACTTTTTTGTGACAGATTTAAGGACACAGACAAAAGATACAGCTTATTCGCAAGATCAAATTGGGATTAAGGAGATTAATTTGAGCAGAAAAGTTTTTCCATGAGATTTATCTAATTTTCTGAAAGATGTTAAATGCGGTGTGATTGAATCGGCTAACAGATGAATGGTTGGTAAATTGCAACGCTTCGGGCTCCTGTCCCTTTGGTTGGTGTTAAATCATAGACCATCGAATTTCACCACTTGTGAAGATGTGACTCATTTCTCTTGGCTTCCTCTGGGGTTAAAAAAAATAATTACGAGATTGAAAACACAAATTCAGACAAAATTAATTCAATTTGTGAGCATGGCTGGAGGGTAACTGAGTGCTGTATAAACGGTTGCAGCTTGGCTTCAATCAGAAGACAAGCGTGGAGGGACAATCACCATTCAGAAAAGTCTAAAAGACTTTGTAAGTCAAACAGTTTAAATGTTCTAGTTATTTCAGAGTTTGGCTTTGTTCACAAACTCGAGGTGTTAAATACTAATAACCAAAACTCAAGCAAGTTTGTATTTTGCAATATCTAAATAATAACTAATTACAGAAGCTAAATAACAGGCTTATTATTTTAGAAATCCTACCAGAAGCCAAATATTATATTTAAATATAATAAGAAAGAGAGAAACATTATACGAAATACATTTTCTTTTCTTCATCCTTTGGATTATTTATTACTGAAAATAATAATAAAAATAGCAAAACAACAATATTTTTAAAATTAAGTTGCCTGCATATTTGAAAAAGTAAAGATTGACACAAAACAGAAAAGTTATACAATTCCAACACAAAAGCAGAATGTCAGAGAAGTTAAATATATTCAGGAATTTCATAAATACATTTTGACCTTACTGAGTTATGTCAAGACTTCATTGATCGTTTTTGCTTCTTTTTTTCTGTTGACCTGGTGATCGAGCATCTTGGCCTATTCCTGCTGAACAAGGCATGCTGACATGCTGCATCCATTTATACAGAAAGAAGCTGTGAAAATTTCAATACAGAGTATAAACTGAAATTATATAAGAAACATAAACAGAAAATATGTAACTAAATTTTTAACAAATATAGAATTATCAGGCTGTTGCACAAATAAAAGACGCCGTGATTCAAATATGAAGCCGTAAAGCCAAAACTGCAATAATAGAGTGCTGAAGATAAAAAGATTTGAGTCCAGATAAGATTCAAGCAGATAAAACATGCTCAATGAAACCAGCAGTATGTTTACAGAGCAGCACATTGAGACACTTACTTCCATCAATATATTGATGTTTTGTAATAGGCTCTAAATGACTCAGGCTAGTGACTGCTGGCCAGCAAACCTTCTTACTGCTGCTGTTTCTGCAGCTCATTTCAGCACAAATGTGGAAACACAACCTGAGACTGCTCTCATAAACTTCTACTTTATCAAGTTTTACTCAGAGATATGATACAGTGACACTTTCTCTCCTTTCTATTACATTTACCTTAACCTATATTATTCATTTCATAACAAACTTTAGCATCTGTACTTACATAAAACTATCACCATACCTAACTTACTTTCTTTTTTATCAGAAAACAAAATTTTCATTTTATATATGAACATTGTAAATGCCACCTCTCTAATCTCTGAAAGATCTGACAAATCATCTAAAAAGAATTAAAAACAGTTGAAAGGGCAATCAGTGGCTTCTGTTAGTCTAGAGAGGATTACAAAGCCATTCCTAAGACTTTGGGACACCAGCGAACAAAAAGAAAGCTATAATCCACAGATGGAGAACACCTAAAGCAGTGGTGAACTTCCCAGGAATAACTCTAAGAGAGGATCGCCGATTCAACCATGTCGTCACAAAACAGCCTAGAAAAACATCTAAAGCACTGCAGATCTCCAAAATTTAACATATAAAAGGAGACTGGAAAAAAATGGCATCCATTGGAGAGTTCCCTGGCCAAAACTACTTCTGGCCAAAAAGAACATAAATGTTGGTTAAAACACACATTGATGATCCCCCAGACAGAAAACATATTCTGTGGACTAAACTCACACAGCATTTGCTAAACAGACCATGATGCTGACAGATAGTCATAAAATTTGTTGTCCATCAGAAAATCCTGCGGGAGAATGTCCAGCTGTGAGTGCAGGACCTTAAGTCCAGTTACATTTTGTAATGCAGAGGAGCGATGATCCGAAGCACATTAGGAAAGACTCATAAAAAACAAACAAACAAATTCTGAGTAACTAACTAACTAAAGACTCGACTTAAATTCAGTTCAGATTAATTTTTAAAATTTTCTCTGCTTATTTTTAACTAGTCACGTAATTTGTTTGGTAATCTAGTACATTTAAATATAAATCAAAATGTAAATAAATAAATAAATAAAAATTACTGTATTTCTGAATTTGTCTGAGCTTAGCAATGAGAGAGGAATCTATCCTAGAATTCATGTAATTTTTTTAATTATGTGTTTTCAAGGCTAAAGCAGCAGCAGCTGACTCCAAACTTTACATTTGGATGTCAGACTGTCTTTTCTTTTTCTTCAACACACAAAGTTGTTGTTTTTTTCACATCATAGGAAAAAAGCACAATAGCAACTTTTAATTCCTGCAATTCAACTGGCAGCATACTCCCAAAATCAACATCCAAAAATCAAATCCCCTCTCTTAATTGTTTGTCATTATACGTTATTGACAACAATGCAATTTGCCTTGGATAGCCTCCAAGGCAAATTGAATACATTTTTCTTGGAGGTGCTAATGGATAACAGTAGAGCAAACAACAAGTTCAGAGTCAAAGAAGGAGGCTCCAAAGCTCAGAAAGAAAAGTTTAGGTGAATTAACTAATCAACTATCACAGCACATGCAAATTTAGAGTGCCATTTCAATTCATTATCTAAAAACAATATAGCAATCCTAAAACTCATGGAGAACAGTTCTATAGCAGAAAAAAAGCTGTGCAAGTACAGATTTAGTTTGAACACATGCACGCTCATCCATTAAATCATTTGCACAACCACTTTATTGGTCTCAATTGAACTCGGGAGTCACCTACGTGAAAATAAAGTTGGTTCACAGATATGCAATTGATATGCAGTAATTCTACAGAAACATGCTGTGTCACAGACTCCGATAGTGTTTGGATGTGTTGTCAGACGCTGCTGGTGGTGAAGGATACTGTGGGAAAAGCCTGGAGGTTTTCCAATGCTCACCTCTCTCCTCCATTGACAAGTGAGGTGTAGTAACAGCTAATCGATGGCTAGTGAATTCCCTGCGTACCCCCCTCGCCCGTCTGATCAATATTCCTGGCAATTAGAATCCCCTATCTGCATGGCTAAAGGGACCTTGGGGTGACTTGCCAGCCCACAAACACCCAATTTAGTCCTCACCCTATCACTTAATTACTAAATCCGCACTAATGCCTATTGGCAGGTGGCGCGTTTACTCACAGCAGTCCCAGAGGCTGAGTGAACATCAGACCTTTGGCAATGTGCTGGTTAAGATGCTCCTGCCCCACTTTAGCAGGCCAGTTAAACACCTGATTGCACAAGAGGACTCTGACCTGGAATGATCTGCCTATTGAGCCACAGCCCCACATATCCACAAAGCTGCTGAGAAATGCAGGAAATGGGATGGGAGAAAGACCACTGAATACTCAAACAGCCAAGAAAAAAAAAAAATAACTCAGACGTACAAACATTTTTTATCATTAAGTCAACAGTCAAATGACTATTTATGCTCGTGATCAATTTAGCAGGATAGCAGGCTTTCACCATAAACAACTGACAAACTTTGCTAAATGCCCTAAATGTTAGCATCTCCACTCTTATTCGTAAAGAGTGAACTGGACTTTTGACATAAATACAAATGATTTGCATTCAGTCAATAACAGTAGAACAACAGGAGCCATCCTGCAATTTGTGGTCTCCACCTGACAAATCCAAATGAAGACCAAAGCTTAAGTATTTCCCAAGTACTGTGAAATAGGATAAATGCTTACTTTCGAAACAGTTTATTTATTGCTGCCTGGATTTGTTTATTGCACAAAGAACAGAAGTTGAGGTGAGTCAAGTTCAAAGGACACTTGTCAGTCCCCCTCTTAGCATTTAAAGGTGAACGTCTCACAATGTCTTACAAAGCCAGGAAACCAGCGTAGATCACATCCTGCACAACTTTGACACTGTCTTTCATATTTCCCCACCAACCTAATATGATTTCAATCATCATCTTTCCTTTTCATTCCATGATCTAATCCATTTTGAACCACATTAGATGAAGAGTGACTGATGGGATGTGAAAGTAAGGCAAAAACAACAGAAAATAAATTGAGATATTATAATTTGACAGAAAAATAATAAAAGATTTAAGCCATCATACCTTAAATACACTGAATTTGGGTTACAAGCATTTAGAACTGCAGTCATTTCTACAAACCACTGAACTGTGTGATAATTTCCCAGACTGAATGCAGATATCTTACATCTTTCCAGGCCATTCAGTTAGTCTGAATGGTGGCCTGCTGGGCCTTTACATGTTATATTGATGACATAATGCAATCAAGCTGCATGATACCGTTTTCTCTATATAGATTTCTATATTTTCCAACAGATTTGCCTATGCTCAGTGTAGTAATCCATATATTAGACTACAGTGGAGAGAAGTGTATCAGAGTGCATGTGAGTGAGTCAGCCGACTGCTCAATTAATTTGCAGAAAACTGGTATTGGTTCCATTTGCTGTGAGCTTCATTTCAGTGGTATGGCTGTGAGCAGCCTCCAGGTCTCACTCAACTGTGGAAAACCTTCTCTAACCACAGCTCTTATCTCTGCCTGACTATACTGGCCACTGATGGGACCAGTGCCTGCAGTCTGTGGTCTGTCTGCTAAAGTCTAAAATCTCTTAAAAAGGATTGCTCAGCAAAGACACATACGACTGCAAAATGTTCTTAAGAGTCGCTACAGTAAGTGTCACTTAATAAACAATTAACTTTCTGCAATCAGCAGCATAAATGCCTGTCAAATTTTTTCTGAGGTGGAAGGATCTCACCATGATGTATATTTCACTCCTGGATGCCTTGGGCTAGGGGTGAGCCAGGTGAAGTGAACACACACACACACACACGCCCCCCCCCCCCCCCACACACACACACACACACATAAGGCATTGTCACTGTCCTGTCACATAACCATGGAAATGCCCTGAGGTTAAATAAGGATAGGTGCTCCAAGCTTTACATATTGTCTTGAAGGACAGAGCACAGAAGTGCTTGCCTTTTTCCAGCCTCCAGCTATCTGGACACCTGCTGCACTGCACTCATTCAGTGGCATGCTGCTAATTTGGGATTTCCTCAAAGATGACATATGTATCAGGCAGAGCAGGAAATGTCCTGGGTCGGTAGGGATCGACTCCCTGACAGGTGTCACCTCCAGTCTGTGCAGGCCTGCCTCAGATGTGTTAACTATTCAATTAACCAGCACATCGCACTGAGTGGGTGCCACCACCTAATTACCTCTGAGACCTTGGCTGTGAATGGAGTAAAATACGTTCATCTGGGCGCCTGCATGACAGGTCACACATCACAACCACCTTGACATTCACATAGAAAGAGTGTTTTTTTTTTTTCGCAACTGAGACAGAGAGAGTAAAAAGGCTCATTGTGTTCTCTTCCATTGTTAGTTACATCTCCGCCTCATCCTAAACCCGGCTCTGGGTGCAACCAAATGCAGTGAAAACAAAATCCTGCTGCTGGGCGTAAAATATGACTCAAAATATTAAATGAAAATAAAAACAGTATCATTTAGCAATGCTTGAAAATAACTCCCCGCCGTGGAGCCTCTTCATCTCACACCATTAAAATAATGAGGTGTCACCGTGCTCCGGTTCCATAGCTACGATGTTGACACCCATCAAGACAAATCTATATTTCATGGCCACTTGCGGATGTATAAATAGCCAAATGAGGTGCACTAACCATCTATAAAACGGCACTAAAAGGTTGCCAGAAGATGGCGAGTGTCATGAGCCAGTTGCTCAGGTAATCAATCTGGTGTGAGAAGAGAAGACAGGGAGGAAGAGGAGAAGAGTGGGCTTCAGTGCAAGGCTGGAGGGGAAGGCACAAGGCAGCACAAGAAGCAGGGCACTAAATCACACATCTAAGGTGCAGTCGCCCCACTGACACACAACCACTTCAGCTGACATCAGGCTACCTCGACAGGCTGATGGATCACCGCACCACACTCCATTAAAGGCAAACAGGCCCGACGAGCCCTGACATAACAAACAATTAGTCACTGCTGTGGGTACAGACTTTATATGCAAGGGCTTTTCTCAGTTGGCACATTTATTTGGGTACAGGGAAATGTTAGGTTCCCAGTTCTGCTGAGGCTACCTGCAGATTAGACTAACTGCTCACCATATAAGACAACCACAAAATATCCCATGAGATTAATCTCAGAATCAAAAGATGAGCATAATGTTGTATTTCAAGAATTAAAAGCAAAAGTTTTTCTCTCTGGTTTTGATGTTTTTTTCTGAAAATATCAATCTCAATTTCAACTCCAACAAAGCAGATTATTTTAAACCAAACTGATTTTATCACTGCCAAAAACTTACATAATAAATAATTAATCAAATGTGCTTTATAAAACATTTTTGTATCCAAAAACAAAATAAGCAACAGATACTTACTTGAGCATCTATGAGTGGGTTCTTCATGCTCACTCTAATTTGACATTTTAGCACAAATGAAGACTTCAAAATAAAACTCAGAAGAAGAATTTGCAGCAGCTTTCCAAAACGCAAAAAACTTTCTGAAGGTTGTGAACCTTAGACAGTTGCACTCAAAAAGGGTTGAATATGGCTGAGAGGAACAGGATCAGTCCAGAGCTGTGCATACTGAATCTTGCTCTGCAACAGACAGGGGCATTAATGTCAAGAGGTTAGCAGTGCGTTGACAACTAGCGACCTGGATGATCTGCAATATTTCAGATCAAGTTTCCATCTTCTTGGCTTTGTCAATCTGTTGTCAGGTTAGTATATTGTTTTCTTTTGCACATTTGATCTCAGAAGCTTTTGTTGTGGCTCCAAGGAAAATCAAATCTACATGCTCCCTTTCTCAAAACAGAAGAGTGTACATTGAACTTTTGGTTCAATAAGCACAACTGCTGCTCATATTACACAACACATCTTTCAACACTTCAAAGTCTCTACTTAATCAGCCCACTAACTACAAATTTTCAGCCAATCCAAATGATCCTAGAAGTCTAGAGAGCTGAAGAAACAGGTTTTCTTTTTTTAAACAAAATAATTTTATTGTGTAAGTAAAAGTTTGCAATAACCAAGAGGAAGATGGCAGTGAGTCATGATTTGCCCAATTTGTTTTGCTCACCTGGAACAACCATAGAGAAGGGAAAATGCAAAATGGGGGCAGCGGGTTAATCAACACAAATTCAAAATTACAGCTGGCAGACAGCTGAACAAATTTATGAAGGTAAAGAAAAAGCTAATATACCTTAGTGTGTGAAAAAGAAAAATGACGTTGCTTGGTTTACAAAAATGAAAAGAGACGCTTTTGACCTATAGAAACAGAAGGATACTGTCACTTGAGATGGATAAATAATGGAGCTCAACGTCGGCTTCATGCATTGCCCTTCACCTTGCAGACCTCACTTGAATATTCAGGTGCATCACTGGCTCCTTTTTCCTTAATAAGAACTAAAGCATGCTCGCAGTCAGGCAGGGCCGCCACTTGCAGGTCCATGGAGAGATTGTTGATTAGCATCAATGTCTCCTGTCTGTCTCCTACCAGCCTCCACACAGCTTTTCTACCTGAATCACTTGAAAAGAAAGAGTAAGCCCACTTTATTTAGTTGGCATAGTTAAATAAAGATGTATTACTCTAAAGTTTGAAACAGAATGAGAGTGATGTATTTTCCTTCATCAGTGACCTAATAGACTGTATTTTAAATAACCGAATGACCGTAATCTCAAAACAAAGTGTGATATTATTAACCCCTAATCATTCCAGCATTCCCGGAGCTCAGTGTCAATTCACTTTCTGTAAGACTAAGACATCATTAGCAGACATACCCAGGGGTTGCATGTGGAAATCTGAGGTTGTCTAATAATTTGTGTGAGAGCAGGACAAAACACAAATATTGGTGGGAATTCAGAGACAGAAAGATGTGTACTTACCCGGCATCTTCCAACAGCTCCACTGGCAATTTAATGACAACAGCCCTAGTATACATTAGATTATTAGACTCCAGAGTGCAATATCCCAGGCTGGATAATATTACTTTTCCTCTGGCTGATGATGCATTACAAAAACAGGGGATGGTGTAACAGATGTCTCTTGGGGTAAAAATAATAAATCACACTGGCTCACAACACGGTTAAGAAAAAAAATGGCACCAAAAACACCCGCATGCCCATGAAACAATTCAATGATTCATCTACTCTGTTCATTCCTGCTGAGCTGCAAGCCTGCAGAGGAAATGAGACAGAGAAGCAGGAGAAAGCAATTAGTTTGCATTTAACTTGAAAACATCATTAAGGCCATAGTCCTAATTGTGTTGTTTTAAAACCAGTAAAATCTAATAATGACTTCATTAGCGAGTAACCGTAATGATGAGTCTGAGGGTAAAGGCAGGATAAGGAATGAATATGCAGAGAGCCTGTATGTAAAGTAGAAGATGTGAGGAGATAGAGGAAAGAGTAAACCAACAAAGGCTGAATCACCGTTTCAATACAAAGCTAACTGCACACAAAAGGATGCACCACCAAGGGCTAAACAAGGTAAATAGAATATGAGCAAAACTCAATTGGCTTTTAAGAAGTGTTTGTGTGTGTTTGTGTGCATAGATCTATGGCTAAATGTGTATTTCCTGTCATGCAGGAGGGGACTGTTGGAAAGAGGAAGCTCTAATCCATAATACGGCAGCTCCCTGCATGGCTGCATACCTTGGTGCATACATTACTGCATCAATCAGTGCTAAGCTGCAGTGTAATTTTCTACTCCCCATTTCTCTCCCCACCCCATCACAAAGACAACACCCCATGGCTATTTCTGATGAGATTCAGAGCTGAGGAGAGGGAATGGGGGTGAGGAGGGTGAAGGGTGTTTATGGAGTAACCTATCTCCTCCCCTCTTTTCTCCTCTCTTCTCCTCCCGTCTTCTCCATCCAGCCCCCTGATTAATTTTCAACTAGATTGCTGGGCAAGCAGTACTATTAGCATAAAATTTCCATGGATTAAGCCCACCTATAAATCCCCCTTACCAAGCTGCTTGTCAAACACAAAATTTCAGATCTCATTTTGTTTCTAATATCATTTTCATATGAGGCGGGGGTGGGATAAGGGTTGAGGATGAGGGGAGAGAGAAGGAGGCTGCTGCCAAGGTGGTGCGACAAATCAGTGGACTGTTATTCCAAAGATAAACTGAGTCATCAATCAAAATTAAAGAGCCCGCTGGGTTTGAAATGGCATTTTGTCCAAGCAAGCGAACACGAACGCATGTGTGCAAGTATGCAGTGACTCCAACAACCAAGGTCAATGCTGATGGGTGGATAGCGTTGGTGACTTGACCTCATTTGACAGAAACGACATGATCTTAAGCTAATCTGTCATGTTCTGGTGATTTATGTGATTGTTCGTTGTTTTGTTTTTTACTTTTTTTTTTATCACATCACAAACCTCCACCTCTTTCCAAATTAATTTGAACGTAGTTACATTAAAATCCAACACTGTTAGTGGTGCCCTCCTCCACAGCCACGAACTAACAGTAACATTAATTATGAAAAATAAGTAAGGGGAGCTTGGAGGAGGTTATTTAATAAAGGATACAGAATCAATGCATTTTGATCAATCCAAGTTAATTAGAAAATACATATTGAGAAACAATCAAGGTGCATAAACAAGATTAAAATAAATGAAGTGTGCTCTAATTAAATGATACAAATTCTCATTCTGTGGCAGTGCTGTATTTGCTGACATCTTGAAGAACAGAGTACAACACACCTGACCAGCCTCATGGGACCTATTTCTACTGCATTTTTAGTATGGTTCATTAGTTCTAATACTAATACACCGACATTTCTCTGAAATAGCACACTGAAGTAGAAAACAACCCTTGTCCAGACAAGCATTTTTACACCAGTACATGCTCTTGTATGTGCAAGAAATTCAGATCTTCTGAAAATGCTTCTGCATTGGGCATGCATGTGGCAGTGAAAAAGAGGGTTGTGTAATGTGGCATCAATTCCTTTAACATTTAGAACTAGAAGTGGCATGCAAGATGTGGATTTTAGAAATACAAAACACTTTACACATCCTTTATGAGATGTTTCAGCACATGTCTGGGGTCTTTGAGTTATACTTCTTTTTGTCAAGGTCAACATGCATATCTTTTGACATTTTTGTTCTTAAGAGAGCATATTTTAATTGTTCAATTCTTGAACTGACAGTGGAAAAACAGGTCTACACACTGAGGCCTTCTCACCTTAAAGAAAGTGGAAGCTAGTTAGTAAACAGAAATGATAAAAAATATCAATGGAAACACAAAAAATTTAAAAAGGGTCTGATTCCTTTAATGCCAACAGTAGTTTCTCCATATTAACATACTATTTATAAATAAAACAAAAATAGATATATCATATCTTGGTTAAATTTTTATTAATTAGAGGGTTTTTTTTATTATCTGTTGACAGATGTCTGTGTCATTTCCTGTCAGAAACAGGCTTCTTGGTTGAATGAAAAGTTTTAACCAAAATCTGCCAGGGTGCAAATCATTTTAGGCTTAACTGTATGACAGCAGTAGCTAAAAGACACTCATCACAGATTTGTCTCCGAAAGGGAGACACTGGAAAAGGTCAATCATCTGAGGCCTCTTTGAACTTCAGTTTTAGTTATGCTTGGTTAGTTACAATGCATAAGAGGATTAAAGAAAGTATGAAAAGTATAATTTAGGAATGGTGAACATTCCTTTCATAAGATATTTAAAAATGGCACAAAATGTTTCAAAGTTCTTCAAAACTCTGTCACCATTTGCGATGACAACAAACAGAAGTTGTCTCTAATAACAATGATTGACACGTTTTAGACACATTTACACCTCTTTTATAGATCTCATTAAATCTATATTAAATTAAGTAAATTCAGCTACAGAGAAATAGAAACTACATTTTTTATCTATCTATCTATCTATAGACATATATATAGATATAGACAGATAGTTATCTAGGTACAGGTAGGTGTTGTTAGAAGGGAAAAATTGTTTATTCAAAGTAAAACATTTATATGGAAAAGGCTGTAAAGATTTTGTACGAGAATTTAAGAAGTTTGTTTCATACTAAAATGAACTAAAATGAAAATGAATTAAAATGGCCTGATGAAAATAGATGCAGAAAATAATGCCAATAAAGGCAATGAACATCAATTTGTATTTCCTCACATCTATAGATGAATATTGAAGATTAGTTTTTTTACACAGAAGTATTTTACTTGCAGACAGGTCATAAAAAATCTTTTTATAGCTGTTGACGCTTCATTATAGTGCTTGCAGTGAATGTAAAAACTTAAACAAAAACAAATAAAATGTCCCCTCACAATATCTACATTAGCAAATGTAGATATTTCAGAACTTAGAAACAGAAACAGGGAGTTCAGGGGTGTTCAAATATGAATGTATGAGACATGCATGAACTTACTCTACACCTTTACTGCAGATGTTTCTCTCGGGTCAGTTTCTGATCATTTTGTTGTTTTCTTGCCTCTAGCACTTTCTGCACTGCTAGCTTCTAAACAAAGAAAAAGAAAAAACAGAAACTTATCAAAATGTTGTCAAAATGAAGGCCGAGAATGTAAATCACTACCAACACACGTCTCTGTGTGTGTCGATGTGCACACCACACGCTTTTCTTTTACACAAAAACCTAATTACAAATTATTTTCTGTTAGCTATTTGTGACATGAGGCTCATGCTTGCTCAGACACAGAAACACAATAATGTTCAGTGATTTCTTATCACTTATCAGGAATAATCATTAAATGTTTGCGCAAGTGTGAAATTAAACAAAATCCCAGACCATGCAATTAAACAAAACACAGCAAACACAATACTATGAAGAAGTCACAGGAGCACGAACCTGAATAACGGCAACCACAGTTTATTATGCTCTCCTTTAATCTGAACCGCTGCCTTTGATTAAACCTTTGGAGTGCTGTCTGGGTGTTCACAACTTTCTTGACCACTTCTTTATCAGTTTTATGTTACCGTCATCTGGAGTCTCATGATGTTTTCTATGTTTTAACCTGTTTTTAGCTTTCACTTGTCTCTCTTCCTTTTGGTTTGCTGACCTATCTGGATGAGTAAAAGTGACTCTCTTGTGAGTCCAAAGGAGCATTTACTAACGAGCCTGATGTGCAACACCCTCCCTCTTTTTCTTCTTCCATTGGGAGGGAATAGAGTGAGGCCAAAAGCCCTTCAGCAAAAAATGAATTTTCCAATTTCAGTTAGTTCTTCCATGAATAAATAAACAAATGAATAATTGAAGGGAGCAACATAAATAAATAACATCACAAACATTTCGCCGGTACTCATAAGTATTCTGCAGATAACTTGGGCTGCATGCTAATGATAAAAACAGTACATGTAGCAGGTTGAGATGCATTATTCACCACTCTCCTTTCACCTAAATTAAATAAATAAAAATCTTTCTCGCAACTCAAAACATCCTTTCAGCATTGAAGTGACAGGCCTCTCCCATTTATAAACACACAATGACACCACAGAAAACAAATAACTGACCAGTCAGATGCTACGGGAAACAAATAAAAGAGAAAGGACCTGGCTGCCATGGAAAGGGACTCCAAAACCTCAGTAAGTCACTGAAAAGGAAAAAATCTAACTAGTGAGAAAGAAGCAGACCTTTATGAGGCCCAAATAAGATTAATTCTCCCCTTGAACATTTGCTTTGACAGCAGTAGAACGCAAAAAAACAAATGCACAAAAAACTTCTCTGAGAGTCTTTTCTGCTTGGGTCAATCAACATAAAAAATTAGAGGGATGTGAAGGTCATCATTTCTACCATGAGAAGCTCTGTACCTGCTCTGAATATTATATCTGTTCACTCTAGCTGACAAATAATTAGAGGGCAAAATTTTTACATTTTAATCCTTGTGGTCTATTCTGAGTTGAGATATCAGTGGCTCCAATAAAAGAAGACTAAACAACAACAACATAATCTGAGGTAACAATGTTTACGACAGATATTGCGCTCTTCCTGCCCACAGCCATCAGCATCTACTACAGCTCTTTGAAGGAAGCTGAATAATACGAGTTACAACCACATTAAATTTCCTGATTAAAGCAAATGGGCCACGTTAGAAAGCTGTAGCAGAACTTTGTGACGCACTGAGAAATTTTTGCTATTAGCTGATTAAGGTTTGTTGAATGAGAGACGCATCTGAAACATGAAAAACACGAGTCAGCTGAGGATTGTGTCTACCTCTAAATTTAGGATCGTTCATTAGATTCATTCAAACCTATGTTTTTATGACCAAACATTTATTTGCATTTGATAACTATAAAATAACCAGAAGCAGGCAATAATGATCCAATAAAGTCAGATTTATGTACTAAGCTCAAATATTGGCTTGATGTGTGTGTCAATACAAAGTACTTCTTTCTGGACTAAACCTGTATCTTCTCAAGATAACTTATAACTAATTATCTCCAAGTTCTCTCACTTGGAGATAACTTTTATTTATTTTGTTGTTTTTCTGGTACGCAGGTAGTTGAAGCTTCTGTAGGAACACAGTTTTCTAGGAGCTCTGCTTTTTATCTGAAGCAGTATTTCTATTTTATTGACGTGTAAAGTCTGTTATCTTAGTCTATAAAAATATAATCCATGACAAACAATAACAGTTAGGTAATTTAGATTAGGTAAAATCTAAACGTTTAATCTACCAAAATGAGTACAAAACAAACAATAAAACACTTAATCTTCAGGTTGCTAATCTTGAGTCATTCCCACTCAGGGTCATCTAATGCATATAAATACTGAACAAGAAGTAAAACACTGGTTACTAATTTCCTTGTATCACAATAAAGAACTAAACATTGGCAAACATGGAAGTAAGTTGCCCTTTATCCACACTGGGGTTTAATTTAAAAAAGCTCATTAAGGGCTACTGTTAACATGCTTTCCAAGCACAAACTGTTAATTAAAAACATGAGAATAACATGCATTTTAACACCATAGGAGGGAGAAAAAACTAATTTGCTTTGTGGCTCTACTGATTGCAGTAGAGCTGATGTTAATTAGAACCCTGTGATCTGATGTGATGAGGGTCTGACCACACAGCAGCTTCCCTTTAACACGCTGGCTGCATTCATCCACCAACTATGGGCCCACAGCTCATGTAAAACCATCACACACAGTCTATAGGCTGTACAGTATGCATCTCTGTTTCCTAACATGCATAATGGATCTGAGCCTCCTATACACATGGTTGGGATTTTTTTCATTTTTAAGAACATCAACAGCAGCTTCTTATGCTGTATACCAGATTCTTCTGCAAGTTCATCTGTCACAGTTATGCGGCCATGTGAAAAAAAAAAAGAGGGACAGTGATTTTGAGTGCAATATTATAAATATATAATCTGGATCAGACAAAGGGTAAATAGAGTAGCGACAGGATTATTTATGTATCTTACACCTGTCTGAAAAAGATTGCAAAGTTGATCTTGAAGATGTAGATACAATAAATACAAAGAGTCTGATATATGTAAATGCTGTTGCCCAAAAGTCACACTTTGCTCCCATGATACTCTAACAAGAAGTCTGGAAGAGCTTTGATAGGTTTTTACTTAAAGACCGTCAAAGAAGGGAGCCATTTTTATGAAGTCACAAACTCACACAATGACAGGATCAGCCCATAAAAGTCCATGTGAAAGAAATGAACAAGTGTTTGCCAGGTGTGAAAATATACTGCCGCACGCACCTCTGCAGACCCTTCTATTAATCAACCTGTCCACACTTTGTTTTGAGAGTAATCTCACCCAACCACCAGAGAAGCACTCAGCAGTAAGTGGCGCTTGGCTGTGGTTTGAAGGCCGAGGTTTATTACTATCCCAAGGCAGAGCAGAACTGTGCTGTAAAAACACATAATTTCAGAACTCAGCACTTGACTTTGGCAACACGCCTCATGTATCTGGGAATACGGCGGTGATCTGAAAATTTCCCTGAAAAGTTTGTCTATCATATCAGTTTCAAATATTAATTCTGAAACCTCCAATATATTCTGATCAAGACATTTAGAGGAGATGCCTCGAGGAGCTGGGTTTTCTAGGTAGGGGATGCAGGTTGCACTACTCTTCCATGCTGTGTGATTAAGAGATATTTCCTTTTTTCCTTTTTTCCTTCATTGCTGGCCCAAAAGTATTAAAAACAATACGTATAACTCTATCAATATTGTCACAATTTATAATTATTATTTTAACCATACAACATTTGGATTTAGATCGTGCAGTCAAAAGATGAGTGCCAATATCCACACATGAACTTTATTGAAAAGGAAAACCCAAACAAAGAATAAAATGGCCATCATACTTCACTGTTAAATCTACTTAACAGGATTCTGGCCACCCACAGTGAACCAGTGAAGACCCAGGGGACTTTCACTGGTTTTAGTCATATTCTTCTGATTGTGAAAAATAGTCCCATAGTTTTAACTTAAAAAGAAAAATCTAACGCTAAGAGTTTTTTGTATTAAAATAGCAATTGTGACAGGAAACACCAATAGGATGTATTTTACTATTTCACTTTGATAAGTAACGCCTATCATAGATACTTGAAAGAGTCAATGGGACAAATGACCAAAATCCTTTCTAATAAAACCTTGATTATTTTATTTTTATTCTATTTTATTTTAGATTTTTTTGGAGTGCTGTGAAACCTTGTTGCTTTTCCTTGGCTTATTTGTTGCAAATAGACATTAGCTCCTCTAAGCTATTTTTTAGCTATAGTAAAAGTCACATTGAACTTCGACTAAACAAACTGCCTCGTCTCCTTTTTGAACTGCTCCAAAATACCTCCTTGAATATTTCAATGATAGGACTGAAATTTCAAGCAGAGGTAAAGTAAGTGCTGAAATATTGAAAGAGACTGTGGTGTTTGGATGGGAAGTGATATAGTGGAATCAGGTTTGGATGCAGGAGAGGCTTTTAAGCTCAGGATCCTATAGATTTGTTGAGTTTGAAAGCTACAACAGGTGTATTAAACTTTTCAAACTTTTAAAGGCCAACAGTAAGGATGTGTGTTTATTGATGTGCAAATATAAGTTGGCTTCTATGGCAAACACAATGTAATACTGAGCTGACATTTAAAGAAAAACTATTAAAATTCAAGAAAGTGTGTGTATATGTTGTGCATGCAGAGCAATGCAGGTGTGAGCCAATGACTGCTCTTAAATAGGTGACCTACATGCTATAAAGAGGACATTACTTTGGACTACTGTCTAAACACTGTGTGTGAATCCAACACTCATCCTTCAAGGGCATGAAGATTGAATGTTTTCCTCCCCTACAAGCGATGAAAAGAGCTTTTGACCCAGGTCTTATGGGTAACATATTGGCCACAGCTGCAGCTCTTCACAAGCCAGATATTTTTTTTCTCTCTCAAAAGACAGAGGTCAACAGGTCATGGCATAAAGGCCCACAGCATTTCCAGCCTTTTTCCAGCTTTGCTCTTTGAGCTCAATCAAAAGGCCTGAACTGCTTCCAAAGGTACATGAACACTTGTATGTAGTGGCAAATCCATCAATTGACACAAAGAAAAAGACAACATCTGCAACATCTTTAGTCAATCAGTTCTTTCTCAAAAGGAAAAAGAAAGCCATTTGTTGAAAACCAAAATAGAAATTGAACATGACAAACAAAACTATAGAGTCAGATTCTAAAAAGCTTAAAAGACAATATTTGGGAAGATGCTAGCAGCCTTTCCTCCTTCGGTTTGTTAAGAAGACCATGGTGTTGTACAGGCAACACAAGACTGATTATCTTTTGTCATGAGTTCTTCTTTTGTGAGTTTCCTTCAGGTACAGTAGAACTGTTTTGGAAGCACTTTTACTCCAAAAATTAAAGCAGGTGCTAAACATATGGTTTCCAGATGTTACACATGATGTGTGCAGATATTCTAGATGTTCTTTATTTATACCTTCACTACATTTGATTTCCTATCATCAACGTCTAAAATCTCTCTGAAAATGTTGACATTCTGTACTGTTTCACGTAGAGCAGAAGACAGTCTTTCTTGTATAGTCCCTTGCTGATCTCTTTCACACATGCTGACATAGTTCAAAGCAAACCTCTACAATACCTGATGTTATTGATTTTAAGCCTGTTCATATGGAATTTTAAATTCTTTTTGCTTTTTTAACAGTAGCTTTGTGACAGCCACTCTTCAGTTCAGCAGATTTTCTTCATTTCTTATAAAGTCTGGCAAGCAGAAAATGGATAAAGAAAAACAATTAAAATTCAAGAAAGTGTGTGTATATATTGTGCATGCAGAGCAATGCAGGTGTGAGCCTATTTCGCATATTGCACATATTGAATCTGGTTTTTGGTGGATTTTTCCCCCCCTATTTTTCAGACATTAAAATAAATTTTAGTATCAACATCAGGTTGCAGGAAGTACAATAAGCAGTTTTCAAATTAAGATTTTTATTTATTATCAATTATGTGAAATGATAATTGTCCTCTAAACCTCGTTACTGGTTTTTTCTGTATCAAACATTAAATTTCACAGTGCAGAATTAATTGTGAATGCAGAATTCATCATTCCATCAATATATAGCAAGACCAAAGCAATGCGCGGCCTTCATACTACCATTACAATGCTTGATTCTCAATATGGTCTTTTTTCTGAAATACTTTATTTTCAACGCAGATGTGACTTCTTTTTTCCTTTCTTTCAGACCACAGAAAATATTCACAAACGTTATGTAGACTGTCAAGATATTTATAGGCAAATATAAAGTGGTGTTTTTTTTTTTTTTCGTTAGCAGTGGTTTTTACCTTAGAACTCTCCCAGGGACACAATTCCTGCTATGTGTTTTTGTTGTATGATGAACATTGACCTAGTTGAGGCATCCAATACTTTAGCTGTTTTGTGTTCTTTGGTGACCTCCTGAGTTGTCAAACTGCTCTTGCATTAATTTTGGGAATCTATGATGTAGTTTAATGTTTTCTCCTTTTATTAATACTGGAGCTGTCACTTCTCTAACTCAAGGTTCTCATTTTGTCTGACTTTTAAATTTGTTTGATTACTTAAAAATTGAGACAAAAGAACAAAACAGCAAAATAAGGAAAAGTCTGTGAGGGGACTTTTTTTTTATCAGTGTGAAAGTCAGGCGGAGGAAATCAGAAATTAAAGCTACATGAGAATGTAGCAGACTTCCCATGTGTACATCTATACGTGCTGTTAATACAATGACCGCTTACATTTTTCTGCAGTTCCCAATGTTCTTCTCCAAATGGACCTCAAAAATCGGTGCTTTGTTCTGCCTCTTAGCTTTCTCCAGCTCAACACTTAGACAGAAACTACAGAGCAGAGGTGAGGCGTGTGGAGGATTGGAAGAGTCTGTTTTTAAAGGTGTCAGCACACCTAACTTCTGCATAATTCATGTCACACCTCAGAGATGATCCATTAGCAGGTTACGCCAAGAGAGCTGAGCAATAAGCTGACGAGATGCAACTCTGGAGGACATTTGAAGACTAACATGTCTCACACAAGTTCATATACATGAAATATCCTACACTCCAAGAGCCAGATAATAGGGTGGGATTTTCCTTTTGGAGCAGCATCCTGTGTGGCTACGTTTTAAACCATTTTTACTGAACCGACTTCTGGGCTTTGACATTGAGTTGCCCAAAGAGAGAGCAAAATCTGTGACGAAAAATGAAAAGAGAAATAGGGCAAAGGATAAAGAGAGATAGAAAGTGGAGCACAGGGAAGAAGCAATTCAAGCTACCACAACCCTCCACACTTCCAGACGCTGATTTATAATTTTAATATCTCTAATTTCCACAGCAGCACCCGTTTTCCAAATGTCATTTTCCAATTTATGTCAAACCATGTGACCATTTTTCTTAATACAGCTTATGACAACCTCTGTGGCAAAGCGGATATGCAATTCAGATTGAGTGTCTTACAGGCCTAGTGGCAGACACACTAGGGTGTTTATATGTTTATCTTTATCAGTGTCTGCTCAGTCTTTCAGGGGGAAAACACTAGGAGCATTTTATACCAGGAAAAATTGGGTTTGCTGCAAAATATGTGCCCTCTGGGAATAAAGCCATAATTTAGTCATAAATCTAATAATTACAGTTAACATAACAAGAATTATGATAGTGAAAATGATAACGTATTAAAATATGAATAGGAGGCTAAAATTAAATGTGGGCTAGTATTAAGACTATTACATGAATATTGATGTTAATTAAAACAGAACGTATCTTTTTCGCATAACACTCAGTCTTGTTGTAATAATCTTCAGCTGCTCCAAACGTCGGCCCAGATGGAGCAACTAGTCATTACTGGTAACTCTAATTTGCAGAAGTTTTCCTGTATGGGTTTAAGGGTAAGTTGATAAAATCCCGAAGCTAGTGACATCAGAGTGACTTATATAGTAAGCTTACCTTGCAATAACAAGATTTCAGTGCTTGAAGTCCATAATTATCTGTTTTTTTCCTAACCATCCATGTGCTTCAACCATTAATATAAGGGAATTAAAAAGAAAAAAGCACAAACACAAAGTTAAATTTATAAAAGCACCATACCAATCACAAGACGGAAAACAGTGCATACTTTTTGTATTTTTACTGCAGTAAATACGATGTACGATTACACTGGAAATGTTCACTTAAAAAACAGCTGTTCTGTGTGAAAATGTCATTATTTTGCACTTTTCTTCAAGTAAATATTTAATGTAACTTTCCACTTTAGCTCTTCCATCCATCCGTTCATGTGTTCATCAGATAAACATTATATTTCATCATTAAGACCTTCATGGTAAGGTGAAATGAACCACACCATCATCGTATGAAAGGTCATTATTATAATGATCAAAAGCTGAGATGAATAGTCGCTATCAATTTGAAACAGTTATACAATCTAAACAACACGTTAAAATGTTGGCACAAAGAGGACTTGGTAAATGTCAGAGATCTAAGTAAGATTATTCCTTCACTAATACTGCAAATACAAATAAACTGCTCTGTTTTAGTTGTACAGTTGTATATATTGCTAATGCTGATGTTGAGAAATTGTGATTTAACTTTGAGTAAATATACCAAGTAGCAACTGTCTTTCTAAAAAGCAAAGTCAGCTGATCAAAATATTCATTTAGGTTGGACGGTGCATCATCAAGGTGCAACACCACATCTGTTTATATCTGGTTTTATGGTAGCAGAGAATAAAAAAACAACTTGCCTGTCCTAGATCACCCCAACCAACAAAAACTGCAAGAACCACAAACATGCAGGTAACCGAATGCGATGGCATACTGCTCTTAAGAACTGACTAAAGTAATCTAAAGAGTCTCACCTTTATCCCTTGTCTCCCCTCTGAGCCAAACACTTATCGACTCTCTGAGTAGCAGCCCGCCAGTGCATGTTCCCAACTATTGAAAGAAAGGGTAAAAATAACAGGAACAAGTTGTCGGAAATGAAATTTCAATTCATCCAGTCCCTTTATACAGTGGTGCGAGAGCCTGTCGTTGAGAGGGGGGGGATCAATAGTGTTTAGACAGCGGGGCAGATTTTCTAAGCGTCGGATCAATAGGAAGGAGAGAGGAAAAAATACCCTGGCTTTTCTCTGGCTGTTGTAGTAAATAGGAACAAATCAGTGGCCTTAGGCTAAATGGATTGACCAGCTGTTTCCGAGTTCTGTGTTGTAAATAAAGATCCATTCTGAGGTGTGTAACTGAGCCCCAAAGGCACAAGTGCTGCTTTTCAGGTTGGACTTCCATAAGATGTGCTGGGCCACACAAATGTCTTCATCAAAGGTGAACTGTGACAAAAACAGAGAGCAGGAATGGACAACCACTTGAGATGAGCATCAAATCACTTGTTTGATTGCTTTTGTTGAGGAATGTTGTAAATGGGAAAAAAAAATCTTCAACAAGACTGCTTATTTTTGTATATACATGATGAGTTCATTTATAAAAGACTGATCCCAAATACACCTTTCAATTTGCAGACACAAAATGTAGTTGAAATTTTAACACAGAGCAGAATAAAACCCCACATTTATCGATGCCAGGTAACAGAACGGTGCACAGCAATCTTAGAAATACAGGATTTTAGCTGAGTAATATAAATCATTGCATGAAGAATAACACTCGTTCATGAGGTAGGCAACTATAGCAATCAGAGTGTAAGATCCTGCCAGGATGACTGATGGTCTGCTTGGTTTGCCTCACCTCTGGACTTATTAAAGAAAAACACCACAGGCGAGGCAGTCATAGAACTCATTGGTCAACCACAGTGGCAAGAGTGATAGGTGAAATTCATCACAGAAAACCCTTCATACCAAACAAAACAAACACTGGAGAACAAAGTGACATGAGAGCACGTGGTCATTATAGTGCTGGTAGCCTCCAAACATAGGGACAAGAGACTTCATAGGATGCTGGTTTATGGAAAAAGACAGCTGCTGACTGTGGCTTCAAGGCTGACAAGGAAAATTCGAAGTGCGTAAGAGAAATCTGAGGATTTTATCAATCCCTGAGATCCTGTCATGGGCAAAGATAGCAAAAATTGCTTTCTCATCATAGCCTTTGCTTCTGGTATTCAGAGTAATTGCTAAACAGAAAATATAGAGCTCCTTTGGTGTGTATAAACAAATAACGCTATATTCTGTTTCAAGAGATAATGTAACAGCATTTTATGTGAATAAAACATAGAACAGCATGCTAGTTTTCATGCAATAACTGCACAAATTCCATATACAATGCATATCTGCTCTTACAAAGCATAACCTTTGCAAGAACAAAATCAGCTAGACATGTCATATGGCTCATTTCAGAGCCATTTCATAATGTAATTGGAGCATTGTGTGTGTATGTTTGTGAGTGCTGCATCTCACTGATTAAGAGGTGACCTTACATTGTGCATTTACCGCATCTCGAACTGAGCAGCAGAAGTTAGAGCATAACTCGTTGGCTTCCTGAACACATTACCTTAATGATGCCATTCCTCACACCTCCATTTCAACACATTTAGAGACAGAGCAGTTGCAGCTTCTATTGAGACAATCAAATGTCTCCGCCAGCTATTTATGCACAAAAGGGTAACCTGATTTAACAACACTAACATTCCTCCCATCCCAAACACATAAAATATATAAACAATGCCATCATGTTGGAAGAGTCATTAAAAATTTAGATAACACTTTCCTTTCTTTCCCAAAAACTCTCATCTCTGGCTGCTTGTTATTGTGATAAGATTAATATCAAGCTGTGCATTACGACAAATGACAAGAGACTCACTCTAAAGGCTGGGCTGGTTGTTCTTCTGGTTCGTACTGATGAACATTCACCGAAATGCAACTTCTTACAACAATTTTGGACTAGAAACTTACAATGTGGCTGAACAATATATAATGTATATTAAAAAAGTCTGATGGGGCAGAGACCATTTTCTTACTCTTGACATGTCTTATTTATCCAATGAACTGTGCCTGCAAGTGACTGGTCTTTAATGGGGCATGTCCCACTAGACTATCTGTTCTATAAGAAAGTCTGTGTAATAGTATTTTTCCACCATTTTGAGATATTTGGGGTGTTCTTGAGAGGAGACAAAGGCTACTGAGAGTGTTTATGTTTCTGGTGAGTACAGTAGCTTCTAATGTGTAACGCAGGGCACTTTAGCATTCAGACGCCTGGGGCTATTCTTTAAGTGGTCTTTACTTTGAAAACACAGGTACCCTCCAGGGGATGAGGAGTGGTTTGTTGCGTGCATGTGTCTGTGCATGAGGAGTCAGTTGGCTAGGAGGGAAGGGGAAAAAAAGAGCAGAATCATTCCAAGGGCCATGCAATGCTCTGAATTATATATCCATACATCATCAGCCCATGTCAGACTTTGATTCAGTGCGGTGGTCTTACAGAAACCACTGTGCTATCATGTTTAATAATGCAAGCTGGGATTAGGTGCTTACTCTCTTCTGGTAAATGCGGGCAAATGAGTTAATTCCACTGATGCCCTCTAAGCCCCCGCAGGACTCACATAGATCTAAACATTAAGCTTAGATTTCTTGTTCTTTTTCTGCAAGTAGCAAAACAGTTTTAATGCCTCAATTTAAGCCAAAGCAATGTAAGGAAAATTGGTTGTTGCTATGTAAGAATTGAACATGAATTTTGATGTTTGACAATCTAATATGTTACTGAGGGAGCAAATACATTCTTTGCTTAGCTTACTGCTGCTTCTTGCTGTATAGCAAAAGAAATATTTTTTATAAATGTAATAAAACATGAGGACGATCTCTAACTGTAATTATAGTGGGAGACAAGGAACCTTGGCAACCATGGCAGCGCTCAAAACAGCACAGTGTAACATAAATATACAGTTGTACAAGTATGCCATTTTCTGACAGCGTTCTTGATGAAAACCAGCTAAGATGAGAAAAAAATAAAAGAAAATACAATTTTGTTTTGCACTTCAGAGAGTTAATGGTGTCAGTGAATGTAACAGTGAGGCCTCATAGCCATTTTTAAAGGCATTAAACCACTTAGCATATCTCAGCTGGTCCCAATGCCAGTGACCTTGGTAATGAGGGGCAGCTGGTACAACAGTCATTAGGCCTTGCTTTCTCCGCCTTCAGGAATCTTTTATTTCCATAAAACCTTTTATCCATTTCTGTCTGTGCTGCTATACAGTCTCAAGCCAACCCATGCAAGGCCATTAACGACTACAGCAGTATAGTAAATGTCATTACATAGCTTGTATCATCAATACTTCTAAAAACAGAACATCAATAGGAATGGAGGCAGGGCTGATACAATATGTTTCTGGTAGTTTCACAATCTTGTAGGTCTAATTAAGCTGGGTTTTACAGAAAGGCAGAGCAAGAAATGAGAATGGAAGGAGAGGCTGACCCAATTAAATCTACACTGAAACTCAGAACTACTCTCCAGAACAGCTCAGTATCCATGAAATAAGAGAAACATATAAAAACAATGAGAACAAAGCTTATTAGTTCCTAAAAGAAGCATGCATTAACATTCTTAAATTAGTTTTTTCTCCATATCTCCCTGACTATCCCATGAATATATTTATATATATATATATATATATATATATATATATATATATATATATATATATATATATATATATATACACTCTCCAATTCGATGACAAGTGAAAATGTGTGAGTGCTGAGAAAATATGAAGAGTTGCCATGGTGATATAGCATGGAATGTGACTGTACAGTTTATCCATGGTCATGTGACTGATATGTGGAATGCTGCTGTGCTCGAGGCATGTAGACCACAGGCCACTTAACCTCAGTTGCTGGTAGCGATCACAGGCTGATTGAGCTGAATTTGTTGGCGGTTTCTGTCTGTAGGTCAGGCTAGATGTGTATGTGGTTGGTGCTACTCCAATCAAAGCCCAGGCATTCTCAAATCTTCTACTTTTTAATAAGGACGACAGAGGATGGGGCAGAAGACTATAGGACATCCATACATAGCCACAACATCTACTTTCCATAAAGACATTCTTTAAAGACACAGAAGGAAGAAGGAAATAACAGTGATGTTGTTCTTTCAGTAGAAACAGTAAACATTAATGTGATTAGCACATTTGTCAGGGACTGCTTATAAAGGTTCTGATTTGCAGTACTGCTCAAATTAAGAGGTTCAAAAAAGCTTTGAACATTGTCTTGCCTTTGGATAGTCTGTTAAGAGAGTCTCAGCAGGAATACCCCACTCTGCAAACTTCTGAATAAAAGGGTGGGGCGCTGAAGCAAAATCAACTTTCTTTATTGTTATATCATGTTATAACACATACCCAAAATATTGTGTCTTCAGTTCATACAAACTGAAGACACAAAGAACTGATGTAAACGAAACCATGGAGAAGCATTATTGTGACAGCTTGATGAATGAGAAATGTCGGAAAGGGTAGAAGCTTCTTAAAGACATAAAAGCTAATTGCAAGGCATCTTATATGGCTATGATGCGCAGTAAAATTTGTTACGTTTTTTAAATATATACGTATATATATACATATATATATATATATATATATATATATATATATATATATATATATATGCAGCATTTTCATAACTACTGAAAAGATTGTTATACAATGGCCCTATATGTCTGGAAAATAAGTAATATCCCCCTTTAAGACTTTCAAAATTTCTAAAGAAAAACCTCCTTGGATTCTGACATGACAACCTGGTTTAAAGGTTACAGTATCACTTTAAATCAGTTTATTTATATATCAGTCCAGCAGAATCTGTCAGCAAAAGCAATACAAATTCAATTGGACCAGAAAGGTCATATTTTATTTTATTTTTTGCTTTTGTCTAAATAACAATATCCACTAGGTTATACTTATAATTATTTCATTATGTGAATGAATCATATAAATCAGATTTGGAACTATTAGTGGTCAACCACAAAGGTTATTAGGATTGCCATTTTAATGACAAGTGAATGCACTTCTCTAATATTTCAACTTAAGGTAATCAGAGGTGATATGCAATACAAAGAAAATCAGGGGTGCAAATGATTGTACTACCGGAATGAAAAATGTGGACAAAAGGAGCAGATAAAGGAATAAGACCAAACAAACTCAAGAAAAACATCCCAGTAGAACAATTATGAATCTAATCAGAGGTTTCTGGATGAAGGTACAGCTCTCGTCTCTCACTAACATTTGCATCATAACAGGGTGTGCAATATTAATTTCTGAGTTTACTGCCTATTGGATGTGCAAACTATGAAAACCATTAAGAACCCAAACAGGAAAGCAATTTGCTGTCACATGGATTTGCCTCTATTAAAAAGAAACATCTTGTTAACCATTTGGAATTAGAGTCATTTGGCAAAAGGCAGCCTGCTGTTGCTCTCTGGTAAAATAAGTAATTGTGCTATTTCTTTCTTCTATCCCTCTCTTTCTTTGATTTGTGCAAGCAAATCGGGGAGTGGTGGATAGAGGGAGTGACTGGATGCAAAGGTAATTAAAGTTGCTGGCTATCTATTTGGTTAATGTAGAGATCAAGCCTGTCAAGAGCCTTGGAGGCAAAGAGCAAGATGAGAAACATCTATTTTTTTCACCAAGTCTTCCAGCCTCCAGGCTGACCCAATCTAATTCATACATCACCTATTCCAGTCTGGCAGTGCACATATTAAAACTAAAACAATCCTTTCACAAAACCTGGGATTAATTCAATAAGCTTATCTTACCTCCATTAGCTTCCAAACAATAAAATCTTGTTATAACATCTCATGCTTACTGTTTGAATTCATACACCTTTGGAGATCTTTAAGTAGATTACAGAGTAATTACTTTGCATGTTGCCCATTTGTAGTGATTGTGACCTTTCACACAGATTTCCAATAAAGTACTTCTAACATGTACTTTAGCTGTAAAAAGCCTCATATCTAACACTGATGGCCAAACAAATCTTTAAAATGTGGATGTTATTACGACTGAACAGTCTGAATAATAAAAAAAAAGCAAACTTGTTATTACATAACAAATTATGTTGTATATTAATAGCTTATTTCTGATATTTGACAAATTTTTAAAATTTGTGTGACTAAGAACACATAACTTGTAAAACAGAGAAAGACAAATAATCCTGATAAACTTGTGAATTTTTGGTTGTGATATTGTTTGGTTTTTAGTTAATTTTGTTACAATTTCTCTGCAAAGAGTTATGTTTTGTTTTCCTCCACACTTCTAAAAGTCACCCTTTGAGTTCATTGCGTAATGCAATTCTGAGTCCAAATTGAAGAGCTTCCAGATATCCCAAAATCCAGGAGAGGCCAAATATCACCACATATTGTATTTGGAGTGATCATTTTTGTAGAAAGAACAACAGTTTCAGATGAACTGATTGTTCCTCCACCTGTAAGAGGTACTGAGGTGGCAAAATCAAAGAAAAGAAAAGCAAAAGGTTCAAAGAAACTATACAGCCTCATCTGACACACATTTGCAACATACATTTTCCCGATTTACATCTAACATTCTTGTGCAGTTTTTTTACGTTCACTTAGTTTTTTGAAATTGTGAAATTCTGTTAGTGTAAGATTTCTGTTTTTTCTGTACCTTTGCAAAATCACCTATTAAATAAATTTTTTCCTGCTTTCTCTCTCCTTCGCCTGCTCCGGGGCATAACTTTAGATACAGCTGAAGCAACTCCAGAAAACTCTGAAATCTAAAGTGCTTGGAATAATGAAGGCGACAGTCACCGACTCTGTATGGTACTGGTTAAATTACTTGGGTATAGAGTAGATTCTTCTTGTGCGAGGTTTCCGTATGGGGCAGTTGAAACCATAAAGACTTGTTGCACTGCTGCTTTTCAACATGAGCTCAGTTAACACTTTCCTCAATCAAAGCCTGATGCCTCTGGTAGTCTCTAAAGTGTCTCAAGGAATCATCACTACAGGTTTCTCTTCATTAAAGTACAGTTACTGTTTTCCTATCAAAATTACAGTTAGATATCATGTTTCAAATTAGGTCTTGAAAGCACACTTTTTATACTCCATGGCAGGAATGAGTAATATCCAGGGGTGCAACTACATATTTTTTGTGATGTATGCAGAATGGTCCCCATCGTACTTGTTAGATTCTCTCTCATGTTATTATGATGCTTCCACTTTCCTGTCTGCATCTTGGTCCGATCCTTGTGCCATCCATGACAGAAATGGCATTTGTTTACTACATATAAGGAAAGCACTACTGATATGGTTACAGTACTACACTTTAGGAAATCCAATGTATTCTTTTAAAGTCAACTCCTACACTGAACTTCTAGATACGTAATATTTTCTGCAGATTGTCATGACCTTATGATCACCAGCTCAGTGGGTTTTCCTTCTAACATAAACTAAGCTCACCTAACTCCATCAATGGACTGAGGGAAAAAAGGAATTTATTGGCTGGTATGTAAGGTGTTTTATCGTTGGACCAGGAGGGCCCATTTACTGTGAACTGCATGCTCAGTCTTGACCACAGGTATTGATTGCCAGCAATGGTCATGGCGTGGTTGACTAGTTAAAGCCATGCATGTGCCCTCAGTGGGAGATGAAAATGAGGCCTTTGTGTGTAATGATCTGTGTATGAGCAGGGAGAAGAGGCCGCAGAGACGGAGAGGAAGAGAAATGAAACTATTCCCATTCTCTTTCATGAGAAGAACTGTACTGAGCCATGCTTGGCTGCTTAATGTGAGATTTGTTTTTTGAGGGGAGAATTAAAAAGAGAGCAAACAGAATGAGATGGCAATCGGAGGAAAGGGAGATAAATGCCTGAATATGCAGGCAGTGAATGAGAGCATCCTCATGCTCAGAGCTGAATGTGAAGCCATCTATTGGGGATAGACCGTGATATGATCTGTCTAGAAACTGGCAAGCCCAGGTCTCTGGCACAACACTCTATGCGAGTTGGCCACAAAAACAATGGTCCCTAACAAGAAAGGCAGAAATGGTGAATAAAAGACAGAAGATGTTTTTGTTTTCGAAGGTGCAACTGCAACTTTTTTTCTCTACAATAAGAAGCTAACAGTCACGACTTACGAATGTACCGTGAACCAAAGGCTTGAGTCCACATACACCGTCCAGCAGTCCCCAACTCCAGTCACTATATGTTAACTGGGCAAGCTTCACTACCTCACTGCTTTACAGTAAAAATTGCGAGTCACAAATAAGCAACACAATCCCACTGTGAATACCACTTCTATTCATGGTCTGAATTTGTGAGCAGTCTGCAAGATGTGCGAATTGGACAATCACGCATTGTCAAAATCGTTTGGAAATGGGCTGAGTTCAAGAATAGAGTGGCACTTCCTTTACAACAGCTGAATGAAACAGCTTAAACAGCAGTGATGGTGGGTGTGAAAATGCCAATCACTGGGAACAACAGATAGGGCACTGTATTCTCAGAAGAAAGTCATATAAGGCAGAAAAAAAACATTTCTTCAAATCTGGAAATAAACAAGTCCAAATTCTCAAAAGATTTGCATTTAGTTTAATTACAATGCAGGAAAAGACATTATTTAAAGACAGTCCGAACTTGAACGTAGCAGATGAAGTGTTACATGACCTCATTCCCAAAGCCTCTAACTTCCAACCTGCAGGGACAAGTGTCTGTTCATTTCACCACAAAGGCCTCATTAACACAAACCCTTTGCCATCATTAAGACATTTGCAGTAAAATTAATTGAAAGACAGATTAAAAATAAATTAAGAAAAATGTGTTGCAGAATGCCTACGTGCACTTCATAAATCACCCTGGCAAAGCCAGGAGCTGCCTCCCCATAATTAACTGCAGACTATTTATTTTATCCTGACGGTGTAAATTAGAATTCAGACGCACAGATTATATTAGGGGTGTCTGCCATGCGGAACTGCTGAGGGGTGTGCAGAATATTTTAAGGATACAAAGAGGAGGACAGAGAGAGTTTGGGAGAGAGAGAGAGAGATAATATGTAGAAAGGCAAACAATATGTAAATGCACACAAAGCAGAAAGATTACATTTGCGTCCCCGTAGTGAAAGTATTTATTCAGGCACTGCATAAAGAAACAGGAGACAACACAATTAAGAGCGACAATCAAGTGTGTGATTAAATGAAACTACAACGCTTGATTAAATGAACCGTTCCATCAACTCCTCATCATTAAGAACAAGATTCAAATTCTGCTGCAAGTTTAAGCAGTGTTGTTGGCATGGAGCCTGTGATAAGTAATAGACTGGTGACATAACACTGCCCAGGAAATTTCTGCTCATTTTCCCCTGCTGATTCTTGCTGTGTTCTCCTGCTGGATCACAACCTGGGCATTTCACATGCAAATGCAGACCGAACCTCTCCTGCCAATCAGCCTCAGACACCCCCTACAGACACACTTGTGTTCTCCCAGCATCTCTCTTGCTATCTTTGAACCTTTCAGTGTTACAGTCAGCGTTGGCCACACACTGCCTCCTCGTGGGCACATTGCCCATACTGGCACAGAGCCAGAGCTGCTCTGCCACACTTGACGGGCAAAACACACCCTCCCTCTCAACTTGCTCAAATTCCCCATGCATTCTTTTATCTGAATGCCTGCGGCCGTCTCCTCCGTCTTTTTTCTGCACCGCAGCTAAGATCAACACTTTGAAAGTATGCCCTCCAACCAGCCTGAGAAAAATGCTAGCACTCATAGCACTAGCACTGCAAAGGAACAAATGAAGCCTATTTGAATTCCTGGCTATTATGCAATCAAACATGACACTAAGTTACCTTTAAACAATGTTACATCAATGCACTGAATCAGGTATCCGGTGTAAAGATGGATAATATTAGCCACTGAGTGAGAGTCAAATTTTATTGCGAAAAAAGAGCCAGAATTTTAGCCAGGCTTGAGTTGTTTATCCAAGTATTGATAAGATGATATAGTTCAAAACTCCCAGCAAAGTGAACATTAATCACACAAAAATACTATAATATAATGTGCATTGGAGCAGCTCACCGCCGACAAACACAAGTAAAGCTTCACTATTACAGCTTACTGTGAATAAAACTCTGAAAAGCAACATTGATTTGCAATCTTTTGCATTTGTAAGTACACTTAAAATAGTGAAATGGGTGTCTTGGAGTGCGTTTTTCTAAAGAAAACATCAGGTTATCACAAACACTCCATTCTACTTCCATGTGAAGTCTGCAGTGATTTTGCTTAGGTCACTGCAATTTCCCATCTCTCCACCAATTTTTTTCATTTGATCACTAATATTTTTAAACCTAAACCTATCACTACTGTATTGTGTTAACTGGGGCTTTAGCAGAAGATATTATGAACACGGACAAAATTAGGCAATGTATCTTTAAGAGTTGATTTTCCTTGCTTGTTCTGTGAAACATGTCCCACTGTGACAGCCTCGCAGAGGGAGACTTGTGTACTATGCTGCTCCCAACACAGACTCCATTTAAAGCCAACTGTTTCGCAGGGTTAGATCTACCTCCCCTCTGAGTGTAATTTTGGTTTCAGTGTTTGTGGCATATTTCTGTATTTTGAGCTTCAAAATTCCTGCTGTATTTTTTTATGCCTGAATAGTGGAGGGTGGAGAGCATGGAGGGGTAAGAGGAGGCAGTGTGAAGGATAAGACATGATCCAAGTGCCGATCGCAGCAAGCTTCCTTGGCGTCAGATATTTAATGGATTTTTTAAAAAAGTAAATAGAATTTATAAGTTGTGAAAGATCAGCATATCGGTTGTCAACACTGCAGCTAAATCAACACTCACCAAACTTTACCTGGCCAATGCTAGCAAAGCTTGTTCCTCTAATAAAAAAAAAGTGAATTTTTAACAGTCATGGCACGAAGAACGACCAGTCTGCCTCAGATGTATAATTTGGTTTCCTTGGTGAGTAAAAAGCCTTGGAGGTGTGCATACACAGCAGTCATGTTTGTTAAGATACATGGCTAGTGCTGGCCTTTCTTTACCAGCACAGGGGGGAAAAAAAACAGTAAATCACCACAAAATAATAAAAAAAAAAAAAAAAAAAAAAAATATATATATATATATATATATATATATATCTATATATATATTATATATATATATATATATATATATATATATACATATATATATATAGATAAGATAGATATATTACATTCTGCACACTGGATACATTCACTTCCTTTACATATTGCACAGGCCCAGTGCAAATGTGCAGTGCTGCACATGGGCAAAAACATGGTATGAAAAATGACAGCAGGGAGGGGTAACTGCAGACTGGAATATAATGGTGTGCTGGAGCGAAGGAGAAATAATCATACCTAGTGAAGGGGGAGAAAACGAGGAAGGGAGGAGCAAGAAGAAGATGAGTCTGTGCCCTGTAGCAAGGAAATGGAGCTCCACTGCTTGGCTGCTGGATCCCTGATTCCCTGGTAACACTGCCCAAGAATTTCCTTCAGAAAGGTGCAACTCTATGAAGCATCTGTTCTCTAAAAAAAAAAAAAAAACAAAAAAAAACCACTACCTTCACACTCTAGAGGTACAGATAGTTATGGATGCTCTGGATTGCTAGGTTTTCTACCTTATTTCATGTGTATGTTTTTGTTGCATACAAAAACATACACATGTTTAACCCTAAAATCAAATTGCTCCACCAAATTCTGCAGTGACACTGATATTTTAGCTGCTTTCTCTTCTCCAACTACTTAAGATTAGTCCAAAAATCCTCAAGCAGTTCCCTCTTTTGCCGTTAGGTGTCTCTCTTTCACTTCACATTACTGAAACGCTCTCTCTCTTTCACTTGCTCTCTCTCTTTCTGGCGCTTTCTCTGTCAGTCTCTCTTTCTCACCAAAAAAGGGATCCTCCAGTCCTGAACTCCCATCTACACATAATATATACACCACCATTTGAAAATGGCAGCTTTTTGAAAATTCACCTTGATTATCAGACATTAAAAGTGACTTCTCCAGAGCTGAGTGTCTGGCTAGGGGGATGGCTGCAGACAGCAGAACAATGCAGCAGGGTTGGTATTAATGCCTGGTTGTGGTGTGCAGGGAGGGGAGAGGAGCCAGCCCTTTGTTCTCTCCTACAGCCAATTATTTTTTACGTGTGCCTCTTTTCACAACAACAAGAGAGAATTTAATTTTAATGCACTCTCTGGAAAGAAGGGGGGGGGAAACATCTACAGTACGAGAGGGGACTAGCGTCAGCAGTTAAGTGTATATGCACGCATTTCTGTATGAGGCAGAGATGGATGACAGGGGAAACAAGAATGACATCTACCCAAACACACACAGGCGCTAGAATCTTCTCATGCAATATGCTAAAACATCAACAGTCTTAGTCCGAAATTGATACCAAAACATAACGGTGCGCTACTTCACCCTATGAAACAAAGAAGAGAAAAAAATAGACAACCACCTAAAACTGCATAAGCATAACACTGCTCATGCACAGCGCATTTAACCATGTTCATACCCAGAACATGATGACAAAAAAGCAGTGTGAAAATAGCAATAATTCCTGATCAAGAGTCATAAACAATAAAACCCTAGGATTGCTGTTGGTAGGTATGCGTTCAAATATTTTTCTAATTGGAAGGGCACTTTATCTTGCTGTCAAAGAGGCAGTAAAAACCAGTGGTGTTCCCAGACGGAGAGGAACAAAGCTTGCTGGCCTTTTATTAGTACTAGAGCTCTGATATATGCCTCTGCTCGAGGCTTTCATCAGAAACCTGAACCTAAACACATAAACAGACACACATATACACATGAAGCAGTGTTACCAACTGGCTGCAGTGAAAAGCCAAAGTAACCATTGTCGAACATTTCAGTTGCTGCTTTTTCCCCCTGCACACAGATTTCAGCAAACACCAGAAAATTACAACAAAAGAAATGTTGCCAGAAGGAACAGAAAATAATTTTCAAGGTTTACGGGTGAAAGCAATGATAAAACATTGGGGGGAAAATACACAAGAATGACTTCAAATCCAGTAACAACAAAAGCAGTATACAATGAAAATAAAGGGTTTGTGTTAAGTACAGCCAGACAGAGGGAAATGCTGCAGAAACCAGGCAATGTGCCATTTTTAGGTCACAGGAAAATAAATAAAAATAAAAACACACACACTCACATACACAACAGTAAACACAAATATAACAGCACAAACATTTATATATCCAGCATGCAAAGCTTTTTATTTTTAAAGTTTCACTTTAAAGTTTCACTTTAAAAATACTAAAATCACACTAGCAAGCTCAAAGAGAACCATGTTCACATGTACACCCAGCTATGCACACTCACAAGCAACCAGAATGGCTACACACAAGCTAAATTAAATTTCAGTCCTTGGGCAGACAACTAAACTCCTTGTGTCCAGCACCTACTCCCCAGCACGGTAAAACCAATTCTCTGGAGATGGTGAAATTAAAGGGCAGATTCCTGCCTGTTTATGGTTCTCACTCTCTTCGTCTCTCAATCAAATGTTTTATTGGCAATCATTTGGTCCTAAAAGTCATGGTCTTGTTTGTCAGCTGGCAGGGTGACAACAGCTGCTGGACAGACAAGACCCCACTCCCAATTATTTACACCTGCATGAGAGGGCAGTAAAAAGCTCTAATTAACCCTGTGTATAAGGGTTGCACAGACTCTCTGCTTCTGATCTATCACACACACACTTTTATACTGTTAAAATATATTTAAAATTACCACTAAAAGTTGTTATTAATATGAACACAAGAAACAGGATTATCAAGTTGTTCTAAAGGCAGAAGGTATCTGGAGCTTGCTCGGGGAAAAGGAAATTTAAAAACTATTACTGTTACCCCATTAATGCAATGATTATATATAAAAAACATAATATACTATGCACTACTTCAGCAACATCAGACATAAGTGTTTTGATTTTGTTTTGAGGTCTGTGCAGCTGTAACTATACCTGCTGAGGGAAGGAGCCATGTTGGATATTTTGTCATACAGTGGGAGGGTCTTCACTTTGGTCTAGAGACAGAAAGAAAGAATGAGAATTTGAAAAACATGCAGCATAACCATTCTGCAAAACTATACTTGTTTGCTTTTGTTGTTGTCCCATTGTAGGTAATTTCAGTCATAGAAACCTCTTTATGTTTGATATATTCTATCACCTTGTCTGTATTTGTTTTGATATATTTTGCAGCCAAGTGGCTTACTGATGTGAAAAGTCACACTAAATATAGCAATCTAATTTGAACTGAGCACATACAATTTAACAAACTAAAATGAAGCTTTTACAAGTTATTTTTTAACATTAAATTAAAATTTTCAGGATTAAAAATGCAATCATATTGTTGGTAAGCATTCTATGCATGCCTTCTCCATTCCTCTGTATATTGTGTCAGTGAAGCATCGTTTTCTCCCCTGCAACCCCCACCCCTCGCTGCTGCTCTCTCCTCTGGTGTCTGGCAGCAGTAATCTGTTCCTGAGCTAGCGCTGCTGGGATTAGGTAGTTGACTGAAGGTAGGATGTATGCGTCATTAAAGCGGCGAGCACAGTGTTGCAGGAGGAGAGACAAAGTCAACAAAGGTGACATGGAGACAGAGGACACGGAAATCAGAAACACACGTGCCCACGCACACACGTACACGCCAATGCACATCTGCACAAATAAAACAACAAATAGAACACCAAATCTTTACTATATGCTTTTAGAAACATGTGTCAACCTGCATCAGTAGGCATAAAATAAATCTTCTTGTCTTTTAGATATAATTTTCTTAACCTAAAACGAAAAAGACTAATGTGCTGTTGCTGTAATTTACGTCTTGGAGAGGGGGCATGCATTAAGCCAGAGGCACTAATGCATAAAACACTATATATACTACAGATAGATAGCACCAGGAATGGCTTTGAAACATTTGCAATGTCAAATTAGTGGTGCTGCTTGCTTACAATGTTCCAAATGCACCTTAATTTCCTCATCTAGTTGAACTTGCTCATTGTTATTCTTCAAAAAAACAACCTTTTCTAAGGTTACAAATGTGCTGATAAAAGTGTGTTTCCAGAAATATATTTTTCTACACTGTGAATCACAAAATTCTCAGTGTAAGGAAGCAGATTTTATCATTCTAGTATTATTTAAAGAAACATTTTTAAACCTCAAACAGCAAAATACATATAACATATGTATGCAATCATTGGGGGAAATATGCATTTCTGTAATAAGGTAGATTACAACATAGTGTGGGGTAACTTTCAGTCCTATGGCATGGATTATTGCCACCTTCAGTAACACATAAGATGTAACAAATAGTTGGAATATTCTAGAACAGCTGAATGGATGTTCATAGTAAAACCTCCAAAGAAAATATAAATTTAGATTGATCAGATTGTAGTGTGCTTGGAGTGGCTGGGCAAAAAAACATGTTGACCAAGCATGACTAAGGGCATATATTCACACCAGGAAAGTCCTTTGGCCAGCTTGTTTGGTCTGGACTGAAAGCGGGCTTTTATTTTTTTTCCATTTGGTGTGGTTTGCATTTTAGCAAGTGGAGTGTAAACAAAGCCACGCAGATGACAATCATTGCTCCAATTCGACAGAAATGACAGGAGGTGGGACAGAAACAAATGAAACAAAACAAAAAAAAAAACTTTGAAAGTTACGCTTGCTGCAAGTCTGTTAGGCATGTTTGTGGTGTTATTACCACTGCAGCACAATTTTGAATGTCAAGAGCAGGTCATACGATGCATGTGTTGCAAGTGATATTAATTTTGGAAAGGCAACTGCAAATTCAGGTGCAAGCTGAATTGAGTTGATCAAATATTATTTCAGTACATGAAGAAGCAGCGTTAGCAATAATGAAGGACTCGTTTTTACCACAATGATCAGCAACGGTGGCTCATTAAGTCCAAGCAGTCTTAAGTTCCCTGTAGTTGGTCTGAATCAAGGCCAGCCTGTCTTCACACCAGAAGCAAACCGTACCAGAATTGTTTGTAAGCAGACCAAGACCACCTAGAACTGTGGTTTGTTTAAAGTGGACCAAATGTGTCAGGTGTGAATACACCCTAAAAGCTGACCTCTCAACTTTTTTATTCTTCTGCTTTTCCATCTTAATGTTCATTCCTTGGTTGATAGAAATTTTGACTGGCTCTATCGCAACATCTCATAATCTTTCTGGACATGCTAGCGGTTCTTGCAGCTAATCTCTTTCCATCCAAACAATGCAACAGCTGGTCTGAACATTGACATCCAGAAGCTGGCCAGTGGTTGGTTTAAAGTCAACCAAAGTTTTAGAAGTAGCGGAGACTATCTCCACTCACCAGCCACATTTTAACAGTCAAATTGAAACTGACTTAAAAATTAATTTCCAAAATATTTGTCAGGGTTTGGTAACTATTTTCTTAATATTGTATCACAAGAAAGCACCAGGCAATCTATGTTTTCTGACTACATAAATTATTATTTAAGACAAAAAAGACCAAACTAATCTGTATTGCCTGACACTGTTGTACACTTTGGGCAACTGTTACTCATTAATGTGCCCCATTTGCTCAAGCATTTCACACAGTGATGAATTCTGCAAGGAATAAATATCAACCATCACTTCTACACCTAAAAACAAGACACAGGTAAGTCTATAAACATTTAAAAAAAGAACTATGCATATTAAGTAAACAATGTTCTTTTAGCTTTTAAAATATCCTTTAAAATTTGACAAAACTGAGGGACCCAATTTCCATCAGTTTGCATTCTTACCTATGATATGTTCAGCTTTATTGGAGTTGAGTGGCCTCATTATCAATGCCTCTCCATATAAAAAGGGAAACTCTTGGGATAGATATATTTGATATATTTTTTAAGCATTCGCAAAACCATCTTCAAAAATGTGAGAAATTCCACCTAAGCCACATTACATTTTTAAGAAAACTTTACATCTCAGTCCCCAATCAGAGAACATGACATACAAAAGCAGCTGATGCCTTTGTATGCTAAATCTTACAAAGCTTTTATACAGAATCATGATGTAAGATTCTGTATATTGTTCAAATTATACAGAATCTGCAGGTTAGTGCTTACTTTTTCTGTGGAGACTTTAATTTTGTCAACTTAAATTTCTGCACCTGAAATTATTGCAAGATTACAAGTTGTAGATGAAACATCAGCTACCTAGAAAAAGAATGTCTACCAATATATCTTACATGTATAAGTTAGTTGTGTTTCATTTAATTACTCTATTTGAAAAGCACTTTGATGAAAAATGAATCTACATTTTAAGCAAAACAAAAAAGAAAAAAAAAAAGTTGACATTTTTTGTAATCAAGGTTTTTCAAGTATCAAGACACACTGACCTCACTTGATCAAACTTTATCATCAATAGTCCACCCACAGAAAGAAAAACAGTTAATTTCTCTTCTCTCACTTATACAATACATCTTGAGTAGATTGCCACCTTGATTACATCACTGCAAGACCCTTATGCAAAAAGTTATGGCCAATTTAACTTGTTGAGCTAAAATAAAGCTACTATGGCTTTCACGGATTGTAGTCTGATTGCAAAACATGTGCTCTTATTGATGACTCATCATGTGGTAAGTTATTCATTTTCATCTAGAATACTTAGGCTTTAGAAGTCACAGTTTTACATCATTAACGTTCCCTTTTTATGTGAAAAACTTGTTCTCCCAATGCTTTGGAATGAATAATAACAGTTTCTTAAAAAATATATGATAGCCCTGCAAAAACATGTGATGAATCCATTACTTGTAATTATTACACTTTTGTTTTATCCTGACTTTTCTTTCTTTACTATTACACTTTGTTGCTATATCTGGGAGTTTTAGTATATCAACCACTAAAAAATACGTACATTTGGCAAGAGGAGTAAGGGCTGTTATATGAATGCATGACACTTGTAAGACATCATTCAACAATTACATCTGATCAGTTATTTGTGAGTGCGATACTGAATACACAGGCAATGCAATGGAGATTGCAATTTGATATACAACGCCACTTGCTGCATATTGAAAATTGTTTGTTTAGTTTTCATGGGTTCTTTTTGTTTTGCTGCAATAAATACGACTGAGTCACTATTCAGTCCGTATTACAACAAAGAATGTATAGCCACAGCTAATTAGGTAATTATGACAAATTACTGGCAACTACATAAAAGAATGTAATAATATTTTTTCGTCATACCAGAGAAATGCAAGTTAGATGGTTCAACAGTCTTATTTGAATTGACTGATTATGCTCGATTTAATCTCTACTTCCATCAATACCTCACACTCATCATCGCAGTCTGCAGAAGACAAGAAATTAATTGACAGGATGTTGTATAGAGTTAAGTAACATCCATTTCAAATGTATAAAATCATAGGAATTTGACATAAAATACTTAAATTTCTTGTAAGTATTTAAATCTATTGAGAACTTTATAAATATCAAACATTATAAACCAATATGAATTAAAAGTTTGTTTTAACCTTGAAGTACAATTTAGCTTGTATCCTTCTCTGGGGTTTTGCACTCAAAGTTGAGTATGGCATGTATAAAACAGATACATGAACATTTTTAATAATAAAATATATTTTCTAATTATAATAATCAGTTATGTTTTATTCATTCTAATTCAGAGTATGATATAATAAAATAAGTGACCATTACTGACATGAAAATATATACTTGTGCAATGTCTGTTTGGATCAGTGTGTTGCTTAGACTCAGAGGTAAAAATGGCATGACAACAAAATTTCACCAATGAGGGAAAATGAGGGATATTTTGATTAATTTTAAATATTACTCAAGAGATCACACCTGCTGGATTACAGATGCTCTACTCTAGAGAATCACAATCATTGCAGATTTAATCTGATTTGGCTCCAGATGAAAAAGAGAAATAAAAAGAAAAGGTTCTGACCACTTAGTACCCCATTCCGGTAGATCTAACTGAGTTTCTGATCTGATGGTCTTCAATAAAAAACATATCTTATTCATCTATTGGCTCTGTTTTGTTCTGCCTGCTTTGGTGATAATTTATGAATTGGCTTTGTAAGAGAAGCTATCTGCTATATCACTTAGACATAAGTGAAGAAAAAAATGTCATCAGGTGGACTCTTTAAATTTCTACTGAAATTACTGCAACACAAACATGACAAAAAATTGTACCACCAGAGTTGTACCACTTACTACAACCAAGGTAAGCAGAATGCCATCTCTGAGCACACAACACCTCAAACATTGATACTACAACAGCATAAGACCATACCTGCACAAAAACAAGTCCCCCATATCACCTAAAACTGAGGGTACAATCTACAAAGATTCACTGAAATTTGACAATAACATATATTAAGAAGTAATGTCACGTGCAACATATTCACACATAGGTATTATGTATGAATATGTTGCCTATAAAATACATAATAACATTTAAAGGTGTGGTATTATGTATTTTATAGGCACGTAGTGCCATTTTATAGCATCCAGTAACTATGTTACTTTCAGTTGTCATAAAAATGCTGTGAATATATCAAACATAACGTAAAAGAAATTTGACTCCCTCTCAAATCAATTTCTAACCATCATCATATCAATGCTTCTCTATTAATCCGTTTATAAATGTTCTTACAAACATTGAACAGAGAAAGGGTTGGTATGATGTTGTCAACAGACTCAAAGTTCCACCAGGTGTTTGCTAATCGCTGCTGCTGCAAGTCTGGTGGAACTGAGCAGGTGAGGTGAGGGAGTGGGATGATGCTCTGTGAGGTGGAAATTCAACAGGAGGCTGCAGCTTTGAGGAGAGGTTTTGTGGATATAAGCAGCACTTTGTGAAAGCAAAGTGCAGATGGGTGCCTCATGAGATTAAAAGATTTCTCAAACATGCATGAAAGAATCAAACCAACACTCCAGGTATGTTTTGGTAAGGGTATAACGTTGTAACAACAATGTTACAATGATATAAAGCTCAATAAAGTTAGGACATTCAGATGAGACATTCACAATTTGATAGAAACAAGATGAAAGCGTGAATCCATCCTGCTTGTTATAAACATATTTTTATAATTTAAAAACAAGTTCACTGTCCTCCATTGGACTAGAGTATCATCACATCTCAGACAAATAGACATTGTGTCTGTGGTAGAGCAGGATATTTGCTTCATAAATGGATGTCTGTACAGTAAGTAAATATGGATGAACAGTGAACCAATCTGCAGGTCCACCATCTCTGAGGCATGTTGATGCCAACTTGTTGAATCTTTCCAAAAGGAATTGGTGCAGTTCTGAAGTAAATTGAGTCTAAACTGACTAGCAAGGTGTAAATATTTATCAGTATCTGATTTTCTTTTCTATTTTTTTTACTAAACCATTTAGGCAATCTCTGTCACTACTTTCTACAGATAAAAAGAATAGTTTTAGGGATTTGGCGTATATAACAAATTACCTGATGGCTAAAAACTAAAATCTAACTTATTCTAATATAGAATATTAAGTCCAAACATTTACTTCAAGCCAGGTATTATATATTAATACATTTTCAAAATATTAACCAACACTTCAATGTTGTGCATTAGACACAATAACTGTAATTGAATGTCATTTTTTTTCACTTTTATGCTTTGCACTTCCATGTCTTTAGGAAAATTAACGCTATAAATATACAGTCATTTCTGAACGGGATTATAAGCATTATAGCATTTTATGTTTTTATTATTGTCTTTTCTATACATGCATATCCATGCTGGAATAGCACATGAACAAAAAAATCAGTTTGCTTTGAACCTTAGCAACAGGTGACATAACCACCAATGATCTATCTAGTGTCAGAGTGATTGGCTATTTTACACTGTGAAAACACATTGGACCTTTCTTTAACCTCCAAACATCAAAAATATTAATCAGTTGTCAGAATCCTGTGGACATTTAGCCTGTACATTTAACATAGAAAAAAATTTCCTTGTTCCACTTACTGGCCCCACTGTACCTCTTTGTTTTGATAATTTTCTTTCTCTTTCTATGACTCATTACAATATAATAAGGTGTACTGATGAAGTTGCTGTCTTGCTCTGAATTTACTCATCTTCAGTAGATGGGACTGGATTTGAGGCCTTCTGAAATAGTTGCATGCTTAGCAGTAAACACTGTACCTGACATTGGAGTTCCTAGGCCTGGTTGAGCTCTCGACCTGTTTCAGGTATTCTGGCATACAGCTGGTCATTTAAAGATCCATCCAGTTTTCCAGCTGGTCAGGCACCAACTGAGAGATATTTGCTCCAGGATGTCCAAATGCGGAACCACAAAGGAGGCAGGGTGCTGAGAAGAGGAGAAAAATCAATCTGGCACATACCCTTTCTGTGCAGCAAACTCGCTTACTCTTTGCTGAAGCTACGATGTATTTAGATCCCTGTGTTTCTAAGAAGATACTACAAAGTAAGGAAACCTACAGTGTCCTGTCCTTCAGAGGCAGGCCAAATGTATTCAAGTACAGATTGTATCATGGAAATGGCAGAACAGACATATATACTCAGAAAAAATATTACATATAGGTACAAATAACTGAAAACTGAAACAAATTATTGATTGTCCTAACTGCTGTATATAAATATATATAACTGGAGAATATATCTACATTTTTAAACTAATTCCCTAAAATTTAAATTACAATTTTTCTCTGTGCTTTAACACTAATCTACACCAGAAAAGTAGAATAGTTACTTGCAATTCTTGATGAGTCTAAAAGACGTCCAATAATATTAAAGAGGCCAATTATTAATACAAATCACCGGAGGTAAATCACAAGAGAGGAAGGGTTGGAGGGGAAGAGAGCAAGCGAAAGACAGAGAAAGAGAGAGAGGAAAAGGAGAGAGGTTGGGTGAAAGGAAAGGAGGATAGCATGCAAAAGACGAACAGACCAAGCTCCTGGTTCAGTTGGACGAAGGCTTTGTCCGGTGAGCCCGATGCTGCTGCAGGTGTCATGGAATCAAAATGGACTCACGAACAAGCTAACAGGACCAAAACTCTTTAACCATCTGCATTTGGACTGGCATATACTCCATAAAAACATGAAACAAGAAGAAAAAAGGCAATTTCTGTTGTGCTCAAAACAATGTTGTAATTTCAGCGTCCATCTTTACCTCCCGCAGTGTGACACACAGAAGAACCTGGCTGTAATTCCTAATTTAAAAATGCAGTTTATGCAGAAATCCATTTTACGGAATCGCTTAAAACGTGTCTCATCCGTTAGCAGTCTCTTTCTTGTGTGCGATCCACACCGATAACCCTGGTCTAGCTTTCTTTCCCTCACAATCGCTCCCTCTCTCTCCATTCTCCCCTCCTAAACTGATCAATACTTCATTTAAATCATGGCATTAGCCCACCACTACTGAAGGGAAAACGTAAGAATAAATACAAATAGGTAATGTTGCAAAATGCGTGATGATTTTTGTTAAAAAGTTCATTTCTTTCAAATATAACGTAAGAAACAAAGAATTTATATAAGTGTGAAAGGCTTGAGTGCTATTTGGATTTGAGCTCCTCAGCTTCACACTGATCAATACACATTTAAATTGAGGCTGAAGAACGCTTTCACAATGTCTCATCTCATCAGAAAAAAGCAAACATACTATCCCAATTATCATCTCAAATGACTAGCTTTAGGGACACAAGCTGGCTGCTGATAGAAGCAATATTTCATATTTATTCAGCAGAAATTTTACATTAGCACCCCAGTGTATAATTATCTAATATATATGCACACTCACGCTTTTATCTATTCACATAATTCACAATGAACAAAATCAATACCGCGCTATCCTCATAAAGTGTGTCTGCATTAGATCAAACAATAAGCCGTTCAGAAAACTTACAAGTCTTGCTAATTTCCCGCGGCTCCCTGAAATGGCAGGCTGAAGTAGCTGGCTAATATTTCTGTTCATCATTAAACCCTGATATTTACCTGAGCGGTCGCTGAGTAACGGGCCTGGTTCGAAAGAAGGACCTCTGCTGTTTTCTGGATGGTGTCATTCCTCTGGGATGGCTGGCAAAAAGCTGATCAGGTCAGAATTTCTCCATTGCAAACATGGACGAACATAAGCGAGAATGCAGGAGAAGAGAGAATGGGAAGGAATAGGCTGTGAGCCCAACACTAGGAGGGCAGTGGGTGGAAATGGAGCTGAAGTCGATCACCCGGGGGAACATCACTTACATATAGTCTGGCGCCATTGTTGACCAATGAGCAATTAAACAGACGGACTAAAATTATTGATCAAGGGTTCAGACTCTTTTCTGGGGGCTAACTAGCCTGCCTCAGGTTGTGTGACAGCTGCTACAGCTGTGGACTGAGACAGAGAAGTAGGAGGAAGGGCAGAGCTGGTCTTTTTCTCCTCAGGCCCTGATTTAGGCAATGGATATCATCATTTAGGCAGCTATCGATTGCTACAGGCTTGATAAACCATCATATTGAGCAGTCACACACAAGCAGAAAGGCACTTAGAAGAATTCAAACATCCAATCAAAATATATTATGAGAAGCAAACAGTTACTCTTATTGATACTTTGAACGGTGGTTCATTATTCAGTGATCAGAATAATGGGAAACAAATAAAGACAAATGCTAACAATACATGAAGTCTTAACATGCAAAAATTATGCCTATAGATTTTGTTTGGCATAGAATAACCACAGTGCTTAAATAATAATACCAAAACAGTATATTTAGGGTGTTTTCTCAATCAAAGATACCTATTTTTTTAAGTAGCAAAAAACAAATAGGTGAGCGCCACCTCTTGGATTGGAACAGCAATGTTGGAATTAGTAAATAAGCTAATGAATTAGGTTAGGCAATAAGGATTTCAACTTTAACACATTTTGTGGTATTTATTGTACTAAAAAGTATATAAGAATGAATAACTTATCATCTCAAACTCAGTCAGCCTTGTCATGATGAGAAAGACAAGATGTCACAATAAATCACTGCTAATCATCACTTACTAGTAATCTAATCATTTGGATGGAATTTAATTTTGTTTTATGCTCATACCAATTGCAGATATTAGTAACTAACGAAGGCATTAAATATAATGGAGTCATTCCAACATAGGTACAAGTATGTTACAATCAAAATTGTTATAATCCTAAATGATAATATTAGAATGTCATGTTGTTTGTGCAGCCTCAATGTAGTCATGAAATTTGTTTGGGATCCAATCAGTGTATCTAAAAAGAAAATGGAAAAACAATTATAACTCGCATGAAGCAATCAACGGTATAATTCCCTCATTTCATTATTATTTTCCATATAATGTGGCAGAGAAACAGCAGGGGGGGATCCAAGGTGACTTCAAATATAATATTGGTAAAAGTAATGTAATTGAAATATTTTTCTACTTCAAGTATGTGTGTTGTGTAGCTTTAAAACTGACATCAGGAAGAGAATAGGTAAAATATGTCTAAAGAAAATGTTAGATACTTTTTAATGTCTAATGTGGAGACTGCACTATCTTCTGGCGTGATTTGTTAGGGCAGCAGCAGCAAAGCAAGAAATTTTACTAAGTTCAACACATTTATTAAAAAGGGTGGATCTCTTTGATGCTCTGCTCTGAAACCTCTAGAGTAAATTGTGCAGAGAAGCACATCTCATAAGATGAATATCTTAATTGACAACCCTGAATCTCCTCTTTGCAAGACAATAAAACAAAAAAAATTCTTCAGTCAGAGACTTCTTCAGAGTGATTGTAATGCAAACCGCTACAGGAGACTCTCTGAAGAAACTTACTGAGGGATGGAATAACATTCAAATTATATTTAGGATTAAGAAATTATTTCTTTAGTTAAAAGTTTTTTTAAAATTTCTGTAAATCGTGTTATGTCTGACGTTCAAGTCAAAGGCATGCTTTTATGTGATAATATTACTGGGCAAATTATTGATTTTGTTTCTGTATGGTAAAAAAAACAATGTGCCTAAAAAAATTAAAAAAAATAAGGTGCCTAAATGTCAAATGTAATAAACATGGATATACACAGACAGTGTTTCCATTTTTCCCAAAGCTTTCTTTTTTCATGTAATCCTTTCTTGTGTTTTGAAAACCAATTCTGCTGTTTCAAAAGCGATAGGCAAGATAATAAAAAAGGGCATAAAAAAGCCTCTCTGAGGCGATTGCTCATTCTGCACAGCTTTAATGGCCTCTGCATCAGAAGGACACCTTTAATATTTGGACTTTCACGTCACTCTAAGCTAAATCCCTAGCAACCACCATAGCAACATACTCAGAATTCGACGTGAAATGCATGGCAAGTTGCCTCCTGCCATCAAACACAGAAAAAGGGACAGAAGATCTTCACAAAGAACAGAGGCATGTGTGAGAGAGGGCAAAACTGGACAAGGATTAAAAAGCACCACATTATAAATGGGTTCATACAAATTGAATGATCCAGAATTGCATTTGTTTGTTGAGAAGAGTGAAATAAATCATATTATTGCATAACAAATGCAGTTTAGGATAAAGGCTATAAGAATGATGGCAAAAATGTTTCTGACAATTAATATTGTATTATCAATAGTGTAATAAAACAGGAACAATGCACTGAACAATACATTGAACAACGCATATTATCAACTTCATAAAATATTGGCTTTTTTGGCAAAACTGATCTTAGCAAAAATAAATAAATAAAGATCCACTTTTATTTGCAAAAGATTGCCTACGCAAAAAAAAAAAAAAAAGAATTGACAAAATCAATTAGGCCATTATTTTAGGAAGGTGAAGATATGTAAATTTGTTGTGAGTACACACACCCACACACACACACACACACACACACACACACACACACACACATAAATGCACTTCAGCTAAATTAAGACAAAAGTACAGCTGCGCAGACAACTGGGGAAAAAAAGAACAGCGAAAATTTGAGAATTGTGAAAAGTTGAATTCTAATGAGCTAATTAACTCAAAACAACTGAAAAAAATTCCTATGCCTCTAAGTAATCTCTCAGTCTGGGTCAGTAGGCTACTGAAACTTTGGGGAGACTGCTAACTGGACAGGCGTCCAATAAGACAGACGTCAACATCCTGCACAAGAAGGGCAAGTAACAAAAAACACCCCGATAAAGAAGCAGGATGTTTACAGAGTGCTGTGCCCAAGCATATACAGAGAATGTTTTATGAAAAGAAAAATAGTGGTAGTGTGGTGCACAGCCTTGAGAGGATTGTCAGAAAAATGCAATCCAAGAATTTGATGAAGGTAGATTTACAAGAAGTAAATCTTGCCAGGGTCAGCTGGCAAATCCTACATACGGGCTACAAGGCAAAGGAAAGAAAGAGACTAGACTGTTGCTCTGTGGTCCTGTTCACTTTTTAGATGAAAGGAAAGTTTGCATTTCATTGAGATATTAGGATCGCTTAGTGGAGGAAGAGCAAAGAAGCACAGAATACATATTTTTGTGAAGCTTTCACAGTCAGAAATGGTTTGGGTGTGATGTCATCTGCTGGTGTTTGGTCCACTGTGTTTTCTGAAGTCCACAGTCAAGGCATCCATCTACCAAGAAGAAGTAGCACACTTCATGCGTTCTTCTGCCGACAAGCTTTACTGAGATTCTGGTTTCATTTTCCAGCGGACACCTGCCCACACTGCCAAGCGTATCAAAAACTGGTTCAGTGACCATGGTGTTACTGTGCATGATTGGGCAACAAAACTGGACAGACCTGCACCTCATAGAGAATAAATGGGTTATTGTTAGGAGGAAAATTAAAGATAATCGGCCCAATAATGCAGATAACATGAAAGGCTGCTATTAACGTAACTTGGGCTTCTATTACATCTCAGCAAAGCCACAAGTTGATTGTCTCCATTACCTCATTTTGCAGTAACTCATGCAAAAGTATTGAAAACAGAAATAAATTTAAATACTTTTCAGAAGCCTGATATTTACATTGCTGAGAATTTAAGCTTTCATTATCAGGAGGACAGTCAACAAAATTACAACAAAGGCTGAAATATTTAATCCCACCAGACCCTACAATAGTATAATTTTCAGAGGTGAAGAGCAAAAAAATGTTGAACTTTTTCATTCATATAGCAGCATTAATCTGAAGATGGCACACTATAGTGGTACAGTATGAGTTAATGTAATCAAAAAGCAATATACATTTAAATGTAAATCAGACAGAATCCTTTGGCCAACCATTTAGCCTTTGAAGCAACAAAGTCTTTGTGCAGCAAAAGGTGAGAAGGGCTGAAAAGAAAGGCCTGAATCAGCCAGATTGCATCCAATTTTAAATGTAATTAATGACTCACAGAGAAGGATTATGCTGACAGGATTATTTTTGACAACAATGTAGAACCCGCTGCCACTCACAAAAACACATACTTGCTATTCATGCAAACGTTAGCCCTCTTTAACCCAAGATCACAACGGCTTTCTAGTGAACACACATGTATGAATTTAGAATAGTTAAGTGTCTCTTTAAAGTGACCATTCAATAACTTTCATTAGTACTTAGGCTGATTATTTTTCTTCATATTGTCCTAATGCAATTCTGCATTTTTACAATTTTACTAAGGGAACACAGTTCTCTTAAGTTATCGCCAACAATAATCTACTGCTCAAGCAGTGCAGTGCAGGCAACTCACAGTCAAGTCCTGTGAACTTTGCAGAAGAACATAAATGTTTGCTTTGCTCTGACATTTGATCTCATGGCCTTGACAAGGATCTCCAAACTGTCTCCAGGCAAATAAGAGCTGTCTGGTGTTTCTCAGGGCAATGCAAAATCTAATTAGTGAAAGTCATGTTAATTTCAAGCAGCATTTCATTAAAGAGAAAAACATGATCAGCAACAAAGAGTTCATGTCTGATTAATCTAATAATGCTTAGTTTGTTTGTTTTAATCACATTTAATGATTAAGAAGCAGAGACGGGTCGAAGTCATCTAGACAGAAGGATTTCATAATCTGCTTGTCATGGCAACCGTCTGATTTCCTGCCATTGGTCACAGTATGGATGGGCAGGATGAGCGGATGGTGTTTCTACACTCCACTTACAACAGAGCGTTGCTCTAGCCTCAGGATGAGACTGCTCATCTTCAGAGGAAGCTAAGGTATTAATTTACTTTAAAGAGTCTCCATGCCAACATGAAATTCTGATGAAATGCACCACAATGACCATGAATAAAAGAGCAAATTATCTACTAAAATAAAACAAGCTCTGCATTTCTCATATTCCTGATGCCAAGCTGTGTCAACAACCCCTTCTAACTGTGAGACAATAAAACATAACTTTCAAGAAATAAAAGGTAAACACTGAACTATGATAATTATCTGTCGTTCTGTAATGCTATTCTGGGAAGAAATTCAGAACACAAAAAGTGAGGATCAAACTTTTAGTGGAAGAGATATTTTAGGTGATGTAATGATGCAAGGTCTGTGATTGTTTTCTGGCTGCTTAAAAACAAACTAGTCTGTGCTCTGTTGCTATGGAACCACCTAAATTACAGCTCTGTGCTTTTTTGTAGAGCTAAAATGGCTTTGTTGGGAGGAAGACATGGAAAAATACATAGCGTACTATATTACCAATGAAACAACATAATATAGTTGTTTCATTGGTAATTTGAAATTTGAAATTTCAAATTTGAAATTTGAAATTTTGAATGAATGTTGTCCGTTATATTCAGAAAGAATTCCCACTTTTGGGATGCAATGACATAATAAGAGTGTTTGTTTGCCTAGTAAATTTAGTTTGTTTGGGAAATTCTGAATGTGCAATTGATTTCTGATGTGGACCAAAGAAGCAAACTCTGGTCTACCTAAAAACCTGTAAGTTGAAGTGAACTCTCACATGGATTGAATGCATATGTGAATGCTAAGCGGAACCACTATAGAAAAGCAAGACGAGAAGTATAGTGCAGGGCATTCTGGTTAAATGAAACTAAAAAATGTTTATTTGTCTAACAATATTGGGAAAAATGGCTCATGGATGACAAAGGAGAACTCGTACAACCGCTAAAATTTCATGACATTTTTGTTTACATTTTGTGAAGAAGCAAGTTGCCCTCATTTCTTCTTCAGAGGATTTCATGTCATTTCCTTCAGTGATTCTTGGTGCAGCAGCACCACAGACGAGAGGGGAGGACAGGCTTTTCAAATGATTTAGTTGGTTTGACACGTTGCAGTGCGAAAGCAACCCGGACTAGCTGAAAATGTGACAAATGTTGCAACTTTTGTCCCAGTCAAACAAAAAGTCTTGTGTGAAAACAACTACTTTCACTATTTTAGATATGGATTGTATTTATTGCATCAGACGTTTGTCTATGTTGGTACATGCTTAAGAAATCTAAGTAACAGTGACCAATTCTAATAGAGCATGCTATTTGTAAAGTGTTTTGCTGCATCACAAGGATTTATGGCAACCATTTGTTTATGCAACTACACTGTAGGGTAGAGTGTGCTGAATAAGGGATAGGCCATGAAAATACTTATGTTGAAATTTTAAAAGAGCTCATCAGATCCTCCTCCCTCAGGAAAAAATAAAAAAATAAAAACTCATTCCTCATCAGTGGGTGCTATCACTTGAATGGAATCAATCAATTGTGTTCCGCTTGGCTTTGCTCTTCTTTGCTCTTCGTTTCCAAATCCAATCTCTTCCATGTCATCTCAGAGCACATTTATAAGGGCCCAGCTTCTTGATTATCTCCCTCCCTCGCCTCAACTCCCCCGCTGCTGCATGCTCCAATGTATTAAATTAAATGAGGTGTCTGTCCAGGTCACCCCTTACCCCAGCTTCCAACAGCACCCTCCTTTGCTCCCCCAACACCACCACCTCACTGTTCTCACTGCTGGTAATCAAGGGAGAAGACCCTCCCCGCTAGTTTTGTGCCAGCCTGACTGCATAAATTAGCATTAATGAGAGCTGAGAAGACCTGCAGTAAAGGGAGGGAAAGAAGGACTGAAAGGAACAAAAACAAAACAAGGGGAGAGAAAATGGCTTCAAATAGAACACTGAAAAAGGTTACATTTCTATGTCATCATACCGTCTATTTACTTTCCAATCTGTCCATTCGGACATTCTGTACGCTAGCTTTTCTCTTTTACAAGCTATCTCCTGGAGGCAAACGCTGACAAAGCTCTGAGGGGCAAAACAGCTGTGGCTTGGGTTCTTGTAATAAATGAATCATAGATGAGGTTTTGTGAACACCGTTGCCATAATCCCATGGCTCGATCTTAAAATGCGACGGGGTGCAAACGTTTTTGTTGTTCATCAAATATTGATGCATACATAATTATTTGAGCATAAGTGTGCAGATTGTGTGAATATGTAAATGCATGTCAGGGACAGAGCCATTTTCAGTACAGGCTTTACAAAAGAAAATATGATTCAGGTGAATCGTATTAGACTTAATCACATTGGGGATGGATATAATTATCTTGTCATAACAAAGCACTGAACATGTGATGTGTTTTATTTCGATAGTATTTATATGTATTTAGTAGACCACGATGCCTACTAACCAGATTGCATAAAACTGTCAAAACAGCAGGCTAACGTAGGCCACATTGATCCTGCTTACTCCTCTTCCCTGCTCAAGTCCAACAATCACCATTACCTGCTATAAATGTAGGAAAGAATCGCTAAGTCACTTCATTCTGCTGCTCCCTAACTTTAATTGCTTAATGCATTCTTTAATGCAGCACCACTCAGCTTCTCTCAACTCTCCCCTTCACCCAATTTTTCCAACTTTTCCCTCCACTTTTCCTTATCTCCTCCACTGCCACCTCATTTACTACCAAGTTCCTGGTAATTAAAGTTGAACTAAATGTCAGCTTCTAGTTTGAGGATAGCAAATTGGCACAAACACCCAATAACTGTCCAGTGTGGTGTTTTCCCAAAAGTCACACAGGAGCGACTTCTAACCAGATTTTTAATTACAGCCAGTGTAATAGCAGCCTCCCACAATCAGTTACATGACCAATGAAGTGGCTTGTCTAATGTAGTTGACAGTTGCGTTATACTTTAATTGTATTGTTAGCAGTTGACACAGATTAGGATCTGTTGTGAAGGACAGACTCTTGTCGGTGTTTCCAAACTGGAAAAGGATGCAAATAATTTAAACCAGTTGTCCTCAAATTGTGGATGCCTCTTCAAATTCCACCTCAAACTTATTCTTATTCAAATACAAAAGAAAAAAAAAATATATATATATATTTATTTTAATATATATATAATATATATATATATATAATATATATATATATATATATATATATATATATTAATATAATATATATATATATATATATATATATATATATATATATATATATATATATATATATATATATATACACTTCTAATCTATGTCCTTTTACAAAATTAGGCTCATTTTAAGGTTCACAAACTCTTCATAATTTTGTATATTTAAGCTCAGTGGTTTTTAATTGTCCTTTGTTGGTTCCTTCCCTTATATAATCTGTTTCCCTGTTATTCCACTATCTGTTCTTCTGTTCAGGCCCCCAGACATGTATGCTTCTGTTGTCTTTCATTGAAGACTCAAAGCAATCTGGTCCTTTGACACCAAATCTTGGTCCTTTGACACAAACATTTTAAACTACTTTGAATAATTAACTAACTGTACTGTTTGAAAATGAGGACCGACTGGAATGTATGTGTGAATGAATTGAAACAACTTTACTAAAGTGCCTGGAGATTTGTTGTGAATTTGCACGATTTGAAGTTGAACTAAAAACCTTCACCATGATCATCCTGAACTTCTGCATGCATTTTGGTCCAGCTAAAACTCATACATCATGCAACTTAAAAAAACAAAACAAAACAATATGAATTACTTTATATTTCAGTGTAGTTAGCATCTTAGCATCCATCCAACAATCTTGAGTAAAGAGCTGGACTGCATAATTTAAGACAGACCAAAGCAGTCAGAGTTTATCATTACAACTGCTATATGGAGAGACAGTTTTCCCCCATGCTTTATTGTAATCATAGCAATTAGTATCATTTACATACCTTTAAAATAGCTTGCAATTATGTGACTTATGTAACATTTTTAAACTCGTATGGCCATCAGCAGAGATAATAGGTAGTGTTAGACAAATAAGAATATTATTGCAGTCAACTACGTAAAAAAGACCAAGACATAGTCAGGTTCAAAGTTCACGCTGTGTTGAAAGTAACTGAAACTGGGGTCAAATTAAAACTGAGAATGAACACGGAACATTCTTAAGGAGAGACTTTATATACACAAGCCAGCACAAGCATCCACACGCGCCCATGCAGGCACACACAAATACACGTGTTTAGATCCAGGTGTTTCCAGATAGATCGGAAGTACATCTTATATTACCTTTTACTATGTAATTTTCAATTATGTGATAATTGTTATAATATATAGGGTTGGTTTTTGCTGTAGTTTCTTGGTTCTTGTTTTTCTAGGTGCAGAAGCAGACTTCTATGTGGTTGTCTGGTATTCTCTATGCTTCTTTCTCTCATCTACTCTTATCTCCTACTTTCCCTTTAAACTTTGTACCCCACCTTTCTCTATTTCTTTTCCATTTCCATGTCCATTACATTTGGAAAAAAAGACAGAAAATGACAACCAAACCATGCATGCTGTATTAATGGACTTACCATCAAGACAGCAGTTAGCTTTCTTGAATGAATCTTTCCTTTCAAGTTAAATTTATCCTTGAACCACTGACAGCTTAGCAAAATTTTAGAAACATGATGTTCCTAATAATTGTTTATTTTGATAGCTCTGTGCCAGAATTTTTTTTAACCCACCAGTTACCGCATATTAGAACTACAGAGAAGTAAAAAGAAAAAGTCAGGCATACGTACCACATGACTTACATGAAAAGTATATATAAGTAAACAAAGAAAATAGAGAAATGACTGCAGATAAAAGAGGTGGAAGGCTGCAATATAAGCAAGGAGGAGGGAAAATAGTGGAAAATGGAGACGAAAAATTAGGTTATGTATATTGCTGGCAATTCACACATGCACATTCCATCTGAGATCCCATCAGCTGTCAAATTGGGAAAGGGATGGTGATTTGGGAGTGGCAGGAATCTCAACAAGGCTAGGTCTAGGCACACCACTGAGACCTAATCAAAACACAATCACGTTTTGGCGCCTGAACAGACGAACACTGGCCCACACCAATATCACTAAAAGTCTCCACTCACATTCACACGCATGCAACTCTGAGGTCACCATTTATATCACACACATAATCATGCACATGCACACAGAAAAAACATTATATTGCAGTCACACATGAACAAACACATTCTGTCCCACGTAATCATAGTTTGGCCTATTTCAAACTAACCTCTGCTTTAAGTTGTCGAGATGATGTATGAAACTTCCCTGTTAAGGATGTGCTGTTATCGCGCTGTATGACCTGTGACTTCAGTTTATCTCCATTATGCAGTGGTTCATTTCAAAACCTTCACCTCTGTTGCTAGTTATTGGTGTGGCAGACACAGATAGGAGCTGCAGTTGGATATAGGAATAAGACCAAATGCTTCTTCAACTGAATTTACCTGACCTCTCTAATTCCCTGTCCCTCAAGACAGCCCTTATGTGCCTATAGTCAAGCCCACAGCCCACTCACTGAGGTGTGACAGCCTCACGACTGACCGGCTCCCTGGTCAGCATTCTCACTGTTAATCCACACAGATAGGCCAAATGCTGACCACTAGCAAGTAATTGCTTGGAGGAGGCTCTGGCAAAGCCACTTGGATGAGGGAACAGGTGTCTGAAAGCAAAAGAAGAGCTTTATTTCCTGTGATTTTCTCCGTTCTGCTGATCTAAGTGCTTCCATTGGGTAGATATCAGTGGTAAGATTAAATCTCCAATGTTATGAATTTGTAATCAAGGTTTTTGTGAGTTTGCCTCAACTTTAAGTCAAATAACAATTTTACATTACTATCCTAAAAAAAGACAAGCTTGTGTGGAAAATTTTTTAAAAAATGTTGATCTAACAGAGAAGACTCTGCAGACTGTAAAGCATTTTCTTATTTACTGCCTCCTATTGAATTTGGCATCATTTTCTGAGAGAACAAAGAGGGTCAGTTGTGTCAAGGCTAAGTTGTGTCAAGAGCCCTATAAAATCCTCTTGACTTCAGCAACAAGAAAAACAGAGTGGTGAGAAGATAAATCCTTGATATGATTGATGCTTTGACTTTTCTAATGCCGAAATGTCATAAATTAGATTACGCTCTTAGAAGAAAACCTAGTCAATGTAACATCGGTTCTCTTCCTCTTTACATTTTAATTTAGATTATTTTAGTAATCGAGTAAGCTAAAGATTATTCTCACCATTAATAAAGTAACTGAATAAAATAGTTTAATAAAATAAAATTTTGTCATAACAGCAGTATTAATATTGGATGTCAATATCGGCCTAAATTTGAATATGAATGGATGAAAATACCTTATTAATCCCAGAGGGAAATTCACATATTTCAGTACAACCCATCCAATATAGACAGGTGTCTGAGGCTGCAGCCTTTCTCCCAGAAGATAGGTGCCACCCTTTGTGTGACTCCCCAACAATAACTTCTCTGTAGTTTAGAAAATTAACATTTAACAAAAGTAGCTCATTACTTATGCAAACCGGACTAAAATTACACAGAAATCTGAAAATGTATTCAATTTAATAATAAAAATAAAGAAGCAGCAGACTGACAAAGACACTTTAAAAAGAGAACACTCCAGTGTTTAGTTTCCATATTCGTTTTCATTCAATTTAATAGATGAACTCTCACTTTACACAGTCATCTAAAGCTTTGATGTCCATGTGAGTAATGCATCTTTGGCACCTTATTGTACAAATGTACGCCAGCTATGTACATGCCACAGTGCGCTACCTGTACACAGGTGTAAATTACCACCTTTTTGTTGCTACTGGGATGGAATGGCATTTATTTTCCGGTTCATCTGTAAAGCTCCACTTACACTCTACATCAGATACAGAGTTGGTGCGCAGCTCCATGTGTTCCATCTATCCACTTCACCTGTATAAATACACCCACCGCGCACTTTCCTGACGTTCGCAGAGAACTAGCCACTCGGCAGCAGCTTGGGGAGGCTGTTGTATTCTATGCATTGTGCCAGTCAATTTAAGAATGCCTATGAGTCCCCCGTAAAATGACAAAAACCCGGACATGTCCAGAAAATAGAGGACATTTTGCCACGCTATCTTGTGCCAATTACATATAGTATTTGTCAACAACTCATTGGAGGAAGCAAGACAGTTGCAAAACACAAATAATTATCCAGCCAGAACAAATGCCAGTAAGTTAAACATAATTTAATGAAGCTTCAAAGTAGATCATTTTCCTTGAGGAATTGTAATAATAGAGGTACTCGAATCACTCAATGAATCGTTATAGCCCTAGTTGCAACAATTTCCATCAAATGGTTTAAAGCTACTTTATAGAATGATGGTTTATTTAAAAAAAAAAAAAACGTAAAGGTCACTAAAAAGCTTTTTTGTGCAAATTAATGGTTCTAACCAATCTTCAGTATGACAGCAGGTGTCTAGAACAGGTAGTTTGAAAGAAGGGATAAATGCTGAAACCACCCAAAGGTTTCAGGGTGTCTTTTGGGTCCAGAGAGCGGACTAACAACACAAGAGAATCGGAGGAATGAGGAAAAGAAGCAAAAATACTCGGTTTAGAAAAAAAGAACACTGAATTTTGATCGCAGACACTTAGCTGTCCTTTTGAGAAGGATTATGGAGTTTAAGTGCTACAGTGTAGTTTCAGATATACTAGTCCACAGACAGCACCCCAAAGCTTGGTATCAACTTAACACTGACACACCACACCGTGGCTTCAGAGATTACAAGGGGTCTAGATGTGCCTTTTTTGACACAAAGTGCAGTGGTGTATACTTTAACACTCTTCTTTCTCTTCATTTTCTTTTCCTCTCATCTACTCTCGTCTCCCTCACAGACCTTTTCTGTGAAGTGGCACAGAAGAGAAAGAGCTGAACGCCTGTGTCTGCTTACTGGGGCAAGTGAACATTTGAAGTGACAGGGGGTGATGCTGGCTTGAGTGCTGAAGAAAATGCCTCTAAGCTAAGTGAAGGACCATTAGGGAGACAGTGATAAGATGCATGCATGTAGACAGGGCCTACACAATGTTCACCTTGAACAGTTTGGTTTCATCTGCCTAGGAGAGCAATCACATGGGGAGAGTGCAGCATCAAACTCCAATCAAACTCCATCTCAGCCAACAACAAAATCAAACTGATGTACTCATGTCAAAAGGTCCAATGGCCCACACAACCTGTTATTACTCATGCACAGTGGCTAGCTATTATTGAGATGCCTCCTCACTTTTTTCAGCTTTTTTGGTGTTTAGCAAGTCAACAGAACCTTTCAAGAGTGACCACAACATTGATGGTCTGAGATGAACTTGTCAAAAAGCAACAATTTAAAATGAAGGCAAAGACTGAAACAATTTTATATACTGATGTGAGGTACTGAACACTCCACCTGTTCAGGTGAACAGGTTTTATTTCTGATACGTTTTGGAAGAAAATGTCTTTGCAGTCTATTGTGTTTTTAATGATTATAAAACACACATTAGTTTTATGATAATAAAGCATACATTAGACTGTAAAATTTTTTGTAAAGAGCAAGAGTTACAAAATAAGGGTAAAAGCAAAATATAGATAGTGAAAACTATCTTGTTTTTTGTTGTGACTTTTTGTTGAGCCATCAGCCAAGAAGAATCCTGTCAGAGCAGATTACGCAGCAAAAGACACCTGAAAAAAGTTGACTAATCAGTTTGTGAAAAGACAAGCACAAAAGGAAAAGTACCTATGAGGATGAAGTCATCAACAAACTTTTAGCCTCTTTATAGCTGAGGCTATGATGCCCTTTTGTTTTGTGAAGAGGTTAGGGTGTAAAGAACTGAAAATAACTGCTGTATGACCAAAATAGAAAATGACTGAGTAATGTTCTGGTTTCGGGTTAAACCTTGGAGGTATTTTGTTTGGTAAATCACTTGTTTGTCCACTTCAAAAGCCACGAAAAAATATTTTTCTTCTGCACAGTTATGATTACTAACTCCGCATATTTCTACACAAATATATCTTAGGTATGAAAATTAAATCTACAATGAGAGTTAATAATCTGTGGGTTTGTTTTTATTGCAATTTTAAATGTTTTTCTTAAAAATTGTGTTTGTAAATTGAACTGTCCCGAGTATGTTCTGCCTCTTGCTAATTTAGGCTTCTTGTCCCCCTCCTCCCTCACCACACACACTCTTGACCCTGAATAGAATTAAATGAATGCTGAAAATTATTTGGAAATGAAATATGTAGAAGTAAAACTTTTGATTTTTGAATCACTAAAATTAGAAACCGGAAAACCGGTCAGGATTTTTACAAATGCAGCAACACCAGAACAAAGATAAAGAATTACGCAGCCTAGTCTCTATCTTCCCTCTTCTAACCAGTTTTTGCAGACTTGGATATTTCTTAAATAATTCATGTTGTTAATAACCATCTTGCTCTATCTTGGCACAGAGCAGTCCTGTGCAAATATAGCAATGTGCCTTTGTGTACACTTGTGACGGCACAGCAAAGTGAAAATGGAACTGTGTTTGAACAGAGCAGTGAAGGTGTACGTATGAATGTGTATGCGATTGCAGTATAAGTTATCAAAGAGTAAGCAGAATTGACTGATCTGATAGTTGACAGTGGTTATTAGGTGAGCTACTGAGTCAACACAGAGGAAATCACAGATGCCTTCCCACAAACTCAAGGTCACAATCGGAGCTGTTTTTGTAACCACCAAGTAGTTGGAGCAATGATAATGGTGCATAAATAGTGCAATGACAAAACAGACGAAAAACTCAATGGTTGCAGTCCGGATGACAAAGTCACTTAATGAAACTCTCATTACAGTCATTGTTAGCAACATCACATCATCATCATTTGGTCTTATTCAAGGCTGGTATTGTTCTGGATTATGTGTATTACATTCTCTTTGTTACTGTCTCACAATCAGAGCACTTGTGAGCTCACCATTTTATAAGTCCATCTATGTCTCAAACGGGTGGGGGGAGAGTAACAATACTGGGCACATTCTCTGCAAAGATGACCTTGGCGCGTCTGATGATTTGCAGAGAGCAGCAATATCAATAATAATGAAGAAATTAATAAGTCGGTGCATTGGCCTGGGGTCCAGACTAAAAGAGACGGTGGAAGGGGGCATGGCTAGCAGAAAAGAGAAAATGGAAAAAAGGTTGGGGTGGTGTACTAGAGGGGGTGGTAAGTGCACGATTTCCTTCGCAGCAGTGTGGTGCTGCAGTCCACGCTGTCACACGTCAAAGAGGGAGCAAATCAAAGGCAGCTCTTTTGATGAATATAAAACAGAGAGTCCTGCTGAGATGCACTCTCCCTCCCTCCCATTCTAATCACACAGCCGCAGAGGAGACTAGATGCACCAATTCAGCCCCCCACCCTCCTACACCCCGGCACAAAATGAAAGGCGAGAAGAAACAAGGAGAAAGGGACAGCGAGCACACACAATCACCACAAAGCCTGCTTCATAATAGCAATAAACACTTGTTCTCTCGAGACATCTGCGCAGAATACTGGGTGTGGTGTGGTAAGATACAGGAGAAGCTGAAATGGTATCAACAATTTCTTACCCCCCACCAACCCTGAAAAAAGGTTATTTTTCAACAAACAACAAACAATCCAATATTTCTCTATGTATGAACTGTACATTTCTCCAAGTCTTAAGAGAAAACATCTATTTTATATTTGCTTCAGAGCAGCTGCAATGCTAACAAAAATGGTGAATTTAAAATGTTCTCCTTAGCACTAAAAATGCTAACTCAGAAATACAGTCAAACATTTTTCCCTGATAATAAACTCATAAAATCTTTCAACAAATACACCTAATATCATCTTTAACAAACAGCTAATGAGTATTGTGTTTTAAGTGTTACCTATTAGGAACAACAACATGATCATTAGCATTTGCATTTTAGTATAAAGCTCTAAATAAAAATTTTCTCTAGTTTCAAACAAATCTAAATGTGCACCATGGCTTCTATTCCCCTAGGGATCTACTCCACCATTGGTCCCCAGGCAGTATTTGTGTGACACCAAAGCCCACTCCCACCCAAGTCCTGAGCCCAGAAAGTGACACATGCATGGGTGTCGCTGCCGTTTCACCTCCTGCCTGCTGAGGTATAAGGCAATTTCCTCAGAGTGGCGCATGGTGAGGGAGAGAGAGTGTGAAGGGCTAGCCGCAGCCCAGCTCTGCTGCTCTCTTTGATACTGTCAAGGAAGAGTAATGGCTCTCTGCAGCAACAGCCACCACCAAACTAATGTAGTGTGACTTTGGTTCTCCTTTCCAACAGATTACCACTAGTGAGGAAGAAGGAGATGGGAAGATGACAGTTAAAAATGTAAAGAGGAACAGAAAATCTATACAAGACATAGCAGAATCATCTCACAGTTAAGGTTCAAATTTCCCAACTACTCGTGTTCTCAGCATGTTTGTAGTTGCCAAATTTCTACTAACCAAGCAAGGTCTAACTCATGTGAGTCAGAACGGCTCTGAATAGTAATTTGCCAAAGGGATGGCAACACAGTAGGGTGAAGAGTTTGTACAAAATTTTGGCATGGTCAACTTTATTTTTATCTCCAGCAAAACATGGAAGTCAAATTGATTTACATTTCAATTTTTTTTTTACCCTGATAGACATGGAAAATATACGTAAGTTGCTGTGGATGACCTTGAACCAGACCTTGAACACCCAAGTTAATTTTATGTACTCAGATAAAGGAACACCAGAACTAGCATGTGAAGAGTGAACACGTGTTATTATGGCAGAACTAAGTTAGGCCAAAAAGTAATGGCAACCACAGTTTTGTGTTTACAAAAAAAAAATAAAAGAAAAAAGACGTGGCTCGCACAGCCACTTGGAAACATGAAATCAGTGTTCTTAAATGCATCCACTCTAGATTCCCATTTCAAAAATGATTGTCTGGTTTCCCAAGACGCTTAAGCAGTGTGGATACAAAGCATAAATGATTAAAAAATAACTGCGTTTTCACCTAAAATTGTCTGTGTGGAGAGAGCCTTTAGGCTCCCACATACTCTAGCACAACGGTGTCAAACTGCCTTCCTCAAGGGCCATTGTCCTGCAGTTTTTAGATGTGCCACAGGTACAAAACACTGGAATAAAATGCCTTAATTACCTCCTTCTTGTGTAGATAAGTTCTCCAGAGTCCTGCTAATGACCTAATTATTCTATCCAGGTGTGGTGCAGCAGAGCCACATCTAAAAGTTGCAGGGCAGTGGCCCTCCAGGACTGGAGTTTGACACCTGTCCTCTAGGCTATGGTGCCTATTCTGTGAGCCGTGCTGACGCTGTGCGCACGGTTGGGATTTCATAGTCAAGCATACTGATAGCCTACATTTCTCATGACAAATTATTTTATTTCCCACAGTCCTAGTGGATACAACCACGTTTGACGAGCTTCTTGGTCACTTAGCCCTGTTTCTCCTTCAGTTCAGTCAACGCAAACCAGTGTGCAGGACAGAGAGTGGCAGTCATGCTGCACCTACCCGCAACTGGTTGCACTGACTCCCAAACTTATCAGCTCGGTGTCACATTCAAAATTGTTTGATTTGAACATTGTTTGATTTGAAGACTGTTTCGTAGTTGTTAGAGCCTGCCCCTCTAACAACTACGAACTGCTGAGCAGTTTACTGTGCGACACAGAGTATGCGTACGCGGTCATAAAAATTGACCTTTGAGCATGTCCGCTTAGAGTCTGCCTCAAGTACGCGCAGACGTCTGCGGATTGAGTTTCCCCTGAGAATGTTAGGGTGTTTAGTTTGCTCTCGCTTTTGACTTTAACAAGTTATACAATTAGAAACATACTTAACAACCAGCCATTCATAAACTACTGATTACATATCATAAACCTGTAGGCTTTTTTGTAACTCGTGTAATAAAAATTCACAAAGACCATTATATGCCACCTGGACTGAACAAATCTATCTCAAACTTAAAGAGTAGTTCCCAGTTTCTTATGTCAAATTTACCTTACAATGTCAAGGTAAATTGTCAAATTTATGGTCAAATTTACCATACATAAGGCAGATAAGGCCCAGGCCACAGGGGCATATCTGCAGATATCCCTCTTGTATGCAAGACAAAATAGAAATCAAGTATGCGTAAGAGGCATACTTGATTTCTATTTTGATGTTGTAATTAACTCATTGGCATTTTTAAAACCACAATTATAATCAATAAACAATAATAATCTAAATATACTATTTAGATTATTCAATGGGTTTCAAAAGGATATTTCAGTTTGGGAAGTGGGGATTCTTTAGTTATTACCTAACCTGAAGTTGGCAGTAAGCTCCATAAAAACTAAAACATGTTTATCCTTGAACACTTGTTTAAATTGTCAGAAATGGTGTGAATTTAATAGTGATGGAAAAAAACAAAGGGAAATGGTTCAAAGGAGAATCGGATGAGGTGAGTGTAACAAGGCAGGGGTTGTCTGAAGCCTGTGGCCTGGGGCATTGCATGGAGAGAGATGAGGTTGTGTGAACACTGCAGGGTACCGTATGAACGCAGGGGCCCCTCTAACAACTACGAAGGCCAGGCTTTCAGCACCATGGGTCACAACTTACAATAGTCTGGCATCCTTAGACATGGGTTTCAATGAGACATTAAAAAACACAGAAGATGGTTAATAGAGAAAAAAGAAAAAGAAACATTCAACAGAGGAAGTAAACATTTCAATCAATGCATTGTGAAATTGTTATTCCATTTGGTGTAAAGCAAATGTCTTTTTCAAAGTGCAGCCTTCCCAAGTACCCTCAAGACTGTTTCCTTTTTCTAACCAAAGTCAACGCCCACCTCTGTCAAGGCCTTCCACCCACTCTTTATTTGTTGAATGTTGACTTGTGAAACACTGTGACCTGCCTTCATGTATACCTGAGCTTCTCTTAATCTCTGGCTTCCCTGAGGTTGTCTTAGTAAAGCTGCGCTCCGACTGAATAATGTCCACATTTGAAGAGTTTTGCGTCTTAAAAGGGCAATTATACAATGCTCGTTATTTCTGACCTCCTACCCACAGCAGACCCAGCATACTGCCTTTTCTGGGTGTTCTAGATTTCCTAAACCTCAGCATTAAGAAGGTTCTTTGATCCCTCCACTGTGACAAAGCAGCAACACCAGTCTTACTAAATGAACCACACAGAGTTCATGCAGCAGGAAACAATATTAAGTAGAGCTTAAGAGAAATTATGCAGATCCCCTAAGAATAAATAAAAAGAAAAGATTGGAGCAGAGTTCTGGGTATAATTTATTTAAATAAGTTGGAAGATGTTTGATTCTGAATCACTGAAGAACAGTCTAATGCCTGAATTGTTAATAAACTGTTCTTGAAATTAGAAGTTTATTTAATAGAAGCCCAACATTTCTTTCATTATCTTGGAAAGTTAACAAAACTACACTACAAATACTTCAATTATGTGATCTTAAAGGGATTTCAGTCCCTACACTGACCAAACTTATCTCAGATGACTTTTGGGACTAAAAGCAACTCTTTAACCAAGATTCCTAAAATCAATCGATTTCTGCAGTACATTACAAATTGTTTCTTGAATGTCAGAAACCACAAAAAGCAGTTTTAAGAGGAACAGGTGATCTCTTGACACAAGTCTGAAACAAGTCAAGCTGACTTGATTTAAAACTTAGCAGTAGTTGAACGTATCCAAGTTCAACTCTAGACTCTCAAAGATCTTTAAAAATTTCATAAATGGCAAATCATGTTTTCAAATTCATACTAAGAGAACCCAACTTTGCACAATGTTCGGTGTGAGCAATTTTGAACTTTATACCAGTGAGACTAATCTTCCTCCAAAGTCACCAAACCTTCAGTCATCACCACTTCAGGTAGTTTCTCTTTTAACCAAACCACTTCAGAGTAATTGCTCGAGGTCAGTACTTTCATACTGAAAGAAATCAAAATGATAATGACTCCTTACTATGTGGAAATTCACACAGGAAACATCAAAAGGTTTTGACAGGGTTCATGTGGGTATTGATGAGGCTCAGTCATTATTCACATCAAAGCAGAAACTCAAAGAGGGCATCCATCGGGAACCCAGACTCAAACTGGTGCAGCAAAAATAAATACACGGATAGCAATTCTGCAATTGGGATAATTCACTCCTCTGAAATTGAAACATATTATTGGTAGCCATTACCAAAAGGAAAAAGCACTTTTAGGGGTTTATGAGTCCAGTTGAGGGACTGCCAGTGGAAATAGGTAGAATATAAATTATAGTAACACAGTAAAATGACATAAAAGAACTAATAAAATATATCACCTAGAGGAACCATGATGAATGTACACTGCAAATGTGCACTTCAGTAAACAACCAGACGATGTCAATTATATCAAATTGGGCCAGCTATGAAGCATTTCTATTCTGGTACTGGCACAATCAACCTTTTGACAGCAGGCTGTTAGATGACATCTGTCTGTTGTCCTCCAATTTGAGTTCCAAAACAAATAATTTTTGCATTTTCTCACTTTCAACAAGCCAAATCATGGTGACATGGGGGCTGTCTGTTTTTTATTTTAAAAAATTCCAGACAAGTATACTATTAGGCTGAAGACTAAATGAATTATAAATTGTGTGTACCCAAGAAGTAGAAGATAATTACTTGAGAAAAATCTTTATAATTCCAGTGATTAGAGATTTTAAGTTATGGTATTGACCTCTTTATCGACAAACCATTTTATCTCAGGAAATAGGAAATGTGTACTGGAAGGCCAAATTACAACAGCATGTTTCAAGGCATCAAGTAAAATTGCACACAAATTGTTTTGTGTTTCTAAGAAAATGTTCAAGTTATAAAATGTATGCTGGCAATGTTTTGTACAGAGGGATTTCTATGAAGATTTATACATATTAACAATTATTTAATTTTTTAAATCACAATAATCTGAAAGTTTTGGCAGCAATAAAGTCCTGTCTTCAAATCCTTGACTGGAATCTATCTGCTTTGAGCTTGTATATTCTCCAGCCTCCTCTCACAAGCTAAAACTGTGACTAGTAGTCACTGGTCTTTCAAAATTGCCATTAGTAAAAAATGAGCATGTATATCATTGTTTGTTTTGTGTTGCTGTCATGCCTGTACATCACAAGGTTACATAGAGGCACAAAGTATAGTCCAAAACACACAAAAAAATCTACCAGAATAAGATGACCTCTGCGGGGTCTTGGAGTACTCTAAGCTGCATCAAGAAAATACTGTGCTCTCAATGCAAGTGATGGAGTAAAACAAATATTTAACTATTTTGAGCATTCACCAAATCTCCACAGATTGTGGTGGTTATATGTAGAGGTGGCTAAATGCTTGAGTGTAGGGAAAGGTTCAGAGGAGCCCAGGGGCAGCAGTGGTAGTTTATTTATGGCATATGGTCTGCATACACTGAGATGGATAAAAACGTCATCACAAAGGACAAGCAGTGCTTTAATTACTGTAATGCTTTGGCAGAGAGGATGTGCAGGTGCTCAGGCAGCAACCTAAAAGCATCTCAACAAGCAGCTGAAATGATCAATCCATGATATCTATTCAAATAAGTATACCAAAATATTAGCATGCATTGGGTCTGCTAGGGTAGGGCTCCAATGTGGGGAGACGTGCACAGATCTCCAAAAAGGTTGGGAAAAATGCTTAGATACACAAGACTTCCTAATTAATTAGATATAAAGCCTCTATGATAAGAGATGCATCCTCTTCAAGAACCCAAAGAAAGTCTTGTATTCTCTCAATTATTGTTACTTTGATTCATAGACAAATATGTTAAGGGTCTTTATCTGTTAAGGGTCTTCTTAAATAAGGAAGTCAAAAATATCCAACTATTTCTTCTGACGCTCCGTTCATGCTTACAATTGTTAAACATCCATTGGAGACAAATTGAGGCAGTTTAATTTAAAAACTGCCATTATGAAAGATGTAGAAAACATTTTCCTTAAATGCATTAATCAAGGTGTTCAATACTAATTTTGAACTATAAAATTTTGTATTTTTTTAAAAGTTGGTTTTACATTAAGAAATAAATGTTGCAAAGTAAAACAATGAAAAATATGCTAAAACCAGAAAATCAATTTGTTCCAATGTCCCTTGTACTCTAGATCTCCAAAAAAGGAGAAGCCCACCCCCACTTAACAATCCACCAGGTTTCCTCTTCACATTTTTCATTCCACTATATCCCCACTCACCCCTCATAACCTAACCCTCCACCTACAAACCCCATTCTTTAACACAACTAGGGAATTTCAATCCTATTTCATATCCTAGAACAAATTCCTTTCCTGATTACTGATGCAGGCATCATTATATTTTCAGACCACTTTCTTTTAAAAATGTACTGAAAACCTTTATTCTTGTTCCCGGGGGCCCCCTTTTACTCTTCTGCTATGCTCTTATTAGTCTGTCTCTCCTGCGGCCTGCTGGGGGATTCTCATCGCTATTCATTTTCTGTATCTCTGACCTCTGTGCGGATGGAATTCATCTGACCTATCCCTTGTAGCTTACATTACTTTGGAGAAAGGCAGCAACTGTCTGGTGAGCTATTAAAACAAACACACAAATAACATAAACAAATGCACAAGAGCCATGGAAATGTAGGAAGAAAATAAATGCTACATCTACTAAAGTCCAGTGAACCAGGTTTAAAAAATGTACTCATTACTACTGATAAAATTTTTGAATGCAAATGGTTGAAAAAGTTCCAAATAGAAAAATAAAAATATATTTCATCTAATATATTTTTGTTACAACAATGTGGATTGTAATGCAAAAGTATTTTCTTGCATTGGTGCTAATTAAAATGGGCTCTACAACTGCTATTTAGCCAACTAAATACATTAAGGCTGTAAGACTATTGAGATTCTCCTGTACTTAATTTATAACGTACTTTCTTCAAAACCTCATTTTTTAAAAATCCCACTAAAATGAAGCTTCCACAACTTAGCTGTTAGGATCCCGGGTTGTTTTTGAAGTTTAATTATTCTGTGTTCCTTAGTCCCCTTATTTGATTAGAGCAGTCTTATTTCTGTTTCACTATAGTTCAGTCCTTCTTAGTGTTTCTAGTTATGTTTTTTTGTATCTAGTTTAATTATGTTTGTTAAGTCTAATTTCTTTAGTGTTAGATTCATTTCCTAGTCCCTTGTGTAACTTTCTCTCACCCTCCTCAGCCTGCTTTCTGCTCTCTCCTCTCACACCTGCAACCCATTAGCCCTTCAGCCCAGGTCTTTTGTTCAGCATTTAGTCTCCCAGTACTTCAAGCATCTCTTCTCCTCTTACTCCTTGCTGGTCTTTCATTACCATAATTCCAAGTGGGGAGCCACGTGGTTCCTGGCTGGTGTTTTTTTCCCCCCTTGGAATTATGGTTTGTGTTCTACCCTAGCTCCCTGAGATTTTTGTAGCTTTTTTTGTTCATCATTTTTATAAAATATTCCTGAGCTGGAAGCTGCTTCTGCCTGTCTGTACTTGCATCTCAGCAATCATTTCTAGATGGGGTAATACAACTTTGGTATATTCTCAAATTATACAACTTTCAATATATTTGGCATTGTTGTGCTTGAAAAATTATTTTAGGGTGTCAGGTTTACCTTTTTCTTGCCTAAATGGTCACACAACCCACTCTCGTAGTGATTTTGTTGATATAAATCTTGAAAGTTTGAGAACAAATGACTTATCCTCCTCCACTGCTCTTAGTACATTAATAATTTATACATCAAAGGGGTATGTGTTCATGTTAAGTTTCTACTAGTGCATCAGTCTTTTCTCTATAGAACAATGATTTCCTTTCAAAACAATACAGTTTTACTTATAAAGCAATTTAAAAAACACAACTGGCCAAAGTGATGTACACCAAAACAAAACAGACAGAAAAACAAAACAGACATTAAAATATTAAAGCCAACACCTCAAGCTGAGTCAAAAGCCTAAGAGGAAAAATAAGCTTTAAGAAAAGATTTAAAAAGAGGGAATGACTCTGCCCATCTGATTTTCAAAGACAACTCATTCTGAAGTTTAGCGGCAGCAATTGAACATGCTCAATCCCCTCCCAGACGGCATGTGTCCTCCAGATGACCATTGATACTATGTGAACAATTTAGAATATTGTTCACATAACTATCCGTGCGGCGTCACAGTTTTAAAACAAGAAATCATTATTGTTCCTTCTTTAACATATGTCTCAAAAAAGTATAAAACTGTGTTTAATACTTTTATACGCCCAAATCTAGCTTATTTGGGCGTATAGATATTTAGCATAAAGCTTAAGGATACTGAATAAAAGCAGTTGGATGCTCTGTCACCTAGCAACAAGAAAGTCCTGGGTTCATTCCCAGTCTGTGGATGTTTTGCCCTGTGACAGACTGGCTGTTAAAATCAAGAGACTTAAAAAAACCCTAATCAAATAGAAATATGGGCCAGACAGACAGATCTTGTGTAGACAAAGTACTTTGCAACGTTTGCTTTGATAAATGCTTACACTTTCTGATTGGTAAACAGTAGACTGGCAACTGATTTTCTCAGCTTAAAAAGAAATCTTGCTTACAACACTCAAATTCTCTCTGGTAAATTTTTGAATGAGTCAGTCAGCAAACAGAATGAGAAGTTATGACCAATGATACTAAATTTCTGCGCTGTTTTAGAGGTGTAACCTGTAGTTTGAGGAATGGTAGCAGAGGAAGTGGACAAAGTCATTCAGTTCATATTGGTCACACTTCCAAATATTGAATTAAGATTAACAGCCGCCTGGTTCGGATTGGAACTTCTCCCTTTGCAGTGGAGGACGATTATTTACAGCGCAGAGAAGTTTCTTAGTGACAAACTGATGCATTATTAATGTCACAGGCAAACAGTAGCAGTAGGGTAAAATTTAAAACTTCAACACAGTCCACGTTGTTAGAAAGTTTTTCTCAATATGCAAGAGCCCACATCCTCTGTACAAAGCAAATAGCGAAGGAGAAAGGGCTTGATTTTATCAGAGTAGGTAAGAACTAAAATCTAAACACCATTTATTGAGCAATCTAAAACAATTAGACATCAAAAAGCCCTGCATGGAAGTTTATATGTGATGTAAATAAAGATTTTGTTTATACTACTATTCTCCAAGAGTTTTGCTTATATGGCTGTACAACGAATGAATAAAATTTGAAGCCCTATTTTTCAAAAACAAGGGCGAAAAATATGTACTGATGGCGACAGAAATAATCAGTCATAGAGGAGGGGTTTCTTTCATCCAGGAGTTTTTCATAAAAGGTTTGAGTCATTGGTCTGTCCAGGAAACCCTGCAAAGAACTGTTGGAGTTGATGAGCTTGTCCAGCTGAATGATATACATCGCAAGCCACAGGCAAGAGCTGTCCATTAGTTAGCAGGGTTCTTGTAATGCCCAGCTCTAGTACATTATTTCCAAATGCATCAGTCAGCGTTGTGCAGCACAGATAAATTCTGATGCTTAGGATCTGTAATGCATACACTCAACGCTTCTATATTACGCGACAGGTTAGAAGGGCAGGAAGAGAGAGGGGGAAAAATGTAATTTATTTTTTACTGCAGCCAGTATTCTTCCCATTAGCTTCAAACGTGAGATAAGTTATGGACTTTAACGAGCACCTTTTGCCACCAGAGCACGCTGCACACAAGACTGCAGGCAGAAGAGGTGCACTAAGGGCTCAAGGAGGAAATACTGGCAAGAAATGTGTGGAACTGATGACCAGGCAGAAGTTTCCAGTCAGATGTGAATAAATTTCACCAAAAGAGAGTAAATGAAGTTGTTTGGTGTTAAATATCAAGAAACTCTCATGATAACGTACTGCAGTTGGTTTAGGGATAAACAAAAGAAGAAATTTATAAAGTAAATAAATAAAAAAAAACAAGTTGAACCAAAGTGTTCTCAATCAAAAAATTATACTAAAAACAGTAAAACGAGATTATAAAAATGAGCAAAAAATAAAAATAACCATGACCTAACAATGCCATGGTAAACAACAAATTATTAAGCTACAATGTACTTAAAAGCATGTGGAAAGTCATAAGTATGTTGAATGACTGAATGATTAACCTTGTCGCTTTAGCCTATTTATGTCACGATAACGATGAACAGCTGAAAGAAAAATTACCGGAATCAACCGCGGCCTCTCCTTGTCATTTTTGTGGGCATTCTTTGCACGAAATGTTGAATAACTATTAATGTTGTTTCCACTTATCTATTATGTCCGCAGGACTCTGGGTTGCGCCACGTTAGCTGTTTGGAGTTCCTCTCAGTGCTTTCCGAGGGGGGCGATTGGCTACCTTGTCACATTCAACAAGCTGCGTTCTCACGACCTGTAAGGTTTGTTGAATATGTCCGGTTTCAGATGAGAGCGGTCCCGACGTTCTACCACCTGGACCCGATCAGTCCACACCACACACTGCAGGATGGTGGGTTAAGATTGTTGTAAGGGGGAAGTCGGGGCAAAGAAAATTGTGGAGCGTGAACAGTCCTTAACGTACACGTATGCTTCCTGTCCATGTTAGCGTGCAGATAAAAGCTACCTCAGCTAAGCTAATTTTGTTAGCTCGGCAGTAAATACGACAATAAATATCACTATTTATCTTAGTATTACACAGAGGTGGGTAGAGTACTCAAGAATTGTAATAATAATAGCTGTAAATTAGGTAGGAACAAGCCAGAACTCCGTATGGCTTGTTTATAGTTGCCATAGCAACTCCTTAGCAGCTGCCTAGTTACAAAGTTCACGGAAGTGTGACCATACATGACAACTATAACCGTGTCTGTATTCTTCGAAAGCCAAGTTTGTTAAATAAACAAATAAATAAATTGTAGGCGAATCACGTCACAGCGCTGCATGTATAACTATGCTGACGCATCAGATTTCGTGATGTCACGTCTCGCCCTGTTAAGTAACACAGTGGCGCAAAATAGGGGCGCTGCACTAGAGGGGGCGCAAAAACAATGTGGGGAAATTTTTTTCTAGTCAGCATTTTTTATGTACTTAACCGCTGTATGAAATGATCAATAACAGAGGAACAGCACTGATTAGGCGCCTTTCCCCTCCTGCACAGGTAGCTTGGGCCCTTCGAGAACGCGCTTAGGCGCGTTTTTTTCACTTTTAAATTTGAATTGTAGTAATGCACTCGACAACAGGGAGCTAAAAATAGCGCGGCAGAAAAAAACTCCGGGGCACAAAACAGAAAACGGAAGAGGGGGAGGGATAAAGATGTTGGAGGGACGAAGAAAAGCTTTTCAAAGTGGTTGAAAGACAGAAGGTAAGTAATGTTAGCTTAAGCTAGCCTAAAATGACAGGTGGTTGTTGTTGTTGTCTCCGCTCCGTATTGAACCAATACGGAACGCGATTTATTCATCATTGCTATACATGTCTTATAGACACCCCTATCACACACATCTCAACAATAAGTGCAATAATAATGACCAAAACAAAACACGGGAAATATTAAGATCAGCTAAATTGCAGTTGCGGGACTTAAATGGGACCCCCCTCAACCTCAGTAACTGACGCTGTTGTCACGGTTGCCTAGAGACGGACACGGACACTGCGCAGCCGCAGTGAGCTCCTGTCAACCCGCGACTTTTTAAAATGGCCGTCTGATAATACACTGTACTTAGAAGCAAAACCTCTGGCAAAAATACAGACGGTAGTGGGAAGACACACATTCCAGGCTAAACAATTACAGTGAAGTTTAATAGGGACATTAAAAAAATGTGTCAGCGATATTCAGTGGTGCACAGTGGGTTGGGTCAGGAGAAGAACACCGCAGACCCGTCAGAACCCGTCAGTCTCTTCATCCGTCAATCATTTCCTGAGACCGAAAAATAATATGAATGGCAATTTAAAGAACAAACCATACAAATAGATTAATAAATAAATTAATAAATATTGTGAAGAGAAACCGTTTATTTTTTTCAACATTAAAACGTTTGTTCGGATTGTGTAGGAAAAACGTTAAAATCTTTTATAAATACAGTGCTTTGTGGTCAATATTATTTCACCATTTTATTAATGTGGGTGGCCAGTTTGGATAAGGCTTCTTATCAAGCTATAAGAATGATAGAAAACATGCTAACAAAATGCCTCAGACCTGCAGCCCATAGGCGGTTCTAGACACAGGCTAACAGAAGTGGCTCTTTGGCTCAAATATATTAAATGATGAAATATTGCCCTGTTTTTTGTTTCATTCTTTAATTGCCCTGTACGCAGCAATTTATTCACATATATGTACATTTATTATTATTGATGCTTTAATTAAAGATGAGTTGTACAAGTTTATGTCATTGGGTGGGAAGGAGGGGGGCACTGATGACATGTTTGCATACACGTCAAAAAGTATGTAGTTGCACCCCTGACGTAACAGGTGGATGGGTTTATAGACTCCTTTAGCTAAGATTCTCCCACATTCGAAATCGGTTCTAGTGGATCTTGTACGCCAGCAAGATGGGTTTCTCAACTGTAGTGAGAAATACGCTCCAGATTATAGTGGACGACTCTGTGATTCCTGCAATTGATGAGTTTATCCACTAGATTCCAGAAGGAAAGTGGGAAGATCTGGCATCTGGATGTCGAGATCAAAGCATCAGAGAAAGGATAGCAGATCTGCTGGACTTCATGACACAGGTCTGTTCAGATGTGGTTTTGGACAGCATCAAGAACTCCCAATACGAATACAAAGACTTGAAAGCCGTAATGGGCAACGTAATTTCTCATGGGCATCGAAGAACACTTCCAGACAGAGAGTACGGATTTGTTTAACATACTTTTCTTAAAACATGTAATATCGGCGGCCACATCTCCTTTGGACAAAGAAGACCCCTCACAGTGGCTACAGGTGGGTGAAAGATTCAATTACACCCACCAGGAACTTGCAGCAATGGGGAGAAAAATTGAAAAGCTGAGAAAGTCAAAACTTTCCTCAGAGAAATTCTCAGACTTTCCAGAGCATGGAGTGTCTGAGGAAGACAGGAAAGAAACAGTTCGGCTTTTTGTGAAGTTGTTGATGTCTAGAAGCATCAAGAAGGCAAAGACATGTTGCTTTCCTGACCACCTGCAAGCCACTGAAGAACGAGTTGTGGGGAAAATCTGGGTGAAAGTTGAGAGACAGGAATTTTAAATTAAATAGAAATGCATTCCAAGTCTGTGCCACTAGGTTTTCAAGAACATCACTGAAACCTTAGGTTGCTCTGCTGGAAAAACGCTGGCCATTATTGAACATAATTTAGTTGACAATGTAGTTGTGTCATGTTTTGAAAATGAGATAAAGAAGCACCAGAAAAAGAAACACAATTCTTTCAGAATATTCTTTTCTCATGCTATGAAAACATTGACACACAATTTTACTAAATAAGAGACCTGGAGAACACCAAGAGAAGGTTGCTCCTCTGAAAATAGCAGTGAGAGTACAAATGATTACACCTTCAAGGCTCCAATGCTAAGAAGTTAGAGGTAAAAGTTTGCTACATCTTTGAGATAAATGTATTTCCATCTGGAAAGACTCAAGAGTGAAAGTAGCTATTAGAAAGTTTACGAAGGAGGAGCATGACGGGGTGATTGGCTGGACAGGTGAGATGAAGAAGACATGTCTCTGGTAACCTCCATCAGAGAGGATGACTTGCCGCAGAGAAGGATTAGAGATGTCTTTCCCCAAATGATCAAATGAAAGAGGGGACCGGGACTGAGCTAAGGTCGGAAGAAATAAAGAATGCTTGAGAAGATGACCAGACAAAAAGAGAAGAATAGGTATAGACTGCTTGAGAATCGAAAGGGAAGAAATGGGCTGGATGAGCCTGCAAAGGTGAATAAAAGGACGGTAAATGGGTGCCTGCAGAATAATAAATAGTACATGAAAAGCTGAGATGACGATAACGGCAAAGGGGCAATGATGCCTACAATGGTATACGGAGGGTGCATGTAGAGATGTCAGTAGGGCAGTGTTTCTCTGTTCCTGCCCTCAGGCCCCTCTGCCCTGCATGGTTTAGGTGTTTCCCTTCTGCCACACACCTGGATTGAATATGTGGGTGATTAAGAGACTTCTGCAGTGCTTGATGGCTGCAGAAGAGGTCATGCAATCATTTGGATGCAGAGCGGTGGGGCTTACAGACTAGAATGGAGAAGCACTGCAGTAGGGAAAGCCATTGAGAAGGACTGCAAAGGCATTTAGAGATTTGAAACTGTTTTTTTATGCATCCTTTGCAGAAGATAGCAGAACAGACAAAAAGAAATAGTGCATCAACACACTTAATAACTTAAGCAACTAAAGTTATAATTAAGTCAATACCTTAACTTAGGTTATTAAATTAAGGAGTTAATAACGTACTATCTTAATAAGTTAACTTATGAAGATAAGTTATTTATAACTTTTAACCCAAGTTATTAAATTAATAAGTTAATATAAAGTTAAGTTAATAATAAATGTTATTGGGGTGTTATTATTAGTAATAAGACAATATTAATTTAATATTAACTTAAGTTGATAATTACTTAAGTTATTGAGTTATTAGTAATAACTTAATATTAAGGCAATATTAACTTGATATTAACTTATTAATTAAGCTACATATACTATGAAATAATGATATATGCACTATATATTATTATTAATATATATTTATACTATTAATAGTTACTCAATAACTATTTCAATAACTTAACTCAATAACTTAGCAGCTCTAAGCAGGCGGGTTTTTAGTCTAGACTTAAAGGAACTTAGTATTTCAGCTGTTCTAACCACCTTATTCCATGAGGCCATCACGCAAAGCCCATGAGGATTTGTGTGATTTATGGACCCGACTTCTGCCGCAAACCCGAACCGCCATTTGTGTACATGTTAGTAACTCGCTAATCGGCTTTCGTCAAAGCTTTTAGGCTATAAAATACGTGGGAACACCAACTATCAAAGCTTAAATGTGACAATACTGGTTTACTGCAACCTACAGCAATTGCGGGGAGGGATGGCAACTACAACAAGAAATGGCCGCATTTCTTCAAGTCGCACTAGCATATGTAGCTACTTCACTGACTCAGAAGCTTCGAATACAGATGCGGATTTTCTTCCCTTGGCTTTCTATTCACACAATGAAATGGGCACACACAAAGCATTTTGGGCTCTCTTTTCAAGTTTAGATTTTTTAGCCAAAATCTTTTTGCTTATCTTTTGATACGCAATGAAAACTACCGCTTTTGTTTTGGGAGCATGTTCAAAACACACTTGCTGCAGCCACGAATGAAATGTGGTCTGAATATTAATACAGCCACGAGCAGCACAACAGTTACCTGAGCTCCACAAGGGCATTTTACAAGACTTTCCAGTGGCAAATTGCACTCTGTAACAAGTTGATGTTTGATTTGGTTCGGTTCTAGTCCATTGTGGGGAGATTCTCTGTATTACGGTCTGGAGCGCAACAACTGTGGTAATTTCTCCGCTGATTTGCCATGTCACTCAGCAACGGAGGATGTCGAGGTTCTGGTCGTGATGGACTAAATAATCCCAGATATTTTATTTTGTCTTATAAATAAATTTTGCTGGCCCAGTCATAATGATAAAGACTCAGGGAGTGAACTTTATTATTTTTTCAATTCAAACAAAAAATAAAATTCACATTACACCAAGCTAATATTCTGTAGTTCTGGTGTTTTATATTGTCGGCACAAACCTGCAGCTCAGCTCTCTGACCAGCTTCTCTGCTTTTCTCTTTATTACTGTCAGTTCATCAGAGAGAGCTGGCTGTGCTTCTAATTCACGGTCATTCTGTGACAAAACTTAACAATCGTGTTCCTGTCGCTCCCCGTGATTAAACTCACAATTACGATAATCTGTACTCAGCAGTTCTCTGATAGCAGACCTCATGCTGTCGAGGTGTGTCTGTAAACAAGTTTTACTAAATATTGTATTATAACCGAAAAGACAGATGTAACTTCTATCATGAATATCGACTAGCAAAAAAACCCTTCAAATTACAATGAAATACTGCTACTTCCGGTGGGTGTGGGAAGTAAGACCTATAATCGTTTCCCCAGTAATTATTCCCAGGAATAATTAATCCTCTCTGAAAACTGTCATGTGTGAGTGAGACACAGAGGGGGAGATAAAATTCTGTCCCTGTTTTGAGTCTGACACAAAACAGTGTCAGTTAGAATTTGTTTTGATTTGAATTTGGTTTGTTTTCGTTAATTACGTCGCCATGTGAGTAACCATGGCGACATGTGGCCGAGATCCAGCCACATGTTTTGATATATGTATCATGTTTTGATATATGTATTTTGTGGGGGTGCACGCAGCGGTATGAGCCGCAGTAACGGTGAGAGGAAGCGGCAGTTATTTTGAGGCGTAGAGCAATAGCTGCCTTCCATGCATTGCATGGAGGCATTGAAATGCCTTGCTTTGTAAGCATAAAAGAAAACTGAAGTGATCTCAAGACTAGATTAGCCTAAAATAAGTAAACCCCAAACCCAAACAGCCCAGGACTGTAACAAATTGGTTGAGTTACCCACTTCAAATACGCTCTTATGTGTGCATTAAAAGATGAATATTGGGTGTGACTTGCCAAATATATATTTTTTTAGAGCTACCAGTTCACAAGATGAGTTACTTTTTCTCCAAACACACTTTGATGTATTAAATAGCTATTTCAGGTTTTCCTTTCATTACCCATATTTACTTCAAAAACTATGCTGATTGTTCAATATTTTCAGCCCATATACCTTGTTACAACTAAACTAAGATGATTAAAATCAAGCTTAGCAAATAAGAAGCACGATCCACACTATGGTTTGATGAATTACTTTGGTTTGTGATGTTAGTTTTCAAGGGGTTGAGAACATTTTTTTAAGAAAGTTGCCTTTTGTAAAATCAAATAAAATCATTCACACAAATCAAGCATGGGCTAAAGATGTAAAGATGAAAAAACAGCAAAGCTACGCACAAGTGTCATGCTATTGTGTCTTACATCTCATCATGCACCCACTGTTTATTCCAGCAAAACTGATAAAGCTTTAATGCAGATAAATTATAGAGGAGCTACAAGAGTCTTAATCTCTCAGTCCAACCAGTTTAAATAATGCATGATTGCAACAACTACATTAATATGCTTTGCATGCAGCAGTTAACTGTTTAACACAGCCCCAAGTCTCTTCAGAGTTATGATTGTTTCACAATTAGACTAATCACAAATGTGCATGCTGGTGTGAAAAAAAAATATGTCAGCTTCCTTTAACATGGAATTCTAAATTGTGGAGATTCAGAAAATATTGGGTGGCACTCTACTTGTTTGCCGTTGGCCCATGATATGTGGAACATAAAGCTGCAAAAGGGGCAAATTTGAAAGAATAGGTTAGTAAGAAAAGGATAAGGATTTAGGCATACGGACAGATTCGAGCAAACATGAAGATTAAAGTATGCTTTAGCTCTCACTATGATGAATTTTTTTCTGCCTGGGTACCAGTTTGACTTGGTGGTCTTTTTAAGTTCCTGATTTAGGAACATAAAATGGGACTCCTGGAGTTCGAAGGGGTCACCAACTTTCTGCAGCGCCAATGACTACAGATTCCCAAATTTCTTATTGCCTTCAGATTAGCTCAAAAACAGTGAGCAGAGAGCTTCATGGAATGGGTTTCCATGGTCGAGCAGCTCCATTCAAGCCATACATCACCAAGTGCAATGCAAAGCGTTGGTGTAAAGCAACCCGCCACTGGATTTTAGAGCATTGGAGGCACGTTCTCTAGAGTGGCGAATCAGTCTTCACCATCTCAGACTCATCCATATCTGATGGATGAGTCTGGTTTGGCAGTTGCCAGGACAACAGTACTTGTCCGATTACATTGTGCCAAATGTAAAGTTTGGTGGAGGAAATATGGTGTGGGGTTGCTTTTAAGGAGCTGGGCTTGGCTCCTTAGCTCCAGTGAAAGGAACTCTGAATGTTTCGGCATACCAAGACATTTTGGAAGTTTCAAAAACACCATCATCTAATAGGATAAATGACCATTAACAAGGATCTCATCTAGTCCAGGACACAGGCGTCACCTCACTCATTACAACTGCCAACTTTTTTTTTTTTTAGAATGACTTTCATTTATGACTTTACTGTTGTTTATGAAAAGTATTTCATAAACATTTGAGTTTATGAAAGAGACAAAATTTTAATGAGTGAAGCGACTTAAATATTACTGGCCTAGACTATTTTGTTTTTTAAGTAGATAATCAACTGTTTGCTGGAAAATTAGCTATTTTACAAAATGCTTGCTCCTAAAGTGGTTCAACTTTGACATCAAAAAGCAAAACCAGTCAAACATGACAAGATTATTTTTTTTATTGAAATTTGCATGGCAATAAGTGTTGCATGTAAACAAATACTGGACACTGTCACATTTATATCCTTGGCTAATTTGTAATGTATGTCCCCAGATTGGGGCTTTAACAACATAAATCAGCTTAAAAGACAATAAAAGAACATAAGATAAAATATCAAACATGACATAAATGCTAAAATAACTTAAAACAGAACACAATAAAACAAGAACCGTCATGGAACCTGGCTGTGTATCAGCCAAGACAAAGATTCTTGCCATTTTATAGTACAAACCAGTTACTATGATACATTCAATTATAAAAATGTTGTATACAACTTGAAAGAAATTTCATTTTACAATTTCACGTCTTGAAATAGACCTCTCTTGAATAAGTTCCTACTCTTCCTGAAAGTCTGCCTTCAGAATGTTATCACAACAGTGTTCATCCATTATATTGTTTACAACAATTTTTAGGAGTGTCGGACTGAAAAGTGGTTTGTATGATTAGCTCAGCAGATGTCCAGTTTCATCAGGTGTTTGCTAATTGCTGCTGTTGCTAGTCTGGCAGAGGTTTGTGGGGCAGGTCATGGGATGTTATGCGAATCAGAAGCTTGGCTGCAGACCTCTGAAAATAGGTGACGCCTTGAAGGAGCAAGCGTTTAGGCACCCCTGAATGGTTGCCACGGGAGATTCAAAGATTTCACAAACATGCATAAAAAAAAAATCAAAGCAACACTCCAGGTGTGTTTTTGGATGAGAGAAGTACATTCTAGCATAATATACAAGTTAAAAACATAACATACTGTTACCTTTTGAAAATGGGAGGCAGTAAGTAATTCAACAAGTGTCTGTATTCTTGCACCTTGAGTGCCAACCTTAGGTCAATTTCCATTTAGTACTAGTACTATGAATCTCAAATATTTTGGAGTGTTAATGTTAAACTTTAAGTATAAAATAATCCATACTAATAATAACTAAATATTGTATTCTGGTTGTAAGGAGCAAAATACAAACAGATTCAGTTGTTTAGCTGTTATTTTTACCAACGAAAAGTCTGTAAACTTCATGAGTATGCATATTAATATGACAGAACCCTGATCTCAAGTCATTATGACAAACTTACAGTTCTGAAGTATACTTTTTAAACTATACTTTTACAAAAAGTACAGTGTAAGGCACATACTACTTGCGAAATGCTGAAAAAAAATTTAATTACCACATGAGTAACATATATAAAACTGATTTAGTGTAAATGCTATTATGTGGGATGAATTGTAAACAACCACTACATTTAAAAATACATACAGAATATTGAAGTCAATGTAGAAAAGTTATGAGCTGAGATTACAGAGATGAAAAACAGTTTGAGAGTAGCAAACAGTACATAGAAAAAGTTTTACACAAAGACAAACAGCACACATTTCATAAACCCATCTGTGTGTGCATGCGCGTGCATCAGCGCAATGAGGGTTGCTGAATTACATAATGATGTTTCCTTTGTCTCTCTGTCCTTAACACACAAACAGGCATTTGCTGCAACAGAGTCAATTTCATACAATATTGAAATAGACAAGTACAACTGTTTTTGAGTACAGTTAAGTGTTCTTGGCACTGCCATAGATCCGTCACCATAAGCATGGCCGTGTCAAAGTATTAAGAAATGCTGAAACTTACATCTTCCTGATCACAATGAGCATAGCTGTGTGGTGAAAGTCACAAAAATATTAAATTTCTGCAATTTTTCTGGCTTGACGACCTGAGGAAGAATCAGATTTTCTTTTTTAAGTATGTCCTCATTGCAACGGACGGTTCTTTTTCCAGCGCTGTCCTCACTGGCTTTTTTTCTTCAAGACTGCTGCAGAAATTTCTTTGTCTTTTGCTTTCTATTAAGCATGCAAAGCAGACCAATCATTACAAACGATTTGCATCGGAATAATTGCCGCAATCATGATCCTCCTGGGAAAATAAGGTGGCCAAACCTCAGCAGTTTATACAACACTGTCTGCTTCTCGTCTCCCTGGATACAGCCTGGATGCTCTGATCTGGTCTTGGCTGGGTTGAGTGGTGGCATCACAGGGCACTGGAAGAGACTGACTGGAACCCACACACATGGGTTCCAGTGTGTGTGTAGCCTCTCTCTCCTTCTGCGCTTCCTTCTCTTGCCCAGCCAGCTGCCATCATTGAACTGACTCATGTAGAAATCCTCCACAACAGGAAAAAGCTTCCAGCTCCAGTCGTAAGTTGAAAAAAAATCCACATAAAAGCGGGCATCAAAGAAAGGACATAGCATTCACTTTCCTACAAGATAAATAAAAAAGTCAGAAACTGCAGCTGTTCTGCCCGGTCGAAATCTTCCGCCTTTGTTTTGCATCTTCATTTATTTGGTTTTGCAAAGCTTTTTCTTTTTAGAGAATTTGCATTTTCTGTTGAGCATTTCTAGTGTGATTTGTACCCCTCGAAACATTTCGCCCATACTCCCCATACCTCCTTATTTTCCCATCCGGCTGCCAGACAAGTTTTCCCAGTCAGTCACAGTACTCAGCCTGCAACCCCTTTTGTGGGTGTGCTTGTTTAGTACAGGTCTGGTTTGTGAATGTGGCGCACGCCATGCCAGCCAGTATAAGAGGGGAGACGTGTGAAAAAAAAAAAAAAAAAACTCTTTGTAAGTTATGAGAACACTGAGGCAGACACAGCCACTCATAAATTATACGGTTCATTTGCATATTCAGGGAATTATGCAAATCCCATCAATTTGCATAATGAATTCCTCTTGTTGCCTCAATTGCCCAGTTGCTACTTTTTAGTTAAAAATAAAATAAAGAATGTCTAACAATAATAAATAGTATATTCAAATCCTTGTAAGCTCTTTGAGTTTAAAAAGGGGGTAATTTCTGTGGTTAAACCTTTGTCTTTGATTGAACAATCAAAACAATCACAGAACGTAAACAGGATAAACAAAGAAAAAGCATCTCAAGAGTTAGAAAAATTATCTCATGGAGTCATTTGTAAATACAAGTAGAACTTATATTAATTACTCAAATCTGTTTTGACTAATTAAGCAATCCAGTGCATTGCTAATTAAGAGCGCACTGCAATTCTCTCAAGGGAAAAGATCCTTTTATCTATTAATTTAACCAGTTCTGTTGCTTGCCTTCAGTCTCATAAGAGCCGTAAACAAAAAATACTAGAAGGCCATTGTATTTGAGATAGATATTAAATATGCAGAGTATTATTAACACTATTGCAATATACAATTATTCATAAATTATTTGCCATGTCTCACACAAGTAGCAGTAATACATGGGATTAAAATACACCTTTAAGCGAAACAAGCAATTGTGAAAAATACACCTAATGAGATTGTTAATAGGGGGATGGGAACTATCTAGAGTGACAATAAAACAAGAAAGATTTAATTAGGGAAATTGCAGGACAAGAACAGGAAGAACAAGGAGCTTAGATGAATGATGCTAAATATTAAACTGCCTGGGCAATATTGTGCAGTAGGATCAGTGAGTAAAAGTCCACTTTAATCAGCTACAGTCAGATAGCTTGAGATACAGCTTGAGGTCCTTCACTTTGCAGTGTGGCGCAAACAGTCTATTCTGGTTTCATGCACCAAAAAGAGACTGGATTGAGGATCAGTGCAGAGGAAAGGCAAAACTGAGAATCACTAATGCAGACCTGATCAAAAACTTTTATTTAAAGCTGTCATCTTCAATCGCTGGATATTGGAACCAATTAGCACCAATGATAATTAGTGTAAAGCAGCAGACAGGAAAAAAAGAGGGCAAGGAAGGATGGGTGTAGTGGGCATGTGGAAGAAAACTACCAAAGAGGAGGAGGGTGAGCAAGAGAGGGACAGAGATAGAAAGGGGATGGGCAAATAAGGGAAACAAGGAGCGAATGCGCCTGATGGCAGGGAGAAGTTGGCACAGTGCCATCCATTCAGTGCTAGCTTCAAGACGGACTACTGTTCGCTCAGGGATTTGCTGATAGATATAGCTCGGAGGACCAAAAGGCTGCTGTTGTTTTGATAGCGCCAGACTTCTGGATATTTTTATTTTACTTTTTTAGGATAGAAGGTCATCGTATGATTGAAGATATGGATCACCAGACATCCTTCCACTCTATCTTCAATGCCGATTTGGAGGACTAACAAACTTACGATGAAGACTTGACAATAAAACCTAATGTTAAGATGTACTGAAATGGAAAAGCTGTTAAAACCTAGCGCCAAAATTGAGGTAACGGGGTGGACGTTCAGCTCTCTAGAGTGCAACCACAGAGTTAATTACCGAAGATGTGAGACCGGAAGTCCAGTGTTGATAATGGATGCCAAGCGCACAAGAAATGGGAGGTGGAGGCAGAGTTGACACAGGATTTATGAATGATGACATTCTATTAAAAAAAAGCAAAAAACTTTGAGCTGTTTTGTTGGGATAACAGGGAGTGGCGGTGGCACAGAAAACTCCTCCCACCGACTCATTCTCACTCTCTCACTATCCATCGGAGCTACCGCTTGTGATGCCAGGCAGTCAGCCATCTGGGCAGGAGACACCATGCCATTCCTTTCGTTAGGAGTTAAGGATGTACCCTTTGGAAAATGATGAACCAGTCTCACGGTTGGCATTTAAATACAAAGGCAAAAATTTCTACCTTGGAGGATTGCCAGGGACAAATAATTCGGCAGTTTTGAGTCTCGACTGGTTTACCGGCGGGAACGTGATGGCATCTGGCATGAAAACTGGCAAAGGACACTGGAGATATACCGTTATTAAACCCAATCGGCACGATGGGATACCCTTCGCGTATCAGCTGGTAAAAACAAAAGAGAACGAACAAACAGGAGGAGACCTTGCAGAGAAGATAGGGCTAATTAGAGCAAAATTTGCATCGTTAATTAGGCTGTGTCATTCAAGGAAACAATTTTAATATGTAAACAATAGACTTCACAATGAAGAAGAGCAGCAACATCAACAAAATCAAAAAGGAGTATATGTCACGAGGAAAGCAGCAAAGAGTCTGACTTTTAGTAAAAGGACATAAAGTGAAAGCTTTCTTATGCCAACACCCTTCCCCCTTTATTCATCATTTTCCCCTGTGTAAACTGCCATTCTACACTGAACTGGCTGGCAGCAACGTTCAATGTCTACCACTGCAACAGATGCCACCAATCTGCTAGTGGCAAAAGGAGGAGGAGGGAAGAATGGACCTGGGGGACTGTGGCTGAAGCTCAATAGCAGCTGTTTACAATGCCAAAGACATGAAAGAGAGAGACAACAAAGATACAAACATAAAAATGCATCTTAATCAACTACAAAAAGAAATGATCAATGGACAGTTGATTATACTAGCTTTTATCCTTACTTTAAATGTGCATATGTAAACAAATTGTACTTGCACTTTGGCAACATCATCATCTCGTAAAGGGACATACTTCTGCACGTAAAAATAGCACAGTGGAATGCAAACATTTACATCTATATGTAAAATGATAATAAAGGTCTTTAAATGCTACAGATTCAACCTTAGCAGTATTACAACAACAGTGAGACAGTTGGCACAGAAACTACTGGGGCGTTGTGAAATGGGCACACAAGAGATTGAAATGAGGAGGAAACCTGAGTACGAGAGCCATTCAGGGGGGAGGTGCTGGCCTGCTTGCAACCACACTGGGGGTACTGAGGCCGTGGGAACTCATTACATCCTCCACACCCACATCGCTTTGACTTTTTTCTGCCCCTTTCTTGCCAACCACCCAAAAGAACTGAACAAACTCCACCCTTAGAGGATTTTCCTTCCTGCGCTAAACTATCATAAACAGATGCAACACAGACCTAACAACTGGTCTGAACCACAGCTAGACATACTCTCTGGGTCGCAAGGAATGTTTCTCTGGTCCCAGTTCTGCTGGCACCGGGCACAGATGGGCATCGCTGCAAAGACACATCGGAGGATTTCATCAATTACGCTTTATTATTAACATGCACATGGAATTAAAATAGTAATTAGCAACGCATGGATATTCATCAGCTGGTCCCCTTCAGACTGCATTTTTTTTCCTGGGATTTATTTGGAAGAACTCCATGGTTGTACAAAATGAATAATTAAGAGAGGGCTTTTGACATCTTTTTCCTTGCTACAAAACATTGGATCAATCAGTATGTCTGAATCTGCCATCTTCACGACTCAAGAAAGATCGTTTAAAAGATGGCATCTTTTTGGGCATTTTAAACGCACTAATCAGGATCGCGACAAACGCGATTAACAACGTAATTAGTAACTGCTGGCGCATTTCTTCTATATTCATCAGATGGAATCACGTGGATATTTTAATCACTCGGAACTAATCAACGCTGGATAATCACCCTTTTATTTGATTCCATGGGGGATGTTAATTGTGGAGCATCTTCATTGCACAAATGGATTACAAAAAAAAAGAGGGCTTGCACAAGAGAGCAGGATGGAATGGGGGGTGGAGTGTATCTGTGTGTGTTTGAGAGAGAGAGAGAGAGAGAAGGAAAGAACGGGGATATTTTTCTTCCTTCGTTATATGCCAGTAGTCAAATAATGCTACAGTACTCACAAACACCGGAGAGAAAAGCTCCTGCATTGCGAGCCATGTTCAAGGCACTTTTTCCTGGGAAACCTGGTCTCTTTACTTTGTGCGTGCTCTTTGTAGCACCATCTATCATGTCTGAAGACATCTGCGTATCCTGGCTCTGGATCTTACAAAACTGGGCTGAGAAGAAACCTTACAGGGATCTAATTTCTGTCAAACTGGATACTATTTGTGTTATTCTCATTATTAGTGCATTAGAATTGTTAATCTTCGAAAGAGTGGCGCTTGGTGGAAGTGGAATGCAGCAGAGAGACACTGTAGCGGGCATTGGCTAATGTCTTCTATGCTTAATCATCCTACAACAGAGCGGTTTTATGCATATTTCATTTGCATATCATTAACCGCCAAAGCATACGGGCAAATGGCAGACGAGAGCGAGGGAGTGGAAACCGAAAAAAAAAATTGGAATAAAAAGCAGCTCATTAAGCGATGACAATCTTCAAAGAAGTGTGCTTGATTCAGACAATCTGCCAATTTGTTTATTTCAAAATGACTTTATGAAAAAAAAATTGCTTTCAGCTTTTCGAACGAGGAATAATTAGTCGCGTTATAATCTATGCAAGAGGCCATCGCAGATACAGCGAATGTCTGTTCATGTAGAACTAATGGATGTTTGTTGATTTGTAAAGCGAAACAGAAATTGGATTATTGCAATTTCTGACTTTTAAAAGTAAAATTATGGATCAAGAATGTAAAGTAATTTCTTTGAAATCATATGCACTGGATTCATTCAATATATCCAATAAGATTAGAGCATTGCAAAAGGTACAAGTCAAGTTGTGTGTTTCATTTAAACAAGCTGAAGAATGAAAACAAACCTTTTCACTTAGAAGGAACAATATGCACCAGTTTAATAATATCTTTAGACAACTACATTTAGATAAGCTCAAAATACGTATTAGTGTTAATGTCAAATGATTTAAAGCTCCTGGATATGTCAAGTACCTGTGATGAATCAATATAACACACACACAAACAAAATATGTCAAAATTCAGAGCTTTTAAAAAGACAAAAATCTCCACCGGTTAATAATGAACGAAGAAATGCACACACATTTCATACCTTCAACACTTCAAAGCATTCTAGGCAAAATAACTGAAGTTTCATAAGAAATAAATTACTTAAAATATACTATCAAATTCAGAGTTTAGGTTTTGACTTGAGGGGAGTTAAAATTGTTGTAAACAATAGCATACTCATTGGCAACATTCACTGTAAAAAAAACAATAAAAACAGTGTTTTTTTTTTTTCCTCTGAGATCTGTAGTTTCAGTTGTACCCACCCACCCCCTCAAACTCTTTACCCGCCCTCTGCCTTTCCCAGGCACACTTCTTTAATTCTCCTCCCTTGCATGGCACCCCCCTAACCTCCCTCCTAGACAGAATATTCAAATGAAGTGAGCTTTACGCCTCACACAATTAACCATGTTTAGTAATTTGAGAAACGAGTGCCGCAGGACAGGGGGGCAGGGGTTGTAGAGATGAGTAGCAGACTGGCAGGGGGAGGCCCAGCGAATTTGTTGGGTATGAGCCTGGCGCTTTGTAATCATGGCACATGCAGATGTCGCTGTAGTTCTTCCAAAAGCGTCTACTAACCGAGCGGGAGGGAGGGGGGTAACGAGGAGCTCATTTGGCATCACATACCTCCATCATGCGTTCCTAAAGAGTGAAAACTGGTAGTGTGTGAGAAAGTGGGTGGCAACTAGGGCCGGTGAAGTTGACATGGGTGAAGATAAGCTTAAGGGAGATCTCTGGCAGCATAAGAGAATGTGGATGCAAATAATAAAGCAGAAGAGGTTAAGCAATACCAGTGAGATGTCAGTGTATTTCTGAGTCTGTCATAAGATGTAGACATTATGCAGAGTGCTGGTATTAATATGCATGCGAGCCCTCTTTATTATGCAGCTCAACGTGAGGTAATATTGCAGGGCTGTTCTGCCATGCCTTGGTTACTCTCTGAATGTTATCTCTCTCTGAACAAACAGAGCCCTCATTTCCTCACTCTCCTATCAAAATGTTTAATTAGCTATCATATCCAGAGGTCAATATGAAATGAAAACACAAGCTCCATTGGTAACAGGTGGGGGAGAAAAAAATTAAAAATAACAAAGTTATATATCTCAGTAGGATAATAGTGTCTGTATATTATGAGTTTAATTTCATGCTTACTTCTAGCATCATACATTTCAAACTCGTTTAGAAAAGGTCATTTGCATCTGTTCACAGTAATAAAAAAGCAATAAGAAAATAAACAGTTTACTCCATATTTCACATTCAACTGACAATAGGATATTATGTGCAATGACTGATGTTTCTCAGAACTTCAAATCAACTCTAAATCAATGAGATATAAACATAAAATAATACAATTTCAAATGGATGTGTCACAATTCCACTTGAATTCCTTGGAACCTCTGATTATAATATGTACAATGAAGAGCCTCTTTATGCAAGTGGTTAGTTTTTTTTTTAGTAACACCTTTTACAACAAGTCTTGCTTTAGTGCTAACTACGCAGAGGTATTTATTATGCTGTTCAGCAAAATTCAAGATGGAAAGATTATATAAAAATCAGTGCTCAAAATTCTGCCTAAAAATATAACATGTTTTCTGTGTGTAATGTTTGGGCTATCAGTATTGTCTCTTGTATTAGTAAATCACCTCTACAACAAATTTGCAGACCTATAATATCAACACAATGTCAGCAGACAAAACCTACAGTTATAGAATAAACTGTTACTGTTTATTTTTGACTAAACATTTAGATTATTTGGGTATTATGATTTATACCCATTATTAGCCATAATGGGTATAAATCTATTTTAAATATGTTCTTATATTGTTATCCCCTTATCAAAAACATACTGAGAGTGTTGCTTTAAGTTCCTGGCAAGGATCTGATTTTTAAGAATAGTTCTCTTGCCCAAACCCAAAATCTGGGAAATGTGTGGACTGTGTTCAAAAACACAGAAAGCAACCCAATTTAATCAAACTATTCTCCCAAGATGAGTGGTTAAATATACAGCCAGAATCATAGCCACAGTGAAAACTGCTAAGAAAGATTTGCCCAACCTAAAACCTTGTATAAATTAGAAAAAATATATAAAATATACAACCTTCTGCATCCATCCTAATTTAGGTTTTGCAAATTATTTCAAATCTTGGGTTGTATATTGCATTCTAAGAAAAACAATGCTTTAAAGTGTTAAAGTCCAGAATTAACATCATGTCTAAACCTGTGATAGGTAGATGCAAATTTTTCACAACAATATGTGTGACAACTGTTTTGTCCAACTAAGCAACAGGAATGTTTCCTTAGCCACTGTCTTGTGTAGAGTCAGTAGATTAATTGGTTCCCAGCAATTCTATCAGATTATTATTAATATGCTGTCATGGAAGCAACTGCAGTGACCCAATGTATCTGTCCAGCTTTTCATAAAGTGCTGTGAAGGTCAACTGTCAATCAGCATACACAGTATGATAATAAGTTTTTAAAGTCAGTACGAGGACACCATTAGCACCAGCAGTAATGGCTGATGAAAGAACTGTCATAACTGATAGCCTCTAGGGATGATTGCTTCAAGACTGATTAGGCAAGGAGACAAAGAAGAGAATGTGGAAGCTTCACCGCAGAGTGAACATACATTTCAGACAACAGATGAGTTGGTCCTACATAGTAACATTAGCACACAAAGAACTATCGAATAAGTTAGATAATGTCTAGTGGCCTGGTGTAATGTCTTTAGTAATACAACGTTATAATGTCGAAGCAACAAAGCCCTGCTTCTTCAATAAAACTGAAGTCTTAAATGAATGTCAAGGACACATCGAGGAGGAAACGCAGACAAAGTGCAATACTCAAAGCGTATTATGTCAGAGATAAAGATGTACCATTACAGTTCGACTATTCTGCTTCGTTTGGTGAGAAGCAGCCTGTTTCAAATAGTAAAGATTGACTACCTATGAGAAATAGCAAGAAGAGCAGGAGATCCTGTGGGAACCAGTCACCAAATGCCCCTTATGGGCCCTACATATTCTCTGAGATACTGTATAATTGTATGAGATCGTTGGCAAGTGGACAGTTTAGTGTCAGGCAAATGGAAGAAAAAAGGTTCACGAGCTTCCATGATCCTTATTCAGAGCCGAGTTTAAAACAGAAGCTTGTTAAAGGACGGATAAGACAGAGGCATCGAAAATATCGGGGAAAAAAAGAGAAAAGAAGAGGCAATAAGTGCAAGTGCTGAAGATGAGACAGTGTGAAAGAATGGCTTGTCTGTGCTGGTCCCACATGGCCTGAACTGGGCAGCTGGCAAGGGAGCCATTACATGCATGTCTCTGACAGCTCACTCTCCCATTAAGGCAGCAGAAAGTTAACACCACCACTCTCATGCCCTGGCTTTGTAATGCAGGCCATATCAGCCAGCGCATATACTTTAATAGTTTTAGTGGGGTTTACTTCACATTTAAGATCTTTATAGGCACTTAAAGCATTCACCAAAGTCTTTACAAAGACATCGAACAGCAATGGTATTAAAACACTTGTTACACATTCTCGTTTTCAAATAGACCAAAAACTGGTACTATTTCAATGCATGTTCTCAAATTATAAAACAAAGACTCCTCTGACTTTTCTGTAAAATCAGTCAGATTCACTTTAGATATAGCTTGTAAGCTGTAGAACATGCCATTGGCACTTTCTGAATTTAACGCATGTTAACATAAAACTATTATAACACGAACTGATCTACTGAATTGCTGTGCTGTGCATGATGTCATTGATTACATAGAAATAAAAAATATGTTTCAAAAACGTGAGTACGGTGGATAATCCATTAGATAGACAATAAAAATGTCACAAACTCGTTCTAAGTTGAAATAAAAAAATTAAATGTTGTAGTTTGCCTCTATGAAACCCAAAATTTGATTAGTAAAGTTTGTTTAATATCAGGAAGCCAACTTATTTAGTCCATTTCTATTTTTTTTTCATTGAGTGACCTCTCCTTTCCTTCACTTTTTCCTCCTGTGGTTTCACTTTATCCTTTTATGCATGTGGTCTTATAGAAATATGCAGAATTTACTTGGCGAAATCCTATTACTCCCGTGCTTCTGTCTGTTCTGCTAGCATCGAACTGATGCACTACAGCTGCCAAACTACTCTCCTGAGCTCAGTATGTCAGGCAGCCTCAGAACTCAGGCACGGTGTTTCCTGTCTCGCATGCCACACTTATCTAACAATGCTGAAGTCCATCTGAAACACCATGAACCTGTGAGTGGGGAACTCTAGGAACAAAATGTAACTCAAAATTTATTACACTGTCTAGAGAAAACCTGTGTGGTTAAAATCATGCTGAAAAATCAACATTTGGTGGTGAAAGCTCGGGAGAAAGAAACTATAAAGAGAATAGAAATAGCCAAAATTGCTCATGTCTTGTTAAAGAATACTGTTTTAAGTTATAAGTTGTTGAAAATGACTAAACTTAAATGTTCACGTCTGTGGATCTTAGTAGCAACTATACTACACTGAAAATTAACTAGACTTATTAAACCTAATTTTTGACGAATGTAATATGTAATATGATGCATGTATATGTTTTTTCTTTTTTACATGTTGGTAATCTGAAAGCCAAAGCATGTGCCTTTCATGTAAACGTAGAAAAAATATCACTCATGTAATTTACAGCGGTTACACCATAACCGTGAAAGTTATGGGCTTAGATTAACAACAATCCTAATTATGATTTTTACAATATAATATGTTCAAAACTTATATAAGTTGTTTTTATAGCTAGACTCCTCTTTAAACTGGGAAAGAAGCACAGTTCATGGTATAAAAGAACCACTTAAACTGACTTTGCATAACACAAAGATTTTTTTTTTTAACCTCAGACTTCAATAAAATATTACATTAGAAAAGAAAACTCAAAGAAATATAGAACAAAGTATTTTAATCACTACAATATGTCATTTCGGTGTTGGCTTTAAAAGTGAAATCAGTCATTACCTGGCTCTTTATAGATCCAACTTAGTCCAGATGTCCTCAACCATCACTGGAACGGCTTTATCTGAAAAGGAGTTTAACATAAAGAATAGTGAGATAACTATAATATAAAAGATGACAGTCTAAAAATAGCAGGTTCATAACAAAGAATAAGAATCAGATACTGTCAATAAAAAGATAATAAGAATTGAAAAACAGAAGGAAAAGGCTTCTTAGCATGCACAGCTTTTTACTTTATTAACGTTTCACTTTGTTTGTCGTAGAAATAATACACCTACTGTATTACTCATCCCAGTACAAACTATGTAGGATAGAAAAGTCAGTTCTGTAGAAAATAAGAAACTCAGTCTCCATTAGTGTATGTCTTTAGAGCACACATTTATGTTTGTGGACCACAAAGCTCTGACAAAAATTGAGAACAAAGGTGTTAAGAGTTAATTTAACACTTGTGAACATATTTCTGTATTATAATTTGTCATTTTAACATAAAAAAATAATGTGCTAAGTGATTACGAAGGCAGAAAATTGCCAAGAAGTGGATCAGCTTTTCTTCTTAGTATGAACTTAATAATGCACTGCAACATACTGAAAATTAGTTCTTAGATTTTTTCAAAAGTCAGTCAATGTGTCAAATAACATTTTCGAATGATGAAAATTAAAAACTTCTTCTCTCGTCATTGCAGATCTTGTTCTAAATCAGGGCTTTATAACATATCTGCAAGCACTCTATGCTGTTATTTTCAAAACTATGTAGTAGGAATGATCTATTGCATACTGTATCATGTGATTGTGTATGAGTTATGACACTTTCAGAGCTAAATATTGTGCTATGCCACAAGATTCCTGGCTGGAGTCAGTTTTTCACACGTAAAACAAAATAGATGTGGATGTATGCCTTTTAACAAAAAGATAAATAAAAAATAAAATTCATTTGGTCACAAACAAATCCAAATAATCCATTTCTGGTAGCTTAATTGATATGTTTTTGCTGTTCAAATTAAACTTTTTATCTTCCTGAAGTGTTGTACTGACAAAATTAATATCACTAATATATCATTTTGCTGTTGTCAATGCTTTTATCCTTTGTGTCAACATTTTTTTATCATTATTTAGTCATTATTTCAACCAAGCTATACTAATTTTGAGATCTGTCATTTTGCTATTACAGCAGTTGTATGTAAGAGTCAAAGTTACAGAGATGAGCCAATTTGATTCTGCTGTAGGTTTAAATATGGTTTTTATGTTATGCTATGGCAAAAACAAAGCTTAAAAAATTTGCAACTTTGACTGAAACTTTTTGGAAAAGGTGATATGCCCTAAAATCTGTAATTTTAGGATGCAATAATCATTAAAAAAAAAAAACTATTGCAACATTCTAAGCAACACGGCAGGAATATGTTTAATGACGGAATAATGCTCTAACATGATCTCAAAGCCAATTTTGCATAACACCCACGGTTGTTCACAGTTTTCTGGGGCAAATGTAACAATTAAGTTAAGACATTGCAGTTTGGTTTTTGTTTTATATCCGATTCAAGTAAGTATCATTACTAAAAAAGCACTGCTAAATATTGGGATCAATAAACTGCATCAGTGTCCATATTTGTATATTTTCAAACAAAAACCTCTGACAATGATTGCTGGAGGAATTATGACAAATATGTCATAGCAGGTAGAGATACACTTTACTGAAAGTAACCCTTCTGAAAACAGAAGATGGTGGTGCATCTCTAAAAAGCACCCAGGAAATCCTTCTTAATAAAACCTCCTTTGTCTCTTTTAGTCGTCCTGTTCTGTATTATCAGTATGTTGCAGAAAAGTGTTGCAATTAGAGCAGCCTTTGTCATGCAAATCAATTTGGCAGCACAACAATCAGTTAGATATGTCGACTCCTGTCTCTTTCCACTTCATTCACCTGCCCTCTCCCTTTTTTCTGCATAGTTCTCCCTGGCATTTGCAGCCATCCCTGCATTTGCATTTTTTCCTTATATGAGGTTAGTGTATGCATTACTCAGGGCAAGGGTGCATGGTTATTAAAGACATATGATGAATCCTAAATTCAAAATCCCAACGTATGCTACACTAATCTTAGACACAAAGCAAGATAAATGTTTCTATAGTTCACATTGAATATTCAAAACTAAATCAAGAGTTCCACATTTCCTCATTGAACAATTACTGATTTAATTCAAACTTTCACATCTTCAGAATCAGCAACTGTCACCTTATGAATTTCAGAACTAAATATAAGCACGAATGTGGAGAAAAAAACAATACAAGCCAACCTGTCAAATAAAAACATTTTGTGGACAGGGACCAAAGTCTTCCCAGAAGCCGTTTGATTTTCTTGTCAATTGTTGATGTTTGCCTTTAAATATCACACTTGCTTGTTTCCATCTCCTCCTTCGCCACTAATACCTAGTAATTTTGCAATTATTTTTTGTCAAATGGTTAAACACATTTTTCTTATTTCTACCTTTGAATTCAACACATTTCTTGTACATTTTGTTTTCTTTTCTGCTAAATTGACAATTTCTGTAATAAACCACCACTTTCATATTTTGGAAGTAAACTCCATGTTCTAATCCTGACTAAGTCCACTGTGTGAACCAAGACAGACCCACTAATTTCACTGGAAGGTGTATGCTTGAACAGAACAGCAACAAACTCTATCAGTGAGCATCTTGTCTACAGGTGAGCAGACCAGGTCTCTTTTTCCAACAGCCCATTACTAGCATAGGATAATTTGTAATGGCAATGCAAATTAGCCAAGTGTTTCTTTTGAACTGTCATCATATAGACAGAAACCAGTAAGTGTGTGAATAGCCAACATGCCTAGTTATTCAGCTGTAATTTTACTGATTTTCTCTGTAAACAAGCTAAATTCAAACAAAAAGATTGCTAGATTACTAGTATACTTTGTAGGGAGAAAAAAAGCTGTATTTTCTCAGAAATTTATTGTTTTTCTGTTTATGTTCCCGTGTCTTGTTTCTGTTTTTGCGTTAGCACGTCCCATTTTCCAAAGAACGTTAAGATTTGTGCTTTTCAAACAGCAAATAATACTTTGGAGTCAAATTAAAACAATATTTTGTTTAAAGTGTTGGCAATTAAAATTTCAATAAAGGTTGCAATGAGCAAGTAAAAGTTGACACTGTTGCAATTATTTAATCTGTCCACAATCTTACCGCGCTCAGGAAAAGCACAGCAAATATTACAGTCGGACAGAAGGGAAACGGGGTGTCCTGTCAGTCTGGTATATCAAAGCACATTCAATGTGACCCCACCAGACTGTGCTACGAGTAAAAAAGCATCTCTTAGAACTTGGGGAGGATTAATATATTAATATGCACACTGAAAATGTGTTTGCGATTATCACATATAATCACATGATTTTCATAAAATCATCTAAATTTATATTCAAGTTTTTAGTTATGTGCAGAAACAAGATGAGAGTCTAGTAAAATCAGAAGGAAATAAGTGCTGCTTTTTCTAAGGGTCAAACTGATTTATTTTTGACAAAAACAAGGAAAATTTTAAATATATTATAAAAGAAAAAGATGTGGGCAAGAGATAAGAGAGCATATGCCAGTGCATAAAAGTAAAAGAGACAAGGAAATCGAAGCTGCAGGAAGGTCTGTATGCCTTAAAATTGAAGACTCAATCTCATGTAGTTTTCTTCGTTAAAAGAAAATCCAAGAGCTTTGTAAAGGCATTGCCTTGAAAATCATGAATAAACATTGGATTAACTTTCTGTGCATACATCATACATCACAAGTGGATACTATCGAATGGATGATATTTCACACCCACAGACACATGAAACACCACTGAAATTCCCAACCAACCCATTCACCCACACAGTTGTAAAACGGACTACTGACAAACAGAAAAGGAAGGCCTGAATGGAAGAAAAATGGGAGGTAGTTAGAAAAAAAATATTTTATCAAAGTGGGTCCCACTTTGATAAAATATCATTCTGGAGGCACAACATTAATGTTATAGGAAGTGGGTCCAGGGCACAATCTAGGATTGGTTACTAATTCCTGGTGACAGAAATGGATGCAAAAATAAACTACCAGAGACATACCAAAGTCTGAGGTCTGAAGACGTGGACAGCACCAGGCCCGTACATGAGCCAGGGGCTCTGGGTCAAATGGCTGACTTTTTTCTACCAGTATTTAGCACCGCATAAGAGCCAACTGATAAGGGTTCATCCTGAATATGGCAGAGGCACAAAAATTCATTAGAGAAGCCAAACATTAGCTGCAGGTTAAAAGAAATGTTGATTTAGACAAAATTTTGCACATGTTAATCCTGGAATGCCTCAAGGTGTACAAGGTCCACAACATTCTGTGAGTATTCATTGCAAACCCCATGAAAAACCCTTACACCAACTTTGAGCAAATTATGCAAGTCTCAATAAAATGCTGCATATACCAAAGAGATGCTTTGTCTAAACTGTCGTTCTACATAGGCCTGCACTCCATCTACCTACTAATCAACAAGACTGGCTATGAATACTGATTCAGAAATAAGATTACCACCAGTCCCCCCTTCTACATGGATGAGATCAAGATTTATGCTAAAAGTAAGCAAGAAATCGAATCACAAGTTCTGAGAAGTCCACTCAATCGCAAGGACAGGGTCCAGGAAATCAACAGTTATGCCTTGCTAATAATCAAATACCTTGGGGAGAAAATTAAGTTAGCCTAAAAAAAAAATTCAGATCACAGATGTTAAAAATTCCCCATGCATGGTAGACTCCCCTCTAAAGTCAGAGAAAAATGGCAATTCACATTGTTGCAACTTTTGTACGTTCATGATGAATGTTGACATTACAAAAACAAAGCTGAGTGTCTACATATGGCTTGGTCAAGTTAACCAGCAAGTCTCCCAGCATTTGCCCAAAAACTCAAAGGTTTAATTTTCTTCAATGCATCCTAAAGAGTAATATGACTCTAAAATGATAGGCTGTAATAAAAAAGATATGTTGTGGTTATTTCTTTATAACGAAAGGCTGCTATGAAATGTCTTTAAAAAGTCCAGTTGGAAATAGCATTTATGGTAATGTGTGGTGTTATGGAAAAGATACTTATCATTTCCAGTGTATTTGATTTTGTACCTGAAAGTGTGGGTGTATAAACTTTGTGGAGCCTTAGGCAACCATGTTGCAGGACATTTCCACAAAGGATCATTTAAAAATATCCATCAAAGGCAAAACCTAATTAGACAAAGTCCATGCATCCATGACTGTTTATGTATGTCAGAGTATATACATTGTAGGGCAGGAGGATGTACACCTAGCCAACCGTGAGAGCAGTGTTGTGCAGCCAACTGCAGTAATTTCTTTGATCATTTTTAATGGCGATTCTTTCATGTGAGGCTGCCTCTCATACACATCCCCCTGCAGGTGTCATCTCATTCCTTCAGCTGCAAGATTAGTATGCGGCAGGCAATAAAAAGCCAGACCATTACACTGTGCAGCACACATGCACAATCTCAACACAGTGGGATCATTACCTTTTCAAAGGATGATATCAGCTCACTGTCTGCAGAGAGACACAAAGAAAGCAATGCAGGCTTACCAGAGAAGAAACCAAAGGCAGACAAAAAAAATAAATTAATTTAAAAAAAACAAAAAAAACAGCAAACAACAGCTGCATTTGGGTTGAAAGGATTGAAAAACGTTTCATCAATCAGCATCCAAAATGATGAGAGACAGGCATAAAACTAAGATCTAGTTTTATGTGAAGACTTAATCAAAACAGCAACACTTAAATTAAGTGAAACAGTTGGTGTTATTTCACAGCACATGGGTAATTTTTTTCTCATTATGGTTCCTATTTTATATTTTTGTCTTAATAAATATCCATCTATTATCTAACATGCTTATCCTTGTGTTATGCTGATGCCAATTTCCAGCGGTCGACGAGTGAGAGGTGGATTACGCCTAGGACAAGTCACCAGTCCAGCACAGAGAAAAACAGGACAAACAACCATGCACATTCACAATCACAGCTAAGCAGAATTTAGAGAGACCAATTAACCTAGCAGTTATGTTTTTGGACTGTGGGAGGAAGCTGGAGTACCCAGAAAGAACCCAGAGAACATGCAAACTCCATGCAGAAAGATGGCATCTTTCTGCATGGGTTGCATGGATCCTGGGACCCTGGGTCCATGCAGAAAGATCCCTGGCAGGGATTTGAACCCAGGACCCTGTTGCTGCAAACCAACAGCGATACCAGGTGTAAATGTTAACGTATAATAATATTCACAAACATACATAAGAATTCCAAACAGAAACAAACAAAAAAAAAAAGAATCCAAACTCCAGCTTTATGTTAGCATTGATAATAGTCAGGAAAAAAAAGGAAAGAGAAAACATCAGAGGCAAAAACTGAAAAAAAATACTTGGTAGGGTGTTTAACTGGTCATTTGACTTACTTAAAAACCTGTGTAACTGTAAGACGATAGCAGGTAAAAAGTCTGTGTTGTGAACAAAAAGAAGACCAATGAGATTTGTGAATTTGCTTAACTTACCATGTTTAATTCTTAATAATACGTGATGAAAAGCTCGTCACCTGCAACCTCCTCGAGCACCTCCTCATTCACAGTGGTGCAGTATAATTTATGTTTGATCAAATTTGGAAGCTCTTCTAACTTGCTCATTCTTCAGCCAGCACCTTTGATTTGAGTGTTTATGTGTGTACAACTAGACAATATACTATAAACATTATGTATGCAGTTTAAGGTTGATTGGTGTTTCCAAAGAACTTTTAAATGGATGCTGATCAAGAATTTCTATACTGCCTCATATTCCCATCAATAACAAACATTATTTTAAAAAATCTATAAAGCAAATAGATCAGCAGGTCATACATGATGAATACAAAGCTGTGCAATCACTATCTAAGATGTAGGACATCTTAGATAGTGATTATCTAAGATCACTATCTAATTTAGTAAAGTCTCACATACGGTCATCAGAAAAAGCATAATGGCTTAATTTAAAAATTCTGGGTATCAAAATATAGAATGTTGTATACAAGATATTAAATTAGGTTTTTTGCAGAATAAAAAAAACCTAATTTGTGAAAAACAATTTGTGATAGTTTATATCAGTATTTGAAATTGCAAAAAGATATGTTTATTCAATGTTCTTTCCATCTCTTTTTTCTTTACTTCAACTTCAAGGACATACTTCAAATAGTTTGACTGCTTTACATGCAACAAAAGCTACTTAGCCCTGATTCAAGTTCATAAGCCCATTAATCACCAGAATCTGATAATATCAATTATTCCAGTTAACACGGGAAGTCTAGATCAAACCCCCGCTTTTCACTAAATCCTTCCATTTAATCATCACACATATGGATTCAGGCTAATTGGAGTAAAGCAGAGCTGTGTGAGGGGCTGTTGAAAAGCTCCATTAAGCATATATCTATATATATATATTTTAATATAAAATACATAATTCACTGATCATTCATAAGTAACATATATCAAGCCTAGAGATAAGTGATTAGTTTTCCTGAATCTAGATGTCAGCTATTAAGTTTCTAAGTAATAGCTCTTTAATTAGATATTTATTAACTATAACATGAAATTGTTTTAATTACAAGGGAATTAAAAACTTTAAGTAATGCAAATTGATTAGGCAAAACTATCTGATCTCTTTTTGTGCATCTATTTTTCAACTGAAAATTGAGCCCATAAATTTTCTTCATCTGGTTTGTCTTTGAAAGTGAAGTGTTTTTTTTTTTTTTGTGAAGAAAGAAATTTATGTTAAATTTATGATGTTGATTTTACTGCAAAATACATTTAGTAATTTACACACTTGTTCCATATCACCCACCTCTCCACTGTACAATACAATGCTTAATGAAATATGAAGTTGTAAATAAGTTTCTAAACATAACTTTAAAAAAAAATCTTGTGTTTAGACAACAAATGTTAAAATAGTTCACGATTGCATATTGTATTTATCTCTGTTTAAATCATTATTCAGTGTCAGTCTTTGGCTACTTAACTGACTCACTTCTTGATCCTCAGATATGGCCAATGTCAAATGAAACATTTATCAATGTGATGCCTAATAAGCCAGCTTAACTCTAATACCCTGGATATGTTCACATGATTGTCATATCAGCCTCCACACATTTAGAGGTGACATGACTGCCAAGGACAATCATGCAAAAAAAAAAAAGGGTAAGGGTTCAATGTCATGACTGACCATATTTTTAGGAAGACTCCAAGCAGCAGCAAAGGACCTTCAAGAAAATCCAATTAAAAAAAACCCCAAAAAACTGATGTATAGACTGTATATCATTTTAAAATTGCTATTTTTTTCTGTCTGCAGGCAATATATCAAAGCATGATCTCTAATCATGGGATGCAATGTAGGGTTTGCCCCATAAAGCTACCTTAGTAAAAACCAGCAACCAAATGCCGATCATCTTTGGTGTTTAGAATAGCTAACAACTGGAATATCAACAGCTCCTAGGATAATCAGTATGTCAATCAATGTTCCACAAAGTATATTTGTACTTTACATATTCCAGCTTTTAGAAGGGTTCCTAAGGTGGCTGGTCACCGCATGCTCAGTTAAACTCAACAGCAGTGCTGAAGTGTAAACAAAGACAAATATGAGCCCAATATTGACTTACTGATCAATTCTATTGATCACTGGATCCCCTTTACATTTATGTCTTCCCCTTTAGATGTTTCACTCTCAAACATCGAGCTCTCAATCACAAGAAAGTACTACCCAGCCACAATCAATCACAACCTGCACACTAGAGGGAGACAGAGGAAGAGGCCCAACTAATTCCACACAGAATAAAAAGTAAGTACTCCCTCTGACAAGTCCAAAGATTTATGTGTCAGCATATCAAAAAAGTATAAGTAAAGTACAAAACCATACAAAAATCACCACATTACACCATGTTCCTTGCCTAAAAAAACCCCTAAAACAATAAGTTTGCATCTTCTCCCGATGTGTTTTCTCAGGATACTCTAAAATATTCCAGCAGTCTAAAAACAGACATATTAGTTTCATTATCACATCTAATTTTTTACCAAAAGAAACTTATTTGCTTTTGCTGTCTATGTGTCTCTCTGTGGTGGTAACCACCTGGCATGCATGAACTGCTGCAATACCATGCTGCAGTGTCTTTCTCTCAACCGTTTTCAGCAGGTGCAGAAAACTGCACCCGAGTCGCTCATCAAACACTCTTACTGCGCTGAATATCAAGTAAGAAGAACCTCAATAAATGCAGACATTTTCAGACAACACATTTTTAAAACTGGGGCTTCTTGAGAAAATAATTTTTTTTAAAAAGCCACTCTTTCCCACTGCAGTTGTAAAGTTTTTAAGCCAGACTGCATAGTTATTTACAGATTGTAATAATCAACTTCAATGACTTTGCATGTTTCCTTTGTAAAAATACAAAAGATTATCAGCTATGCTCTTAAGATGTACAAATGAAACCCAGAGTGCATCAAGCGCAAATAAATGTCATGCTCTAATGGAACTATAAATATAAAAAAATAATTTTGGGGGGGAAAAACTTATTTTGATCAACAAACATTAAGCAAGACAAAAAAAAATGCCATGTTTCTGGTACAAAAAATGTACTTCTCATAGAATCTTTCTGAGAGAATTACATCCAGCTAAAAATTACATTTGGTAAACCTATTAGGAAAAAATAATTTAAAAGTAAGTTTTCTCCAACAAATTGGGCTACTGAGCTTAGAATATTCATTGTCTTTCTTTCAGCAAGTATGCAACAGATTAGTATAAAATAAAATGTAACAAATTTAAGTTTGACCCTTATTAAACCACAAATTTATTTGTGAAAAGTTTGACTTGTTGAAAAACTACAACAAACCAAGTATTGTCACATGAAATAGTCTAATATCTATCAATAGCCAGTCAACTAGATCCAGGACTGAGGGTTTCTGTACCTACAAATAGTTCCATCAATTCTACACTGATGATGGATTTTTATTCTTGCTCTTTTCTCAAAGCATCCATTTCAGATGAGATGAAAAAGTAATATTCCTGCAATAAACCTTGATTTACACCCTCCCCTTCCCTGTTCTCCCTCTTCCTTTTTTTATTTGATCATTTAGCAAGGATCATATAACTGTATATCAGACACAAATGAAATCAGGTCTCATGCACATTAAGGCCATGTCTTTCTGCAGCTAACATCCCCTCCAACCCAACTAGCCAGCTCCACAGCAAGCCAGGGGCAGAGTCCCCATTCATTTTCAGGCCCATTTCCTTCTATGATTAGGCGATCAATCAATCCTAGCATTCAGTCTCATCAAGCAGACGGGATTATCTGCCCATCTTTCCCACTGCCTGTTTCAGCTTTCCCCCTCCCACACACACAGCAGCACATTAACATCAGATCAAGTATCACCCAACACAAGCAGTGTGCCATATTCTCTGACCACAAACAGACAGCTTCTCATCTTCGTCAAATCCATTCCATCTTCTGCAACTTGCTGTGCTCACAGATTCACTCTCTCTCTCTCTCTCCACACACACACACACACACACACACACAACACAAACACATACATAATCTAAGTGCTAATTATTTTTTCTTGCATTGATACAAGGATCTCCCACATCCTGCCAGAAGATCAAAGATGCTTGATGAAAGCAGAGGTTGAAACCGAGTTTAGGATCTTGTTTCTGATGAGAGGTGCTATTCATGAACTAACTGTAAGGAACTGATATTGTCTAATTAGATGATTACATAGGGTCAAAAAATTCTGCATGCCTTTGGTGTTTCAGAGACAAAGTTTTTGAAACAACATTTATTGATACTGGGAGTTTGAATCACAGTCTGAATATTATTCATCGTTTCCTAATAATAAATGGATTATGCATTTTTATAAGAAAACTAAAGTAAAATATCTGCATGGCTACAGTTTTCTCTCCTTCCCTTTGTTAAATTGCTATGTTTCCCAGGTTTGGGTCAGTAAAATATTGGTAAGAAATTAGCAGTAAGAACATAGACTGCACCGTCAACATAGATGTACGAATTAAAAACAAGAGCTAACTTTTCAGAAAAGTTGGTTTGTCTACACAGTGCATTTTGTGATGCATTTAATTTGACTGTGTTAACTCCTTACTCGTAAAAAAGTTGTATTATTTGGCATACCCCTATTATTTGGCATAGATTATATGAAAGATGCTCCAATAACGGATTGTATCAAATTTTCTAAAAGTCTGGAAATAAAGTGTTGATGTGATTTAAAAATAATAATACATTTCAGGTTTTAAAAAAGCATTTTAAAAATAATAATAATGGAATTGTAGGGACATAATGTCAGGCATAACAAGACCATTATTTTGCTCATAAGTAAAACTTTTTTCTATTTTTATGAAAGACGATTAAATAAATGATCAAGCTGTGTAGCAAAAGAGAAAAAAATAATAAATTATAAATATGAAGACACTAAGGCTAGTAGTATTTAATGTCTCTTCCGATGGGCACCTTGTAAAATGGACATTTTCCTTACAGATGAAAATATTTCATGAACTTTGCTGTGCGGTAAAAAGCTTTTTGATGTAACTGTGCTAATTCATAAAACAACACTGATGAACCTTTCATGCTTTCAGGACACACTACCTTTTATTAACCATGTGCTAAGTTAATAACATATTACCTTGGAAAGATTCTGAACTCACGGCTTTGTGTCCATAAAACAAACTTTTCAAGGAGTAATCATGCTAGAAGGAAAAAACATAAAATTTTTCCAAAACCTTTTCACCTTATGTACTTTATGCCGTCTAGACTTAATATGTTAGCTAATTGAAATAGTAAGTTTCCTGACATCGTCCTTGTCATAGAAAAATTGAAAAAAATAAACATTTCAGTCATGTTTCTTAGGGCAGAACTATGCTCTTAATGTTTTTGGCAACACACAATATGTCTGATTCTATAAGTCATTTTGCCCTTTTCACCTGTTTTGCTCTGTTAAGGCCTAAAGAAAAATCCAACAGACCCAGCACAAGCACATAAGCATCTTGTCTGATCGCAATCAGACCAAACTAATTTACTTTAGTTATGGGCCCAACCTAAAACCGACATGCTATTTTGTTTTTGGACCACTATTTGAGTAAGCAGTGTAACTTCTACCATATTTAGCTTTTGTTCAGTATCTTCCAGCTCCATTTTGTTGCTTGTGACTGCAGGGTCAGTTAAACGTAATCCTTCTGGGATATGTGACTGAAAAAAAGAGCATATCATAAAATACAGCACACAACTGTAAACATGAAGCCTAGGCGTAAATTCAAACTGGAAGACTCTTCATTTCGCCTGCCCAGTTAATCATCTCATCAAGCTCCTCCTTCATGGCCTGTTGGTGTTGGTCTTCTTCACCTCATCTCTTCTAGTCATCAGGCTTTGCTTCCTTCTTAAAGTCCTGCTCCTCAGTTGCTCTTCAACCCACCTCCACCCCTTGTCCACCTTCAACTCTCGACTTCTTCAGTATCCCTTCAGTTCTTCGGCATCCTCTCCACAACCAGTGTCCAGGCCCCAGGAGGAAGACGTCTGTAATCTTTATCTACAGCGACTCATTTTCTACGACAGCGATTACCAGCACCTCTTCTTCTGCTGGGGTCCGAGCATCAAAGATTGTTATTTGTCAAATAAACTTTCTAACAACTACTTTCTATTTGTGGGTGTCTTTTCAAGTTGGAAGCCTGTTCTTATCAATTTAATTTTTTTTTTAACAGTAAACTTTCACATTGAAATAAATAATATCGGCACTGACCAAGTAAAACTTGTAAGTACCACCAACAGTAGCAAAGTTTTACTTTGTATTGTATTTAAATTTCAATCACAAAATGATGGAGAATTGAGGGTACTTTTGAGGCATACATTTGGTCTTTGAGGATAGAATGCCCAGTTGATATAAGGGCATTAATGTAGTTCTATTAATGTAAATAAATGTTTCCTTAAATATCCTCTCAAGATCAAAGCACAGAAATCACAAAGGTAAATCATTAAAATTTCCTATTTATGACAAGTGCAGTAAACTGTCTTGCCAATGTTTCTCTGCAGAGCTCTCGACTGCCTGGGGAAGCTGAATTTGCAATGATAAATGGGTTTAATAAGACACTTGAATCCTCCTTTGCAGAGTTCAAAACATGCTGTTGTTTGTAATTATGTGCTGAGTTCTACAAAAAGCAGCGTCCTCCAAGTTGGCATGGAGTCATAAAACAGATACAGTTACTGCTAAATGCAAAATGTTACTTATTGAAACAAAACTTTAAAATGATCTGAAAAATAAATTCAAATAGAAAACTAAACATAAGAAACAGACTGGTTTGTTTTTTTCTCCTCTAATTTGAGTGGTGAAAATATAAGTCAGGGTAGGGAGGAATGTGAAATCTGCTTTACTACAATATATCTTTTTGTAGAGTAGCCTTGACCTACTGGATTATCTTGATACCGCCCCTGTCTATTTAACTCCTGTGGATACACCAACATCCCCCCAGTTCGCCTTATCTCTGACAGGGCTGCGTAATAAATTTGGGACTGGCTGAAACTTAAGAGAGAAAGAAAGCTGCAGATGAACATAAATGATGTTACAGTGAAAGCTTCAGATACTAAGCTTGAAAGTTTTTAACTATTGTGATAAAGCCTTTAACTGAAGAAAATGCTGGTTACAGACAAATTGTGATGACAAAAACATAGTTGTTATTCAATTCAATTCCTATTTACTGTCATGTGCAAGCACTAATGGTACATTATTACATTATAAGACAGATCCCATTAATATTGTAGGGTACAATTAAAAGTAGAAGTAATACAGCATTCGTGTCATAATTCAATATTTCAAGATTTTAAACTGTTTTCACTTAAACATGTGCTTAAAATATTGAACTTTAGTGATTGTAATGCATGAGCCTGTTATATGTTAGGGTTTATATGTGAAGGACACTCAGTGTGAATGCAAAGACTTACGACAAAATAAAATAAAATAACAGGATGAAAGTCTCTCGGCTGAACAAACGGAACATTAAGGCTCACCTCAATTTTCTAGAACACATCTTGATGATCCCCAAGACTTGCAGGAAAACATTCTGTGGACTAATAAAACAAAAGTTTAACTCTTTCAATTGTTGTAAAAGTAACACTGCATTTAAGGAAAAGAACATCACACCATACGTAAAACATGGCAGTGGTAGTTTGATCATCTGGGCAGTTTTAATGCTTCAGGATCTGGAAGTTGTGCTGTGATAAGTGGAACCATGAATTTTGTGGTCTACCAAAACTATAAATCCTGAAGGAGAATGTCCAGCCATCTGTTTGTGATCTCAAGCAACCAATTTGAGTTCTGCAGCAGAACAATGATCCAAACGACACCAGAAAGTCCACCACTGCATACCTGAAGAAAAACAAAAAGATGACCTCGGAATGGCCTAGTCAAAGTCCTGGTCTGAATCTTATTGAGATGCTGTGGCATGACCAGTGGCTAAATTAGAACAATTCTGCAAAGATGAATGGGCCAAAATTTCTCCACAGTGCTGTTGCTGTTCATTGCAATTGTTGCTGCTAAGTTAGACCCGAAAAACTGCTTTTTGTGTTTACTTGTGTAATCTTTGAATTATTTTTAAAATGGTTTCATGCTCTGAAACAAACAGAAATCACAAAGCAGGCAAACACTTTCTCACACCACTATATTTTAAAGTACAATACCTAATTCACCTAGTTCACATAGCCGACATTTATTAATTTGATTAATTGAATAAATGGGTATAAAATGTATCAACATTCAAAAACACTTAATTAAGCAGGATTTCTCATCTATATAAACATTGTTCAAAGCCTTGCAGCTCAGAAGTATAACACTATCCAATACAAATATGTTTTTGATATGTCAAGTTGTAACATAGCCTTTATGTGCAATGGTAACCGGATGCGACCACTTTTTGCAAAGAGCTTACAGTAACGTAAATGTATCGCCATTATTTCAGTATGAGAAGCATTTGAGTCCCATTTTTTGGTGTAAGCTCCCAATATTTTTTGTGGCACAAATTATAAGCCTTAAAAATAAAGATAAAGGCTTTATTTTCTAAGACAACAAATGGTCAAGTTTTAGGTTAGAACTGCAACTATTAAAAAGCATGTCAATTAAAACAAGAAGAAAATAAAAACCTTTTTCAGATGTTATGTAATTTGCAACTGTATTCCCAAAACAGAAGAAAAAACTATGTCCCATCTAACTGAGAATGACACAGCTCCACCTGTTGGCTACTTAATTAACAATCGAGATGGAATTCAATAGTGATGTATGAGTTTTCCAAACTAAATTGAAAAGATCCAGCTAATACTAGAGTGCAGTTACATCTAGTAAAACATAATGATAGTTAAGTGAACAGATTTACAAGACTGACAAGAGATACGTCAGTCATAGTCAAGGATAAGTGCACAAAAAATAATATTTTATGTGTTGTTTTCAAAGCAGTACTATGCATTATGCATCACAAACAGAGAAACTGAAATATACTGAATGAAATTCTACTTTTCAACCCCACAGAATGATTAACATTGGAGTGTGTATTATTATAAACAACAATACACCTGTTTTCAATAAAGGTTAAAGGTTAAAAAAAAGATGAACTGGGTATTTTGTATTCAGAAGGCTATTGCAGTAAGCAAAATGTAGGCATCAGCTGCTCTGACTACTGTCTTTTTTCTCCAGACAAACGTAGGTGACAGAGCAATGCATTTTGCGCATGGTCACAATGTAATGTAGTGAAAATTTAATTAATTCAGAAACACATTTATGTCTAGAATGTGTTCATGAAAAGGACTTATCTATGCCCCCATATATGTATTTACATTTAGTGTAATTCTTATGTTGTCAGTGAGACAAGCTATCATAAAACATGGAATGTCAAGCAAATCTGTTCACTCAGCCTAAAAAAGAGAAACATTAACATTAAAATATTTGGTGGTTCTAATTTAAACTTAAGAGTGTGCATTATATTTCCCTCATATTGGCCCTGTGATGGGACTGTGTAGGAAAGACATAACTCACCTCCTCTGTCTTCCTACCTGTTTCATTTATATGCCTTTACTTAAAATACTGAACCAAGATGAAATTCTGAAATTGTCCATCAGATTATATAAAGTCACTGCTGTGTTTGAGTGGTGCCTCATTATTTACAGATAAGTAGTCTGCTAGAGGTCAGCTTACATCTGTCATCTGCAGGTATCTGTCTATGCAAGATTAGAGGAAGTGCTGAGGATGCAGGGACCTGCCACTGTGCTTGCCCCTTCTTTTGCAGTTAAAATATTGAATAAAAAGTTTAAACTGAATCAGACATAGCTTTCTAAGGGGAAGTTAATCTATTTGTAGTTTGAAAACTGAAATATATATATACATATATAAACAACTGTAAATCCAAATACAAGTTTTGTCTCCAGTTTCATTGCGATGCAGTTCTTAACTCTTCAAGACTTCTGCATATTTTTGTTCAAGTACAATTTTAGTGTAGTTTTATTTTTTCCATTTTCAAAATTTATTCTTGGAAAACGTTTTTGTCACCGTCTAGTGTTCTTAAAAACAGTAACATCTAAAACTTTTTAAAACTGTCGCTGTTGCTTACTTGACAGCTTTATCAAGCTAATTCTTTTTCAAATAGGAATAGAACTTAAAACGCTTGTGCAAAACTGTCAGTAATATTGCTCATCATTTTAACTTATCAGAAAAGATGAGAAGTCATTTAATGTAAAACCAGTAGCAGGATCTGCATTTCGCACCTGTGCGATTTACCGATTTAATCCACCACAACTCGCTGCAATTTCACAAGACATCAATAAAATATAAAAATTGCTGTATAAGAAGGCCTGTTATTAAATAGGTCGTGCCCAGCCCTGATATCAACATCAGTATTGAATGATGGGGTTTCAAGTGTCCTGCTATGAAACATTGATAATTCACTCACAGACATGTACGGGAAGAAGCAAATCAAGAGATACGCTATACATAAAAAGAAAAAAATATATTGGAAGATAATTAATACAATTTAAGAAACGTTATAATTTCGGTTGTAAATGTATGTTAGGAATTATGATTGTTTTTAGCAGAGATGGACTCTTTGCACCTACAGCGCTGACGTCACATCCGCATGAGCAAAATGTGGCTTTCTTGCTTCTGCTTTGAGTTACCATGACAACTAGGAAGGACAAGGTCGTATTTCAGGAGCAAATAAAGCAATACCATGAACATTGTATTCCAAATATAATGGGATTTTAAGTTTTCATGGATTTCCAAGTGATCCTGGATTAAGAAGGCGATGGCTTGTAAATATTTGCTGCGACAAGTTAAAGCTAACGCCGCACAGCAAAGTTTGCAGCCTTCGTTTCACTCCGGATCACCTTATTCAGCCTAAAACTACCGGGGGCAGACGGATGGTAAATAAAGAAGCCGTCCCTGTGTTATTTCTATGGAATCACATCTATATTCAGCCTGAAAGAGCGAATGTATGGGAACCAAGTGAGCAGACCAGGTTCAGACAGCCGAGCAACTGTATACACTGCTGTAAACACCGCCCTATTTGAGCTCTTCACAAGAAGTATGCAAAAGTAATAAAACAAAATAACACGGAGACCTTAAGAAACACAACCATATTTTTCCAAAAGCAACAATTTTGAACTTGAACAGTCAGCTGAACTAAGACAATGACACCAGTGCTGCCCTACTTTTCAGCTATGGGGCTTGTTGTGCTTACTCATGCTTCTGAAGCAAAAAGCCCGAGCGGTAATCTCCCCCGTTACTTGGTCTCTGACACTAACGACAACAAACACACATTACAGCCATATACTTGAAAATAGACACAAAATAAGGTAAAAACATTGTTCGTTAGAATGAATGAAAATGTTTAGATACTTAATACCACATTTCTATATTGAAAATGTCTGATAATATTGCCTACTAGTATAAGCTAAAGTTAATGTTAGTCACAAAGTTTAAAGAAAGTAAAACTCACCTTCCGTGAATGCATAAGGAGGGATACATCTTAAAACCTTTATCCAGCTTAGTTGCTGGAGCTTCGGATCGATGTACATCATTGATTGTTACCTTGGGCAAGCTCTGCAAGCGATTAGTGTAAAATGCTATTTTCAATAGACCGGAAACGACCGAGCCGCTTATCCCCGAACACGGAAGCCGACGTGCGACGGGTCTACAGCTGCAGTTTACCCATGAGGCGCCGGCTTCGTCGTATTTGTGTTTTTCTGCTGGCTGCTGTCGTTTACTTTACTTAACTATGCTGCTGTTGTTATTTTCGTTTATTTTCGTTGTCACAAATATCTCCGTCTCTCTTTGTAAGTTCTGTACGTCAATGTGACTGTCAATGTGACTCATCTACAACTCTGACATTACTGGATTGAACAGGCAGTATAGTAATTAGTTTGAGCGCCGCTGCCATCTAGTGGCTGGAGGCTTGTTTATTGTTCAAGCATGAATAAAGTATATATATATGCCTCTGCCAGATTGTTCTTGTACATAAGAATTTGTTCTTGATAACTCACCTAGTTAAATAAAAATGAAAATATATTATATCTGTATTTGGCTGCTGTCATCTTACCTTCTATGCGGACTTGTCATCCAGTTCTTACTGCAGAACAACATGATGCTGCCACCGCCATGTTTGACAATAGGAATCAAGTTGAACAACTGATTAACACTGCTGTTTATTGGACAGAAATGACCATTAGAATTCTTTTTTAGTTTCCATGGACTAGAAAATTAGGTTTCCTCCTGTGAGACAATGAGTTTTGGAAAGTTTAAACTGGTTGCCATGTTCATCTGGTCCCTCTTCTAAAAAAGCATGATTAATGGGATACCATCTAAAAGACCATGACCACACAGATTCCTATAATCTGTGATAAATACCCTTCATTCCTGAGTACTCGAGTTAATGCATTCAGATAATAATGCCCTTGACAACTCCAAACTTCTTCCATTTCCAATAAATAAAGACCACAGTGCTTTTTTGGGAAGTTCAGTCATGCCAAATTTTCCCAGTTTTGTGCTTTTACACAATGCGGTCATAAAAGCCTACGGATACATCTTTTGACTTAACTGCTGATACGCACTGTCAACTTAAATACAGAAGTGTGTTCCACTCCAAGTCCTTTTCAGTGAACTGAATTAATCGGGGTGACCTCAAATTAAGCTACAAAAACTTTTCAAGAAAGTTTTGTGGAAACTAGATGCACTAGAGCGCTTTTTTTTCTCATGCAGTTTTGCAGGCGCTCAATTTTAAATGTTAGAGCAGGAGTCTGCAACTCCAGTCTTCAAATGCTACTCTCTTACAACGTTTAGATGCATCCCATTGCAAACACACCTGAATCAAATGGTTAATGGCCAAGTGTGTGTGAATACTTTCCGGTGGCACTATGCACATATAACTAAATATAGCTGGGGAATAAACATATCACATGAACTTGAAAAATGCTTAAAAGAAAATCTAAAAAGTAAAATGATTTACATAGGACTATATATGAAGAATATCCCTCATCTACAACTCTTTTAAAACTGCCACTTGTAGAAGAAAAGCAGGTTTTTGCTGTGACAAAGTCTGCTGTTGAAAGTGTCAAGTGCTTAAAGTGGCTGTATAAAAGACAGCTCCATTGGATTGGTGACAGAACTTGCTCATGAAATAAGCCATGCTCTAGCATTACAAGCAAGACCAGACAGACTGGATGACCTGCTTTTTGACAAGATGGACTTTATAGACTAAACTAAATGCCACCTTATTGGACTGGGTCAGTAAATACATATTAAACAAATGCAAAACCTTATTTTAAGAGAATAAAATATGAAAAAAGTTTTAAAACAAGTTATTAATTTATTTCTTGAAGTTAGAAGAATATTCCAAGGTGAGAAAAATACTAATGGTACTTTGTTCTTAGATTTACAACTTTTGTTGATGTTAATTAAAAATGATGGAAAAAATGAAATCATCTCTTTAGTCAGAAGAATTTCAGAAAAAGAGCTTACTCCTTGGGGCTGGTGTGAATTATCTGACCGGCAGAAGTGGACAGGCAAGGTTTATAGTCTACCATGACTTGGTAACAGCTTTGTTACAAACTAAGATTATTAAAAAGATGTCCCTGGGCATCTCATTATACTGTCAACTCAGGGCATTTTCTCCGTAAGCCTTTAATTAAATTTGAATGATTACAAAAGTACAGAACAGTCAACAGCTACACGACTCCTGGCTATAAGTGCATTATGCCTGCGGGCAGATGACTCATTATAAATTTTAAAAACATTTTTTCTACATGCTCACAGCTCCTTGGCTTGCTTGTTGGTCTTCATAATCTTGACATTTACTACTGTCTGCATTTATGTGCTCCTCCAGTCTTCTGTGTCTTTGGAATAGATTAATAAGTTAGACCCCCAAGAATGTTTTTTTGGTGACATTTATAGGGGCGGGAGTCTTTTTCAAAGCAAGCTTTGGCAAACAGTGCAGATTAATAAATCAGGGCTACTCCTGACATACATTAGAACCAAGTGTGCATTCAGCATGTTCATTCTGTGCAATTATAATGATTTATTAACATGTGAAACTTTATTGAAAGTGTAATTAGAATTTCAATTACCTAATGTTCTCCCAACAAAACACTTTAACAAAAGTCACATTGAGATATACTTAAGCATTAAGCTTTTTAAGGCAAAATTATCAAAATAAACAATGAATGTGATGATATATATATATTTTTTTTAATTTCTTTGGAGGATAACTAAATGTTAAATGGACATGTTTACCAAAACCAAATAATGGAAAAGGTTTCTAAAATATATCTAACTTAGACATTAAATAATCAACTGAATGTGCTTGCTTTGTCCTCTATCAAGGTAAAACTTGAATTATGTTTTTAAAACCATGTAGTAAGGAGAAACAGAAATATCTACGGATTATAACATGTGCCACAACACAAGCAGTAAATTCTGTTGTGATTTTTTACATGATCAGTAAGAGAATGTTTGTGTAGGTAACCTATTCTCAAACAGTTTTAACTGAGACAGTGTTGCATTCAAACAGAACAAGTCAAACTCCAAAGAGATTTGTTTATAACACTTAAACTTAAAACAGTTAAAGCTATTAAAAACCATATTCAGTATAGAAAGAACAGGATATTGGCTGCAAAATTCCATTTCACTACTTAGTCAATGACAATAAAGGGACTCTATAAAAAGCAACAATTATTTAGAAAAAAAATGAATAGAGAATTGCTCATATAATTTCTGAAACATTTCTACTTCATTGAAAATTTAATTTGGAGGTTCTGTTTTGATTGCTACCAGAGTTGGGCCTTATCACAGAGGCAAATCCAACCTGCTCTGGGCTTGCACATATTCATCACAGAATATTCATATTCTGCTCACAAATTAATTGTACCCTGTGGCAGATAATAGACATCAGCACACAAGGAAGCATATAGTTTAAGTAGCTGCAAAGACAATGTTTAAAATAGTCTTCATAATGCTGTTTCATTGCAGCAGGCTGTTGTCAACAGGCTGTATCTCTGTTGATCTCTTTGTTTTAAATTGTTGTTATGGCTTTGCTTTGGATCTACATTGGAACAGGTGGTACCAGTGAATATAATTGGGCTATAAAAAGAATTTCAGTGATGATGTTTAAGTTTATGAATGACATCTAAAATATCTAAAGCTTTGAGCAGCCTATAAGGAATCAGAGAAAATATGTTTACATTGCTTCTTACAGGCACAGTGTGCATCTGCCCTCTGTTGGTGCCCTCTGCTTGTAAGCTGTTTGTCCAACAGTTATTATGAATACATGGTGACACTGTGATTTGAACTGTGATTTGAACTAACAACTAACATTTAAGGTACAGTTATTTCCTAACTAAGTTCCCAATTCATTCAAAGGAAGTTGAATTGAACCAAAACGGTAGCGAACACATTCTTAAACTCAAAAACAAAAATGTATGCCAACATCGCTTCAGTGAATAAAGTTAATGCTTTGCATATCTTCCACAAGTATTACCCCTTTATCTATCTAAAATGTTATCATACCTAGATTGAAGGTGGTTGATACTTGTCAACTTGAAAGTATTTTGGTTGGATTTGAATAACACAAGGTAATCTCAACAAAAATGCACCCCTTCTGAGATTTTAACTGAAAAAAATATGAAATTATGAATAGGTTATTGATACTTTTGCAATGTTTTGTATCGAAACCAATTGTAAATTGTAAAAGAAGTGTGCTAAGACATTTATTTCTTAAATGTCTTAAAAATATAAACTACTAAAACAAAAAGAAGCTCTTCTATCTTAATACTTTATTGACACTGCTAGGGTGTCAGCGAAGCTGGCAGTAGAGCAGCTGATTCTTGGAGAGCCTAAGTGCGGTCATTAGTTCTCAGCTGTGGCATTCACTTCTTTGGCTGAACACAAAATGCAACAAGCAAGCCAACTGCTGTCCCCAAGAAGACATGGCTGTTGTCAACAGAGATGAGCATGACATATGTCAAAGTTGAAGAGTGCAACATGAGTAGTAGCTGTGCTAAATGTGCCTTCTGTTGTCAGCAGTGTGAATGTAAGAGCAGGTGTCATTCTAGTCTAATGTTCCCAATTGAGATTCTTAAAATAAGCATTAAAAAGCCATGTGCTAGCAGTAAATTGTGGTTGTAATAATCAGAAGAAGTGACAGCAATTATTTTATTTTCTCTACTTTTCCTGCATATGTTTCGTGTTTGATTTTGTAATGGTCATTAGCCAATTAGTTATCATTTGGTAAATTCAAATGTCACTCCATGACAATGATGAGTTGGTTGAGTTGAATTTCAGGTGCGGTTCAACATTGTTTTCTGTGGGGATCAGCTGGAAGCAATTGCAATGTAGAGTGTAATATTCCATTCATTTTTGTTCCATATACATTTGACCAAGTCTCGTGGATTCAGTTAATATAAAATGAAATATCTTCAGTCATTAGTCACTGTGTCTTATATGGCCTTTGGTCAAGAATTATAGTCTGTAGACAGGACACACAATATAGAGCATGTCTGTCATTCTTTACACCTCCTCATTTGTTATTAACCCTTATTTAAGGGTTAATAACAACCCTTTCTTAAGGGTTAATAACAAGTTCTATATTGTAGAACTTGCCTTGTACAATATAGAAGGCAAGTTAACATGTGCTTCAGAATATCTGGAAAAAGCTGTTTTGGGCACCCCTTGTGCGACTCAACACTTGCATTTTTTGTTTTTGGTATATTTTCTCCCTTTTTCTCCCTTCACTTTTTCTGTGTATAGACTATGTATTGTACATATGTTTTGACCAGTCAGCTGTGGACTATCAGGGGGACATCAAACTTTTGAGTATTTAACCCAAAGATGCCCCTGGTTCTACATTTTTGTCCAAACCTATATATGTGGTTTTCTTAGCTTAGTTTATAAAGGTTCAGATGAAAAATCTGTGTCACAATGTGTCTCTTTCTTGGTTGTGAAACTATCTAGTTTCGTCTAGTTGTTTTAGAGTGCTTTTTATACATCCTTTCAAAACATGCAGCATAAATTGTGGCTGTTGACACAGTTCTGATGTTTGTCTCTGTGATAATGCAGCTGAGTAAGCAGCATTCAGTTTAAAGCCTGGAACAGATGATAGAATTAATTCTGGCCTTCTCAAATTTCTTCATAGGTCATTCGCACATTCTGACGTGAATGTCATATGCTAAACAGATTCAACAAATGAGGAAAAACCCTTTCTGGTGACTCATGTAGGCTTTCATCGCTATCTGTAATCAAAACTTGGAGATTGTAGGTCAGTGTATGCATTAGAAAACGCTTGGATTATCAATCTTAGTTATATTGAAAGTAATTAGATTTTTTTTTCTGTTTGAAGCCCCGCAGAAAGACACACTGTGGTGGTTGTGCAGGGGGTGACAGGTTAATTGAGGAATAAAACCCTTCAAAGTGATGGATTTTGGTGACTTGAGATATCACAATCCATTATGGAAAATTTAAATTTGTAATTAAATCGGAGGGGTTAGGTCCAGAATTCCTTTCATTTTTATTCTCCCAGCATGTTAAGACATTTGCTATTAGCATTAAATCGCAACCACTGCTATTGTCATTCTTTATCATGTTATTCACTTGCCAGTGATATTCTGAGTCTCTTCTCCATCTTACTCAACAGTGGCAGAAATTTTGTTCCAAACTGGAGTTTCTGTAGTTTCCTCTTAATATAAATTTAATGAATTGAATGAACTAATTTCCAAAAAACTTAATTTGTAGGTGAAAGGAAGTCAACATAAATCAATGCAAGAAAGCGTTTGACTGTTGATTAATAAATTTATTTTTTATTTGAAATATTTTCACAGTTTATAAACCAATGAATTTTTAGCTTTTGGTGGCATATGTCAACACTTGTGTTAATATAATTTGGAAGTGATAGCTAAACCTCCCACAAATTTTATAATTGCCATATATTGAATTCTGTGTATTGTGTCAATTGTACTTTTTTGTCAATTTACTCATTATGTTACTATTTTTTATGTTATTTTATTTTATAGGGTGATGTTATTTTTATGTGGAGAAGAGAGATAGAAAGAATAAAAAGAATAAATCACAACTACACCGAAAGAGGATTTGCATTTTTGTTTTTCATTTGATTTTTATGTAAAAAAACAAATCCATAATGCAATGGTGCATCACAGAACCCTACTAACATTATTCATTTAAAATGACAACACCTAACAGTGCTTTTACTTTTAGCAACAGAACATGGAAATATAGAGTAAAAAGGAGTTCCTTATCCAAGTTTTACTGAAAATTTATTTTCTTTCTTTTTTTTTGGTTTATGCTGCAACACTCTACCAGTGGTTAAGTGGTTTTTCTTTGTACTAAGAAAGAAAAAAAGGCTTCATGAACAATATTTGGCATCTGTTGGCAAACTGAAGGAGCAGGCTGAATAAATTTAGTATCTCTGTTTCCCTGTGAGGACTATCTTCTGCTGCAGCACATTAATGCCACTATCAGCTACTATATCACCAGTCAAAGTGACAAATGGCAGACAAGCGCCTCTCAAATATTCAGAGAGGGTGGGGAAGTGCAAGGGGGTAGTAATAGGAGACTGTGTTTTTCTCAGTTTGGCATGTTGACTGTAAAATTTGCTGAGTGTGATGCTTAGAGAAAAGTGGGGGGATAAAAAAATCAAAACAAAGCATACTATTTGTCTGTATGTTGGAATATGTGCATGACTTTAGGTTCAGAATAAATTATTGTCTTATTGTCCCTTTCCTGCACCCCAACCCCCTCCAAAGACAACCCCTTTTGCCCCCCATCATTCGGACAGCTGGAAACAGAATTCATCAGAATTCATCCGATTCGTTCTGCTGCTTTTCTCTCTCCCAACTGCCCAATCCCCCTCCCGACCACACCTCCCACCACTCCCTAGTCTCCCTCACCGTCGTAATAGGATCTGCAGGAATCATTCAAAGGCTAGATATAATTTACTGCTTGCCTTGCACAATACCCCCACCCTCTCTCACCCGCTTTCTCAATCGCACAAGGTGCCCTGCGGATGAACTAATCATACTTGAAATATTATTTCTGCTTCTTATTCCTCCATTTTATGAACAGCTCCTTTTTATAGGGCGACGGATTTAACCCCTTACTGGTCACACTCCCACCAGTCCATGAAAGCAAGAAGGGGGTGGGTGAGAACCCTCTTCAAAACTTTCACATTATTATTGTTTTGAGTGTGTGTGTGTGTGTGTGTGTGTGTGTGTTTATTTTGCACTTTGATCTTTGGTTTCTTACAATTTATGAAACAGGATCAGAGAGCAGCTTCACAATAAAAAAAATGTTTGAACAAGTCACTTGTCTTCATTCACATTTTTATATGCATTACAACTAGCATTAATGTTAGCAGTTTTGAAACACTGAGTGAAAGCCTACAAAAATATTTCTGTTTCATAAGTCTAGGCACCCAATAAAACACTTTTTGGGCTGTCTTGAACTATTTTTCCACCAAAAAAGTGCAGATGCACATAGAAAGCAACAAACACTTTTTTATATAAGGATAAAACATTGCTTGTTTTTGGTCTTGCATTAATTTATTATTTTTCCTCTGTTTGAGGAGGCAGCTTTGCAGTGATAACAGCAAAATCTTTCCAAAGAGTATGGTCAAAGACAACATCTTTCATCATGTTTTACACAGACTTGTGGTCCACGTCTACAGAAATTCTCTTCTCTGTTGGTTACTCAGAAAATAAACTTTGTACCGGAGGTATACACATACTAATCCTTGCAACAGAAAGAGAGAGAATCTGATTTTTGGATAAAGGGAGGAGAGTGAATACACAAAGCAAGAAATGCACATGCAGAGACCTACCAAGGGGAGCGATCAGCTGTTCACTTTTAGTTAGAGAGCACATTTACTTCCAATTGATTTCCAATGCTTTAGTCAATTTCCTGCCACTTTTCATTGCAGGTACTTGTGATCTCAGTTAAGCTACTTGTGGGAAAGTAGTAAAAGTTCAAAACAGTAACCCAGTGGCACAAGGTCTTGTGTTTTAAATGTACTGTATTTATTATTTTAAATTTTTCTTTATTATTGCCAAAAACTATCAGAAAGCACATGTGCATTAAACTGATCAGTCAATATACATTTCACAAAAAAAAAAAAAAAAGAAGAAGAAATGTTTAAATAATGTATAGCTTCTTTTTTATATTGCTTTCTGCCTATTTATTTATAAGTTGGAGTTTCTTTTCTCTGTGCACACAACTTACAGGTTTGATCAGTATTCCATTTGTTTTTCCACAATCTTTTCTGTCTGCCACTGCCTGTCTTTAATGCAAATACTTATTCACCTAGTTTTTATTTTTGGTATTTTTTTTCATGTTGCTTTCCATCAGAGTATTGCAAGATGAATATTCAGTTTGGAACAGCACAGCTCCAAACAAAGAGTCCCCCCCAGCACATCTGCTTGCAAGGAAGGTAAAGCCTTAACACCTGGAAGTAATAAAAGAGCCACAGTGAGAGAGAAAATAAGGTAGGATTATTGTTCTGTGTGAGGAAGAGATTATGTTCAGAGAAAAGACACGGGAGGCATGCGGCTACACTTTCACCTTGAACAACAGGGCTAAAAAACAGCCTCTGATTAAAACTGAAATGAGGGAAAAAGAAACATCTGAAAGTGAAGCACGCTTTCATGCCGAGACAACAAGTATAAAGCGTTATACTAAATGAAAATAAATGAACTGGAATATTCCCAAGCATCTGTAGAACTGCTACGGAGCTACAATGTCATTATCTTAGCATGGCTTTAAAGTGAGCAAACAGAGAGACAGAAAGGGAGCTACAGAGTATTAGCCCAGTTGTGATGAAGCTCATTTGTTTCTTTTTTCCAGCTTTTTCTCTCTGTTTTGAAGCTGCTGTTAATTTGTCTGCCTTTTTTTTTCCTCAATGGTGGGGAAAATGAGAATACCAAGATGTATTATTTTTCATCAGCGCTACCCTAGTTGAATTATTTTGAGAAAGAAATTTGTTACGAAAGATTTAAAAATGAGCACTTCTCATTCTATTTTCCGAAGCAAAGGCTGTAAATTGTACATTTCCAGTCATTTGTAAAGACATCGGACACGTCGAGCAGATGGAATACCTGACAGGTAATTACTCCATGGCATCCGCATGCTTTCTCTTGCAGACCAACATCAAAGTACTTTGATTTGCAGAGCACACAAAGAGAACAATGAATGTGTCTCTCCCCAGCCGTATGACCTGACAATGATTCTGCACAAAGTCCACCGGCCTATGGCATGAACTGAAATCCAAATGATGCAGACACACAAAAGCAATTCCAAACGAGGGAAGAGAGAAAGCTCTCTAGCAGTCTCTCTCTTTCTCATCGCTCTCCGTCATGTTGACTGGAATGACATTAGATGCCAGCACTTGTTTGTGCTCTAATGACAAGTAAGAGGGGATGGTTGTCTCCATGGCAACAACTAAGGCTCAATATATCATACCTCATTACAGTAGTCAAGCGGGGACATTTGGTCAAAAATTAATATATCAAAGGAAGGAGAGAGGGAAAGAGTAGGTTGTGGGAAGATTGCCCAGCATTTGTTATGTGAATCTGATAAGTGAAGTGTTTTAAATGGTGGCCTTATTACATTCACTCTGCAGCAGTCGGCGGCAGTTTGAAATGGCTGTTCTGTGACCTTGGCTCGATACGTTAAGAGTGTCATGTTCCTTCAAAGAAGATGGTAAGACTGATAAAAAGGCAAACCGGAGGATAGCCTGGGTTTGCATGAGTTCGTGTTGAAGCTTTGGATGTGCTTCAGGCAGTGTGATGCAGACTAATTGCCCGATGACTCACAACTGGAGGAATTGTGGAGCAACAAACTGCTCAGACAATGTTACGCTGACTTCTGTTACTGTGTGGGTGGTGCTACATAAAGAAACTAGTATGAAACAGAAAATGAGGAGGAGAAATGACAAAAGCATTAAATGTGACACTTAGTAGAAATCTCTCTTTTTTTGAAGTCAAGATCAGTCAAGCCAAGTTTGATTGAACAATTTTTAAAACATAAACGATAAATAAGAAGTGTTATAAAATAATTGCACCTCTAATTAATATTGACCAGCGACTACCAGTCCATTCAATGAATTCATTTCACCAGCTGACATTAAGTTTCCCCTCCCTCCGTTGCCACCGTATGGTGGAGGGTTTCAGTGTCCCAGTGATCCAGGATCTAAGTTGTCAGGGGATTCATTCCCCCAGTAGAGTCGTCCTTCACAAAAAGGATCAAAGTGTTGCCCAGTAGTGTATGGTGGAGATGATGTGCTGAACACCGGGACATCACTTGGGACATCATGAGTCAGTGATGTCCCACTGAACTCCTCAATCCCACCAGCATGTCTTCCAGTGAGGAAGTGGAGTCTGGGGACTTCGGTTTGGGCTCTAGAATCTCTTGTTCTGAAGGTTTCAGGGGTTCTGGAGAGGACGGGCCACCAGATAGTCAAACTTCAGATTCAGGAGGAAACAGAGTTGCTTTTGTCGTAGCCATGAATTTTTTTTACCAGCTCTACACCTGCAGTAAGACCTGGAAGGTGTAAGAGCGTTTGCCCAACCAGTCTAAAGTGTTTTATGGGCCTGGAGAAGGCCATGTACCTTTGTGACCCCTGAGGGCGAATCTTCAGGAGTGTGGAGTACCAGGCCCCTTGGTTTGGGCTGTTAGGTCCCTGCATGACCGGTTATTGTGCTTGGCCCACATTTCTGGCAGTAAATCTGGCTTTTTTCCGGTGCGAGCTGCACTCCACCAAGGTTGTCCTTTGTCACAGATTCCAATTGTAACCCTTCTACACAGAATTTCTAGGGGGGAGTAAAGGTGTTATGGGGATCCGTTTAGTTGCCTCAGGATCGGATTTCTGCTTTTTGCAAATGATGTGGACCTGTTGGCTTCATCAGATCATGAACTCCAGCTTTTGCTGGAGCAGTTTGCAGTCAAGTCTGAAGCAGCTGGGATGATCCCAAATCCGAGATGGACTTGACCTGAAAAAGTGTAGAATGCTTTCTACTTGGAGGAGACTCAGAGGAAAACCCAGGACATGCTGGAGGGAATAAACCATGGCATTCCACTAGAGGAGCTGACCCAAGTGAGTGGAGAGAGGGACGTTTGGGCCTCGCAAATTGCTTCCACAACCCGACACAGGATAAGTGGGTGGATGAATAGATGGATGGAAAGATGGATATATGAAAACTCTAAAAAGCTATGTACCTCAGCTCTGAAAGGGACTTTAGCCAATCAGAACAACTGAAATTTCATTAGGTGGCTGAAGATGATGTGGTCACTTAACTTAGTGGAAAGTAAAAAGTGCTCAAAGTTGGAGAGCCCAAGTTTGAGGGCCAAACAATATATATATATATATATATATATATATATATATATATATATATATATATATATATATATATATATATATATATATATATATATATATATATATATATATATATATTCTAACCTTTTCAGCTAAATAAAAATGACATTTCACACTTCTGAAAAACGAAATATCATCACAAATAAAATCTGTAACCATAGATATTTAAATGATAAAAGAAGCAGATGATTGTTGTTAGAGATATGCACCCTTTTCTCATGGCATAAGATTTTTTTGACTTTGTAAGATCTTGGCCAAACCGCACCATAAAAACCGAACTGAGATGAAAAGCTAAACTGAAGTAGATAAAAAGTTAGGTTTTAGCCAGATGCTTGACCTCATCCTTTTAAAAAAATGTTTGGCCAGACATTTGAATTACTTTATTTGTGTGGATATTAAATGTAAAATTTAATCTCTTATCTGTCTTATTATTTATAGTTTTAATGTAATTCTTTGGCACTTCGATAGGTCTAATCAAAAATAAATATAATTTTATGTTTTGTGTTTATTTGTGTTAAGCTGAATAAGTTTTATTTTCAAGTTTACAATTCTATTGTTTTATATTTTTTTATGTTCTTTGGACGTATATTTGCTGTTTCCTCATTAACATATCACTTTTGATTTAATTTTAGTTGTCAAATAATTAATACACTGCTCAAAAAAATAAAGGGAACACTCAAATAACACATCCTAGATGGACAGTTTGATTTCACAGAAGTTTGATTTACTTGGAGTTATATTGTGTTGTTTAAGTGTTCCCTTTATTTTTTTGAGCAGTATACTTTTAGGTGTTACATGTTTGGTTGTGGATTGCTATGCCTGCTTGTTTCTTGACTAAGAAAAAGAAAACCTGATTAATCAATTCTATTTTTTGACAACTTTTTACTATTTTGATTCAAACATAATTTCTCTCTTTTTGAGATAAACGAGGGTAGGTAATCAAATAAAATAACTTGTGCTTTAAATCATAAATGTTATTCACAAAGCACAGGCAAGACTTGTCAGATCTTAGCTGCCATTCTGTAGAGTAGGAGCTTTTGTTTAAATCTCACAAGCTTTTGTGCATGCTCTCAAACTTGTCTACGTATAAAGATAAGCACATGATACACACATTTAACTAGCCCAACAGAATATGATATATAATTCCTTCTGCTGCGGCTTCATATTGCCAGGTCCTGACTTTGGATGCTTGCTCATATAATGACTGTCTGCCTCTTCTTTCTTTGTGGGTGATTCAGTCATTTAAAAAAAAGTCTCTTCAGGGGTTTTTTAGATTTAATTATGAACTAATCCCAAGAAGATAATGCACGCTGATGAGAGTATTTCCACTTATATGTAAGCAATGTTTTATAGTTATCCTTCAAAAAGCTGCTGTGTGGAAGGCAGTAATGAAGACCTATATTAACTTGTCTCTATTTAGCCATTCAACACTCAGGTGACAGGTCAACAGTTTGTTGACCTCCTGTCAAGAACAGTAGGGTGAACTATTCCCCCCCACCAAGTTCTGTCGCAATCTTTGCTCTGATAGGGGCTTTGTGTGAAGAGTGAATTTGTTATGTTAAATTCCATGTTGGATTCAGTTAGCTGCTTGATAATTAGATTGTAATTACAGACGAGCATAGCAAGCCTGTCTGGTCCAATTAGAAACACTTTTGTTGCCGATCCGCCTTGACCTTTTGCTAACAATTTCAATACTTTAAATTAATGGTGAACACGAGAGGTAAATGTTCAAACATATTAAAACTACCATGTTTATGGCTGACACTGGCACAAAACTAAAGAAATGTCCGCTCGGTATCTTTTGTTATTTATGAATAAAACAGTTTTGATGCATTAATGAAATGCAGAATTGCCTGATGACAATGTTTACTTCCATGGACATTATTAAGCATTTACAGTGTATTTATATTTCCAGTCTCAAATCAAAGAGAGGATTAGGGTCTGACTAATTTCCAGCAGGGGTAGTTTACCCTCCCTCTCACTGAGAGGAGCTCTCATACTGACTGAGCGGTGTCTCCTGTATCCACTGCACACCTGGTCTCCATTATCTCTCCATTTCACAGGCTTGCACCCCCTAACAGGGCAGCCTGGGAATGGCTCTGGTTCTTTCATCTTCCCATCATTATAGCAGCCGGCCCAGGGTCAGGGCCCAGTCTGACAGGCATTCCAGGCTCAGTACTGCATTTGTTTGAGGTTTAAAAAAAAAAAAAAAAAAACCCAAAGGAAATATTAAGAGCAAGTCTCAAAACAATTATTGTATTAAGAATTCCTCATAGATTTGATGTTTTCCCCATAGCAATGCAAAATCTGATGCTGCATCTTGAGGCGGTGCCTCTCACTTCCTTTACTACATCACCTTTCCTTTCCCATGACTTAAGCAAAAGCCTGATTTGTGGTACAAATGTCACCACGGCTCAATGAAACATGCACAGATGCGCAAGGAAGGAGTGGGAGGAATCAAACTATACGAAAACGGTGTTTACAAGTGAAATCATGATGGATATCAGCATTATTTAGCTTGTTTTATTACTCTTAAACCTTTTCCACAGAGGGACATTTGAAGCCAGATCAAGGAGGAGGCAAATTCCTTCCCCTGTGCTGTTTCGCCGTTTAAAACATTTCACAGACCCCTTCAAAAAATCTGCGAAACACATTTACACCACCTGATGGTTCAGGATGGACATGGTCCACCCATTATCATTTTGCATATGAGAACAAAATGAGGTGTGATAATTGATCTCTCATGTACTTCAGCTCAGCCTCTCACGATACCATCAGCACAGCTTTGTTTCAAGGGAAAACACTTTGAGGCAGCTCTCACCAAAGCCTTTCTTAATGCATCATCACTTTGAGGTTACAGAAATGACACGATGAGAAGCACTTTGAAGTGAAGTAAAATTATCCCCATTTTCTGCTCCCACAAATGATTTATTAAGGGGTAAGAAAAAGAAGGGGGTGAGGAAAGGCAAAAGGGCAGATGAAGGATGGAGAAGGACAAACACATTCCCAGCACATATTCTCTTCATTATGAGTAAGGGGGGAGCCGATCATTCAATTACTGACTGCCGTCACAGGCTGATATCCCTGCCTGTCAGGGCCCATTCCGGCTCAGTTTCGAACAGAGTTCTTCTGATGTACTTCATTTCCTATTAAACAGAACCAGAAGGCACTGTGAAAGTGGCGACACCTGATCCTGTGTTCAGGAGATGGGAAGCCTTGACAAGGCTCAGAATCTGCCCAGGCACCTTTCTCATCTTCCCGAGCATGGATCCCACCTGGCTGCAAAACATGGGAAGAGGACCTCTAGCCGTTGAACATATGCCTCAGTCCTCAGATTGTGCCACTTTTCCTTGTATAAACATGATGTGAAGGTATTTGAAATCTTTCCTAATTTCCGAACTTGAGGACAGAATTAAAATAAACCCAGTGTAGATTTAAACTTCTTTGGTGTGCAAGAGGAGTTGTTTGGAATGAAATTAAGTTTCAAATTTGCAGCCTTGAATTTTAATTCTGGCCTCAAGTTTAGAAATTTGAAAATATTTAAAATATCTTACAGATCATATACATAGAATTAGTTTGACCTGCCTTTAAGAAAACAGCTTATTTTTTCTTTGACACTCATAGGAAATGAAAAAAATGCAACAAGGCACAAAAAAGATGAGGGGGTGGAAAATAGGGATGAGGTGTAGTTGTATCAAAGATTATGTACCTTGCAGGCTCTGCAGTGAAATTCCCATTTTTCATGGTCGACTTTGGTAAGTCTCCAGACTGGCTGTTAGGGTTTAACCTTTGACAGTGGCTTTGCACAAGTTACTCATGTGCAAAGCAGTCCTGATTAGTAAGGTATTTTATTGGCTTAGTCACCAATCCTTGCAGATCCACAATATTTACTGTTTACATGATAACATTTATAAGGCTATGGGTGACTACCTACAGACACCTTTTAGCCACGTTCACAGTGCAGGTCTTGATGCTCAATTCTAATTTTTTGCTGGAAAAACGTTTTCTTTTTTTTGCTAAAAAACAATTACTTTGGCTGAAAAACAGTTTGGTTTTTTTTTGCATGGCCATTAATACTGCTGAATGATACAGATGAACTTCTATTATGAATAGTTTAAGCTCTCATCCGCTTAATCCGACATTGAAGTCATGTCATGTAGTTGCAGGACATTTTCTTCAGTACACGTCAGACCATGTGTTGCTCCCTGACATATGAGAATATACTGGCAGAAAACATGATAGAGAACAATGTGTATCAATCTAATGGTTCGATGAAGAAGATAACACTGACTGAGCACAAAAAAGCCATTTTCCAATCCTTGTAGGAATCTTGTGATGAATCGCACAAATGTACATAATTCCTTACAATGTCTAAGGCGCTCCTCAACAGTATTCATGTTATCTACTGATGCAAAAACATGACAGTGAAAGCGGACTAGTTAAAGAAAAATATCAACATTGCTGACTGAAAACATTTTAGTATAATATACAACAACAAACACCAGAGAAACTTTACAATCCCAAAGCAACACATGTGCACAGAAGAACTTAAATGCCACGCAACGCACAGTAAACAGAAGTAATAATGAATGTTTCTGAATATGGATTGACTTTAAAGTTATTTAAAGCTGACATTATTGTTACAAGATCATGACAAAATGAAGAAAGTTAATAAAATGAACATTCAACTAACAGCAATGGCCTTTTGTGGAACACTGATCACAGAGATCACAGAGAAGCCTGTTTGGATGCGTAGTCAGAAACAAGAATGACGGTATTGTGAAGTGATGTGATTTAATGACACAGATTACTTTTATAATTTCATATTTAAAATTTTCACCCATTGTTTACATGTGAACTTATGGTATCTGCTTCTTCTGGTGCATAATTATGATGCATGTTTTTATATGTATCATAGTAAGGTGGGAGGTTTCACTCTACTTGGCCTCAACAAAGAGGTAGAGTGAAATGCTAACCAGCCAACAGGCAGAAGTTGAAGCCTTTGCCTAATTTGCATAATGAGGCAGAAATACATAAGGAAAAGTAAAAAAAGGAGACGAACAAATGCAAAAAGAACAAACACTTGTATAAGAAAAAGACAAAAAAAATATATAGATATACACTACTTGATGAAAATCTATGAAGGAAAACACAAAAGAAAATATATAAATTTCTTAACAAAACAGATGGCAGAGATGTTGAAAAAAATTGGATATGCATCTGGTTTAGCATCACATATCAAAGTTTCACAAATCTGATTTTTGGGGAGGACGGGGGGTTTAAAATATCGGAATTGGGCTGTTCAGGCTGCCGTGAAAAAGTCGGATATGGGTCGCATTTAGTCAAAAAAACAAAAAACAACAACAAAAAAAAAAGAGTCAGATTTGGGTTGCCTTTGCCTGCTGTACGTGCCTAAAACTCCCCTCCCCCCCTAATTCTTCAGCATGATGTATGATTTAAATATGACATTTGAATTAGTGCTAGTGGTTTTCTTAAAGGTCTCATTAAAAGAGGAATTGCCCTTTCTTAATTATAATGGAGACTGGATGTTCTTTAGAAATTTTAATAAAGAAGTGTGTGGTGGTTTTCAGGTCTGCAAAGCCTTTGCTCCTTGTTTTCTTCCTTTATTGTGCCAAATGCAAATCCCAACAGTTGTTGTATAAGACAAGGTCTCAACAGCTTCAAAGTCTTTTTGTCGAGACATTTCTACAATTTACCCCCTGCAGTAAATGAAAGCTGATACTGAGCAAATCTGGGAAAGGCCACAAGCTACTATTCCTGCAAAGTAAAAAGTTAAACCACTATGATAACATAGTGTAGCATGTCTTTAGGATAGGGGCGGTGCAACAAAGCCTGGTTGATAGTAGGGCAGTGAAATAATTTCAATCTATTTGTTTCCCCCCCTGCTCTGTGCTATGTTCAGTAGAGTCTAACATGAATGCTCAGTCTAGTTAGTATGGCCACTGATGATGGCAGATAAATGATTTTCCTGTAACTGTAAGTTGTTTCTTTGTCATTAGTACATTGTGCAGCGCATACCTGGGTTGATTGACAGCACTGAAACTGGCTCAGACTTGTTTTTGACCAGGAGAGGTGCATTTCTTCAAACTGAAATAGTTGCTCTGGAAGGAGGTGGAAAAACTCGATCTTTTCACAAATGATTTCTTATTTTATGGTAAAAGTTTTAACAAATATGTAAAAAAAACATTAAAAAGAATAAATAAAAGTTACATTGCCAGCTTTAATGTTTTATTTCCATGAATTATTTTTAAATAAAAGGGTAATGAGTCTGAGGAAGCCAATACTTTTTATAGACCCTGCAACATTTTGAAAGATTGTGGTCAATACTGTCTAATGATGAGGAAAAACTGAGAACTTTGTTGATTATGTTGTTTAAAAACCAATAAACTGAACCAAATGTTTAAATAAAAACATTGTACTAAGTAAAATCCTAAATTCTCTTGATTGCAAAAAAATTACTATTAAAGAGTGAACTCCATGTGGGTACTCTGCTATAGAATTTAGTTTTAGGCCAAAAACATTTTCCACCAGGTGGGAAGAATTGTGAGTCTTTTAACTGTATTAAAGTCACTCTACAGCACATTTGTTTGTACTATCATAGACCATTTTTTTCCTTAGTTTCTAAGAGAAATTCCTATGACCTAATGTCTTAGTTTATCTGAATTACATGTGAGTTTTGAGACTTTATATGGAAACAGAATTCATTAGAAATTATGTACTATAAACGGAACTCACGACAGAAATGTTCAAGAAAAATGGGAGGTAACTAAGCTAAATTAAAAAAAAAAATTCATCTCATGAAAAGAGTTTGTGCTTACCACTCGTGAATTTTAGTTAACGGGTGGAAAAGGCAATCGCAGGAAAGCATAAGAAATAGGTGAATTACAGTAGCTTCATTGTGTACTGTCAAATATTTACTTGTGGAAGAAGGTGTATGGAAATAGGAAGCTGTAAGCAGCACCTTTGGCTGTAATGGCTAAGTTAGTGATGTGCATTGAGAATAGTAATTAAATAGGGGGCCAACAATTGGCAAGGTGGACCCTGTACCTTGAGGCCTGGGGAAAATGGGCTTCAGACCTCACATTGCCGAGGGCCTATGTTAAACGCAGGCGTTAACCCAATTTCACACTGTGTGACTGAGCCTGGCCTGTTTCAGTGAAGCCTCCAAGTGTGAGCGCCATCTGGTCCAGGCCTGTGAAGGAAATGGCCTTGTCTTTCACACTGATCGGATTAGGGTGTTTTAATTCATTCGGGATGTGCCCTTGCGTGTTAATTGGCTCAACATGGCCAGTGAATCTTGCCTGTTGCTTGCAACAAGATGTTCATTTCTTTCTGCAATCTTAAAGTCAAATTTTTATGTTTTTTTTTAAATGCTCTTGCAAATTGGTGGTATTTTAACAAACATTAGGAGACCATAGAAATCCACCTGTATTGTAGTTTAATCAACTCATGAGCATTTAGAAATATTCCTAAAAAAATGCCCCTGAAAATTCCCCAAAAGATTAAAAAATAAAGAACTCAAGTAACTGTGACTTTTTGTTCCTAAAACAACTGGACATTTTTAAGTAGCTACATATTATTAAGAGCTTTAATAAAGTGTTAATAGGTGTGTGGTTTCTTCAAGATCAACACTTACAGGATGTGTAAGAATATCAAAAAAGCATCTCATTTTAGGATGTTTCACCAAGCATGGTTGTTAGTGGTTCTGATTACATTAGCAACACACTGCCACTTCTTATTAAGAAGTTCACAGTTGTTGCTTAACATGTACGTATTAGGCTGGACCACTAATAATTTTTACAATTCTTACTGCTGGTGTTAATGTCACACATTTGCTGAAAGCATTTCAGGTGATGAAGGGATCTAACAAGATCGCACTACATATTAATGAAAATAACTCAAATTCATTATACTGAAAACAGTGAAACTTAATATGCACAAATAGCTCTTACTTCAAGTGTAACAGAAGCTAAGGCTGACCACTTACATATCAGCATCAGTCCTTTCAAACAAGCAGCACAGGCAGATCATAATTCTGTTTCATCTAAATCCACATTTAATCAAGCACTGACCAGCAACATGTGAAAATTTTTTATTGTTTTAGTAAGTGTGAATGTCAATATTTCATTTTGACAGATGTCCTTTGAAATCCAGATTTTGTCATGTAAACCAAAGTTCTGTCACAATATCCAATTTAAACTTTACAGCTCAATGTTTATAGGGCGGGCCCTAAAAAGAATGCAACTCTTGAGTTTGGACACCATTTGTTCAAGCTTTTGACCTTGCTGTTTTTTCACAACCCAAATATAAATCATCAGGGGGAAAAAATGTCTGTAAAAGTTTTATAATCTTAGACAAAGATAAGTGTGTGAAAACGCATTTCTTTGATTTTGCATCAGGTGCCAAAAATGCTCCTCCATGCATAGAAAATGTTGCAAGATGTTGTAATCTTGTCATTGATAGTGCAGTTATGTAGGCAGAGGTTGTAATCTTTTTTGAGTAGGATCCAAAAGTAGCAGATTTTTTTTTTTTTTTTTTACTTGCTTGTTTGTTTTAGTGTAAGTATCCCAAAACATTATGCTGTTAAGTTTGGGGGAAACATTAAAGGAAAGTCTGAATAAACACTAACCAGTCAGTATGTGTCACGTCTTCTGCTGCCAAAGCAGTATCACTTTACTGCTACTTCTTTCGGTTCTGGTTTTAGCTCAGATGCCACAAAAACATCCTGCAAGCTTGCAAGTGTAAACAATCTGTTAAACTCAAAATGAACATTAAATAGGAAGGGACTAAGAGCCAATTTGACATGGACTCACTAGTCTGTGCTTGGCTACAACTTGTTATCCAGTGAATTTTCTTACAATCACTTTGCTTTGTCTTAATATAATAAACGACAAAGGCCAGCAATCGTTCTCAGGCCATTCAGGTAAGATTTGTAGTCATAAAGGACAGGATTAAATAATGCTCTGGGAGACCCAATACTATTCGTTTACATGAGCACATGTTGATTAAAATTAATAAATGCAACTGAGCCAAAATGATTAAGTACTCATGACCCTAATAATATTTTGGTTTGATTTATTTTATAAAAAGCCCAAACCAAATTTTCAGTTAAGTATTAAATTTTTACTTCTTCAATAATAGAATAGAATAGAATAGAGACAGCCTTCATTGTCCAGCAAAGGGGAAATACAAATAATTTTGTGAAACACAGCAGTCAGAATTTTGGATAATGGGACAAGTAAATCATAATAAATCTGAATTATAATTCCTTTTTGTTTGCTTATCAAAAGAAAGGCATACAATATCCTAAGTACATTGGGTTGACTGTTTTAAAATCTCTGATAGTGATTTCACATTTGAATAAGTAAAATTTCTCAGTATGTTTTTAAAATCTGTATCTGTATTAACCAGATACAGGGTCAGACCTGTACATTTTTTGAATTGCAGTAGTACAAAATTATTCACAGGCCTTAACTGGGCCTTGGACCAAACATCTAATGTTTGAAAAGTTAAAACACGCATACCTCACTGGACGTGTTCCACTCTCGCGACACTCAAAAATGAGTCCAAACATGGTGCAGTTTATGCTCATACTTTTTTAATGTATCACAATGAGCAAGAAACATACTTGATGAAATATTTTCAAAGGAGTATATTCAATTACCATCTACAATCAACTTAACTAGGACAACAAGGTTTTGTGACAAAAGTTTCTTTAAAAGTCTGAAGTTCCATGTATGTATGTTAGTTTCCATGTAATTTGGTACAGTCTGGAAATCTTCATATAATTACAGTAACAAAAAAAAAAAAAAAAAAAAAAAAAAAAAAAAAAAAAAAAAAAACTAACAAGACTACAGTATAGAAAAGACATCAAGAACAACATTTTTGGTTTAACTTGCTCTTTTTTGTACATTGCAAGGCTGTTTTTTTCTACCCTCAGATGGGCTTCCTGGAGCCACAGAGCCATGCTTATGAGGCTCAAAAGAGGAGTAATTAAAGGAAAGAAAAACTAAAAGCATAAAAAAACATTGTGGCACCAGAAGTCACAAAAAGAACAGAGCGCTCCAGGTAACAGTTCATCTTTGAAGCTGGAGCAAATGGTTGTTTGGTTGTTAGTTTGGTTGGTAATTTTGGTTATTATGCTTTTTTTTAGTGTCTGCCTCTAAGAAAGACAGCTCTGAGAACTCGTCCCCTCTCTATGTTAATAATTTCCCTATTTAGATTATGTAACCAACACAGAGAGGGGTGAGTCGCCGTTTGACTGGAGAGCTGTGCTTGTCAGCCAGAGACAAGCACAAGAAAATTAAACGGGTAGCAACATGAAGAGGAAGAAATGAAGCAAGCATCTCTGTCCATTCTGTCCTGAAATCTGAAAAATGTCCATCAAAGAGCAGAAGCTGAGGCAGAGCTAGAGAAAGAAAGGACAGATGGAGGGAGGGGATGGGGGGAGGTTAGAGGCAGCTGGAGCCACTTAAAGTTCAGTTTCATTTAAAGACTTCCCTCTGTGTCACACAAGTCCATTGGTTCCAGAGTCCATTCCCATTATAGAGATGTCAGTAATCAAATAAAGAGGTGGGTTTTTAAAGCTGTTTTGAGCCTGCCTTTGGCTCCCGTGCCCAGTTTTGGTGTGCCCGCAGCCTCTCGTGTCCTCCTAACGAGGTCTCCAAAGCTTCCCAGAGTCCGTTTTATTCATTTTCATTCTTTCTTCATCTCAAAGACTAAAAACAGAGAAAAAAAAAAAAAAGTCTTTAAATATATCTATATCTGTATACAGGTACATGTTTCACAGTGGGCAAAAAAAATGACCTCTACAGCAAAATCTTGTCTTTGTCTTTCTCTTGTAAGTTTCCATTTGATGTATCCCAATGTGTAACTCGCATAAATTTTATTGTAGCCACTATAAAATATGCACTTGTACGGGGCAGAAATTGTCGCTTTTTTTGTCACAACTGCATAAAAGCTTTGGCCACATTAACATATTCAATCAATGTTAAAAACTGCTCAGTGCTTCGGTTTCATCATTCTGGTTAAGAGCCATTATGTTTCAGTTTGATTTGTTTAGAATTGTATCACAATCCAGCTTTGTGGTTCTGTTTATTTGGTGTGTAACACATGAAAAAAATAAAAAGGCAAACAAGAAAAAAAAAAGTTGAATTGATGCTGGCTCTTCTGAAATACACACAGATACACACAGGCACACAAAACACACCCATACTGGCATCAGTCTATTGTGGAGACCTCAACTTTGTGGTCCACAAGAGAGCCCACGATTACACTTTGAGTAAACAGAGAACAAACAATAACATTGAAACAGTGAATATAAAGAACATTGTCACACCATAAAGTGGCCAGGTCATTTTAGTTTGTTTTTCTTAATTTCAGCAATTCAAATTAAAGCTAGTGTTAATTTATGATTAAAAGTAATATACAGAAATAAAAGCAAATTGCAAACAAAAGAAAATAATATATATTTAACAATCTTTAAAAAATAAAATATAAAAACAAAACATAGTTGAGACAGTAAACTGGATAACTTAAGGTACACATTAACAGTATTCCAAGGAACTGGATTTGAGAATTTTCAAGCTTGAAGACTAGAGCTACTGACAAACAGCACAGCAAGGTATTAACACCAAGTCACATTTTTCTGCCAGAAGTAGCACGTTTTTAAACACTTTAGAGATTGTGCCTTGTATTCATTAGGGTTAATATTGACCAAAAGTTTTTTACTCAAAAAATTTAAAGACACCTTGGTTTTGGTTTAGAAAATCTTGTGTTTCACATCATTAAATGAGAAGATGCGGGCACCTATACCAACCATTTCCTTTCCAGCAAAATTAATTAGATGACTTCTTTGGATATGAGAACATCCGAAGTGTTTGAAAGCAAGGGACATATTCAATAAAATGAAATAAACTTCCAACTCTTCAGCAGAAATAATGCTTTGGACTGAAGATGCCCCTAAAAACCTGTAATCTAAGAGTGGAAGTGGTACCCTGCACAAACATGAAACAAGTCACTATTAGACCTCCTGGGAAACGGTGACAAGACCTCAGCAAAAAGCCATTGATTCCCTCTGAGACTAGGGGGAGGTTGAATGGCAATAATGTAGAAAAAAAAAAAATCAAAACATGAGACACATCAGTACCAGATGTATTATATACATTTTTTGGTAACCACTGTTACTTGCTTAACAAGTAAGCAACAACCTTGATTGGATGGAGGGATTTTCAGCCATGTTCCATGCCAGCACAAAATGACATACAGAGGTCACTGTGTTCAGCAACCAACTATGCAAAAAATATACACAACAGTTTACAGTCATTTTAAAAAATGAGAGAAAATAGATTGTGAAAATAAAAACAATCAAATGAAATTAGATTGATCAGTCCTTGCTTAAGAAAAATCCATAGTGATATTTGGAATGCACTGTTCTTTACAAACGTTATAGATCATTGGCTTTAAACATTGGTCTGTTCAAAAAGAAACTCCGCAAAATGTCCTTTGGAACAAATATTCACAGTCTTCAAAGTTCCGTTTTTGCAACAAGAAAAAAAAAAGTGTTGCAGAGGCAAGAAATTGGTTTATTGTTTGTTTTAGTTAAAGCTTAGCCAAAAGCAAAATGAGCATGCATCTAGGTATTAATTTTTTTCATTTTTGTTTTTTCAAAAATCTACATTAGCAGCAAAACGTATGTCCTTGAAGACCAGACCTTATACATTTTCTTTAAAAAAATGGACATTTAAATGTGACAAAAGTCAAACAAAAATCAATAACCTCTATCTTACAAACTGCAATGGCTCTGTAACGGTGCTACTCCACAATGCAAGGACAAGGGCCCTTTTTGGTTTTTGGTTATTTACGTAAAAAAGCTACCCGCTTGCTTGCGAACAAGCAGAAATGGCAACTTGGATACGTACTCCTTTAACTTTTAAAACTTTGTGTTCTTTCCTCAAAAAACAGCAACAAATTCTCAAGTATAAAGAAGCCTCTTTTCTCATCTTTATGCACCAATGGTGAAAGTGTTTAGTCTTTGGATTTTCTTTTGTCTTAAAGCGTGAGAATTATTAGTAGTAATCTTTTTTTCATTTATGAAAACAAAACTGACAAAACAAACAAAAAAAGAACAATGTAGCCACTCAACATGAAGAACAATATACCTGCTTTGTAGTATACACGACTACAAACCCAGGGCAGAAGAGAAAATAAGTGCGCAGAAAGAAACAAGAAGAATGACAATTAGGAGTCTGACAAGTGCACAAAGTTAACACAAAAATTAAATTAAAAATAAATCTCTCAGTATTTCACCCAGGATCATTTGGTTTGAACAATACCAACCACATCACAAAATTAAATAAATTTTGATCCTAAAGAGGATCCTGCCTTGTCAAGAGGGGCATTTGGGAGAATGTTTCACAAGAGTTTGATAAGACAGAAACAATGTTTAGATAAATTATCTCATTAACCTAGACTATTGGAATGACCAAGTCAACATCAAATGAAGTGTCTTAAAATTAGACAATACAAAAGTTAAATGTACACAAAGTTTTTTCCCCAACCTACCATACTGTTGAAATTCATTTCCAATGCAACAATCTACTTAACACCAAAAATGCTCATATCTATCATAAATACAGAAGGTTTTATTCATTTTTTTTTTTTTATCAAAAGTCTTTTCAAATTGCCCATTACTATGTCTGCAATGCTTATCTGGATATAATGGGTATTCCTCACTTCATGAGGATTTTAAAATTAGAAATATTAATCATTAATCCTTTAAAATGCCCAGAAGAAATGCCTTGTTAAATTAAATTTAACATAAAACTTTGTTAGAAATCAAGTTAAAGAAAGAAAAAAAATCATCTTATTGGAAAAAAAAGTAAAACGTGAGTCTCTGTAACAGAAAAAAAAACATCTTTGAGCTGTTGACCTGAGAATAAAATAGACATTACATTATTCTTTTACTTTTGCAAGCCATTGGTATCTGAATGCTTAAGTAGCAAGAAAACTGAACTGAACAGACTATTCTCCCATACAGTACATACTGGCTTTTAGTGACTGTGCTCTTAAGTAGAAAGTGTTGGGTTACTTACTTGCATTCCTTAAAAAAGGGCTATTGGGCCATTTGCCAACTTTGAGGCAGTCCATTGCCATACAGTACAGCATTTTTCCACTATTACATAAAATATAACTGCTATGATCTTTGATCTTTCTTGTCCTCACACATTAGTATGCCTGAATTTCAGTTGGGTTAAACATAAAGAAAATGAACAAATAAAAAAATAAAAACCAGCATGTTGATATGGGAAAACAATCCACTAACATTTAATTTTTGGTTACAAGCTTTGGAATTGCAGTTAGTCTTTACACATCTTTTTCTGAAACTGGTTTGTATACTTTTAATGTATTTTTAACATTGCTGCTTTTTATGATTTTTTGTGTTTTTTTTGTCATTTTCTTTGTATTTTTTTTTTAAATATTGTCCATCACTGAAAGCTCTTTTACAATCTGATGGAGTCTGTTCCTACACTAGCCAGGTTACTACTACAACTATTACTGTCTTTGACATAGGTAGGCTGCTGCGGCTCCTCTGTTGCCCTGCCCTGCCTATCTGCTGACTTCTGACTGCTGTCAGAGTCAGACTCGTCGGTAAAGACGTCTGTTGGTATCGAGGTCTGAACTCCTGAGGTGCTCAATGAACTTGAGGTAACCGTTGAGGGTGAGGACACTGGAGGAAAAGAGGAGGAGGGACTAGCACTGGGCTTTCCAGCTGAAGCTCTGGAGAAGGGGACCTGGGGCCAGGGTTTGCCGACAGCTGCGGTATTGAGTTGGGCCTTAGAGGAAGAGCACAGGGAAGTGGAGACAGCAGAGGATGGCATGGTGGCTGATGTTGTTGGCAAGGGAGATGGGCTGCTGATGGGATGAGTGGCAGACTGCGAGGTAGATGCGGTGTTAGGACTGGGGAAGCAGGCTGAAGAGTGAGGTAATAAACTAGTAGCGTGCTCTTTGGCATTTCTGACTGATCGCTTGATTGTTCTGTGTTTGTGCAATGCCGATTCCAGGTGTTGACTGAGTGCTTTCTCTCCATCCAACGTAGTGTCACAAGCCAAGCAGTCATAGAAACTTTCGCCCCCTACACCTACGCCACCGGGGACACGCAGCAACACCTCTTGCAGATTTGCCACAGATTGACCAAAGAAACAGTTAGATTTAATGTGGGTAATAGCCGCTTCTTCCTTGGTGAAAACAGCTTGACACTTGCGACAGGCAAGTTTACTCTGCACCTTGGGGACAATGTACTGGTCTAGATGAAGGTCCATAGCATTGTCATCTATCTCGTTCTGCTCAGAAGATACTTTGTTATGGGAGGAGGAGGACATGGGGGTTTCACTGTGGGGGTTGCTCTTTTGCTCCTCTGTTTTGACTGAATCTTTGGCAGCCTCTTTGCGATCCCCTATGTTTTGAGTAGGAGCTGCAGTTTGGCTTGCCTTGGGTTGCTGGATCTGTTGAAGCTGCCGCTGCTGCTGCTGTAGTGCCTCCTGTAAGCTTTGCTGATATTGCTGGTAATGCTGCAATAGTGAACCTGGAGAAAGACCCATGAGTGCTTGGGACAATGCTGGGTTATATGGGAAAAGACTTTCCATACCATACATTGGTTGCAGATAGCCCCCCTGGAGAGCCCCGGGGATCTGTGGGGTATAATAAGGGGAAAAGCCTGGCATGAAGTAAGGTAAAAACTGGTTTGTAAGGAGAGCTGTGGGGTCTGATGCTAAAGCAGCCTGCAGAGCTTGAAGCTGGGCAGGATCTACCACATACTCCATACCAGGTGTTGGCATGGAGGTGGCAGGAACAGCTGTGTCTGGTTTCTCCTTCTTGGCACTTGCAGCAGAAGTGGAAGGGGCTGGGGTGCTTCCAGTTGAAGATGGAGTTGAGGGTTTTTCTGTCTTTTCCTTGGGTTTATCCTTCTCCTTCTCTCTTAAACTTTCAACATCACGTTCCTTGTGGGATCTAGGTCGTAAGCCTGATGGGGTAGAGGAGGAAGTGGAGCTCGATGTGGGCGTAGGACTTGAGTGAGAAGCAGATGTGTTGGTCTGGGCAGGGCTCGATGCTGCAAGAGATGCTGAAGAGGGAGGTTTATTAGGCAATCCAGAAGTGGGCAGGCTTGGTGAGGGAACACTGGCACCCGTCATATTCAGGAGGTTTGAGGGTTTTGGAGGAGTTAAAGCTGAAAGTTTGTCAGAAAAAACAAGAAATGTTAAACCCACAAAAAAGTAGTATTAACAGTTGCAACAAGAAAAAAAAACAAGGCATTTTATTCAGTACACATAGATGAATTAAGAAGGTTGCTGATGTATGAATGGTAATGGCTCATTTAATTTTTATAAATGAAAATCAGTCAAGTTAGCTAATTTCTTGTAACAAGAGTGTAAACCTCTTCAGCATATCAAGAATAGTAAAAGATCAACATATAAAAGACTACACTATGTACAGTGTGCAAATTCATGCAATTGATAGAAAGGCAAGATAAATGTAATATTTCTTCAAGATGTCTATTATTAGTTTTAAGTTTGTTTGTATAGCAGGTAAAGTCTGTTATTCAGTCAGTTTGAAGCAATGACATACCTGAATTAGATGAGTTAAAGCTGGATAGAGAAGGGCTACCAACTCCTGGCAAAAGTACAGGTGGGATGCCTTGCAGATTTGGGTAGGCTGACTGGAGATTCAGAGCCTGCATAGCAGGGTTATCAAACATCCCCTGCTGCTGCATAGCCTGCTGTTGTGCCAGACCCAAAACTTCATTGGCCTTCTTAATGCGATCCATCTCTTGCTGGGCCATGAGCTGGCGAACAGTAGCTGGGTCAAAATATTCTTTTTCTTTATCAATCTGGCTCCCAATGGTATCTTTCACCTTGGATATGTGTTGTTGAGAGAATATATGATCACGAACAGAAAGGCGAGCACTGTACTTAACGGCACACAACGTGCATTCAGTCTTTGGCCCCTCGTAAGATGTCTGGTTTATTCCAAAGTGCTTAGCCATGTTCAGTTTTGCCTTTTTCTCCTTGGCACGAGCATTTTGAAACCACACTTGAACCACTCTCTTTGGAAGTCCAATGTCATTGCCAAGTACCTCACACTCCAGCATAGTGGGTGTTCTGTAGTCATTAAAGCAAGACTTCAACACTTTCAGCTGGAGGTTCGTCATTTGGGTCCGGAAACGCTTTTGGCCTGGTCTGTCTCCACTGTCAATGCTCCTGGTACCTGAGGCTCCAGGGCTTGGTGAGCAGGGGTCAGCCAGGCTGGATGTCTCACTGTGGTCAATCATATTTTCATTTTCATAGTCCTTAGCATAAAAGCTTGTTGCAGGGCTTACTAACCCAGATGACATTTGGTCATCATTTTCGAGCATAGTGGCTGTACCTCCAGACTTGGGTAGGTAATCACCACTATTTTGGCTGGGCTTTGCATCAGCACTGTCATTATCTGCATTGGCCTCATCCCCTGTAGTTGTGTCTGTGATTGCCGTGTTCACAGATGAACAGTCGTCATTATCCAGTTTGTTTTGATCAAAGTTAAGGTTCACAGAGGACATTGTTGCACCCTCAAAGTCTTCCATTCCTTCAACTTTGATGGATGAAGGGCTCAGCAGACCCCTGGGAGACAGATCCATGCTTTTATTTACTGGAGACATAGAGGAGCTTTGTCCATCACTGTTCACTGTCGAGGCTAGTTGGGAGTAGCCTGATGTATCCAAAACATCCATTTTAATTTGCATGCTCTCCTGCTCAGGTAACAAACCAGTGAGAGTTAAATTGTATCCAGCACGTTTGGCTTCATGCCAGTGACGAGATCTAATGTGTGCCTCCAGGGCCGTTTTTGCCTTGAATAGAGCTCGGCAAAACGGGCACCTACGATGAGCTTGGGCTGGTCCTACAGCCCTGAACTGGCCTTTTCTCTCTCTTGCTCGAGTATTTTGGAACCACACTTGCACAACTCTCTTTTTTAATCCCACCTCATGAGCAATGTGATCAAGCATTTTACGAGTGGGGTTTGAATCTAATAAATACTTCTGATAAAGGATTTCTAGTTGCTCAGGTGTAATGGTGGTTCTGAGCCGCTTGTCTCTCTGTGGTTCCTCTCCACTATTTGCACTGTCATTCTCTCCAGGGCTAGTACTAGCCTTTTCTTCAAGCTTTCTTTTCAGGGAGTTCATGGTGGAGGTTGGAGTGGACGGAGAGGTGGCAGAACTGCTGGGTATCTGAGGCATTGCACTGGAGAGAAGTTGGGTTGCCAGTAGAGGATTGCTGGGATCAAATAGCATAAAGGGCATGTCAATTGGACGATCAAGGAATTGAGGATGAATGAACTGATTTTGCACAGACAGAAAATGCAATTGCTGGTGTTCTTGCCAGTGCTCAAAGGATGGAAAGCCAATCTTGCACTGCTCACACTGGTATGGAATCATCTGCTGTGCCAGCTGCTGTGTAACAGAGGATAGGTGTGGATTGAGGCCCAAGTGGGAGCTCTGTGAGGATGCCTGGTTTGTCTGAGAAGATGATGGGCCACACTGCTGCTGTTGCTGAGACAATGATGAATGCTTAACAGCCTTAGAGACATGCATCTTTTCCTCTCTCTGAGATCTAGTATGTTGGGGCTCAGACTGGTTTTGGAGTATGATTTCCTGCTTTATAGAAGTTTGAGTATCTCGTGGATCACTAGAAATTTCTGGCAGCTGTTTGGGATTTTCATCATAGGGGTTTGAGGTGGTTGCTGGTGATGCTTCCTCTTTCTCAGCCGATGAGAGTTGTGAAAATGCTGACGTTGATGGAGGAAGAGGGCAAAGACTTGAAGAGGAGGGCATTGGTGTGTGACAGGACGACCCAGAGGGAGTATAGCTGTCATGGGAAAAATCCAACGAATCCTCATTTTGGCTGTCATACTGCCCATCCTCATCTTCATCTTTATAACACAGCTTTTTTTGGTGTTTTATCAGGTCAAAGATACGCTGGAAAACCAGACTGCATTTCTTGCACTGGTAGTTTAGATTTGATGTACGAATATATCGGTCATTTGACAATTCTCGCCTTTCTCCATCTTTGGCTCCCTCACCCTGATTTTCATAATTCTTTCTTGCCTTTTGTCGAGCATTTTGGAACCACACAACAATAACACGAGTGGGAAGGCTCAAAAGGTTGGAGAGCTGTTCAAATTCATCATCTTTCGGATAAGCATTTGCATCAAAGAAGTCTTGTAGGACTCTTAGCTGGTAGTCAGTAAACCGGGTCCTTGATGATCTCTTACTTCCATAGAGTTCATGTTTCTGAGGTTCAGGGGAAGGAGGTTTGGAATCAATCTTTGTTTCTTCTAGAGTTGTTGTTGGGGGATTATTGAAATTGTAAGGAGAGTCCTTGTTGCGCTGACGTTCTTTAAAAAGTGTATTTCTGAACCAGTGCTTTATCACTTTCTGTGGCAGCCCAGACTTATCTGCCATTTCTTTAATTTGTTCTTCATTTGGTGAGTTGTTTATATCAAAGTACTGTCGCAGGACTCTAAGCTGGTCATCAGTGATGCGAGTCCGAGGCCTCTTGTTCTGTTGCTGTAACATTGCAGGTGTAAGCTGCTGTTGATAGAGTTGGGCCAAGTCTGATGCCAAGCTTGGCTCAACAGAAGGTAACTGAGGAGGCAACTGAGTGGGCAGGGACTGCAAAGACATGGGCTGCATCATAAGTGGAGAGAACAAGGGTAAATCCATTGGCATGGGTATTTGTGTCATTGGAACTGGGGGTTGTGGAGGAGGTACAGTGGGAGGAGTGAGTGAGGCTGCAGAGACTGGAATATTTGGTGTTGGAGCTCTTTGGGGTGGTGGCGGAGGTGGAGGTGGAGGAGGAGGCGGGGCAGGAGCAGGACTAGCTTCTGGTGTTGGAGGTCTTAGTGGATAGAGTTTATCATAATGCTCTCTGTATTCCTTAGCAAATCTCTCCAAGGATCTAAAAGGGAAAAAAGCCTGGTGGATATGCTCCTGGTGACTCTTTAGAATCAGTATGTTTGAAAACAGCTTGCCACAGGCTTCACATTCTAGTTTCTCTAATCCCTCAATGGGATCTACAACCTTCATTATTCCACCTGAACCTATAGGTCCACTTGTCTTTTTCTGAGCTTTCTGTTTATTTTCGTTGTACTGAATAACTAATTCAAATCCAAAGTTTTCCAGCAAGGCTTTAGTTGCATTTCCTCGGGCATCTGAAGCAATCCTAGGTGGAAGCATGCCAGTATCTTGGTTAATGTTTAGTGAAATGTTCTGAATGTCCTTTTTTTCTTTTGATTTGCTTTCAGTGGAATCTTTGTTTATACTGTCCTCACTTTTCTCAGTTACATCTTTCTCTTTTTGTATTTCTTTATCTTTTTCATCTTTTGAGGAGGAATGTTTCTGCTTTTTTTCAGCCTGCTGGAGAAGAGATGCACTCTGCTGTAGCAAAGCCATCTGCCCTTGAACTTGTGAGTGAGCTTGCTGTTGCTGCTGCTGTTGCTGTTGATGCTGCTGCTGTTGGTGCTGCTGTTGTAGATGATGATGCATTAATTGCTGCTGCAAGCAACTCTGCTGGGCCTGCTGGGCTGAGTTTTTTAAATCTTCTTGCAGGGTAGATGCTGCAGATCCTGCTAGGCTGAGAACAGAGTTGCTGATGTTGATATCTGGGTTAAGTTGAAATTCTGCTCCAGGGATGTAGAAAGGGAACAGTAATTGCTGCTGCTGCAGTGGCAGAAGTGCATCAGTTGTCACTGGGAAGTGCTGCAGAAGTGCTGGATTGAATAGCTGTGATTGTAAAAGAGCAGCCTGCTGCTGGAGCTCCTGCTGAAGCTGGGCTTGAGCCTGCGCTTGTGCTTGAGCCAATTGTTGTTGTTGCTGAAGCTGCTGTTGCCCTCTTGCAGAGAGAATCTCACTAAATTTAGACTTTTTTACTTCATGGTTCTCAGATGATGAAGAATGACAGCTTGCTGAAGAATTTCCCAAACTTTCAATGCCATGAGTCTGATTCATGTGATTTCCTCCATGAATACTTTGAGCTGCCTGAGATCCAGAAGAACTGTGGTTTGCTGAGCTAGGAGTAGAGCTGTTAGCTGGGCTTGGACTAGTTGTTGACGTGCTCATGCTGGACCCTCCGCTAATTAGACTGGTTGTACTTGCAGAACTGGTGATCCCTCCAGCTGCTTCAAGTTTGGCTGCCCTCGCTTTGGTCTGGTGTAGAACAGAGCGCATGTGGATTTCGAGAGTTGAACTCTGGCTATATGCCACATTGCAAGTGCTGCACTTAAATGGCTTATTATCAGGACTGCTGGTAGGCTCTGGTTGACCAGTAGTGGATTCCTGAAGAGCTCTTTTCACCTTGTGTAGGTGGGAGACAGAGTTATAATGAACTAACAGAATGTTCTTCTGTGTAAAAGACTCTTTGCATACAGTACACTTGAATGGACGAGATGGGTCCAAAAACTTCTCCATTGTAAAGTTGGGGCCCTTTCTGAACGGTAGTGCTCGTTTGGGTTCGGATCCAGAATCTTCCTGTAGTGAGCCAGAATCACTACCTGTTGGACTTTGTTTCTCGTCAGGATCACTGTCATCTCCTTCTTTGTCGTCTTCTCCCAGGCTTCCATGCTCCTCATTAAGAGCCAGATCCCCCATTGCCATGATGTCTCCATTCATCAATAATCCTCCATAAAGTTGCTGGATATCAGCTTCACTCAGCTCCAAATGGCTGGTTTCTAAGTGCTTCTTCAAGGCTTGTAGAGTTCTGAAGCTCCGCTGACAAAGGCAGCACATAGTAGCTGCTCTGATCACATGGTATTGTGAATGAAGCTGCAGTTTCTCCACAGTCTTGAAGGCCAAACTGCACTGGTTACATCTATACTTATAGACATGGCGATCAGAAACCGGTAACTGGGGCCTTTTGTTGTGAACTTCGTTGAAGTGCATTTGGAGAGAGTTGGAGGATTTGAATACTTGACTGCAGCCTTTCTTCCAGCACAGAAAACCAGTGGCATCTTCCTTTTCTGACTGCTGATCCTCAGAAGGTGACTTGCGAGATTCAGCTATGTCTGTGGTGAGGGACATCCCTTTCTCTGGATCAGCATCTGTGGCATCTGTAAATAAATCAACAAAGAATTACTTATTGCAGTTATTTTCCAATTAAGTTTAGAACTGGAGAAAAATACTTTTATTTTGCAGCCACAGGCCGGAATGTGTACAAAAAGATCAACCTTATGATTAATTACAAGGTGTTAAAATACCAATCATTCATCCAGTTATGTTGTAAGTGAGAGCCACAGAATAAAAACATATTTAATATGCTGAGTGAGAAAAAACTGTAGTGCCTCCTAATTTTCTGATGCTCTCTTTATGACATAATATTTTTTGTATTTCCAATTGCCAAATGCTTATCAAGGTAAATAAAGATATGACTTAAGAACCCCATGGTTGGTATTACTGAAAATATGTATATTATGAAATTTAAAGGTAATATTTCCAATACTGAGATACTAACCAGTCTGCTTTTTTGTGTCCTCAGAGATGGAGTTGGGTGTAGCAAGTGGGGTGCTCTGGGACTCTTTGTCTGGACTAGGCACTGGTATGAACATGCTTGCTGGTAGAACCTCAGTGGCTGTTACCTGTAGACACAAAACACAAAAGAATTAAAGCGTTAACAATCGTACTTAGTGACTATGCATGCTTAGAATTTGGTTTAAAAAGTCAAATGGCCAGATAAAAAACAAACCCAGCAAAATCACATTCAAAGAGAAAACATCATCAGACCTTTGTTATTTTTTCAGAGCTATATCAATATTTTGAAGACACCTTTAGGAAATGAACAAATATTTGTCGTCACCGCTCTGTGAAAACAGAAAATTTTCTGCAGTCGAAAAAAACCATCAAAAACAATAAACAGAAATATGTTTAAACAATGTGTGGCTGGTGCTGGTGTCTGAGAGCATAGTCTGTACCAAGTATGAAAATGCATTCTTTTAAAACATTTTTTTTCTTCCTTTTATGTGTCTGAGTGAAATGAAGAGGGTGACTGCACATACAAGTTGATCATTTATCAGTGTTTTAACTTTTCATCCAACACATGTGTAGCATTTGATAGAAATTGTTTTTCAGGGCCAAATAACACCATGTTGTGGGAAAACTGTAGACTGATTTATAAAGTTTTAGTGACAAGACGACCTATGTCCTCAAAATCATACATTGATACCAGACTGTATACATAGTGCAGAGTAATAGAAACACAGTTGAAAAAACCCAATTTAGTAATTCAAAATAGGCTTTTCTGCTAGCATAGGTGTTGGGAGAAACTGGGTAATGAATGACAAATCAGAGGAACAATGCAGGTCAGAACTGAAGCATAAATGTCTATATTTATGTGAATTCTGCCTCAACTTTAATGTTTCGAATGGCAGTTTTTGTCACAAGTGTTCACTTACTACTATGACAAATTTCTGGTTGTATGGGTTCACAACAAACAGCTGCTAAATTCTTTAATAGGCAGCTGGCTTAGACATAGACATTTCTTTTTATTTACTCCGCACTGCATAAAATGCCATGTAAATCCTAAATATATGAACTCAAATGTGAGCTTAGCACTATCTTTCGCCTTGAATCCTCTGATCCTCTGTCTGGAGTTTCAAACTAAATGTGACAACTCTTTATCAACTTCCTGCAGCAATCTTGGCTGTTTTGTTCTCATTTGTTTTCTTTTGGAGTGTTTTTTTTGTTGTTGTTTTGTTTTACATAACGATTATATGCTACAGGTCTAATATGAATTGGAATCGTAACACTGTAAAAATGTCAGTATCTTCCCATTTAATAAAAATACATTTTTGATTTAATGTTAAAATCCTAAAACATTTGAAAATTACATGTATGAAATCACAACACCAATAAATCTTACAAAAAAAAAGACAAACAAATATTTGATTTATAAAAGAAACCTGCCAGTTTCTAAACAATGGATTCATTAAACAGTTAAGTGAAAGAGTTGATCACAAGGTCACTTTTAATTCAGACTGCCTAATTGGCAGACATAGTTTAAAATGGCTATCATCCAGTCAGACTCAGAATTAATGAAGCACAATTATTTTCATCGCCCCTAACTAATGCAAAAAGAAAATGAGACCAGGAATGAAGGCGAGCAGACTAAATAAGTCAATGTATTTTATATATAAGAGAGACACACAAGAAAAATAAATAAAAAAAAGGTGGAAGTGCAAATACAACAAATGAATTAAGGGAAAGTAAATGCATCAGTATGCACACTTGGAAAGAAATAAAAGTCACCTATCTCAGAATTAATTAGGGTATTCTAAGAAGACATGCGAAAGGGATGAAGTATATTTCCATCTGCATTCACCAGCTGTAAAAAGGTTCAGGCTTTAATGTGTGTTATATTACCTCTGTTCTGTCTCCCCTTGTAGTGTTTCAGTACATTACTAACGCTATAAAAGAAATAAATATTGCTATCTACCATACTAATGTGCATGTCATTTACTTTCTAGATAGGGGATGAAAATGGCTAGGAAGCAGACAGAGAAATGTTTTATAGTGTGATTGTTCAGCATGTTATTTAGCCTCAGAGCATGGAAGAGAACAAAGATGTGCTGTTTGATTTAGAAGCAAATTGGGAATTTTTGATTGATTATTCAACCTTGATGTTTTTTAAATAAAGCAAAGATTGTTTTGTCTTGAGAAAACAAGAGCAAAAATAATATAAACTGATAGTCACTGATTTCACACATCACAAAAAACTACAAATGCAATATTTTATTTACTTTGAAAGATTCTGTAATTTGCTACTGAATAGGTAGCAAATAATATCTAATTTTTTTGTTCAGTTGTTAATTATTTATTGGTTGATCTGTCACAAATACTACAATAATAATCAAAGCCATTCCTCAGAGACTAATAAATTAGTCTCTGAATTCACTGAAGTTGTTGAGAAAATAAATTAGGAATAGTTAACAATGTATCAATCCAAAGTTTAAAAACTAAAGAGATCTTCAGGATCAACTACAGTAGTCTTGTTTACCCCTTAAACCTTAATATACTTTATTAAAACTGCTCTGTGCAATGTATGGTGTTTTAATACCCATATATTGCATGCAATAACGAATAACTAGATAAAATCAGCTTCAGCCAAGTGCCTTCAGAAGTCACCTCATTAGTAAATGATGTCCGCCTGCAAGTAACTAACTTTATAATGATATTAATATAAATGTTATGTGAAGGTCTCAGAGGTTTGTTAGAGAACACTATGAAAACCGTGGCAGGCCAGGGATGGATGTGTGGAAAGCTTAAAGCAGGATAATGTTACATAAAGATATACAAAGTTTTAAATGCTCACAGAGCATTGATTTCAAAACAGTGTGGCACAACAAAATTAGCAACCATAAACTTCAATTAGCCTAAATTGAAGTTTATGGTTTTAACATAAAAGATGTGCAAGAATCATAGATACTTTTGTAAGATATTATATTTTATAATATAGTATATTATATGCTTTACTTAAACACTTGTATTATGGTTTAAACATCTTGGTTTTAATAAAATTTTAGTTTAATTAGTTCCTTACATATACTGGCTCAGAAACCTAGAGCACATCTTGCATTTTTTTCCCCCCATTTTATTATGAGATATTAGGATACAATGAAATAGTGAAAGGAAATGTATGCTTGGTGCAGATTAAAACAAATGATGTTCTCTTTGAGGCGCTCACATTAAATATTTGAAGGCACCTAGGAGTACAGCAAAACAATAATCACAGAAATGCACTCATGAAACTGGTTATCTAAACCCTCTCAACATTCCCAGTCCTTCTACATCCAGTCACATTCACAGTATATGTAATAACTCAGGACTTACTGTGGCTATTAGCTTGTCAACACAGTCGGGTGCAACACTGTGGAGGTGTGTGAGGTGGAACTGCAGGTGGATCTTATTGTTGAGCATGTCCTGGCACAGTGGGCAGCGTAACATTGGCTGAACAGAGTGCTGTGTCATCACGTGCATTCTGAGGCGATTCAGGTCCGTGTTGGTGAATTTGCAGTAGGGGCACTGGTACATCTGGAGGTGGTGGCAGAGACAGAAGAACCCAAAAGGTTAACATGGTGAAACCAGGATGCTTGTCCTAATAGAAGCTGTATGTCAGGGGGAAGAGTAGTGGCACTCCCCTCTTACAGCAGACCGCTCTGATCACACCCACACATGTGGAGAAGTGAGCAGCGCCGAGTCCTGGCAGTTGGCACCCACTTGAAAGTGGTCTCATCTGTCAAATACTATATTGATTTTCCAGCTTATGCACAATTAGCAGTGCTGGCCTAGCATATTTGCTAAATTAATTTTGAGTAGATCTAAAAGAATTAAATCTGCATAACATAAAAAAGCTCAGCACTGAGAATTATTTGTGGAGGTTTATATTGAACTGATTCACAAGCTTGAGACTTTTAATGATGTCTCAGTAATTAATGACGAGATAACCTTTAGCGAGATGCCCTTAATTCAAAAGAAAGTAGCCTTTTTAAAAACATCATAGGCTTTCAATATATAAAAATCTGTGTTTTTTTTTTTTATCCCAACCTGCTCCGCAGTTCCCTTTTCAGCTGTCCTGGGACGCTTCAAGGAAAGTGGGCTGTCAGAGATCTCCGAGCGGGAAGAGGGCCTTTTGGAGGGAAGAGGAGAATCCGACTGGTGCCGTTCCAAGTGGCCAGACGCACCTGGAAATATTCAAATAGAAACAAACACATAAACAAAAGGACTAAAAGGGAACAACAGATATGTTAGGACAATTTGAGAACCTGGCAGCTTGGTACCAGATCAATAACAGTGAGAATAAAGAGCCTTTGGATGTCTTTCTCAGATGTGATTTAAGTGCATTTAATGGGAATTGGGCAGGAAAATTATTATCAATAACAAACAGTTATGGAATACACTAGCAATGCCAACCGATGGGCCATTTGAGTCTTGAGTTGTGGTATCAAAACAACACTATAGCACAAGATTTAAGTTTCACATCATTACAAAATGTAACATCATATGAGATTCTTTGATTTTGACCAATAGATGGTTCCATTTCTCTGCAGATAGGCATAGATCTCTGTCAACATCTATGCACCAAGATGCGACTTGCCTCTGCGTACATTTGTTTGATATTTTGTCATATGGAAAATTGCTGCACAATAATTGCTGCTTTTATCTTTTACATTGTCCCTCGCTACATGCAGAGCTTGGCTCCATTCGCCTGATACATTTTACAGCAAGACGTGAAGTGGTCCAATTTGATTTCTTAGGCGTACTCACTGTTTAACAGGTCTTGAAAAATCTCTAAAAACTTGTACCTCTTCTTAGCATTATATATAGATATGCTAGAAATGCTAGGAACATTAATATGGAGTAATTAATATACGTAGCACAATCTTTTTTGTTTCGAACGTTTCTAATACGTTTATTCACAATATTTATTCCATAACATCTGAATCAAATTGCATCATATGGTGAGTGGCAGCTTGAAAAGGCATCTCTAGATAATCCAAAACCATGTTTTACTAGAACTCAAGTGTGTAACTAAAGGTTGTGAACTAAAAAAATAAATGAAAGAAACAAATGTTTTGTGCTTGTACTAGTACATCTCAAATAAACAAGATGCAGCAAGAAAGTGATATATTTCATGCCAGTCAAAACGTGAACCAGTATCATTTCTTGTAATTTTGACCATTATGGCTTACAGATAATAAAAGCCCAAAATTCAGTTTTTCAGAAAGCTAGAATACTGTGAAAAAAGCCCTTAATGGGAATCGATGGTGTCATATTTTAATCAGCTAATTAACTCAAAACACCTGCAAAGGTTTCCTGAGCCATTAAACACATTCTGGGTCAGTAGGCTACACAATCATTGGGAAGAAAGCTGACTTGACAAACATCCAGGAGACAGTCATCGACACCCTTCACAGGAAGGTTATGTCACGAAAGGTCATTGCTGAAGAAGCTGGTCTGTATCCTAGCATATTAACAGTAAATTGAGTAGAAAAAAGAAGTGTGGTGAGAAAAGGTGCACCAGCAGCAGGAAGAACTGCAGCCTTAAGAGGATTGTCAAGAGAAATCCAGTCCAGAAGAGCCAACACACACAGACACATACTAGACATGGGCTACAAGTGTCACATTCCATGTGTCAAGCCACTACTAAACCAGTGACGACATCAGAGGAATCTAACATAGGCAAAGGAACTGGACTGTTATGAAATGGCCCAGTGTTATTTTTCTAAATTAAATTCTGCATTTCATTTAGAAATTAATGTCACAGGGTCTGAAGGAAGAGTGGCAAGGGACAGAATCCATGTTGCTAGAAGTCCACAGTCAGTGATGGTTTTTGGTGCCATATCATCTGGAGTTGGTCCATAATGCTTTCTGAAGTCTACTGTCAATGTTGCCGTCTACCAGGAAATTCTGGAGCACTCGCACTCACCTCTGATTACAAGCTGTATGAAGATGCTGATTTTATTTTCCAGCAAGACTCGGCACCTGCCCACACTTCCACAGTTACTAAGAGCTGGTTCAGTGACCATTCCTATTCTTGATTGACCGGCAAACTCTCCTGACCTGAACTCCATAGAAGATCTATGAGCTGTTGTTAAGAGAACGATGAGAGACACCAGACCCAACAAGGCAAATGACCTGAAGCAATCTGAGCTTCCATTGCACTTATGCAGTGCCACAGGATAATCACCTCTATGCCATGGCATACTGAGGTGGAGATTCATGCAAGAGGAGGCTCAACCAAATACTGAGTTTATAAATACGTACACACTTTTCAGAAGCTTGACATTTGTGCCTAAGACACCTGTATTTGATTGGTCTAATGTGATATGAAACAACAACAAGCAAACATCAAAGTGTGTTGATGACAGAGTCTTATTCAGATCATGTGAGACTTGATCAACAGCTGAGGTTTGTGTCATAAAATGTATGTAAAAGGTGTCATGAAGCCAATCTTTAATAATCAAAGAAAGAAAAGTTTCATACAAAGATGCTAAAACTTTTTAATGTACGTTTAAGGCTCAAACGAAACACACAACAGCTCTAGATTAGTCATATCCAAGCACATTCACCAACAACTTTTTGTAAGGAAATAGTAAGACTTCAGTGAATGTCAGGTGTGTGTCAGTCTTTTCCAATCTCTAAAGAGATTTCAAATGTTTCACTGGCTCACACATCCAATCAGATCGCAGACCCATTTAAATGCAAACAATGCTGAAATAACCAAAATAATGTTTTTCTTTTTTTATTCTTCCTCTGCAAAGCAAGGCTTTCCAAATAAGACCTTGCAAGCCACTTTAAACACCCCCCACCTTAAAAACAGAAAAGGATAACCAACAGTTCCCACTGTAGAGGTGTAACTTTAGTGGAACAACTGAGCATGTCCCACTAAAGCTTTTCAGTGCTAACTGAAAAGCTAAAGCCACAGAAAATCTGTGAAGGGAAACTGCAGCAGTAGCTCCAGTGGAAAGTGTTTATTGTGAAACTTAAGGAGTTGTCTCACAGACCTCTAACAGCCCTATAAAGAGTTAAATTTGGCCTGATTTGTACAGTTCTTAAGGGGCAAATTGAGAACAGAGGCCACTTGTAAGGGAGGGGTGGTATGGCAATGGGGGGGTCAGGTTAAACAGGGCTGACCACACTCCTACTCCAGACATTAAAATGTCAGCTCCAATCAGGATGAGGGCAGCTGAGGTGATTACCCAGTGGGAGACCTGGCTTAGGATGGAGGAGTCTGTAAGATCTCCCAGAGACACTGAGATCAGCCATGGAGACCCTATTAGGGTGCAGTCACACTCAATCCTATTAAACACATCCACCAATAAACAAAGGAAATGTTAAACAAAAAGAACCTCCCATTCGTTGACATTAACCTTTCAGTCATGGCACTGTGCTCACCAATTCATCCTCCAACTCTGCTCCAGTCCACTCCTTCTTCTGCCTAAAGTCCTCTTGTTAGATAAAGAAAATTGCCATCTCTGCTCCTGTTTTAGAGAACTTTAGTCATTTTAAGTTTGGGATCCAGATTCCAGTTTAGGCAGATTATTTTGCACAGACAAATTTTATATGGAGCTGAAGATCATACTATGTAAAAAAAAAAATGTTTTTGTGTATGCAATCTGAACAGAGCTGTTTCCTCTCTCCTTCAGCAGCTCATTATTTCAACAAGCAGCTCCTTGACTATAATTAACATCAACACCCACAAAGTAAGGAAGGATGCTTTCACTCCTTGCAACATAAAAAAGATTAAAAGAGAAGCAAATATAGAAACTGATAAATTATTAATGTGTGTATTTATGTTTTTAGTGAGGATTGAGCTGGTAACTTCAGGAGGGTAAAATCATAAATGTACAAATACAGTGGGGAAAGTATCAAACCTCTTCTCAGTCTCATGATTAAGAGAATAAGCATAACAATTATGCTTCCAGAGCTGCTCAATTAGCACCAGGAGTGCAACAAGTGGCTGTTTTTATTCTGAAAGCTGCTAAAACCCGTGTTTTCTGGATGAGGTGCTTCATGCTTAAGTGTAGGTGAGAGGGAAGGTGTGTAAGGTGAGGAGCTGCACAGGCCTTTCTCTGGTGCAGTCTCTGTCATGGCTAATTAGGACTTCATAAATCTGATCCATTGCTTCTCTAAGAAACAGAGCAACGCTATCATCAGCAGCCCATGACTAACATATAACTACTGTTTCTGTAGTTTTTTTCTTGTCATGGGAAATGAAAAAAAAAATAATTCTGAAACACTGCAACTGAAATCACATCAAAACAATTTTAGTTTAGGTTTATTCCTTCATTTATGTCCAAAAATGATGCAAGAGTTGGCTAAAAAACAATGACTAAAACTGTGCAAGGGACAGGAATGGCAGCAGGCCTAAATATAAACTAAATATAAACTGCTGATAAGTAGACATACTTTCTGGTGATAAAGAACAAAAATAACATTTTAATTTTATTTACTTAGATACTTTTATCTGATGAAAGGACCAATTTTTAAACTTAAATACAATCAGAAAAGGTGGCATGTGGATTATAAGATAAATGTATTTAAAAGGAAGAAAGGCTAACAAAAATGTTTAAAGAAAGAAGATGGAGGGACTCTTAAATTCTTCTCTGATTTCAACCAATGAATTGCTGATTAGGAATAATATTTATTAGAAGATTATATAAATCCACAAGACATTCACCAATTAAAACTCAGTCTTGCAAATCCTGTACAGTCAACATAAAAGTCAATGTGCATTATACCTTAATGTTTGTCACACATTGTTTTTTAATGTCTTTTTTTGCATTTTCACTAGACAGAGAGAGCTCAACTGCAATAAACATCTTCTGTCAAATGCAAAGGATGGCTACTGTGTGAAAACACCAGCAGGGCACACAGAGCAGGAGAAAAGAAAAAAATAAAACTGCAAGCCAATAAGGTGATTATTAATTCATGCCCTTTTCCGTAAACCAAAGGCTTTTCTGCTGTCGAGTCCCGTAAGTGAATTGGTCTTTGGCACCTTGTCTCTCTTTCGTAGCTGGACTGTATTAGTCAAGCAGCAAAGGGGGCTGCCAGCATTCTGCGCCGGTCTCTGGAGCAAATCCTTGCTGCCTTGTTGTGCTTTCAAGTGGAAAAAAGATGGCTGCTGGACAGAGTGACTGACACAGCAGAGGCTGGATTAACCACAATAGGTCATCTACCATTGAAATCTTCCATGAGTGCAAAATCACATCTGCTCCTAACCTACGTCTTTTTGACAGGTTATCCATATTGTAGAAATAAAAATAAACAGCATACCAAGTGGTATTAAATGGAAAAAGGTGGCTGGTGTTTTGAATAGCATCCCCAGAAGCCGAGATAAGGTGGCTGTCTTCTCTGCAGCTTCTATTGCTTGATTACAATTTCATGCCCTGGCAGGTTCAGGCCTATGTTGCCAACATCATAAAAGATCACACATCCTGTCCATGCCATGTTGTAGAGTGAAAGTTTAACCTGTTCATGTTGGGACTCCAGGATGCTCTGAGAGGCATTCCTACTGAAACCTTTCGCCTTCAACACGCCGAGACCCTGCAACGCCCTTCAGCTTCCTGCGCTGCGTGAAATCCTCACCTTTATTCCCATGGCGAGTTGGCTATTAATAAGGAGATGATTCAACTCCCACAGTGCTACAAGTCATTTTCTGTCTTTGCTATGTTAACAATATTGCCTTTTCTCCCCCCCCACCTTCTCACACACACACACACACACACACACCACACACACACACACTTCTAACTGGGTTTTTAATCTGCGGCCTGAGTCGGAGCCCAAAGCAATAAAGGGCAGTGCTCCATTTCGTCTTTTATTTCTGTGGTAATTACTATGCAGCAAGACCCAACAGAGCAGATTTCAACTGGGGATGTGGAAGCAAAAATGCACACATTTTTATTTTGCAAAGAGCAAAAAAACTAAAATCTGTAAATTATGAGGAGATTAAAATGTTCAGATATGGAGAGAAGTTTTAGGAGCCTACAAATTCTTACTAATTCGTAGGCTTCAATGTATAATAGAAGGAGAAGTGCTTTGCCTTAGCAGGACACAGCTCTGAATGTTAGAAACCCTGTGGAAGACTCATAAACACCGAGCTTTCAGGGTGGTGGCTAACAAACAAGGACAATTTATGGCCTATTATCTTCAAAGACAAAAGGAATTATAATTTAAGGGATGACAAACACTGGAAGGACGTGACATGATTATGTAAACGTTTCCACTTCTCTACCTGTTCTGTTATTGCTGCCAATAACAGAACACCACTATACTGAATGACCCACAAGGTAAAGTGGCCATTCTAAACATGAATAATTGAATTACAACTGAGCTGAGTTGTGCAATTTCAACTTCGACGGTGCTCAAATCAAATCTGCATATGCGCAATGTTAGGCAGAGAGCAATTCAAATCATTTGATTTGTGTGTTTCTGGATATGCCCAGCCAAAAGGCTAGCGGCACAAAACAGAGCTGAATAAAAAAAAATGAGCGGGCTGCAATGCCACAGTGTTGCGTCTAGGGGATGCTAATCATCAGCTTCATTATCCAGATTACATGCAGCCGCCACAACGTGTAAAGCACATCTGCTTCTCCTACCCACAGAACACCTGAATGTGCACATGTGCTCGCTGAAGCACATCGACCCAAACAGCAGGTGGATATGGAGCCAGAAGCGCACTCAGATACTTACACACACACACACGTGCACGCACACGCACTCAGGCTGTATATTGTAACCACGTGCACTGCAGCTGCTCAGTCTTCAATCAGACAGCCATTCAATTTTAGTGTTGAGATTTAGCTGAAGATAATTTGGAGGTTCTTTCTGGATACATCTGTGTAATTTTTTAAAAAAGGGAAGAAAAGCAAACCAAAGACTGCAGTAATACAAACAGCTCAAAGAATCTGTTTGGGGATGCATATTATTGACACTCTTGTATGATCTTTGTGAAAGAAAAAAAATAAAATAACAAAACAAAACACTAAATTCAGTGTTTTGAATAACATTTTATTCTGATTCCAATTGTTCTGAATGATGTGTGGTTAGAAGTGGCATGATGAATTCAGCAAAGGGCATAAATATGTATGTACAGGTTGTGTAAATATTGTATACTCCAGCCAAGGGCAGACTGAATTAGAACTTCTGTGTCACATTTAATTGGTGCAAGACATAACTGTGTCAAAACACACCTACACAACATCCCTAATAGCTTAAGAGTGAAAAAACCCCAACAAAACTAAATATGCAAGATAGAAAATAAATTCTCCAGCTTTTGTGTATGAAGTTGCAAAATGACACATTTTCATTTTAATTAGGCAGATAAAAATATTTTAAATTGTCTTAAAACTGTGCATTGTTTTACAAATTGTCCTGTACAAATAATAATAAACAAAACAGTTCATTTATTGTTTGGTCCATGTTAACCATTTGGAACCATTTATTTTAGCCTACTTATAAGTCTGTCTGTTCCCTGAGGTGTTACAGTTCACAGAGTGTGGATGACCCACACAGAAATATAATTTTTCACCCTTTGCCTCCACCACCTTGTTCTAGCTTGTGTAAATTGAATATAGGGGAAGGCGCAAGGAGGAATTATTTATCAACTTCCACTAAAGCCCAGAACTGAGACGGTATACTTTCTAGAAAAGCTATACTCGTCCTCTTCTTAATGCAACTCCTCATCTCTGCCATAGCGTTTAGTAAAAATCTTTGCCATACCGTTTATGCTAAATATCTTAGATCACACCATGTCCGAGCCTCTAGGTGTATTAACAATTTCCATTTTATCCCCCCCCCCCTCTATCATTTCAAACTCTCATCACCTTCTTCTCTAACCCACACTGACTTTCAGCCTGCCTCACTTCCAGCTGCATTCTTATGGATTCATGCAAGTGCTGCAGAAATACATCATCTGCTTTAATAAAGGTAAGGATCCTGATCGTATGCCTTAATCCGAAGATTCTCCACGAGGAGAGGAACAGGCAAGGAGAAAAATGGGAGTGTTATCAATTTATACATATTTTATGCATATCATTTAAGATGACCCTTCAGTGGCAGCTATAGCTAGCGTTCACATGCCATTTCAAATTACTTTTGAATTTACTTTTTTTTTTTTATCCGAGTCTGAATGCAATTATGATAATTCAAAAGTTGCACAACATATAGTTTTTTTTTAAGCAAAAGACATCTAAATGCATTGTATGCCTTTATATGCACAAATGTGTTTTGTCCCTGCAACAAATAAAAAGCTATGGAATAATGAAGACATCTTTCAAGAGCTGACAGGCCAAATACATATGCATTTTACAAAGACTTCTGATGTACCTCTAAATGATTTTAATGAATACTGAGGAGCTGCGCAACAAGAAAGAGAAAATAAGATTGACAGTGGCTTTAAAAAAGGAGGAAGCTTTTTTTCCCCCCTTGTGTTCACTAATGCTGTCTATCTGACAGTGGCTGTCATTTGTAAAGGGAACAATGTTGCGCTCCGTTCCAACAGCAACATGACAACGATGAGAAGAAGTACTTCACTCATTCTAATGATGAAATTTAGAAAGATCTCTGGGTCGGACATTAGGGGACTGAACACCTTTTCTGACTGCTAACAGATCAGCTGTGTTGTAACATCCTATGCAACATTAACTGATAATCAACAGCTGAAACAAGTGGTCCTCTGCTCACCAAATGCATTGTGAGGCGTTGCTCCAACAAGACAGGTTTTCTGCATTTCCTTCGGAATCGGTATTGTATTTCTAAATATGCAGGAAGTACAAAAAAAAAGAGCCCTTCCTATTAAACTCCAGCTGTCTACTTTTCCCAACACAGCCTTGAACCCACCACACCATCCTACCCACCCACCTTCCTTTCCACTGACATCAAACAGAACCTCAGACCTGGTTCCCTAACGCAATGCTATTTTTAACTAAGCGTTTCTAATAAGCTGCGGGGAAGCTGTAAATTTTTCATATGCAAGCACATATTTCTTTTGTGAAAACACAGAAACACTCTTATTTGCTGATTAGTGACTGACAGAGGAGGAAAGGAACTGAATATGCTTGTATCAAATTGCATGCCTTTCAAAAAGGAGGAATCCTAATGCAAGGAGTCGTCTTCCTGTGCACCACAGGTATGAGTGAATTATTAATCGGCCAGCTCATTTTAATGCTTTTTAAAGTGCTTTATTTTGATGTGCTAAAACATACTTTTAGCCATATTCAGTCAGGCATGCATATCATTATTTCTTCCATCAAAGAGGAGTGTCGCCCTTTCAAAGAGCACAAACAACTCAGCCTCATTTAAAATAGAAGTTCAAATATCAAAGATGTTTTACAAAGGCAAGGCTTCAAACACTGTGATGAAGTTTTTTTTTTTTTTTTTTTTTTAATCTGTACTTTATAAAAAACTTTGGCATGCAAAAGGTGCAGATTATTTTGCAGCTTTTAACCTGACTCGTGTAAATCAAAACACCTCACAGTTAGACAAGGGAAGATAGACGCCAGAAGTTAAGACAAGTGAAGAGCATCTATCTAGGCCTGATACTGTTCAGAGTCATTAAAATCAAGCACCCTTTCTGTGGTATACTAGACATCTAAATTCACAGCTTTGTTTTTGCCATTAGAGCCATTGAGATTTAGCAGAGCTGAGAAAAGAGAACTGCAACAAGGTTATGTATTCCTATCTTTAAAAAAAAAGACAACAAAGAAAAGCAATGCAATCAGTAAATAAATGAAGCTTTTTGAGCTTGATGCACTTTGATGCTCTGATGCACATTCATGGTACATAATGGGAAAGAACCTCATTTTGAACTGAAGTGAACTTGCTTCTCATTTAGTGGAGTTTCATTGTTTTCATGCCTCTGTCAATTTGTAGAAAAACTATTTTTTTTCTATTATTTTTAATACTTGCTCCAAACAATATTATAGCTACATTCAGTTTGCTAACATTTGGTTTAGCATATTAAGTCATGACAAAATATGTGTGTAAAGCTGCAGACACATTTAAAAGACTATATTGTCTAGTGGAGAATCATAACAACTATGAGCTAACAAAATAAACTTAAAATTTTATTTTTAGTTGCAATAATGGAAGTGATGATAAAAAGTATTTAAAATGTCATCTCTCTCAGAGCGTCATAAGCACAAGTAATAAATAAATAAAATATACTCATTAACAAATAGGCTTTATTAACACATGAGTGCAAGTACCATTAAATGATATGTATTAATTGCATTTAATCACAGTTTATAATATTTGATGCTCTTAGGGAATCAGCAGTGGAAAAAAATAATCCTGCAGAAATACCCATTCAAGCAATAATTTTAGAATGTAGGCCTTTGGGGGTTTGCAAGGATCATCAATATTTGAAGTGGATGGTTTAAAACTAACAACAGAACTCCTTAAAACTTTTCATGTGGTTTCTGAAAGTGTTTAACATTCGAAGAATGAAAAGCAGCAAGCTTAATCGGAAATTCAGACCAGAGGCCCCTCCCCTCAACCTGAGCTCAGGCCCCTGCTAAAGACCCCCCCCCCCCCCCACACACACACACACACGCATGCACACAACATAATAGATAAACATCCCAGTATTTAAAAAAAACATCCTATGCATTCAGTATTGCTAGTGTCCAACTCTGTGTGCCGCAAAGTTGAGAATGAGGATCACATGGGAGTCTGCACACAGGCCCTGCTCATCTATTGAGCAAAAACAAAACAAGAGTCACATGATACCTCGACTTATCACATAGATTGACTGCTTACCCTATCTGTATTGTTCCTAGCGAAATTTGCAGTGTGCAGTATTGTTTATTTGAATAGCATAATTTTAAAACCGCCTGTGAAGTTTTTTGTTTTAATTTATTAAAGTAAGTTTAATTTAGTTAGGCAATAGGTTAATCGTTTACATCTCTCAGGAGCTGCAGTCATGCAGCTGTGTATAGTGCTCCCAGAAATAAAATGTATTAATGTTGGCCTTACCTGTCCCTTTGGTGAGCTCCTTCTCCCCCCCACTTTCTCTGTCTTTGGTTTGGTCCTCCTGATCTGTGGTGGTCTCACTAGCAGCCTCCACATCCTCGCTCAGCTCTCCTGAAGGGGGAGGGAGACCGGAATATGTAAATCACCACACCATCAGAATTGGTGGAAGCACTTAAAGGGACGGCAGCAATTTTTTTTTTTCTATAGGAGCTCACAACAATTACATTTGCTGACACATAGTTGCAAGGCTAGCAGACAAAGAGGACAGAATCTGCTTTCTATTGCTGTAGTATCTGATAACACTAATATTTAGTCAGACTTGAATTATTAAATCAAGAGTTGAATCATGAGGGAAGAGGAAAACAAATATTGATTCATAGAGGAAAGAATGTTTTTTTTTATTCTTATTTAGAATGGATACAAAACTGCAAAAGAAAAAAAAGACACGTGTTCTAGTAGATGGAAAAATAACTGCATCCGTCAAGAAATAGACATTTTATCACACACCATTCTCTCACACACATTTTACTGTCCCCTGCTGCAATTTGCTAAATTACTAACCAATACCAATAACCCAGTTTCTCTTCTGTTATTCTACTATTAAAAAATCATAAATATTTAAAACTTTCAGGCCAACAATTCAATGTATTTTTATGCCAAGTCAAAGTCAGAAATCCCCTGTAACCATCTTAAAAGCATTAGCTCGATATATCAGGGCCATTTAGGAGCGTCAAAGTCCCAACAATGGATATCCAATAACTCCATTTGTAAGTAACACACAGAGGAAAAGATAGCAAAAACAGATAATAAAAAGCGCATCAATCATGTTTATTTCCCTCCAGTGCCCTGTGTACATCCCCTCTGCCTGTTAAGTTTGTTTAAAAGTAGAGAGACTTGCATGCAACAGCATTGATTTGACAACAGTAAACTAGGCCGCAGTCGATAGGCTTTATCAGTTATTACACAAGTCAGCTAATTCTCAGCAAATGTACTTAAATGCTCTTTTGAAAATGCTTTCATGCCTCGGTCTCTACTCTATGAGCTATTGATATATTGACAAAAGTACAACAGCTACTGAAATATCCTGGTCGAGTATTCAGCCCTGCAGTCATTGCGCATCTAGTTTGAGCTCACTACAGGAATACCATGAGCCAAAACCGCTTTCATGACATTACACTGTCCCTCATCACTGCCTGTTAAATTCTCTTGATTAGTGAATGCTCCTGCTCATCAACAAACCTGATTATTAAGGTCAGGGTCATAACTGAGACACATCCTAAAACAAAAAAATAAACAAAAATTCACCGTAAATCTTCAGTTGCATAAAAATGAATAGTTACAAGAAAATTACTGTTGTAAGAAACATAACTTTTCACACAACTGTTTCATTGCTTAAAGAGGCTAGGCTGTAACAAAAAACAATAACAAAAAAACAATACAATAATTGAACGGGAAACACCTTTTATATTCCCTGCCACAAACTAGCAAGCACTTCCTGCTGGCCAATGCAGTTGTTGTACGAAACATCTGTCTAAGAGGAGTCAGAAGTGTAAGGATGCTGGCAATCCATTGTTTAAATAAACATTTTAAAGGCGAGGCCAACACCTAGAAAATAAATAGTTAAGTAATTTTTAAAAATTCCTTAAATGTAAAAAAAATAAATTCTAAATTCTATCTAGAACATTCCGGGCAGCTCAAAGGAACACTGAATGTTTTCTAAAAAAGTCCAAATTGTCTGTTGGATCGTTTAATCCCATCTGCCTCATGTCTGCATAAATCTCCACGGCTGCATGGAGAATTAGGATGCTCTGCAGCTGCATAGGTGCTTAGATTACAAAATAATCCCCAGGTAAATTTTTTTTAACCTTTAAAAATGGGGCAATGTGCCAATTCCTGCTATGTGACACATGTAGTGAGACTAATTCTCCACCCACACATCAATACTTACTTTGTTCTCAAACATTACCATGATAGGCAGCCTACATTTTAAAGCTATTTAGCTTCCGTGTACCCGCCCCCAAAATCGAGCACAAACACGTTTCCTTCACATATGTGTACGCATACGTTTCTCCCCCATCATGTTTTTTATTTTGCTTTATCGAGATGTTTAATCAACATGCATGACAATTTGAGCCTGCACAACACAGAGCCCCATACATAATTTATACAGAAATGCAGACGTATGATTCCAGCAGCGCTTTCACATCTCTAAGCGGCAAATGGTTTTGCCCATTTCTTGTCTCATCTACAACCGCATTACAGAATGATTAAAGCTAGGTCGACTTTAATTAATGAAAGGTCACGAGTGGCCTAAGAGTAGGATGCAAATGGAAGAGACACTAAAACTGCAGCTGCAGATTAACTCTGGAAATAGATTAGGAGAAACACTCAAAGCTATGGCAGTGGGCCATTTCTAACCCAAATCTAAAAGATGTAAAGGACAATAGCCTGAAGGTTGTCTTCTAATTAATTGTCTTCATTAACCATTCTAATACAATGATATGAAACAGTTCCATTAATCTAATCATGCAAGCTGAATAAGCCTATTGCCGACACAAAGATTAAACTCATCTGTTCTGAGCATATAAATTTCAGCCCTGCTCTGCCAGTCACTCAGTGGGGACAGTTCATGGGCTCTCTGTTCCAGCGACTCCCAGACAGACACACACACAGACGCGCGCACACGCATGCACACACACCCATCATTCAGGCGCTTTGCAGCCTTTCCCCATGAGTTTTTCTTCCTTGCCTGTGACTGCAAAGGCCTACTCAAACCCATAGGTGTCACTCTATACAAGCTGGGAGAGAGCAACTTGCTCGCACACATTAATGAGGTGTGGGGGGAAGGGGCCGAACAGCATCAGACAGAAACACATGGGGAAAGGAAAACGGGAAGAAATATGTGGAGATGACAAAAGCAGATGCTATGCAAAAGCTGTCCGGTGAAGATGAGACACTGAAAATGGAAAGATTACCTTCAGATGAGAGAGAGCAGTCTTCCTTTTCCCCCCGAAGAGCAGTGATTACACTAATGCTAATCAGACTGACAAGCACAAACGGCCTAATAAATAATTGATGGTAACCACTGCACTTTCCAGTATTCCTTCCCAGACTGTAGAGAAGAGCAGCGGCAAGTAATAATAGTCACTCTGGATATCTTTCACTGGGTCAGGCTCCTCCTCCGTCCGCGGCCTCAGCTGAATATACCGCTATGATGGTAACTGCCTTTTAAAAGTGCGGAACTGCAGTCCCACCTGAAAACGGCTCCCGTGGTTCCTAAACTATTTTCTGCTGCATATTCAGTTCTCAGACAACAACACTAATGCCTGCTGCCGTTTGACATGCATGTGCCCTGGATCACCCCTGTGAGGGATGAGTTGAACTTCTTCCTCCGCCGGGCGCCTGAGTTCTTGGAAGGAAGGCTGCGTTCTGTCTCCTTCTGGCTGTGGCTCTGTCCCTAAGTCCTCATTACTCTCATTATCATTATCAAAGCCGATGTCATCAGTTTTAGCCAGGTGTCACAGGGTTGTACAGTAAATCAGATAGGTGTGCGCCCCACCATGCTTTATCCCAGGGTGGACAGCTTCCTTTTCCATAGCGCTGTTCTGTCGGATAAAAAGCAATCTTATTTCACACTTCACAGACTCCATCTTTCTCCCCTACTTCGTCTTTTAAGCATCCCCCTCTACCTCCCCCCACACCCAGTGCTCCCCTTCCATGTATTAAAGTTGGCCTGACTCTGGACTAGAGGGCGCAAAATGAAAGTGACAGGAGGGTACCATGGGACAATGAGACATAGGACCCATGCTGAGAGCTTTCATGCATTGTCCGCTCCTCATATCAGCACCTCTGCACTCCGTACACAGGACACTCCTCCCTCTTCTAAAGCAAAATAAACAGCAAAACCCTTCCAACTTTTAATACCTCCACCTTTACCGACACTGTTAGAAGCTCTCTCCTTGAGTCTTCCCGAGGTGCACCTCATAAAACCTCAACTGAGAAAAACATGTCCAAAAACAAAGACAAAATGCATGTTCTTAATGAACATCTAATAAACTGTATGTTGATATGATCAGAAACAGTAACAGCCACTTGCATTTCTTCTGCTGAAATAAAACTAAATTAAGAATGGACAGACTGAATATATACACATACATTTGAAATGGCTGTCAAAACACACGTATATATAGAAAAACTGAAATCTAAGCAACAATACTTCCATCAAATTAAAGCATCCATTGTGGTAATATCTCAGAAAATGAATGCACTGAATGTGAGGTAGTTTGGCTCATGCAAAATGAATGTCTATTTTGTCTCTGTGCTCCACTCACATATGCCCTCGCTCCCTGCTCTCCCACACAGTACCACGGTTTTTGAAAGGCACGACGAGTGAGGCTACTTCGGTGCTGCTGGTCAAAGTTACGTGTTAGATTCCTGACCTGTCTATGGGGGGGGACTCTCTGGTCTCTCCCTGCTGGCCCTGCTTTGACCTCAGGATCCAAATGTGAATGAATACTTTGTATCTCCAATGGGCTGAGGGCAGGAGGAACGAAAAGGCTGCAAGAGCAGTGGAGGAGAAGGTGCAGCGGGTGGAGGAGGGGTAAAGAGTTAGGGCAGCTAATAAGGAGAAGAAAAAAAAACTTTATAGAGCAAGTTAATCACAGACAGCTTTAGGAGCTGCAATGGAAGCGTGTCAGTAACCCCTCCTTATTTGAGCCATTGCTTTATCTTTGGTACATGCACATCACACCAGCCTATAGGTCCTAATTCTGATTCCCCTTACATCTCAAAGTCAATATTGTTCCGTGTTATGGGAGATAAAAAAGATTTAAAAAGCACTCTCATTGCAGCTCATTTAACCATTTTCTATGCTCTTGGTACTTATTCAATTAAAAATATTTCCCCTAATGTGTTACCTCTTGGGAAACTAATTAGAAACACTTATTGCAGTAATGACATGTTTAGAAACATTACAAATAACGTAAAGTGTGCTGCTCCCATTTTTTTGTCTTTGTGTTTTACTCGGGTGATAAAGGAGAGGAGGATCTAGGTTAATGTGGCTGTAGACGGGGACTGAGCATGCAAGGACTGCTCACTCTTCAGCTCCATCTGATACACACAACACACACACGCACACACAACCCTGACTTTGTTAAATGTCTAAGATGATGGCTGCAAACTAACACATATTACATCCACAAAGGAAGATGCAGGCTGTACTTTTCCCTCTTGCCTGATAAAATGGCAGGCTGAAAGCCTGGATAAGGGGCAAAAGCATCATTGGGCAATACTCTTTTATCTACTCCGCCTGAGGGACATTGTCCTGCACAAAGAGTCACTCTGCCTCTTTAGTTACTCGGTACAGCAAGCCATCCCCCCATACCCCTTATTCTGCACCCCCCCCCCCCCGTCTCACCATGCATTTATGCTTATCGTCTTCCACTTCTGCCTGCTTTTAAATCAACCTCTTTTTGTTAATGCGCCTTTTTTTCTTCATTTTCCTCGAGCTCAAACTACAATCCCCTTACTTTGTTTGTGACTATTCAAAGGAGTCAAGCAGTTCATGGGCAGGGGGATAGATGGAAAAAAAAAAAAAAGGCATCACCGCTGTCATGAAGGGCAATCACATCAACTCTGAAATATTCACCAGTGGCTTGGAAAATGCGATGGTACAGTTATGACAGGCGAACACTCTAGCCCCCGTCGCCCCCAACCGACTCCCGACTCAGCCCCCACCACGCCGGCCCCTCTCTCCATCAGGGCGGAAGCACGGTGGACATTCTGAATATGTATAACCCGGAAAATTTATTGATTTTTCATTTGGCGAAGAAGGACACACAAAAATCACATAACCTGAAACTGTCACAGCTCTTCTGTTCATAGCTCATCTCTCCTGATGTTTGGCTTTTGCCATAAAATCTCTTTAATTACCAGGTATAGTAAGCTTCAGAGCCTTTCTCCACAGAGACGCTGCCACATACAGCATGCTGGGCTTAACAAGACAGCCCACATCTATTATATATGACATACACCCAGCAGCTTTTGTTTCATATCTAACTAATAAGTGCATTGAATGCGACTATATCCAGTTTCTTTCTTTTTTTTTTTTTTTTTTTTTTTTTTTACCATACAAAGATATAGTGCAAAAAGCTTTCTTGAGGAAAACCTTGAAAATAACAAAATGCAGCGCGACACATTAAAAAGGCCTTTTCATATGAAAAGATAATCCTGAATGGTCCGAGCACTTATTTCATGGGCTTTTCTGAAGCCCCACTGCTTAACATGAATTTCTCCCATTGATCCAAGTTTTTTCAGGTAGCAGGCAGGTCCCCCTATGTTTCACTGAGTGTGCACACTTGTGTATATCTGTGTCCATTAACAGGTACTTATCTGTTTATCTCTCCTTTTAGGCACTGCAGACCAGTACAGTGAACTGTCTGAAAAAGATCTCTGTCTGTCGATTTATCGAATGTACCATTTGCATATCTTTGTAGTGCTTCCATCTGCCTGTGGACCGTTCTGTGGTGGTATTAGCTCAGAAAATCAATGTTGCCATGGCGGGATGTATGCAGCCCCTACCTCTGCACGTGCTTAGAGTCCAGCTTATAGCTCCCACATGAGTCCTATTTACATGAGTCCTGCTGGTACAAGACCCTACACCCCACTCCTTTCAGTTCTTCAAATCTTTGTAAACTTAAAGTCCACAAACATATTTCTCAGCTTGCCTCCCAAGAGTAGGCGGGCTTGCCATCCTCCTCTGTGGTCATATTGCCTCCCCGTTTCCATCCAAAGCCCTGAGCTTGACCGTCTGTTTGTTTATGAAAGCGTATACAGAGATAAAACAGAATCCAACAAGGTTATGAATACCAATTTTGCTAATCAATTTTATTTCAAATCTAAAATGTAGGGTAGCATTGATGCGTGTTTGCTCTCAAAGGTCGAGCGGCTTGCTGAGTTCAGATGTTTTATGTTAGTAGAAAGGAAAGGTGGAGAAAGGTGTGATGTGTTTCATTTTATTTATTCATTTATTACACTTATTTCTGTTTGTTACATCATGCCGCTATACATTTATGGATGGAGAAAGCACATGAGGATACCTTAGTGTTGATATAAATTTTTCTTGCAGAGACTGTAGTGGATGTGGAGGGAAACTTTTCTTCTCGGTTGTAACTGGCTGGTTACTCATAGCTAATTGCTAAAGAAATTCAATGATTACACTGCAGAGGCACTTTAAAACATCCTGAGAGAGCAACCACATATCGGGCAAAGGAAAAAAAATAAAAGCTAACTCCACCTCCGTCTATTCAATTTCTAACACAAATCAAACATAGGGAGCTTTCTTTTACCATTTGTCTTTCTTTCTGCCCCTCTTTGCATAGACCATCCATTACTTTCACATGAAATATGAAAAGGCAATATCCTCTCTGTGTTTGTACTGAAGCGTAATGCGATTGTGTTGTCATTTATAGGAAATAATCACAAACCTCTCTTTCATTTTCCAGTTCAAATAACCATGAAAAATTAGCCTTCAATGTCAAGGGAGGACAACAAAGGGATGCACACAGACTATTGCTCCACCACTGCGCTTGACATTTCGCCTTAATAGGAAAACGGCTGGTTGTTTCTATCTTTCTTTTCCACTCCAATCTTTTTCTTCGGCTAACCTATTTTTTTTTTACCTAATTAAAAAGTTCTGCACTCAGATCTTTGCAAATCTTTGCTATGTCTTTATTCACCATGGCGGGTCGGTGTGCAAGAGGAACAAAAAGTTGGAAGGTTAGAAAACTGGTCTCACACACAGAGTGCCCCCTGCTCATTAGCACCCCTTCCCCTGTCTGTTATGGCCAGTGCAGAGGAGAGATGACGTTAGACAGCCACTAAGGGGCCCAGGTCGCTGTGACTACTGTCCAGCAGCCTGATAAATAAATAATTCAAAAGCTATCAGACTCTCTGGCAGCAGAGCAATCCCAAAAACATACACTCAGGACACGGCTTGTAAAGGCCTTCCTAACTGATCAGCATTTAGCCCTTACAAACGATGTACAACTCGAGATATATGCAAGATCCAACACAATTAGCCTGAGCTATCGTCTGAGGAGCCTTTTAATTCAGAAAATCTTTATTTTCACTCTCAGCAGCAAAGTAATAGTAACTATCTTGTATGCTGCTATCAATAAGTGTGTAACAGGCAGACTGCCTTTCGCTTTAAATAAACACAAAATGATGTGTTTATTTAGGTGTAGCTTCAGTGCATTTGTAAAAAATGCAATTAGACTAATTGAATTGAAGAAAACATCATAATCCAAAAAGACTGATAAAAAAATATATAATCAAAGCTTCAAATCTTCAAATCCACAGAGACTCCTGGTATACTTGTGAAGTTAAAGGAACACTGATCATGCACCAATCAGGCTTAACCTTGTGATCACTTAGTCATTAATGAGGGCCACATTCTGATGATCACAGAAGGTAAAAAACTGTAGATCTTGTAGGAGGTTTCCAGTCTGCTGGCACCAGGATGTACTTATGGGAAGAAGCCAATCTAGTGCAGGCAAAGTGATGCCTTGGAAAATGTTCTGCTAGTTAACCTTGATTCCTGTCATTCTTACAGCGGTTCATTTTAAAATAGCACCAACCTGAGCATTGCTTAAGACCTTCAAAGCCTTTTGATAGTGAATACTCAGTTATGTCTTTGGGCTCTTTTAGCAGAATAATGCCTCCAGCCACAAGAGAGGAATGCTTCAAGAATGACTTGAGGTACAACAGAATATAATGTGTCAATGTGGCCTCCAAATTTCCCAGATCTCAATCCAATCAAGTGTCTGTATGCTGCATAAGCAAATCCAATCCACCTCATGATTTACAGGACTTAAAAAAATTCTGCTGCTAACATCCTGGTGCCAGATACCACAGTTCACCTTCAAGGGTCCAAGGGAATCTATGCCACACTGGGTCAGGGCCATTTTGGACCAATTATTCGGCAACTGTTCATGATGTACAAAATCGGTGCATAAGTTAATCACAACTAAACGTCCACTGAGATACAGTTCATTGCCCTTGATCCTTTGGCAAAGGTTTAGGGCAGGTGAAAAAAACAAACAAACAAAAAAACATCTTATGTGATTAGCATCTTTTTTTATTTATTTGTAGTAATTTACTGTCATGTAATTGTGCCTGGGTCATTTACTTCTTTAATTATACAAAGATCTTTAAGTTTTATTTGCAAAGCATAGGATACAATGACAGGCTGGAATGTTAGACATGAAGATGCTGGAATGCAGTGCGTAATAAAAAGAGTTATTTAATGTCAAAAATGTCAGGCACTTGACTTTAAAAGCAAGCACAGATTACATGACTTCTTTTGCAACTGCTGTTGACTATTGCTAATTATTAGTGGATGAATTAACCTATAAGAAAATGCTATAAAGTTTAAACAGGTGTGATTGAATGCAAGAACATTTTTGCTTTGCTGTAAGACTGAGAAAGTGAGCTGAAACCTCCTACAGGGAAGGAACTGTGCTGCCCGCTGTGCTGCTCTCCAGAGAAGGAGCCTTGGAGTGATTACAGTCAAAAATTGCTACTCAGTTAACTTTGGCTCAGCCACAAGAGAGGGAGAAGACAAGACAAGAAAGAGAGAAGGGAAGAAAGGGAGGCAGAACGGAAGGAATGAAAGAAAGGAAAGAAGTAAGGAAGAAAGCAAGGAAGGGGAAAAGGAAGGAAGGACAAGAAGAAAGGAGGAAAGAAAAGAAAGATGACATCACCCAGACCATCTTTTAGAGATAAAAAAAAAAAGAAACAAAGTGACTTGTAGTGTCTCATATTGCTCATGTATCTTGTACCCAATACTAAAAGAGAAAAACCTCAACTCTCCAGTGACAATCACTGAGGTCAAATTTTTTTTTTTTTTCTTTTTAGATTTTAAGGCTGTTTGATGTCCAAAAGCTTTAACACACCCTTACCTTGACACACACAAAAAAAGTTTTTAAAAAATACAGCTGAGAACAGCTCGGTAGGGGTAAGATATTAGAGAGACAGTTCTCATGTCCTTGGATTCTGAAGTAGAGGCCAATTAAATGGCTTTGCAGCATCCAATTTGTGCTGAGTGAACAGGTATGAATGTTGGGGTGGGGGCTTCATGGCAGCGGGCATAAAGAGGACAGAGCAGAACGCACTCTCAGAAAGGTGCCAGCTAACTCTACTGTCAGTGGATTTCTGAGCCTTGCATATTCGCAGGACATTAGGATGATACAACACGACATTATTTAATGTAACTTCAACTTTCACAGAGAGCCATTGGTGTTTTGAGCATCATAAGTACTCACAGGACACCAGCTCTTCCAGTACAGGCTCTCCTCTGTTTAATGCTGACTGAGCACAGACTTATGGAAATAAGTGGGTCTGGGTGGTGAGGTTCATACCCTCTCAGAGGCACGGTCAGGGAATTAACAGTCTCTCCCCTACAGAGACCTGGCCTCCTGCTAAATTGGTACCATGTTTTACCGCAGCTTGCATTTTTATTGTATATGCATGTTGTTGTTAGTGTTGCTGTTATAGTTATTTTTAATATAATAGGAGCTCTTATTGTCTTTGCTGTGGAAGACTCTTCTCACTCATTAGCCAAAAGTTTGAGAGCTGGGGTGAGAGCCCAATAAGGTGCAAATTTAATTATTTATCTTGCTGGTTGGCGTTTTGTTGCAACTATAAGGCCTAAAGGCAGGGCCTCTAACTAGCAAAGGGCTGTCTCTGGAGAACTGTTGGAGTAAACAATTGGGAAAATGTTATGCCAGGGGTGTCAGTTACCAGGAGAAAGCAAACACTAATCACTAAACTAATCATTAAAACACCCTGCCTACGATAATATGGCTCTCTGTGGATTTGCGGTTCCTCCCCTGTGTACTGATCCAACATCCTAACGCTCTATCATGCCCTCAGCCTCAGTCCTGGCTCTTGCTCATGAATAGGCACCAATACAGATCCCTCCTCTTCATTCAGCCATGGTTTCTGTTGGCTCAAGCCAGGACCGGTGGCCTCTTGAGAAGGCTGTGATGAGAATTCATTTCTACCCATTATGTGCTCTTGTCCACTGCCTGAGTTCATCAGTTCAGTGCAACCAAGTCAATGAAAGGGTCTGTAATGAAGCAATCAGATGCAGCCTGGTTTTCTGGGCCCAACACTCCATTCTTGGCTACCAGACCCCATCTCCCAGTGCAGAGTATGGGGCTGGGCTGGAGGGGAGGGGACTCCAGCAAAGGAAGAGTGGACTCAAACTGCACATACATTAATTCAAAACCTTATCTTTCATAGACTGGAGGATAAGCTGCTCTAACATGTGTTTCACACCAGGTCTTCTGGTTCCTGCAGCTTCAGAGAATCAGTTTGTGAAAGAGCCGTTAGTTTATTGAAGCTAACCCCGTAAGTGAGGAATGGTTGTGTCACACTGTGTAATGTGGAGCTGGCAAGTATTTCTTCTACTTACACTTTTTTGGGTCAATTGGGAGTGCCTGCTTTCACTTCTTAAATTTTTCTAAATTTGTGGAAAATAACAAGAGGAGTTTCAATTTAATCTGTGTTAAACCCTAATTTGTGACTCAAAGTACTAGCACATTTAAGGAAATTAGGATTGTGTGTGAAAGTGCAACATTTCTTGCCAGTCATCTCAGAAAGAGAAATGGACATTTTATGCATAAAGTAAAATATTTCAGTTCAACTCAGTTTCTTGGAAAATTTCAATATCACATTAGACCAATAATAATAATAAAAAATAGCCTTAACCATAAATTTCAAACTTCTGAAAAGTATGTATATTTCTATTCACTCAGTACTTGATTGGGCCTCTTCTTGCATGAATCTCCGCAACACTGTGCCATGGCATGGAAGTGATCAGCCTGTAGCACTGCATGAGTGTAATGAAAGCCCAGACAGGTGGAGTCAGGTCATCTGTCTTGTTGGTCCTGCTGTCTCTCATCATCTTCCTCTTAGCAGCCCATATATTTTCTATGGGGTTCAGGTCAGGGAAATTTGTTGGCCATCAACAACAGGAACACCAATGGTCACTGAACCAGCTTTTGATACCTTTGGCAGGTGTCATGACCTGATGGAAAATAAAATCAGTATCCACATACAGCTTGTCAGCAGAGGGAATGGAGTTTGCTGCAGTTCTCCCTGTTGTTGCTGCTGCACTTTTTTCTACCACACTTCTTCCTTCCACTCAATGTTCTGCTTAGGTACTGCTTTGATATAAAACTCTGAACAGCCCGCTTCTTCAGCAATGACCTTTGTGGCTTACCCTCCTGGAGAAGGGTGTCGATGACCGTTATCTTGACATCTGTCAAGTCAGCTTTCTTCCTCATGATTGTGCAGCCAACGGACTCAGAGTGAGAGATCTTTTAAAGGCTCAGGAAACTTAGGAAGTGTTTTGAGTTAATTAGCTGATAAGGATGTGACACCACGAGTTTCCAGTGATGACCTTTTCACAGTATTCTAATTTTCTGAGACACTGAATTTTGGGTTTTCATTGTGTATGAGCCATAGTCCTCAAAATTACAAGAAACAAAGACTTGGACTATATGATTCTATAGAACATATGAGTTTCACTTTCTGATATGACTGGCAAAATATATTGCACTTTTATACAATATTCAGATTTTTTGGATAGACTAGTATATAGGTATCTTCAAGGTTTATTTTCATCAGGGTTCAGCAATAGGGCACCAACCCCAAATACACAACATACACAATATAGTTTGGCAACACCAAATATGCTCAAACACCACTACGGTATTTAAAGAATGTGCTGGATTATCCTTCTCTACATTCTTCCATTGAAGTTTACTTCTTCATTCACTTTCCTAGCTTTAGCCAAAAGACCCCACAGCTGGATTCTACCTGACAAGAACTCCTTAACAAGCAGCAGTCATTAACCTCAGGAGCAGGCAGCTGCCATGTGATGTAGTGCTCTCGGCCTGCTGCAGAAGGGCCCTATTGATCCCAGACATACTTGGTGCCTTCCTGGATGTTTATAATCAATATGCAAATGGCCAGCTGCATTGATTCGATATTAATTTTCAATTAGGGAATTCTCGTGGGGTCCTTAGGGGTCAATACAGAACCATTCAAAGGGAAAGCTTGAGCAAGTTGCAGGCATTGACGTTCCTCCACCCAAGACAACTTACTTACTGTTTATTTAGCCTGCCCTGCTGTAAGTCCCGATTAAGGCTTCTGATAATGGCCAGAGAGACAGATGGACCTTTCTGCACTTCTGCAACACCCATTAGATAAACTGGATTTTGGTCTGAAGGGCTTGTCCAAACTAATAAGTCATCATTTCACACATTGTGTAGTTTCCTGTCCTGTTAAATCAGTGGAGGCAGAAACAGCGACAGTATGAAAACAAACCTTTCCATATTTTTATAAGACTTTCACCACTAAGAGATAAATTGATGAGCACATGTTTATGAGCAAGCATATAACAAATTGTACATCTGAGGGCTCCTCATCAAGTCATTTAGAGCGTGTAAATAGGTACAGGAAAACAGCAAACATCAGATCTTTTTTTTTATTGACTTATCTTTAACTAGTTTTCAAAGTCGGGTCACCAGCAGAGCAAGAATTGCCACAGTGTTTGACCAAGCTGATGGATCAAGCTATGAAATCCAAATTGTATTTTATCTATGTCATATAAATGAAATGAGCAAACACAATGAGGGTGACTAAGGTTTTTTGCTATCTGACAGCAAGGTGGCATTTGAAACTTTGCTCATCAGCTGAAAGTTTCAGATAATGTCAAAGAAAACAAAAAAAAATTATAGCCTGACATGAAGAAGAGGATCCAACCACTACTGTATAACTTCAACTTCAAATTTTAAAGACACATTTGAGATTAATGGGATTTGGTCAGACAATGTGTTTTATTCTTGCATTTCTCAGTCAGCAGATCATTTAGCATTACTTTAACACATTGTTAAGGAGGTCTCCATTCAGAAAACAATTCCAATTTGGCTGATAACCTTCAGCATTGTTTAACATTTTGCTTTAAACGCTGTGAACACTCTGGGAAAGATTACAGCTTTACAGCCATGCTAACTCAGAGCAGACTAAGGAGTGAGCATGTGAAAATTGCTAAGAGTATAACAGAGATAACCTGGTTGGACTATTTGCTGGGCTCTCCTGAAGATGCACTGCCTGAGGTAATTGGTTTAGGGATAACATTAATTACCACATTCCTCATTAATGGATGAAGCCTTTATTGGTTCCATTGATCAGCTGGACCTGTTAGCCATCATCCTTAGCAATGGTGGATGTAACAAGCTTACATATTGGCATATCAATTAATACAATCAATTCCTGTCTAGCAGTTACAATGCATCCTACCCGCTTCTCTTTTACCATACCCACTTACAATGTCAACTAGCTTCCCTCTATCATGGGGTCTGGAATACTGGTTTAAGTCAAACGAAAGTTTTTTGGGGGAAAAAAAACATATTTAGTTGAAATGTTTAATACAACCGACAATTAAAACTTGATGTAAAGGTTATGTTCAAAAAATAAAACTTTAATTACTGGAATTTATCAATCCCAGATGAAGAAAAGGAAATCAGCTTGATATGTGAATTATAACGGGTTAAAATGAAAACATATGAACATTGCCTCCATGGATTCAGTTGTCCCGTTGTACAAGTCTTTGACTTAAAGACAAGTCTTAAGGTGAAAGCCGACTATTTTTCTAAGATCAGTGTGCCTTTTAAGAAGGCGCAGATTACAACTTGGAATCCTTCCTCTGTCATCCATGCTCAAAAAGGGGTGACAGACTTCAAACACTAGGCTGTGGTTGCCTGGTATAACGTGGTGAAGTGGGTAGAACATCAGCAATGAATGAGGGAGTCGGGTGAGATAACTGAAAGCACACCATGACAAAGTGGAGGGATTTACCGTTGGGCCCGCAGCACTTCATTTGCCTAATAACAGATCATTCTATAAGAAAGTGGCTGCTCGGAGGGGGGATATCAACCAACGAGGATGTCTCACTCGCAGAAATCCTATTTGAAGACAACACCTTCTGAGCGCTCATCCTCCTCCACGTCTAAGACGATCCACGCGCATGACAGGGCCCATTAATATGACGCCCATGTAACCTTGCTCCTTCTGCCTCTCTTTTCCAACAGGAACAAAACCGATAGCCAGGGAGGAGGGGCATTATGTTATGACTGAGCATGTAACAGGAGGGGTGGTGTTCATTTTAAAAAGATGTCTTAAATATCCTCCTCTAAGACACCTGGAGCCACCTCTTCAAAACTAGGAGAGTGTAAGAAGAAGAAGAAAAAAAGAGTTCTTCATTTACCAACATCCCATTAATGCAAATGTTTTAGGCAGGTTTTTAGTTCACTTACGCCTTAGTTGTATTTCCTTACCTCCAAAACAACCTGCATTGCGCTCTGCATAAACACTGCACACAGGCCGCACACACAGGCCCCTTAAATCCACCAGGGAAATGCTACAGATTCATTCTTATGTGTCTGCAAGATAAGTAAATATAGATATAGGGAAGATGATGACAAAGAGCTATTATCTGCAACTACGCCCACTGAGCTGTAACACAAACATATTCCATGATTATTTCTTTAAATACACCATGTGGAAAAAAAGAAAAACTGCCTGTGGAGTTCACTGGGAGCAGCACAGAGAAAACGGATTTGAGTGGGGGGCCAGATGAACAGGCAGTCAGACGGACAGCTCTTACTTACTCTGTGTGGGACCTCCTGTATGCCCCTGTCCCCCGAGCGGCACACAAGTGGGCTGAGCAATTAACAATTTCATGCTGATTGCCTGAAGCGTGTTTTGCTATGCCATAAAGATAATAGCATGAAGGGTGTAGCGGCAGGCCCCCCAATCCCTCTCCTCCGGTGTTCCTCTATTGCTTCCATCTCTCAATTCTCTCCTGTGTAATTCACATGTTGAAATGGCGCACTGCCTGCTTGCTTCACTAAAGACCGTCTCCCTGCTTAGAGGGCGCGTTTAAGAAAAAAAAAATATATAAAGATGACTCCCTGAAGAGTAAACAGGGATGATTATTAAAGGGAAGGAGAAACTAGAGTCTTGGTCTCCCACTGGCTTCTTGATTTGAAAGTCTAATTTGGCAAGAGCACACAACAGGCGAGCAGGTATACAAAACAAACCGGTTCCATTTTGAAGCATGCTCGCCTTGGATTCTGGTGACAGCCGTCTTCTTCTTTCTCTACCTCAACATGGCATGACAGCAATCCACTTTGACCATGGAGCTTACCACTGTGCAACAGGAATATCTGTGCACCAGCCAGTAAACCTGTGACTCGTGTTCAGAACAGACAATATCAAAGAGTCTCAGAGGAGGGAAAGAACATGAGACATAAGTAGTTGTCGGAAGCAGGAGAAGTGATTTTGACTCTGAACAGAAATACAGGCTGCATCTTGAGTAGCCTAAGGCCTTAAGAAAATGTAGGCTTTATAATAATGAACAATAGTGGATCTCAGTGACTTTTAGGTTCTTATTGTTTATGTGCTTCAAAGAAATTAATAAATTTTTTTAAGAATAATTCCTCTGAATTAAATAGGATGGGTATTAAAAACTAGATATTTAGATCATTTGGCCTCTTTGAACGTAAGGAAAGGAAGGTTCAGCTGTGTTTTAAAAATTCTCATCCATTTAGTGTAATATAGACACTTTGGTTTCTTTCCTTCACAGACTTTATATACACTCATGAATCTAGAAGCGTTATAGAAAATATTCTAGAAGGGGAAAATGAAAAAAAAAAAGACAAAAAAAAAAAAAACCATCATGGTAAATAACTGCATTAAGTGTACTCTTCTCTGGAAGCCACATTATTGACAAACTACCTCAGGGATTAATGCTGTCATAATTTGGAAACATACCCTAAAGACATTGGAGACAAAAGGTTGTAGCAGCAGTCCCTTCTGCCCCTCTGGCCTGTCCTCATTGACCCCCACCTCCTCACCTCCCAGGCTTCTGGTTGGCTTTCCACCCCCTGGTTGAGTGTGAAAGTCCAGCTGGCACATTGACAGTCTCTGCACCTCAAATGAACAAACTGGAGCTGCATTAAAGCCCCCATATTGCTTATAATGAGCTCCTTCCAAATGTGCATTCTGAAGGAGCAAACACACAGACTCACTCGCCTACAACACAATAAGAAGAAACATGTTTTTGTGTTCATTTATAAGACATAATGTCACCCCCAACACCCACCCACCTCCACACAACAACACACATGCACAGACTTATAAATTGCAGTCACATCCCCCTGCTAGAAGGGGATGATAATTGCGGACGGCCAATAAATTACTGCTGCCTCCACATCAATTATAAGCATCACGTCTGGCAATGAGGAAAATGAGATCTTGTGACAAATTTCATGAGGCTTGGCTGCCCAGCAGCCTTTCTTAACATGCTACAGATAGCAATCCCTTATCTAGCCCCTGTAATGGGGAGCTACGGATAGAGAGATGGAGCTGCAGCCATTTAATTAAAAAGCTTGGGGTAGGGGGTGGAGAGGTGTAATTCATCGAAAAAGCACAGGAAGGAGACAAAGCCTTTGTCTGCAATACATATTTTGCTCAGCATTGTTGTTCATCACTAACAAAGTTTGGATAACCTCTGAAAAAAGCGGAATATTTTCTCAGTCCTTGTGTACATTTCTTACGATTTTTTTCCCCTTTTGCTTCCTTGTTTTTAATATTTCCCATGGGGTTTTTCGTTTTTTGTTTGTTTTGTTTTTACTTCTTTTTAGAAACGGATGACTGCAGTGGACAAACAATGGCATTGAATGAAATGGCCCCTGTACCTAATTGTATTCCCACCTGGGAAAGGCAGACAAGGGCGGAGATTTCAGGAGCACAGCAATGAGGATTTATGGCAGAAGGGGAGACGGCAAAATAAAACACCGAAAGGGATGGCCCTTAAATCTCATTCCCAGTGCAATATTCATTGTAGTTGCAATCGGGTGTGCTGATAGAGCGCCGGGGAAAAAAAATGGCCGCATGTGTTCAAATTATGGCTGTACTCTCTACTAATATTTAACATCATTAGAAAATCATTAGAAAACCATCATAAAACCTGGGATTATGACCAGAGCATTAAACACAATGATTATTCAGTGTGTTCCTTCCCCGCTTCGCCTTGGAAATGAGATTTGTGCCGCAATGGCAATGTAGGGGAAACGTATGAATATTTTTCATAATTACGGTAACATTTGAAAAACATTGGCTTGTGTGAATTACTATACCATTATAAAGTCATGTTTGTCTGCCCAAAAGCAAAGCTTTCAATGAGGCTTTGCATGGGATATCATTAAAGCAGTTGCACAGGGGGCTTGGTAATACCAATATATTAGCAACATTTAACCTTCCAAAACTTATGCAGTTAGATGGCAGCAGATGCTGGAGAACAGTGCTCGAGGAATATTTAGGGGTTTTTTATGATTTACATATTTTAGTTTTCTTCATGTTTATCACTACGATGTGATTGCAGTTTTAAAGGTGGTGGATGTTGAAAGACATGCTGCATTCACAGCATGATAGATTCAAAGCAGGGAAGAAACTTCAAATAATAGATATAATTTTTAAGATAAACATCTGAAACGTGGAAGAAATATTGCATTAAGGCTTTTAATGCAGCACACAGGAGTTTACATATCTTTGACCGTATGCTGAGGAAAAAAAGAGACCCGATACAGTTGAGTCTTTAGTTTTTGGGATTTCTCGGCAGCCCCATTATCAATAGCAGCCATCAGCACAAAGATAAAAGATCCTAATGGAGCTGGCCCTAGTAGAGATGAAAGGTGCAGAGATGGCACACTGTTATGAATCTCTAATGCAGCCTATGTTTCGAAGGTAATGACTGCCTCTCGGGCCTCTTACACAGGCATACCTGCTTAGGGCACAGACAATAAAGGTTGCCTCTTTCTTATCGGTGAGTTGTAACACAGAGGAGTCTTTCCCTCTGAGGAACTGCGCAAAAATCCACTCTGGAATATTTTTTCAGTTAAACACATTTCTGGGTTTACTCTAATTTATCCGAGGAATCGGTTCAAAACAAAAACTGGATTCGTCTACAAATGCGTACACCTGACTGAATGAATAACAGCCGTCAGGACGACACCTTGAAATGGCAGATGGCAGTATTGGCTGAACACGCAATCCTTTTAATCTCAGAGCCTTTTCTAAACACTAAACGCTAAACTGCGCTCATTTTACTTCAAGTGAAGCCCATAAACATATTCTTTTTGGGTCAGCGTGAGCAGGAGGCTAATGTAAGAGCAATCTCTTGTCAAGCTTTTCAGACTAATTGAACTGACACTTATGAGAACCAATCTTTTTTTAAATGCATTACTTGGCAGATATTCTGGCTTTTGTCCCTTCAAAGTTTGCCAGGAGGAAAAAAACCATGCCCTTTGAACAACACAGAGAGGTGAAAATACATGGTGAGAGGAGTCTTTTCTCCAGTCTCTTTCACAGAACCTAATGGATTGTGAGCACTTAATGCATTAATCAATCAATATCTCTCACTGTACATCAGTAGCGTGACTAAGTTATGAATGACCTTTGCAACAAGAAAAGGACACTTAAATGCACACAAGATTGCTCCTTGGTTAGTGACTTGGGCCTGGTTTTACCATGCATGATTACACTTTCGTAAGTCACAGAGCCGTTAACAGTCCACTCAATACACCAAGGTGTGTTGTTATATTTTGTTGAACAAAAAATTTGCTTGTGATAGACCGTAATTTAGAGGCATCGTTAGAAATATGCTTCCTTTCCCTTTATACACGAATCTGTCCAGTTCTAAACTCAGCAGCTGCTTTATTATGTACACAACATTACTACCAAGTAGGTTTTCTTTTTACAGCTTCCTTCGTGGCATCCACATAGCAAATCTGCACACCCAAGATATGATTCTCCAGTTCCTACACATCCCAAAGAGGCACTTCTGGTCTGAGATATGGTTTCATGTTCAAGAAACCAGATTTAGATGATTTGAGCCTTCTGACATGGTATATTATCCTGCTGGAATGAGCCATCAGAAGATGGGAACCCTGTGGTTGTAGAAGGGTGAAGTGGTCACCAGCAACGCTCAGATAGGTTGTGCCAATTTAATTATGATCACTTGGTACTAATGGGCCCAAGAAAATATTCCCTATAGCATTACACCACCTTTACCAGCCTGAGCTGTATATACCAGGCAATATGGATCCATGCTTTACATCAAACTTTAACCCTATCATATGACTGCTGCCGCTGAAATCCAGACCCATAGGACCAGGCAGCATCGATTATTAAGAAATATTGGGAAGCCGAATTGCAGTTTTCTGTTCTTTTCTGATGCAAGTGGTAGTCAGTGTGATGTAGAGCAGTGGCTCGTCTGTTTCAATTTTCATGTTGGTGCTGACTTCCTCTCATGTGGTGGGCTAATTGTCTTGACAGGCAGTTGAGCAGGCGTACCTAACGAAGTTGCTGGTGAGAGTATAGCTACATTTTCCATCATAGAAAACCTACAAATGAAATTCTACTTTGTGAACAATTATGTAGTACTAAGAGAAGGCTTAATTACTTGTGAAGAAATTATCATGGAGAGTGATATGGCTCATATAATTCAAATATGGCTCCTGTCTTCAGATAGAAAAAAAAGTAAAACACAATAAGAAAGGATAAATTGTTGTTAAGAAGTGACTTATACCTCAATGCTTACACATGTCAAGTACTTTTTAATAGTGCACCAATCTGGAGAGTTGTTAAATTATTAGTGATTTCAATTTATGGGTATTTTGCGTCAAGGATGGAGCTACATGACAAAAAAAAAATACAACAAAGAAATTTAGTACTGTTATTATATTCTACTTTCTATCTTCTGAAAAGCTTGCAATAAAAAAATAATCCAAGTAAAAATCTAAATCATTAGAAATGTAAATGATTCCCTCACTACCTATTTACAACAGTAACGCAAAGTGAGGAAAAAAAAAAATCAGATAGAATGAACCGTAGAGGATAACGATGATGGCGAAGGAAGGACTGGAGGTATAGGGTGGATTATGATAAAGTGGAGGAGCAGGGGGGTAAGTTTTTTGCCCTGTCCTGACTCTGAGTACCAGAGCATGGAGGTGAAGCGAGACAAAGTGGAACGGACAGGAACTGACTGCGGAGTCAGAAAAAAAAGAAGATCCCAGAACAAGAGCACAAACTGCTGCTATTGTGGCCAATGAACAAAGGCCTTAAAAAGTGACTGCATAGGTCCCTTAAACAAAGACGCTATTGCCATTCACTCTCCCTCGTCTAATTAGATTCTTTTGGCCAGTTTAACATGACAAAAACCGGTCCATTTTTCTTAATTCTGGCTGCCGTCCTGGCCCCTGTATCACCTTTAATCGAGTAAAGCCTCAGAGTGCAGGCTCGTATGTTAGACTGACAGCGACTTGTGACATGGATTCAAACACATTCGCTGTGTTCTCTGTTCAACATTTCACACACAAATATGTGCCCCATCTCAGTTTTCCCAACTGCTTGAAATATTCACCATATGCATGATAAGGGCTCATTTCCCAAAAAGCCCTCACTCAGCCAGGAGCTGCTTTGCAGGTCTTACTAACCTGGATTCGAAAGAAAATATCTTCAAGAATACTTAATATTTTCAAGATTTCACATCACATTGCAAATAAAACTTTGTTTTTTTGTTTTTTTCTGACGCAAGCAAAACTCTGTTTTCAACCATTAACAGAAAACAAGGTCTTTTTTTAAACAGTCACTAAATGTTAACAAAACTGATTCAGAGAAGAAAAATGGAAGTAAAAGCAAAAACTGTTAATCCTGCAGCTCTATAGTTCTTGCACTTTAGATGGTTTTTGGTATCACAACGATCTTCTATTAGTTACAAAAAAAACATGATGAATTATTCATCAACCAAAGACTATTTAGCATAGGAAAATAAAACTAAAAGCGAAAATATTTTCCTTGTCCTTATTCTATCAGACAAATCATGATTAGTAAATCTAGAATAATTACTGAGCTCAGCATAATTTTAATATAACAACATATTTTTTAAAACTACTTGATTTAAGCACATTCGAATGATAAAAAAGGCCTCCTCCGCATTACTAAAACTGTGCCGCCGAATTTACTTGATGCATCCTGCTGCCTGCTTACTGGGCAGCAGGTATGAAGGTTGACATTTGCTTGCTTTTTAGATTATGGATCAATGCATCTTAATGCTTCAAATGAATAAATATACAGAGAACAGTTAAAAGCAATGCGTACGTCAACAGCAAATCGAAGAATGAGAACCTTTTTTTATTCTAATGTCTTTATGTTTTGTCTGTGATGTCAACAGAAAGAAATCCTTTCCAACTATAAAAAGTTGGGAAGGATTTCCAACTTTTTATAGTTGGAACTTTTTATAGTTGTTCATAGTTGATTCTTTGTTCCGACTACGAACAAAGAATCATTTTGCTGAATATCCTGTGTTGCTTCTCATAATAGAGAAATCTACAAAGCTAAATGTAAGTTATGTACATATATTTTTAATAATCATGTCCACATGGAAAGCTTATTTCTTTAAAAAAAAACACTCTTCTGACAATACATACAAAATAAAATGAAAATTTGTTTCAGGCAGACTAATATTTGTTTGGTTGAAACATTTTCATTGCCTTCAAATTCTTTCTGAAGTCCAGGTGTGCACTTAGAGTGCAGATGACAGGCTTCATATACCTGCCCAGGTTAAATCTCATTAATCCCAAATGCTTATCCAAGACATTCTGTGTCTCTGAGCTTAAAGCTCAGACAAACACAAACAGAGATATCTGGCAGACCAAAAGGAACACGGATAATGTCCCATCTGAGTCTTGGATCATCTTTTGAAAAGCAGGCAGTTACATCTTCTGTGTTGTTGAAATCATGAACAAATGTTTAAAAAACTTTGCTTTAATTGAATAATTAATGTCTGCTAAGTCTTAGAACTGAAAGTGCTGTGTGATCAGTGGCATCCTCCTGTGGCGTCACAACCGAGCCTGGTGCGAAACTGTTTGTTTGCTGCCAACATCCAGCTGAGGGGAGAGCCAGGCAGCTGGGGTGTTAGAGGAAACTAGTCAAATCCAGAATAATTTTCAGTATCCATCTGTGGAAAGTTCCCTCTAATGTCACACACACCAACACACTGCGGAGCTGTCCTCCCACTCACATTATCCTTTTTGTGTTTTTCACCAAACTCATCCATTTCTCTTCATCCATCCTCCTCTCACCCTCCTCAGGTGGTGTGTAGTGTGCTGTCAAGCACTGCATGAATCAATGACTGGTGCTCACGCCCACAGGTAAAGGTTAGAGAGGTTCACTATTGAATTATTTCTGCACTTCTCTCATTGCTGCCATCTGCCTGGCTGCTTTTAGTTGATGTGGTTGAGGCACTGGAGGGGACTCTTTGCTAATGCATCGGAAACATGGATGTGTGTGCGCGTGTCTGCGTGTGTGTGATTGCTGTTTAAATGTTTTTTGGACAGTAATGATGTTTTCTTCGCATGCAACTAGCATAACATAAAACTGCAAATTAAGCAGCTGTTCACAAACACCCTTCTGTAGGCTCAGTTCTCTCCTCGTGTCCATCTATTAGACAGCAGATAATGATTTACAACATATGTGCTGTTAGCAAGTCTTTGTTTCATCTGCCTTTATTCTAATGGAGCCTTCGGAGTTGAGGCCAGATAGGGCATCCTTCACTCTGCTTTTGTTTTGCTGTCAGCAAAGCTGATCATCTCTGCTGGACCCCAAGCTGAACAGATCATGCCCTTTGATCCACCAGTTATCTCTGGGGGGCAAAAACAGCCTTATTAAAAATGGCTAAATAAAACTTTTCTGCCTAGGCTCAATACTTCCCAAACTTTCCCCCTGTTTCCACCCTGATGTTGCCTATGGTCAAATTGAGCTGCCTAATTCTGACAGCTAGCAGCATTGTTAAACCCAATACCAAAACGCTGAAACAAATGAAGCGATCCAAGTGTATAACAATTTATTGGTCGTATTTCCTAGATTACCTGGCATACACTTTCACTGCAATCAATATCACAGATGAGAAGGGGCTGGATGTACAGTGATAATGTGAGCCTTAGGGGAAAGTTCAAGTAAGGATTATGTAGGAAACCTTTAAAAAATGAAATATTACAACTACTGCACCAGGACAAACAAGAGAGGGAGTATCTGCAGTTTAGTGTAAACATAACTGATCATTTTTGCCAGCACAGACAGTGCAAAAGTCTTGAGTCATTCCTAATTTCTTTTCACTTTTTTCCATATTAATAATGCTGCTTTTTATGATTTAGAATTTTTTTACACGCAAAATGTTTCTAATTTCATGGCATAAACTTGTGTTATTTGTACACCTAACAGACAACTAAGCACAGAACTCATTTGAAATTATATCTTTAAAGATTTTGTTCACAGAAGCTTGTCCGACTCCATCTGTTTATTTTTGTTTGTTTCTTTCTTTAGTTAAATCAGAAAATCAATAAAAATAGCACATATTTGTACTTCACCATTAACTTGGTGATTCCAAAAGAACTACTGTGCCTTTGAAAAATATTACATTTTCCTACATTAAAGACACAATGTTAATGTATCCAGAGGAATACTATATGATAAAAACAAAGTAGCTCATAATTGTGGAGTGAAAGATAAAGAATGCAAGGTTTTTAAACTTTATTACAAACAAAATAGGAAATGTATGCATCAGTTTGCATGCGGGCCCCTTAAATCTGATCCCTCTAAATAAAATCCAACTCTTATGTTGTGGAAAGGTTTGAAATAAGTTAGCACAACAGTGTAGCTACCACATCATGGCCTTCCACCTAAACTGACATTCAAACCTTGGCATAGAGCAGAATTATTTGTATGTAAAACTATTTATAATGCACTCTACTAAAATAGACTTCATGGGAGAGCAGAAAGAAGAATGCCACTGTTAAAAGACAACCATGACATGATCTACTAAAATGAGGCCAAAATGCATTTTTGGCCAAGACGTAAACAATGTGTTTGGTGGGATAATAACCCTGCATATCACCCTGAGCACAACATCCTCACTGTGACACATGGCTGTCCCATCATTATGTTATGGGGAAGCTTTTCTTCAGCAGCACAAAGAAGCTGCTCAGAGATAAAAATAGATAATGATATATATGCAAGAAAACCTGTTAGAGGCTACAAAAGATTTGAGAGTTGGGCCGAGGTTCCCCTTCCAACAACAGGGCAAAAATCCAGAGCTTTATTGTGAAGCAAACAACAATTCAATGTAAACCCAAATATAGTGGAATAATAGGATGCAGAAAACACTGAAGAGTTGGTAAATCATGGATTTGATCTAACAGATCTAAGGTTTTAAAGCAATGTAAGATTATATATATATATATATATATATATATATATATATATATATATATATATATAAATTTCATATCTTTATACATATTTTTCTTCTATTTCACATGACTACTTTGTCTTGGTCTATTGCATAAAATGGCAGCAAGAGTCTTTGTACTGTGAATTAAAGCAATTAAAAAAATCAACTGTTTCAGCATATGGTATAGCATACACTTACAATATATTAGGTAACAATTATTGCCCTCCTAACAGTGCTTTGTGATATGATTATTGCACACACTGGTATTGTGTCCATGGTATATGCCCAACATATTGTGCAGCCTTACTCTGAGATGTTTTTTTTTTTTTTTTTTTGTGTTTTATTTTATCCATGACTTTCAGATTTGTTTTATGTACTGTAGGTGTTTTGACCTCTTCTTTTTTCCACTACGTGTCAACATTCCTCTTGTTTTTACAAACACAACACAAATGTGGTCATGGTCAGGCACACGTTCAAGATAGAGAGAGAAAAATCTTCAGAAAAGCTAAACAACAATGATTTAGACTACAAAATTACAAGATACTCTGGCTTAAAACGTTTAAAAACGGATATGTTTCTATTCAAAATATGTCATGCTTAACAAGCCATTGTTGATATGACATTAACACATTTATATGGTGAGTTATAACCGCTTGGTTGTTTACTTGGTAAGATGGGTGCATAAAAATGATTACATACATAAATACAAAACTTTCATCTGAAGGCTGGAAATCTGTTTCTTCTTCATCTCATCTACCTGTGACAGAGACATGACCGCTGCTATAATTAAACCCATCACAACCATTATGTCTCTGGCACCTAATCTATTCCCTCCTCTGCTGTCTGTCTGTAACCACAGACTTCCCGCCTCAGCCCTGACTGACAGACCCTGTGGAGGCTGTGGTCACTCTGAGTGACTGACATGAGGGGTAGCGAGGCTACTGCATTACCCCCATCTCCTCCCTGCGAGCTCCACCGGATCATTCAATCCAGCACCTCACACCACTGATCGCCACCTCTGCTCCAGTATCCAGCAGCAAAGCCTCCGGCCCCCGAAAATAGAACTCATTAACACGTTTAGTAAGTACAAATGAGATGACAGTCTCCTGATGGACTGTCTATCTTTTGGATCAGCTTTCAAAGAGAGCGTGCAGTAATGACAAGAGAGGGGGAAAGCCAATATTATAATGTGCTTTCGGCCTCCTCTAAAAATGGTCTCGATGACAGGGAGAGCCTCCTGCAGCCACACATGGCCTGGATTTCTGTGCAGACACCTAGGTGTGTGCCTTGTTTATGGGCATGTGAGTTTGCAAAGTAAAATCTGGTGCATACTTACACCCACGTGACATAACTGACAGCGAAAGAAGTTAGACGCAGGCCAGAAAACATACAGAGCACAAACTCAAGAGGTCCTGCCATGGGTACAGCTCTCCATGTTGAGCTGCTAAACTAACAGAGTTTCTCTGTCACTTCACAAATATCCTATTATTGTATATTTATGATATTGGTCATCCTTTGTTCATCTGGCAGGGAGTAAAGTCCAACAAAATTGTTTGAATTTTCAGAACAGAGTGTCAGTCAGGAGTGGCAATAAAAATATGAACACAATACATTCCTATGCGCAGCTGGAGTGGTGGCTTTTAGGTCAATTTGCCATAACAAGAGGGGCACAGGGAGGATTTTATATCAAGCCAGTGATAGAGGAGGCAGGAGACTTCAGTGTGGTAGTTTTAGCAGAGGGGTCACATAAATGCTAAAATCCTACACTGGAAAATCTATAAAGCCATCATTTTAGCTTTTTAATAAATGTCTAGTCTACCGTAATATTTTCAAAATGAAAAGTAATGTATTTATGAATTTCCTGGCACGTTATGCAGACAGCAAACAATTTCCTATGCTGCCTTGATGCCCTTCGGACAGGGATTAGAAGGCAGGCGACTGACAGAGGTCTGAGTGAGCTGTGGGCCCTCTGGGGCCCTGCTCATCCAGGCCTGCACAGCCCTCATCCTCATATCCACTCTGCATCAGTGGGGCAATAACAGTCTTTATTAAAAGCGCATTGCAGCAGTGTCTGCCCATACAACTTACTTTCAGATTGCCCATAATGTGGCATGTAGAAAGGGTCTGGTGGTTGGGGGCTACAATATCCTGTTTCTGGAAAGGTTTGCTTTGCATTTTAACAAGCATGAATAAAGAAAGACATTCCAGAAACGTCTACCGTCTGTTTCACTCTTGCCTGTGGGGAGCAAAAGCTCAGACTCTGGATGTTGCATGCCATCCAAGCGTGGCCTGGCTCACCACTGATTGTACCTGAATTTCAAAGTTGTAGCATGGCCACAGGTCACAGATTGTATGAGAGGAGGGCAAAAGAAAGAAAGAAAAAAAACTCATCTTTGATCTGGTACAAAAACAAACCAGAAGCAGAAAATGAAACAGTAGGACAATCAGTATATTAGATCTTGTGAGTCAATTAACTACGATTAAAAAAACTAATTTATCATCTATGCTTTTACGTTATTTCCCACATTCATCAGTTTTTTTTATCTTTAGGGAATATTCTAACTATTTATTGTCTGCTATAAAAATAGGATAAAGTTTATAAATTATACCTAAATACTTAAGTTTCACACTTGGCACACACAACAGTTTTTCATTAAAAAAAAAAGCATTTTCCATATTATACATTATTTTTTGATCTAACACTATTAATTACTCATTTTTAATCTAATGTACTTTTAGAACATATTTTTATGAAAGAAGCCTTCTTAAAAGTAATGTGTAGCCTCTTGGACTTTGATGGTCGAATCTTAGTCTAGCATTCGATGGCCACAGTTGTTGAGCTAACTTACAGCTTATTTAAAGAAACAGAGATCTCAGAAATCTGCTTTCTTAGTCAGTAAATGTTACGCATGAAATGAAAAAGGCAGTTATGTTTGCAGACATGTAGACAGATTCTAAAAGTAGTAAACGAAGGGATGCTGATCTAGTTTGGGGATTTTCACTTCAATTAGAAGAATTACATAGCAGTATGTGTAACAAAAGGAAGAATAACACCTCCAAAAACAATTGTTTAACTTAAAACACTCAAGTATTTACTTTCACTCAGTCAAGACGCAATGACTTGTGGCTCCCCAGGTGGCCCCAGCCCTGTTCTTCTCCTTTCCAGCCTCTGCGGCTCGCAGACAGGGATTTCCTTCTGCGAAGAGAGCCAAGCCGTCACAGCCCAGCGATCAAGGGCCTGCCATCTGTGACTGAGGCAGATTTACAGCAGGAGCTAATCCTCACTGTCAGCCACGTTTGTTCTCCATCTCTGCCTCCTTCATACACATGCATAAAAATGCACATTTATACACACACACACCAGAAAAATACTAATATTTCACCATCTTCAAACACTCTGCGCCCCTGCTTTTGTCTCCTTGTCTATTTCGTACGCAGGAAAAACCGAGCATCACTTTTCAGTTTACTTTGCCTTTTTTAAAGTCATGCTCTCATTCTGCTCTATGCTAAAAAATAATGGTATTTGATTAGGTGCTAAGAAACCCCAATGTGTCACAGAGCTACATGCCCTGGGAATATCATTCGAGTGAAATAGAGTCATTATGGGCAGGAGTGTGCCAATAGTTCTCAAATGTGAGCTACCCAAACATGTTTTTCCATCTGGACCTGCATCCATTTTTATTCTGAGTGTCCATATGACTTTCTATGTAGAGCCTGGAACATCTAGCACCGGTTGCCTCGCTCTTTTTGTCACTGAACATCTAAACGCACGACACATTTTGCTCTCGGGCTCCAGAAGCACCTTTCATCTCCGTGAATGTGTCCCAGGCATGTCGCAATCTTCCCTGAGTATCTGTTCACATTGAGACACTTTTTGTAAAACTGAAGATTAGTGCGGGTGTCTAATCTTGAGTGTCAAACACAAGGTTTACTCAGTGACCTTTGCACACATGGCAGATGTGTGGGGCTGAGGTCCCTTGGAGACTTCCTTTGTTTCCCCACAGATAAAGGGTTAAAGAAGACAAATGAAGGTGGGGCCACAGAGCAACATGCCTAAGCAGCACATTTATAGTATAAGGAAGAATGAAAACAATGCAGGGACTTTTGTGCATGTATATTCTAATTAAAAATAAAAGTTCTCCTGTCCTTGCCTTCTTTGGACTTTATGCTCAGTGGAGATTTGAGGCTCCAAATTCTTGCTGCCCATATTTGCTGCATCCTCATGAGAAGCTGCGATATAGAAAGAAGTATTATACACATAGTGCTCAGTGATGTGGTTCAGAATTATGTATTTGTTATTTTAAAAAGTAAGAAATTTTCTACCTCTTGTCAATATTTGCAACATGTGTTTGATGTTTATTTTTATTTTATTTTGAAAGGTATGTGAGGAAGTGAGGTATAAACTCAACGCCTAAACCAGCAGAGAAAGAGTTCCTAGATCACACCAGAAAGTAATAAGACCCAAATAGATGAGTCAAAAATCCTTGATCAGCTCAGAAACCAGTCAATGTTCAACCACTGTAGCAACTATCCCAAAAATACAAAAGACAGAAGTGTAAAATAAGTGACAGAGAGGGAATAATGAAGTATTGCTCAGAAGAAGGAAAGGCTCAGGCTCAGACAAGAGGATGCTGCTTTAAGGCAAACTACACAGCTGTGGCTATCCAGAAGAAAGTGTGAAGTAAGCACTTTTGGATATTACAGTTGAAGACTGTTACTGTTGTGATTTAAATCAAAATATGGATGTTTTCACTGTGTAAAACAAACAGGGGTGTTGCTAAATAATATGTATCTGCATGCACCAAACATTGACCTTTTAAAAGTCTTTATTCTGGGAAATTGTATTAATTTACTTATTTAATTTTAATAAAATCTAATTATTTCCAAAATAACTGTTTGTAACTACAAAATTCAAGTTTGAATGAGTGGTCCAAATTTTGGTGAGAAATGCAAATTTACTAAAATCCTTATTGTTACAAGAGAATAGAAACATTTAATAAAGCTTTATAATGCAAGAGCAAGACAATTAAACTTTAATCTCATTATGGTAATTTTACTAAAACTGCTTATATCTGAAGTTCAAGACTGAGATGCTGCTAAAAATATGCCTACAGCAATTTGCACTGATCTTGTACATGTTTAGACAAAGTATTTCTGACAAAGACTGAAAAGTGAAATGAGTATTAAGTGTCTAAAACATGTTACCACTAGAAGCTTTTCATTGGATTATTTCCCTAATTGGAAAAGAATGTTTGACCGGATCAGAAATAGATATTCTGAAAATGATGGAGTGCCCATGCCCTGCCAATAGGTGGCAACAATACCAACTTAAACTCACAAATATAAGCATATAAAAGAACAAAGGAAGTGATTTATCCAAAACAGCACACACTGGGTTTTCAGGCAGTAACACTTTCAGCACCTGATTGATGTGTGTCAGTACGGTCAACAAAAACCTAACCAGATAGAAAAACATGAGAAGCAACTTTTTTGAGTCCATGCAGATTCTTGAAACTCAAAATTTATTTTAAAAATTATATTCACTTTGGGATGTTACTTTTGATACTGTTCTAGTTATTCTCACTGAAAGTCCAGTTGGCATGTGAAAATTTAGTACAAAGTATGAAGGAAATATTTAGTCATTGATACATTAAAGCTAGTGTGTACTCTGTCAAATAATTAAACACTACAGTAAAGCTGTAGGTCTTATAAAGAAAAGGACAGGCTTCACAATTAATTTTGTCCTTGAGTCATTATCAGACTGCATGGTTAACCTATAAACACTTTGACAGGAAAAAGGTTCCAGTGGTCTGTTTTAGTAAATGAGGCTTCTCGTAATTCGATGGGGTTCTGAAGGGCAGTAAGCATTTGTACATGTACATTTGTACAGGCAATGCACACTGCCTGACTCAAGGCAGTGTGCATTGAGTCAGGCAATGCATATATCCAAATTCCTAATTTGGATATAGATATGACCGTCTAAGATGTAAGAGTAAAATAAAAGAACAGGATGACGTAAATCACCTATCATTTACTAAAAACACCTTGCAAACAGCACAACTCTTCTCTCTATCCTGAAAACAAAAAAAATATCCCTACCCCCATCCCTTTTAACCTAAATGCCCCTTCCTCTTGCCTTTGCATGTTCGCCTGTCCACTGTACTGTAGTCATTAACATATTTGGAGTGCAGTGAGCAGAAAGCTTAATTGTCCCTAATTGCTCAGCTAAATATGTTCTCTAATGATTTGCTTCAGATCTGTGACTGCCTTTTGCGCAATTTCCCGGCCGCTGGCTTCATTATCCCTGCCTCCTTGGAACAAAGCGTCTTCACAGGCTGGCCCTTTTTTTCACCCACATAACACAGACAGCGAGTATGTGTGCGAGGGAAGTAAATGGTTCCTTCTTGGAGGGACACACAATAGAGGCCCTTTGTCAAGACACAGAACTTAAAGTGATTAGAAAACCAAATCTCTACTAAGAAAGCGTGTTAATTGACCACAGCTCACTCCTCCTAATCAGTCCGTAATAAATAGACAGTGGAGTCACTTTGTTTTAGCCAAGCTACAGTTGAGGCAGTGTCTGTTTTTTGGTGTACTTGTTTAGAAAGCCACTGCTGTTGTTCAGCGTGTCCTTCTCCATACATAATGTTCTATCTTAATGTGTCTCTAATGGCTAAAAAGGACAGCTTCCATTAACAGGGAGTTGTGCCTTGGCATGAATATTTTGTTGTAAATCATATTTGCGGCTAAAAATTGAATGAAAAAAGTTATGCATATGTTGCTTGTTTTTGTCATTTAGTTCAATCAGGGTAAAAAGGCTGTCCAAAGGTAGGAATGTTCAAATAAACAAAAAAGTAACATGAAAATCGAAAGGTTTAGGTGCACACATCAGATAGAACATATGAAGCTTCTTAACTGAGCCACTTGATGACAGTTCATGGATAAAGCTGCATAAACAAATAAAAGAAACAAAGTAATTTACGTGTAAAAAAACCCAAAAAGGCCATGTCCTGACCTGTGTCTGAAGACGGGCATTTGCGGATGGTGAAAATGGAGCTCAGGTCCTCGTCCTCCTCCGGCAGGCCCTTCTGCAAGCGCTGAAGCTTCCTGAGGCTCTCGCTGCGTTGGTGCTTCATGGAGCGCACATGTTGGATGAGGTTGAGTTTGGCCTTGGTCGAGTAGTTGCACAGCACACAGTGGTAGTAGCAGGCATCTCCCTCCACCGCATTTTCGTGCTGCTGCAGGTGCTGAGGGAGGAAAGAAGAACGGCGGAGCAAAAGAGAGGAAGAGAGAGACAAGAAAGAGAGAGAAGAAAGAAGTTATTGTGGATGGCAGATAGCTGGCCCGGCACCACCGACTCACTTTCACTCACACAGCTGGCAAATGAACAAATCAATTCCCAATCACGGGCCCGTTGTTTAACATCCAGACCTCTTTCACTTCAAGACAACTGTTTGGACTGCACACTTGTCTGAGTGAGTGTCTGTTTCATGGGCTAACAGGACAGGAGAAGCCAGGGAGGCACGTAAATCTCAGGGGGCCCACGGGTGGGCAGGAGTAGCATCAGCCATCCTTCAGAAGCCGTGGGTCCGCAGCCTCACAGACGGAAGGAAGCATTGATCCCCTTCACTCAACAGAAGCTTCCAGTCTCTGAAAAAGGAAACTCCAAACATCTGCCTGTTTCACGCATGGGATACTAAATATTGATCATAGCGAGTTAAATTCTCGCTCTCATAGAGAAACAGAGGCAAAGTCAGCCTGTGGTGAGGCAGGAGGGGGGACTGAGAGCAATCTGAGGGAAAACAGTACATTCCCCGACAGGAGGACAATCTTCGCAAAACAAAAAATCTGCGTCAGTATTGACCCCGACACTTAACAGCATGCCCTGTCCGGCCTCCAGCCTGTCCCTCTGTAGAGTCACAACATGCATAACACCCCATAGTGCCACCGTGCCACCGTGCCACCACAACCACTCGTCACAACCCCAAGCCCCAATCTAATTACCTCCTGCATGACTCAATCAATGATGCAAGGCCAACACAATATGGCTGGGCCTGGTGTGAGCAATGGAGTTATTGACCATTATCCTAAAGCATCACACTGATGCATGTATGCAATAAAAGTCCCTCACTCTGTATGTGTCATGCCTGTCATTTGTCATACTCATATGAAACTGGGATGTCTTGCTGTGGATTTCTGTGGATAAAATCAATGTCAGACCCTAAGTTTTCCTCTTTTCCCTTTATTTTTCTTCACTAGTGTGTGTGTAGTGTGAACCATTTTGTCTTTAATGTCATCATGTTCTAATTATTTTTGGATGATTTGAAAAGTAAAAGTTTTTAAATTCTAAAACGTTCTAAATGGATGCCTTATTACCGTGAGCTTATTGGCTAAATTAAGACTGGTCAACCTCGTATACCATTAAAATGAGTTTCTCTTAATGTCCAGTGTTTTAAGGGAATGGTTAAACAAACAAATTATTAATAGAAATGAAAGAAAAATCGAACAGGACATGAACGCATCACAATGTTAAAACCAACTAAAGTGGTTTGTGGAAAACTAAGCCTGGGTAAGATTAATCTTAGAGAACAAATCGACTGCTTTAGCTGACTGCTGAGTATTTTTCCTCCACACCTCCAGAATATAATCCTTTAACTTTATTTGCCCTAACTGTTCACCTGCATGATCAGAATATGGTTCTACTTATGAAAAGGAAATTGAGCTACCCTCTCCTGAACTAGATGGCCCGTTCCGTTGGCTATAAAATGTAAAAGCAATGGAAATGTCACACATTTAACTGCATTACCTTCAAATCAGGTGTTGACAGCCTGGTACAGAAAAAAGTCATAACAGTATTATGCCTCCCTAAAATGCTCTTGTCCTTTTCTCCTAATGTTTAATTTTCTGGCAATATTGTAATGTTGCCATGGGGTTTTCTGAGCTATTGTGTTTCATTCTTTTTGGTTTCACATTTCTCACTTCTACACCTAAAATGTGCATTAAGACACCGCTTCCAGGAAAAGGAATAGGAGATTTTTTTCCTCTTTGTGAGCCCCACAGCTCAGTGTAATAGAGTTATTAGGTGATTGTAAAAAGCTCTGTGTGCTCTCCTTTCTCGCCTCGTTTTAAGCCATCCATGATGTCATGAATAGGTGTTGCTGGATACTGTGGGGGCCCTCCTCCTTCTCCTTCTTTTTGCGCTCCACACAAATATTGCATCAGAAATAAGGTAGAGGGAAATATGAGACAGATTCAGTTATAGATGACAGCAAATCAGTCAAATTGCTTTTAGTCACAGCAGATGTCTTGAATTAAAAAGGGCTGCTGCCGCAAATGACTCAAGGCTCCAAAAATCTACGAGAAGACAAGTTTTAAAAAATGACAGCACCTGACTGCAACTTCAAAGCCAGTCTCATGAGGAAGGGGGAAAAAAAATCCTGGGAGTTTTATAGTTCCCCATAAAAAGCACAAGGTTTATATAGGAGTGAACTCGAGACCGCCTGCCCCGCAATCGACCATAATTCACTATAAACCTGACTGGTCAGGGAGATGGTCTCAGTGGGGCCAAAAGCAGCCTGCCCTGCTGCTTGTAGCTCTGTCTACTATCTCAAATGATTACACCTGTAAACCAACACTTTCACCATCTCTGCATTGGCCGTGACCTGCAGCAGTCTGGGGCATTTCAGCGTCAGTGAAACAGGAAGGGAATCATGCCTAATGAAGAGCGAGGTGGTCTCTGCTCATTTAGCATTCAGGACCTCAGTCTTAGACATAATTGTGTATTGCATAAGAGAGCAGCACAGAGACAGCCAGCAGCCCTCTGATCATCACGCTCACAAGGTTTCTCTGATTCTCAGTGGATTCCTTGAATTATCCATGCGAGATTCCTGGGATCACATCTAAAAGCACAAATATATATTGGATATTCTCTCAGGCCAGCTCCAGGTCTCACTCAGACATCCACACTTAGAATGTGAAACATAATAATGCATGAGACGGGGCTTGTGTCTGTTTCCTATGAACCTTCAATGAAGTCCCCGGTTGATAAATCACCTCCAACTCGAGAGGAGAAATTTGGCAGCTTAATGAAAAAGTCATGTTGGCCTAGGAGGACTTGTGCTGCCTGACTCTGGGGTCTCTTACTGCCCTATCAAGGCCCCAACAGGAGGGGTGCTACGGTGCTTTGGGGTGGGGGTGTGGGCGCTTGATTGCCTCGGTTGCAGTGATTTCAGTAGCACTTACCGCATTTAAGTAGTGGGTGCAGCTGAGGGATTTTAATGTAAGACTGGCTGTAAAGCAACTAAAAGCATAATAATACTATATGTGTAAAACAAAACATGTTCGCAACGATAAGTTGATTGGTGACATTTATTTTAAGCAAAATTTAATTTATGTTAACAGAGAGGGACAGAACTCTAAATATTAGTCCATCAACAAGAATCTTAAAATATTCAACCACTATTTACGAAAGTGTATTTTCATTAGCTTTTGTCAAATCATAATCATGACTTGGAGTGTTGTTGCAATTTTAGGTGTCAAACTAATGGAAGAAGTGCACAGTGATAAATTGGAGAAAAAATAATTAATGCTTTTCAACTTTTTTTTCTGAAATGAAATATGAAAAGCATGGCACATGTTTGCATCCAGCCACCTGAGTCAATATTTCACAGAAACACCTTCTGCTGACATTACAGTTTTAAATCTGTTGTAGTTTGTCTATTTAGGCACATGTAAAGGTTATCCTCAAACCTTTGTTTAAACAGCATAATCTCAGTCAGACTGGATAATTTGTCTGCGAGTATCAATTTTATTCTTATTTTAGTTATTTCTAGTCCTCTAGCTATCCTGTTCCTTCTGAAGAATAACATCCAAACAGCATGATGCTGCCACTGCCATGTTTCACAGTAAGAGTCTGTGTCAACAGTGATGTATGGTTTTAGTTTCCCTCTACCAATGGGAAGGGAAACTCTGCATGTGGAACAAAAAGGTAATTCTTGGTCTGACCACAACAGATTGCAGAACCAAAACAGCTGCATTTACACTGAGATAAGTTGACTACATTAGATTTTTATTACGAGGTACAAGATCAAAGCAGACTGAATACAAATGAACGACACAACTTTAAAGCTTCTTGTTGCATCATTTCACCCTTTCTTTGCACATCAGAATTATGTGCTACTTTTAGTAGCCTATTAAATAAACTCCCAGTAAAGTACTGGCTTTTGTACAGTACTTGTAACAAAAAGTTCAAGGGGTGTCAATATTTTTCCAAGGCACTGTAGGTGTTCATAGGGCTAGAAGGTCCAGTTCTCAGCTTTATTTTATCTTCGTGGTCTAAAATTGCAATCGAGGCATTTTAAACCTCTCTCCCTGATGAAGGCCCTCATCTCTCATTGTGGAGGCTGAAGCAGTGCTCTGTGCTTTTTCAGGTAAAGAGGGACAGGGGCGGTGTGGGCACCACCCCATCCTCTCTCTCACAACTCCATGCTGCTCCTTGCCCTCTGAGTGGGCATACACATGCCTGTATCAGTTACGACACCCACCCAGGGCACGGCATACATCTGCATTTCCAGCCACTTAAATGCAAAGTAAAAGTGCACCTTTAACACAGAATAGTGTGGTTGCTGGGAGAGTCCAGCTAATACAAGATTAAGGGGGTATTACTGGAAGGGTGGAAGGGAGAAAGAAAGCCGGTAATTTCAAAGAATGGCTCCCAAAGGAGCCGGTAATATAGCACGCACGTGCAACAAACACATGCAAAAGTATAGACAAAAAGGAGCATCAGGACTGTTCACACACAGACACACAAAAACACACTCACACAGTCACATGCCATTATGATCATAGCCTAATTTCCACCATTAAATTTGGCAGTGCTGTTAATACAAAATTAATGCATTAAAACAGATTACTATCTGTGAGCTAAATAGCTATCAATTCCAAGAGAGCTGCCAAATTCCCAGTGAGAGCCAGCGAGTATCTGCTTGGATATTGCTTTGTAATTGTCTCCCTGATTCTCAGCACTAAAAGCTCTCCTCTGACTGTGTGTGTATATGTGGGCACATGCATACGGGCATTTTATGAGAAGCGTACATGGTTTAGAAAGCTACAATTCACACCTGACGCCGTGCAAAGTACTGTAACAAGGCAGACATGAGAAAATTATATTATTGAAATTACAGCGGTACGAATTAGGTTTTGACTTCCTGTTGGAATAAGTCATACAGCACCTTTTGTTATGTGACCACAATGAGGTCATAGCGGTAGTTATAAAGTATGACATAACTGTTATTCTCTCGAAGGAAGACAAGGCAAAGCATTCTGTAGCATTGAAAAACCCACAACAGTAAGAAGCAGAAGAAAATACTCCTTGTCGGTATGACAATATAGACACAGAGCTGAAAATAGTTTAATCAAATGAAATACCTAGAAAGTTAGTCGGCCAATTTATGTGTGTGCGTGTGCATGTGTGACTAAGTCCATTCACAGAAATCCACTGGGATCTTGATTATCATAGCTTGTGCACCGGGATTCCCCTGGAACACAAGCCGGTTATTTAGCAAAGCAGTGACTAGAAGCAGTGAGTTCTTGCAGTCTTGGCTGGTGATGTTCTGTCTGCCAGCAGCACGAACAACAGCTTAAACCACAAAGGCCCCCACTGGGTGCCAAGTACATTGGCTGCTTTGAATTAGGCACAGCGAGTTACAACACGCCTAAAAGTTAGGTTGTGGCTTAGGGAGACTGTGTATTCCAGGCATAAACTGCATACCTACCGCTTCCTGAACCTCATCCCCACCCGTGTCCTTTCGTTCCCTTTGCTCTTTAATCCCAGCCACCCCTCCACTGCATCCTGTCCCTGTGTCTCAAAGCCCATAATGTGCTATGTTGCTTCCTTTACTGCAGAAATGATCCATCACTACCGGTGGATAAAAACAGCCTGTATATTTGTCTCCTGGAGTGGATACAGAAACGGAACGGACCTCTGTGGCCTTAGGAAAATTAGAAAGGTAAAGATGGATAACTCTAGATGTCCTAGGAGAGAATCACTTAACATTAACCATAGAAACAAAGTCCTTTTTGGAGGGGTGGTCATGGACACACTTAAATACAACACAGCTATTGGTGCTCCACACCCACCACTCTTACTTACTTTTACATTAAATAAAGCAATAATTATTGAATTCCATTTGAATGAGTAAGATGCTGCAAAGTAAACAATGGGAACATAATTGCAGATGGAAGGCAATCAATGTAGCCAGTCATTTGGGCCACGTTGATTGTGTAGGTTCAAGCATATGTGCTCCGCGTGTCCAAGTGTGTGCGAACATTTATGCAGCCACTGCAAGTCTAAGGTGAGCTAAAGGGAGCGTGTGCTGTGACAAGGAGCTGAGTAATACACTCTCCTACATGCACGCACAAAACAAGAGTTGGGTAATCCCTCCTTCAATTATGACCCAGGCCTCTAAACAATAGCTCTCAATCAGCTGATCAATGTGTCCACATAATTCATGTGCAGCTCGCTGTTTTTGAAAGGCTGAGGAGAGGGAGGATAAGCAAGCAGGCGGTTGAGAGATCAATGCCCTGTGTAGTGATAACGAGCCTGGGTCTATGCCCACAGGAGCCCCACACTGGCGCCTAGGGTCTCTCTCATTAAGAACATTTGGATAAGCGTGGCTCTACATACATAATGTACACTTTTAATCATAGCCGGATAAACACATTTCTCCCTTCTAATGAGCGGGTTCCAGCTTTTGTGACATATAGATATGACTCCAAAACAGGCAGGGAATGATGTCGGGGGTTTTTTATGTTTTTTTTGTTTTGTTTTTTTAAATAAGAAAGAAGCGAGTGAAACAAATTAACAGCAAGCGTCTGGCCTCTTCTTTCAGTAGCTAATTAACAGTTTAACCTCCTGGAGTTTTTATGAAATCCATGCTGGGAGGAGCCTGCCAGAACTGCAGTACAACCGATTACCTGCAGGTGGAGAGAGCAGGGTGGAGTCATGGGGTACAACATCAACTGTGACAAGCACTTTCTGACATATGTAGTGAGAGGTACCCCCTGGAAACCAGGTGAGACAAATCGTAATGAGAGCTCCATTTTTGGACAGCAGATTCAATTACTCCCCATGCACACTAAAGAAAGATATTTTATAAAACCAGACTGGAGCATATAGTGATGTTGACATATTGAGATCCCATAGTATGTAACTTCTTCTTTCTTTTACAGTTAGAGCTTTGACTTGAGGAAAATTCCTTTGACTATTATTGGGCTGCCAGAAGCAACCATCCAGGCCTTGCCAGTTCATTTTGGGGGATTCCAAGATGTCCCCATGCCAAATTGGATTTACAGTCCCTCCAGCATGTTCTAGGTCTACCTCAGAGTCTCTGCCTTTTGGGGCGTGCCTGGAAACCCCCCAAATAAAGGAGCCCAAGAGGCATCTTGGTAAAATGCACAAGCCAGTGCAGCTGACTCCTTTCAAAGTGGAGGAGCAGTAGTTCTAATCAAAGCTCTCCCTGGAGAGCTGCACTCCATTTTAAAAACACAAAAATCTAATGTAACCTGCTTGAAACCAAGTCTTCTTTCAGTCATGGTACATATGTCATGACCAGGTGAGGGTCGAAACATAGTCAAACCAATAGAATTTAAGTTGTTTTTTTTCAGCTTGTTTTATTAAGCCTAATCCACCAAGCCAACTCCATCCTAACTTCCCTCATAAATACAACAATAATATGCTTCAGTTTGTCAAATTAAGGTTGAGATTCAAGAACACTCGAGTTTATTAATACACCAAAAAAAAAAAAAAAATCACTTTATACACTTTAATTTTCTTAAGAAAAAAACCTACTTCAAAATCCTCAAGCACAAACATGACACCTCAAAGCCCTAACTCAGTTTTTTTTTTTATTATTATTAAGTTACAAACAAGAGAGCTATCAAACATACGTTTCCATTATGTAAGTATAAACTACTCTTAGACAAATGTAAGGAATTGGGCCAAGAGTAGCATGTCACAGACGTCCAACTTCTGGGAGTACAACAACTTGACATAGCCTCAAGCGAAATGTATTATTTGCAAAACAAACCGGATGCAGTTAGTCAATACAAAATTAAAATGAACAGGTAGGCCATCAGTTTACATCTGCATGCATAACATCCTTGAAATCTAGAGGATTGTCAGGTTGCAACAAAAGCATAACACTAGTATTTAGAGCTGTCTGGAGAGGTTAATGACTGTGTTTATCTATTAACAACTGTAGCTAAGCTGAACCTTTAGTAAAATATGAGTTATTTGTCTCTTCTTTGGAATACAGTAAATGCAGCACCTTGTTAAGGTGCTTCATATGTGAGAAGGAGAAAGCTTGTTAAAAGAAAATGAAGAATGACAGAGAGTTTGGTGATAGTCTTAAGAAAAAGAAACGGAGATGGGGAATCACGGGTTGGCAGGGTGTTGGATTAAGATACAAGCAAACACCACTTGTAATGACTAATGCAGTCAGTGAGAATTAAATTCAGAGCAGGAACATTACCCAAACACAATTAGTCCTTGAGAACAAACACACACTGCAGTGAATGCAGATCCACATGCCAACATCCTGTGAGAGAGTTGCCAGTTGAAATCATGGACTGGAGGGGTGAAGCTGGAATGCCTGACTTGGACATTCAGTGAGTCACTATTGCAGCTACCTGTTTCTTTCTTAAGGCCTATTGAATGTTTCCACAGCAGTAGGGGAGACTGAAAAACTCTCTGAACAGCAGCTGCACCCACATTCTTCCTCGTGAGCCTGTTGTCATTAGCCAATCTCCTGTTCTACCTTTCATACAGACAAAACAGTGGAGTGGAGAGAAGACACAGAATCCAGTCTCCTCAGGCTTGTATTATCTCGCTCTCACCCCTGGCGTTCTCAGTTTGGTATTGTAAATATTTCATTAACACATAATTGGTTGCAGCTTCAGGCTATGCAATAAGGCTGTGATAGCTGTAACACTGTATGTTTTCTGACTATCCCGTATCCTTTCTTATGTAAAATTCATAGAAATATGTTTTGAGGAGAGGAGTGTGGTGCGAGATTTCATGTGGGGGAAATGTTTCGTTTTTCATGCACTGCCCTCGCGCAGCCTTACTAGAGACACCAGCTAATTAAGAACAGTGATGATGTGCTCAGCCTGTGTCAATATTTAACCCAGCCGTACGCAGCTATCTTTATTAACAGCACTACACTGACAAAAGGAGCAATGTGCCCTTTGAGAGGTCTTCTTCTTAAAATGAAAATTAATGAGTGGGGTTGAGTGGAGGTGAATATACAAAGTAGGTGAATATGTGGGTTCCTCTTCAAGGTACGAAAAGTACCTTGATGGAGGGTTCATCAAGCAGCTCAAAAAGTAAACACCCACCTTTTCACCTATTAACTCCTTCCTACTTATAACTAAGAAGATGCAAACTAAATGAATGGTTCCTTTCATTCATCAAAACATTTGGGAATCAGTCTTTTAAAGTTGTTAAAAGACTTGTTTTGATTCCTAAAGTCTTGAAACCATTATAAATTAACTAGAAGAATCCAAACTTCAACTGGCAAAAAACAACTTTTCAGATTGATAATAGCATTCATAATAGATCTATATGCTGTGCTGAAAATCCTCTTTGTATGAACATGCACAGGTGGATCAGTAATGAACATTGCTTTAGTAACACGGATTTCTTACAGAGTCTGTGCTTGGCCCATTCATTAGCTGAAAAAAAAAAAATCATTTAAAATACAAAATAAATACAAAAGTTCTTATTGATCAGAATGATCAATTAAGCATCAATAACCGAAACCCTCATCATTCCGAGTGCTATATAATTGCTGCTAAGATATAGTTGTCATAACTAAAAATCGAACATAAACCAGGCTAATTGGACGAGTCATATTGCTTTGGCCAGGCAGGCAAAAAGCTTTTTAAGCCCCAGAAAGTGTTGATGAACAGTCAGCTGAAGCTTCCTAAAATAACTCCAAATGCCATTAGGAAGTGTCATCACAGAGGTCATCCTGGTGGCTTCATCAAAAATAGAGCATGCCAAAGCAAAACAAGAGATTTCTCTCTCTCTCTCTCTCTTTCTCCTTTTTACATTTTTTTTATTTTTAACATGATCTGCACTAATAAAAGGGATGTTTTCTAGAGTGGTCATTGAGTTTATGACTACTTTGTAAAGGTGTGGTTCCCGTTGGTGACTCTTGGCCACAGTGTCACCAACGGTACACTTAGTGCCTTTAGTGGTACTCAAAAGAGGCTTGGTCTAGATTATTTTAATGCGAATATGACCAAGGTTTCCTTTTGATCAGAAATTTTAGAAAATAAACACAGAGTATCTTAAGAACAACCATTTTGTGGTGGGCATCAGCAAAACAAGATGGGGTGTTGGTGGCCCTGTTTGCTCTTTTTACTTTGCTCAAAGTTTAAACTTGATTCTTTGTAAGGGACTTAGTCATATTTAACAGTGAGCTAGTTTCTTTTTTTTTTTTTTTAAATCAGTACTTTGTTGAGTTTTGAAAAAAATATGCTGATTTCCAAATTTTCTGAGTATTTTTCAAACTAACTTTAAAAAATACCAACTTCCACATAAAGTCAATTCCACAAGCACATGTTGTTTAATGTTTAACATAATATTTATGTTTTTCTTTTATGAATTAATACTACAACCTGTCCACACTTTATGTAGTCCTTACTACAGTTTTGAAACACTTCTCAATAGCATGGTACCTGCCAGAAACATTAGAGATTCTGTGTTATAACACAAAGATGTACAGCTGGCAGAGAAGTTAATTCATGGACTGGCATTGCACCCAAGCTTCCCCGCAGCTGCCACACCATATACTCTGTTCAACCGTGCAAGAAATTTAAAACTATACATCAAAGACTACCACTTTTCCTCTTCCTGTTTATTGATTAGGTAGAACTCTTGTTCAGTAATTGTGCAGTAAATCAAGCATGGTGAGCACTAATCTCAACCCCGGGAGGAAAGTGTTAAAGGTAAAACCTGCTGAAAAGTGCATAATTAAGGTGCTGTGTTTAGTCAGGAGAGAGGGCATACTCCTCCTTCTCACATTTCTTGCTCAGCGCCTGCCTGCACAACCAGCGGCAGCCGGGAGAGGGGTTGGCAGAGGAGCAACGGGAAGTGTATACAGTTTCCAACCACCTCTCGCTCCCTCCCTCACTCTTTCAATCCTTCTCTCTCTCAATGCATTCCCAACCAAAGTGCCGGGGGCGCCATGCTTGTAAAGAAACCACAGCCTTTTGAGTGCCTCTTGTATTTACAAACGGAGGCATGTTGGAATCAAAGGCATTACCACATGACATAACACATTAAACAGTTGGCAGATTGAGAATTTATATACTGCACAGATAGTGAGTGAGGTAAACAGGAAAAAGAGCCGTTGTTGGATAAGTTTAACTAGCTATACGTGGTGTGAGAGCCAAACTTACCCAAACCAGAGTACAGAAAAGGAGTCAGCTGCAGAAGCTCCCTTCTTTCCCTTGCTTTGCCTCCGTTCCTAACATACAGCTCAGGCTGTACTCCAGGTGGAGACAGCTATCACTTTCCCATTAACTTCCTGTTCCTCATATCTCTCCGCCCCCTTTTTCTCTCCAGCATCTCCCTCCCAGCCGCTTAACTTTTTTTCTGTGCCATTTTTCAAGTAATAAGCCGTGCCTCTTCCCCTCATCTTCAGAAATACTAAACCCTGCGGAGAGAAATTTTCCCGTTTCACATCAAACCTCTATCTTTCTCCCTGAACAGCTTCCTCGTGTTGCTGTTCTGCTTAATTTCGCCTTCGTTTTTAATTCTCCGTCATCAGCAGGGATCTAAAAATAAATGATAAATGGAATAAAATATTTTATAGTCTTACCTCTTATCTGTTCTTACAGGGGTAATAATAAAGTAGTTAATCCTCCAGATCCGACTCAATTTGATTAATCAGCACATGCGGACAATCAAATAAATGATTAATATTCCCCGGTCATGTGGTTGGACAGTTACCCCTGAAACCATCAGTAATAATTCAGTAACCCTTCCCAGACCACAGGCTGCAGCTAGTCAGCCTCACTCAGCATCAGCCTTCTGATGTTCAGCAGGACTTTGAACTCCCCGCACAGAAGCTCAGACACACCGTGGGGGGAAAACTTTCTGCAGTCTAACGCCCTCCTACAATGCCTGCCTACCTGATCGGAATTACCCACTATAGAGATGGCACAGAGGACAGAGTTTATCTAACAGCTGGTAAATATAGATGTATAAAGCTCTGGTGCAGAAAGTCATAACTGGAAAGACCAATTCAGATCATCTACTGTTCCACAAATCAACAAATTAAGAACATATACATGAAGAACAACAGAAAATAGTAGTAGACACAAGATAAACCACTTAACAAAAAGTAATGGAGATTATTTCAACAACTGCTTCACACTTTGTCATTGTTCATCCTAAAGTTGTCACTGGTACTTCATTTTATTGGCTTTCACATCCGCCTCTGTGAAAAGTTTTTAATCAGGTAAGCAAAGCAGAACAACTTTTGCCACCTCGTATTTTGAATAATGGAGCTGCATACTGAGATAGAATGGGATCTGTAGAACTAGCGATTTGGGAAGAGATGAATGCGTCATTTTTTTCTGTCCATGTTTGCATATGAAGTTGTGTAAAGTCTGTTTATACTAGACATATGCAGATTGTCACAGCCAAACCAGAGCTGTCTCTTTTCTCCTCACAAAATCCCCTTTTGGACAGCTGGTCTTACAAATGTACCTTCAATAAAGGAATTCTCTAGACTGATCTGTTTTGTAATAGATGCAAAGTAATGCCAAAGCAAACCTAATTTTTCTCTTACTCTTGAACTCTTTTACTCTTGAAGGGTAAAAGAAACTATCAACAATCTTGACCCTTTGAGTGGATATTTCCACCAACCAGTTCCAGTCATAACTGGATGATGTTGCTTGTTTAACACCAGTTAATTCAGGTTCTACCAATGCAAGTGTAAGTGTTAATAATTTGGCTTAATCACCAGCGCCAATATTGAACTGGGTCAGACAAAGGGGAGTTGGGTGGGCAGCTCAACAACCATTCAAAATGTCACCACCAACATGCTTAAATCACATAATAACTTTACTTTTTTAACTGCATAATTCATTTTAAAAAAGCATATTTAAAACACAGCGCTTTAAGGTTAATAAAACATCAAATTACCTCATGAAAAACATAAAATCATTATTGTTATTATGATCTCACCTGTATCTTTATTCTTGATCCACAAACATCATTTTAAACTCAGTTCTCGAAAACTATCAGACTTGTAATATTGTGAGATGCAAATCCTGTTGGTAATCTGCCATTTCCATCACAGCTGACACTGATATCAGATCAGCTACTCAAGGCATTCATAAACTCTGCTTGTTTGTAACAGAGCTAATTCTGTCAGCATCTGTTTGTAGGGTTGCTGAAATAAATTATGAAGTTTGTTTTATATTTTGACGACTCAGTAAAGAGGTTTGTGGTCCAAAAGCCAGCTGTGCACTGGCACAGCTGGCTTTCAGATCATTTCAGATCTTGAGCTCTTCTGCATATTTTATCTCTTTTGTCTCTCTGTTTTATCTCTTTGGTCTCTAGTGATATCACAGGGTATCACTAGTACCCTGTGATAAAGGGTACTAGTGGCATAAAATCTTTTTAAAAAATAATATTGTGGTTTGAGGTTTACGGTGTCAGTGAGATGTGGCTCTGACTTGGTTATATGGTTGTAGAAAACAAAACTAGTTCATTTTACCAGAAAAGAAGTATCTCACTCTGTTATTAGTCCTGTTTCTCAGTTCTTGCAAAGACACACTGTAACCCATTGCTTTGGCCTGCGTAGATATGAGCACATTGTGCAAATAGCTGAAAACCTCTAGTTTTAGATATAGGCGTTAGAGTTCACTTTGATCTCTTCTCTCGCTCTGCTGTTTATAAATTGGTTACACAAATATTTATGAGCAGAATGAAGAAAATGGCTGGTCTGGTTTGTGTCTCTCTGCCTCCCTCTCCGCCCTCCCCCCATGTGGCCGATGATGAGGCCACCGCAGACGCAGAGCGAGCACATAGGCCCCAGGCCACATCCATCATATCTGCTCCGTCTCTGGATATTGTGCGACCCCAGAGAGGGCCAACCTAACCAAAACCAAGAAAGAGAAAAAGACAATCCATTTGCTATGAATAAAAAAAATAAACAATTAAAGATGGAAAACATCACTCATCAGTGGTCTCGTTTATGGGAAATTGTAAATAATTATTGACGGCGTGAGAGCATACTGCACAGGCCAATGTAAAAGGAATTGTGCTTCGAACTAATGTAATATTTCTCAGTAACAAAATTCAATAAATTAATACCACCGTGTTCAATACAAACAGCCTCTGCCTCTTCTTTAGCTCACCTGTCCATTTCTGCCAACAACACGTACACAATGGAACAGGCTCCAAGCTTCTGGATCTATATTCTTTAATTGCTCCCCCCTGCCCTGACCTCTGATCCAGATCACTCTGATATACAGCATCTCTATTAAACTGGGAAGTAGGAAAATATTCTTCTAATGACCCTCTGCTCTGGCAATAGTACTGAAAATGGCAAAGAGGAAAGAAAAAATCAATCTTCTTCTTTCCTTTTTGCCCTTCACTGGCTCTATTAGTTCCTTTTTTATCTAAAGGTTGACTCCAAAAACGTGGACAGAGATTGAGCAGAGAGAAGCACACATTCCTATTCCGATGAGGCAGTGGACTTTCCTGAGATAAATTTTGATAATAAAAACCTAAAAAGAAAAAAAAAACTATGGCCAGAATGAAAATTCTTTTGCACAGCATCTTGACTGTCCTTCAACCACACATTCTGTGCTGATCCGATACATTAGAAAGCGAGGTTGATTTTATCTGAGCTGTGCACAATGTTGATCCTGCAATCTCGACAAAAGATAATTCAGAGATAATACAGTTTAAGCAAAAAAGAAGATACAAACCAGCCCAAATGTTAAACCCAGAGAAGGCAACCCTGGGCTCATCTGTTCGTGCACGTGTTCACTGTACAGTAAAGGCTGATGAAGTGCGCGTGTGTGTCCATGGGCAGAGGTTGGGCGCGGGTGTTGGGACGGGGTGGTAGTGCTGGACTGGCTTGTCGATCGATGCAGTGATTGGCAGTTAATGGCTTTCCCTGTTCTGCCTTGGTAACCTCGGCCTGATGGCTGTTGGGTCTGATCAGAAATGGCAGATGGTGTTTGATTTTCGTATATAAACCTCTGACTTTGGGGAGATGGCTTCATCATGTTTAATGATTTAAAAGTTAAGTTGAATACTGGGAATACTCCAACGCTGGATCTCTCGTTTAAAAAAAAAAAAAAAAAAAGAGCCCTAACCTCCCTTCCAGATGGAAGGGCTAATCTCTTTAAACTATGTGCACTGATTGTGGCTAGTTTGATGCCGTAAGCCACTCTGCTTTCCTGTGATAAATTATCAAAACAGGACCCACAACAAATGATTTGATCCATTTTCTATTATCCAGTCACAGATGTCATCTACAACTTAAATCTGCAGCTCAGTCACAGTCCTAACCTAACAATTTAAAAAGTAAAGTAAGAATGCTTGACATAAAAAAAAATCAGTCCAAAAGACCAAAAGACTTATTGCTAGTTTATCCTAAAAATTTGAGATGAACAAGTCAGGTTTGACAGCAAAAACTAAAATCAGCAAATTAGGCTATAAAAGGAGGAAAATTAGAGGAAAAGCTATGGTGATCTTGAAGACAAGATGACAGAGGTGTACAAATATATGATATGATTCTTCAGTAATTTAATATCCTAATTAATCTTCCTTTTTAAAATTCTTGAGTCTTTAAGATTGAAGACTAATTATTTTCTAATAACTGGCAATGCAATAATAACATTTTGACATTGTCGTATAGTTAAATATTTATCATTTCTGTGAAACTTTCCGGATTTCCCATCAAAAACATTTTCTTGTAGGTTTGATCATTAAAATGGATGAACACTAGTTTGGTGAAGTCAATGAGTGAGTGTGTGTGTGTGTGGGGGGGGGGGGGTGTGTGTGCGTGTGTGTGTGTGTGTGAGAGAGAGAGTTGGAGAGATATTCAGAAAGAGAAATTTTGGCCCCAGTGGAGTAGGGGAATTAATACATTTTCACTTCTGAAACATAAACAAATAATGCAATATTTTGCTTTACAAAACTTAATAAGATTCTCTCTCCCTCATGGCTTTCTGCATGCAAATTAAACACTGATCATTTGAATAATCATTTGCATTCCAGATCTCACAATTTCATGTCCAAACTTTAACAGCTCCCAGAGTTCTCATTTCATCTGCAGCTGCACAGGCCGTCCTTATGGCTCAGATTAGTTTAACATGATTTATTTCAAGGAAGGATAACTTAGGGAAATTCCTAGTTTGTGAGAGAAACTGGCCACCTAAATGTGAAATCCGAATTTAATTTATTAGGCATTCATTTTTAGGAAAAACTGTCAAGTGAATCTGGTGACATTGCTAAAAAAAAAAAAAAAAAAAAAAATTTATGGGTTGTGGAGAAAAGAGATGTGGAAGTGTGATATAGGAAAGCGTCTTAAATGTCCACTGGAGATCCTCAGGAAGAAGGAAGAGATAGAAACAGGACTTAATAAATGACAAATGTTCTAAACGGCCAGAACCTGCAGAACAAAGGACTGTGAAACAGTGTCACAGCATTATACTGAGGCTCGCCACAAAAATGAAGCAAGCTGAGGTTAAGGTGAGTATAGATGAGAGATGATATGCTTGGGAGGGGCTTACAGGCAGGGTAGTTAATCTCTCTTTTTTCTTCAAACACCACTGAGTCTATTCTGGGCATCAGGGTGTCATAAAGGAATGTTCAAACCATAAAGTATCTCTGCCCCTGAGAAGCTAAAGAACATTCATGTCCCCAACCTTTAAGGACATCTTTCAGTCTCACCTCTCAGCATTCACTATCCTTCACCTTACTTCAGAAATAAATCAGTTAAAGATGATATTGTTGCTAAAGTTAACATTTGCAAGAATTCATCTAATTAAAATTAACTTCATCTTTGGGGAGACCAAGCATTAGCTTTAGTGCCATAACAATAAGTCTGTCTTTTTTCTCCACCACACACTAGCTTTCACAATGCCGTATTGTTCTTTTCATATAATATATATTTTTGTTAAATGTACTATATTTATTGCAAAGTCTTTTGTTTCCATATTCTAGTTTATCCATCTTTTGTGTTCAGGAATAAAAGGCATAATGAGAAAACAAGGTGGGAAACAATTTTTCCAGAGCTCCTAATAAAAACCGCATGACACCCTGGCCTGCACCGCTTAATTACAAAAGGATGAAATCGTTTCTTCTCCATCTGGAAAAAACATTGTCTGCATAACACTGGGAGATTTACAACTCCCTGCACTGGACTCCAGCACACAGCAATTAGGCAAAACATGGATGGACAACCGGAGCCATGAAATTCAGGAAGCGATGGCTATTCAATTTTCAAAGAAGAGCCAGAGGCTCCAAGATTTCAAATAAAAATTCTTGACTTTGACACTCTTTTTATGGGTCAGATTTTGGTCATGTTGACACAAAGGAAAAAAGGAATTTGCGTTACATTCAATAGCCCTTCACATCATCATCATCATCCTCTCACACAAGGTCTAAAAACCCATTGGTGGGGAATAAAAAATGCATAGATTTGAGCTCCATTAGCTACAGAAACTTTGTGAATAGAAGTGGAGCGAGAAAAGTTCAGGAAAGTGAAAAAAGCAGGGGAACATATCTATCCATATCTAAGATTTATCCCTCCCATGACTCTACCCAAAATGCCAAACCCAGAGAGAATGGGTCCCCATGTACTCATTCCTGCAGCCAAGACTTCCTCCTCTATTCATCTGTCTCTTTAACTGAACTTCCCTTTATGTACAGCTCTACTGAACACAGTCCTTAGAACTGAGTAGTTTTGTGGCTCTGACCACTCTGAGGCCATTAATCTGGTGGCTAAGCCACTGATGTATTGATGGCACACAGCCGGCAGGCTTGTCTGCCTCACTTTCTCCATCCCTGCAGCTTAGGAGCTAAATACATTCAGAGGAACCTCCACCTAGCCTCATCATTGCAGCATTTACCTGCCAATTGCTTGTGTTAACTTCTGAGTCAGCACCTTCTGGCAGACGACAGGAGCTTCAGCCATCCTGTAATAACTAAACAATAAAATAATGCTTCTTTTTTTTTTACACATGCTTTGCCTTTACATAATTTCTAAGTTTAGTTTAAGATACATAGTACAGGCCTCCTACACATTTTTTCTTTTATATACTCTTTCGATCAATTTGCCAAAGTTTATTCTGAACCTTTCATAACATTTGAGTCACCTTAAATATATTTGTACAATTGTCTTTTCTTACAACATGTATAATGCAAATATTGAACAGGGTTTAAATTAACTTTACTTCAAACTAACTTGTTCTCAGCATTTTTATTATGAGCTCTTTAAAAAAAAATGCATGCAAGCTGAACTTGTCAAATCAGCCTTTGACATTAAATGCAGATACCTAAAAGGAGTATCTGTCAATTGAACTTTGTTCTATTTTTTAAAATAGAAAGAAACCAAACTGTGATTGACGTCTCAAACTATTTTAATCTAAGAAAATCTCAATAAAAGTTGTCTAGGTGCCAATAAAAGTGCTAAATTTGAATAACGACAAAATAAGATAGTGATGGACAAAATGTTAATCTCAAGATAGGGAAATTAATAATAATAATAATAATAATAATAATAATAATAATAATAATAATAATAATAATAATAAATTTGATTTATAAAGCCCTCTAGATCTCCAATTGAAATCTCAAAAATATATCTGAACCCATCTAAGTATTGATCCACATAGCATGTGTCTTCATAAATTTACAGTTTTTGCCTGAGTACCGAATGACAAGGGGGGGAAAAAATTACAGTTTATTTGATTTTAAAGTAATTCATTAAATGACACTTTGTGTGCTGCAGTTTGCCAACAAATCTGTAAACTCAAGTAAGACTCAGGTGTCGCATTGAAGACAACATGGACACAATCTCCCAGGAAATAGCAATGGTATTTTGTGGAAATGTTGCCTAGAGGAGACTGTGACTGATACGTGTGTCGTCTGTACAGCGTAGAATCGGGTAAAGCTATTGTACAAGATTAGATACAGAGAGCTTCCAGTAAGTGCAGGGAGAAGTTTCTCCAAAACAAAACTTAATTTTGTGGTTTGTCATAAGAACAACACTGCAGGGTAGACAGCACTATACGTTTTCTTGTTGGAAGACAGACCTGTTGATTTAATTAAAAAGAAGAAAAATCTTTTGTAAAAAAAATGTTTAAATAGCAGTTTTCTTCAACAAGCAGAGAACTGTTTCTAAGAACTGATAGCAACACAGCATGGAGACATCAGTTTCTAAACGCACAAAATGCCTGTTTGATGCTCTGAAAGAAGAGACACATATTCCGCTGTATGTGGGACTGCCATCACAGCAGTCAGTCTGCTGTGAGGAGCTAAACACTGCTGTAATCAGATGCATCTGTACTGCTCAGATCAGAGCATGGTGACAATGATCGGAAGTTTTTAATCCTAGACACATCAGACTACTCATCTGTCTTCTTTGAGACGTGTTCCCCATGGTAAATTGTTTTCTTCATGCACCTTTGCACGCTGACACTTTCATTCGCAGAAACAATTGTGAAGGTAGAGGCCGAAGAAATATTTACTAAGAAAAAATATTAGTTTTCCAGAAGACATGAATTAGAGAAAGCCGCTTTTATGTAAAGCTAAGAGGAAGATGGTGGGATTCACAAACTGCATTTCCACATCATGCATCACTCCTGATGTTGATAAAACTACCCACATTTAGTGGCGCTTATCTCTGTCTTGAACTGTGATGATCTCATTTGCACAAGTTAATATAACATTGCTTCCTATTCCTTTCCTTTCCTAAACACAAATCACCCCTTTCTGCTGATCACACTCCGATAGCAGGATCACCAGATTTCTAACACGGTAGCAGAGAGCAGAGTACTCTGGCACATTTCCCCAAAGAAAGCAAAAAAAAATTACAATAAGTTTCAACTATTAGAGCTTTTTAGGAGAACTGCTAAAATAATAGGAGCTTCATGGGAAAACAACAGATTTCTGTGTGTATCTTGTTTATTTTTGTTCACTATCTATGTGTTAGTCTCAGGAATAACCTCTGTTCGGCTTGTGTGTGTACAATTAATGCAACTAGCAGCAACAGCTGTGTTATGGGTCAATCCTTGACCCTCTCCTTGGCCTTCCTGAGGAGGGGAAGCTTAAAAGGTTGTAAACTTCCTGCACCTCGCCAAACACAAAGTCCTACCAGTCCTCCTTTACTTTTCCCTCTTCAAAATACCTTGATTTCAAGATGTGTGCCAGTCTTTTCTTGTTAAAGACTGAGCCTGGTTTGAGTGAGGATGCTGGCATTCAATACCCCGTAAGCAACTACTGACACCCAACACAAGGAACCTGGTGTTATGGGCTGTAGAAGTAAACAATAAGGCTTGTTGTAGGTATGCTGTGTTTACAAATCTGTCTTTGCTTTGACCTATTAAAACAATACATTTTATGATTCCTGTTAAATTTTAGATTGGTTGTGAGTATGTGCCTGTCCGTCTCTTTGTGTGCATTCACACGCTTGTGCATGTGAAAGAAGAGAATGGGCTGTCTCCCAGGATGTGCAGCTCACGCTTTATTAGAGCAGTAGTACCAGTAAATCAGAGCGCAGCTCTTCCTGGAATTGCAACAACCTTTCCCACTGAGCACTATTACTGAACAATCATAGGCTAGCCATGATAATTAGCAAAGTATCTATCCGTTGAACCCTCCTGTAAACCCCCTCCTTCACCACCACCAGCCCCCACTTTCCACTCTTTCTTCTCTCTGTCCATCCATCCTCTTTCTACCCATCATCTTGCAGGAATTCTGAGTGATTAAGACAAGGCTCTCCTGGGAGTTCACTCAGGACATCTCACAGTCGCTTATCTTCCACAATTTTTTCCGGTGATGTTTGAGAGAGTAACATCTAGATGTACTCCACAGGTACATCTAAATAAATTTAAATGTCACTGACCGCTGATTTATTTGATTGATTCAGTCCAAAAAGTGAAACTCTTATAGATTCCTATGATTATGTCTTGCTGCTAAGGAAAACCAAATTTCTGTTTCTGTCTTAGAACAATATTATTACACCAGTAAATGTGCAATAATACTTGTACAGACTTAGGTAAGGCCAGTTTTCTGGCACCTTGTTTATTTTTTTTCACCTTTATTTATACAGTTAAATTTCACTCGGTCTTATTTAAAGGGTGATGTGTTTTAGACTTAACGCAAGTAACGTGACAGTGTAGCTCTTATGTTGGATAAGCCTGTGCCTCTTGAAGATTCGACTCCAGATGCAGTCTGTGGCCTGTGAGTCACCATAAATGTTTTGAATGGGCTTTGCAACACAATCCATTCAGACCTATGGTAATCCCCATCTCTTACACACCTTTTTCTGAAAATAGTTTTTCTTCCACTCAACTTTTAGTATGCTTAGATCATGTTCACTGAAATCATTGCAAGATCAGAGAGAAAATGGTAAGTAGGAAAGTCTTGGAGGAAACAAAAAAACCCCAAAAACATCACAAATAAGTCATAGCAGCTTAAACAATATCACTATGCCTAATTCAATTTTTGAATCATGAAGAGTCAATCTTTTCAACCAAGCCCTTGTTTTAGAGAATTAAACTTTGAAAACAATAGATTCTGTTTTCTATTTCTTTTTTTTTTTTCAAAGTTTACATAACTGGTATTATAAAAGGGCTTGGAGTCGATCTCATCACTTACAATCATTAAAATGTGAGATAATTAAGCCACTCGTTCCACAGTTTGTTGAGAAGGATAATCAAGGAAACACTTAATGCATGTAACAACTAATCCTTTCATTTATGTTAAACCCTTCACTCCTTAATTATCATTTGTAGGGATTATTTGACTTTGCAGAAGACTGACATGTCTTTAAATTTCATTTGCTTCATTTCAGTCATAACATGACATAAAACAACTGCAGACAACTTGGAAAATTGTTATCTCTGTTGATGGACAGATCGCAGGATGAAAAGTGACACTTTTTGAGGGGATAAACACTGGCTTTTGAATGAGCGTGTATGGCAAACAGAGGAAGTAGAAAACATTTTACAGTTAGGTGTGCTCAATAGAGCAGGACCAGGATACAGGAAGGGATGTCGGGACGTTCTCAGTTTAAGATTCCACGTTTGATAGTGACGGCACTTTCTCCCCATCTTTCCGTAGCCAACTGGCATCTGGAGTGGATTTTGTGCTAGCAGACACCAAGGAACATGATTACATTCGGCTAACTGTGCTCTAAACTGATTATGCATGTGCCAAGCTAATGGACTACATTTGCAAGAGGAAAAATAACATCCAATCAATCTCAATTACTGCCGATTGCACCGGCCCCCGAGACAAGGAAGGTAGCCAGCAAACCCCACCTCCCCCCATGTTCTCCCCTTTCTTCCAACCCTTCAGTGCAAGCTGAGGCCTATAGCTAGGCCTGGTGAGGCCCCATCCGCTCCCGCTTGTTAGAGCAACCAGGTTGTGAAAAAGGATTAGCCTGTCATTGCCACATATTATCATAAGGGATTATCCCTACACATGTAAAATATTATGTAAATGTCCAGCTGTAAAGCAGGTTTTTTTAAGGATCAACGTCAAAGTTAAGCTACAAATATATTTTATTTGAGTTGTGCAAACTGTAGAGGATCATCTGAGGTTATCCGCACAGCAGCATAACATGGGTTTGAATTTAGGAGTGACCATCCTAGATTGATTCCCATCCCATCAAATCTCTTTGGGAGAATAAGAAGGCAAAAGAAAGCTTCAGATCACATGGCTCAGTAGACAGAACGCGGTTCTCACAAAGAGTGTGTTTCATTTGAGGAACACCGTTTAGAAAGCAGACAGAATCAGCCCGTGCTGTGTGGTGGTCCAGTGGTCAGGATAAGTTGCTGGATCATTCTGTGGCCTCCTAAAACATTCCGATACATGGGGTGGTGGGGGTGATATTTTTAGAAAGCCCTAATATGGGCCACATACCACAGACTCTGAAATTATCCCATCTAACTTAGCTCTCAGTTTAAACCTTCCTTTTTAATTCCAGTAATTACAGGCTCCAATTTATATGGCGCTGCACACACAAAGGCCTAGTTTAATGCAAACCAGTTTGATTTGGGTGAAGTGTCCCGAGCATGTCCCACATCTTACAGCATGTTTATGCTGAGTTGATGATTTATTTTATTCCTGTTTTGATTTTCTCTTTTTTTCATCCATGAACAAACTAAGAGGCCTTTGCAGGCATTGGTGGGCAAGGCAGATTTTTGCCTGTCAGTATCTCAACCAGAACTGTAAATCTAAAGGAGTAAGAAAACTGTGCAGCTGAAAAAACCTCACAACCATGTATTTGTCACATTGGTCAGTCATAAACTACTGTAATGAATCCTGTCGACTTGTGCTCATCTTTGTTTCTGAGTTGTGTAGGGGATGAGGCAGAGCTTACAAGAACTAACATTTTCTCTGGTTTATGGATCAGGTGATTTCTGGACAAATGCACACAGTCTTAGTTGGAAAACCAATTGGTTTTAAGAAATATGGAGCCATCTTAAGAGGCTTAAGTTTTAAAAAAAAAAGATCATCCCTGGATGTGTTGTACATATTTAATCCCTCACAGCCTGAACTCTTGTGTGACATGTATTTCCGCTCCTAAAAAGCTTGTGGAAGAAATATAGTAAAAGAAAAGAACACACAATTTCTTTAGATCATTAGGGTCATAGCAAGGATATAGCTAGAAGACAATAAGACATGCTCTTTTCTACAAGAACAATGTTCTCCTCTTTAAAAGTGTGAGGATGAGAGATAACATGCCCAAATCTGTCAGCTTGGATCCAAGGTCACACATGCACTATATTTTTGTCCCTAAAGTTCAAATAACTACACAGATTTAGAGGGATGTAATTTTTCTAGAAATAGACTAAAAAAAATCCAAATCTTTGAATGAAATGTGTGTTGCTTAACAAAAAATGACAACCCAAAAACCTCCTTGGGCTCCTGTAACAGACACAAACGAAGCACTCGATTTCACCTGCCTTTTTATTTATTCTTACTGTTATTCCAGTCCAAAAACCCTTTGTTGAAAACATGTTTGTCATGCCACAGAGTCTAGGAGATCATTTATCATGCTACTAGGCTTTTAAATTGATGAGATTTTTAAGCTCGGTTTTTTTGTGTAATTAAAAGCCCATGCTCAAGGTAGCAAGCATGTCTTTCTTTCTCTCATCGTTAGATATTTCTTGCAACAGATAAAGTGCCACAGGTGCAAAGGAATGCAAGAATTGAAATAAAATCCCAGTCTGTCATTAATCCAAACTGGTTAATGACAATAAGGAACTTCCTAAAAAATATATTCTATAGAAAGATGTCGAAAGATGGTGTTTTCCTTGCGCATGTTGCCTAAGTTGACACCACATATGTGTTCCCAGTGCTTGTGTGTCTTGTGCATATGTGCAACTATGCCAGTTTGGGTTAAGCGCAGACTAGCCAAAGCCGCAGACATACAGGATAGGCACCTAAGTGGAATCAGGCCTGTTAGATTTATGGCCATTTGTTCGGAGAGTGTTCATCCACTGGCTATTATGGAATGATTAGAGGAGAAGGTGAAGCTCCAAGTCCAGCAAAAATCAATACGGCTGTCGAGAACAATTCAGCCCTTCCCGCTCAGAGGAGTATTAGCACCAAACCTCTGTCTCCTAACACTTCTTCATTCGTCTACCAAGTGATTTAGTCCTAAGCTTCCAAGTCAGCTTGTTCTGCCATGTTCTTCTCAGGGCACTAGTGGGCCCGGCTTCTGTATGACAGCTACACAACAAAGATGTTATTCATGCCTCTAGAGAACAGCTGGCGGTGATGTCGGCAACACAAGAACTTTTATTAAGTCTTGCTGAGGCAGATCAAGTTAGCATGGAGATTATTGAATAAGCGTTTTACCCTTTCTGCAAAACTCTATGATGTTCCGACTTCTCAAAAAGACAAGAAAAACCGCTATGTATAACAGGACAATCATACTTTCCCCAGACATTTTTAAACTTATAAAAAATACATTTTGCAGGACACATCCAGATGACCAAATGGACCAATGTATAAATCAAAAAAGATCAACTGACAAACTAAGAAGAAAAGAAAAGGGTGAGTGGCATGTGTGATTAAAAGCAACTTAAGAACCACTGACCTTGTACAGTTTGAGGCTGGCCTCATGGCGTGAATTGACAGTGTGCATCCTCAGCTTCTCCAGGCTGTTAGTGTAGTAGTCACAGGCATTGCACTTTAGGTGCACTGGATTGCCTATTGCCACACACTTCAGGCGCCATTCATTGCCTTTGCCCCCTTCTTTGATATGGGCAACAAGCTGGTACTTCTGCACATGCTTGTCTGTTTTGCAATGCAGCTGGAAGTTGGCTTTAAGCTGAGTTGAGTAGTGGCACAACTTGCACTGATGAGAGTCTCCCACCACGGCACGCCACTCCTCCTCTGGCAGGCTGCGTTCGGCACCCATATGCATGCCTAGCACATCCAGGTTGTCAGTGGTGAAGCGATTGCACACAGCACACTGAAAGAGCTTGAGGGAGGGATCTGTGGTCTGTGATAGACTTTCTCCAAGAGTCATCAGTTCTTCAGACACCAGCTGCCCACCGCCAAGACGCACATCCACTGGGATTTCCCCACCTACAGGAAAAAGCAAAAAGAAAATGAAGGAGAGTACAGCTCGATTGTTACACTGATCCTTAACACATTGTGAACATTGCAGTAGTGTTTATCTACACTGTAAAATACAAATAATTTTTTTTTTTTTTTTCACTATTTGATATTATACTACGTGATTTGTATTTTTGTTCATGTGTTGCTCCATTATATAATTTTCTTTCCCTATGATGTCATCTAGTTCGTCAAGAGCACAAGTCTCTCTTGTCACCAAATCAGTTATGCTGCCACCCATGTGCTTCGAAGTTTTGATGTGACTTTAAGGCTTGCAAAAACAAAAATGTTCATCAAGGCCAAACACTTTAATTTTAGGACAAGACACGTCTTTGACAATAAGGTTTTAAGCCCTGACTACATTGACAAACTTTAATCTGTCATGGACAAAGGAGTAAGAAGGAACCTGCCCTCTTTCTGAATGATCTGATGGCAGGACAGTTTATGTCTGCATGTCATTGTTGGTATTAATGGACATGCCACTTTCTGAGATCTGGATTGATTGACAGGTAGCGTCATATCAATTGTACCCAGAGATGAAACAGAACTGGAAGTCTGCAGTTCTCATCCTGATCTATCTTTGCTGATTTCTTTAGATTTTCCAAAGATGAGACACAAAGAAAAAAACAAATCATGACCTCATTATCTCAGCTTTCACAAACAGTTTAAAGGCATAGTAATTTTAGTGCATGTGGATTTACGACTTTGAAGAAAGTAATAAAACATCCTCGATAATGTTATGTCTGTCATGTATTTAGCTAATAAAAAATTAGTGATACTCTTACCTGACCCAAAACAGGAAGTCTTAGGAAAACAAAAGGTTTATGTGTGTGTTTTTATAGCCCTCATGTAAACACCTTGTGTCAATTATATAATTAAATGTTACAATTTAAACAATATGCAAGGTTGTTGTTTTTTTTTTCCCATTATCTTAACAGAATGAATGTCTTTAGTCCCAGTGTTAGGATGCATGCCCTGCCACCAACAATATAAATCATGCCCCAACTTTAAAAACAAATAATTATAAAATCCAAACCCAGTTTATCTTCAAAGCATATTAAAAAAAAGAAAAGAAAAAAAGTTTGCCAAAACCTGCTGTTCAAAACAAATATTTAAAACACATTAAAACACTTACATAAAATAGAACAGAGGCAATAAAAAGAGCATGTCAACTCACAATGGGCCAAAAATAAATTAGGTATGAGGTGACACTTTTGCCTTTATTTTCTGTTCTTTAATCTTTCACTGCCCAGACTGAGCATGCAGGCCTGACCTATCCTGGCTTTACACTAAATTAATACCAGCAGCTCCTTTTTATTTATTGCTGCAAAAGGCAGGCTGTTACCTGGGCTTTTATAGCAAAGAGAGAGAGACCTTTGAGAAGTCCTCTGAAATCATTTGCAGACCCAGTCATAGCTGCTTATACTCACTAACAGATGCACCGACATGCTGAAACAGTATGCTAGTACTGTTCTGCATCTCATGCCTTCCCTTCCTTCGTGACTTCATGGTTCATACCTAGATGGATTTATTGATTTACTATAGATATGTACCCTGCATCAGTGAATTTGGTTGTAGATAATTTGTTCAAGGTATTGAATGAAAGTTGTGCAATTATTTCCATACTACATTTTACTATTTCTATAGAAGCAGAAAGAAATACACACTATGTCAATTAATCTTTTATGTAACAATAGGTTTTTACAAATTATAGATGATCTTTTAGCCAGTAGTTTTAAATAAATGTCTGCTTCATTCTTTAGCATAGATTCTACCACAAGCTATCACTCTCCCAATCTTTAATTCTGAAAATCATTTTCTCATATCATGATTTTAGTACAAGTGAGTATTGGGACTGATTACAGCCACAGCTTTTATGCTCGACATTAAAAATCCTCAGCAATGCAAAGAGAGAGCAAGAAACAATAAATATCATCCATTTCTGGTCTGATATACCATTAGATAACACATTCTCTTAGGATTTATGAGCTTGTCAAATAATATTAAAGTAGAGTAGTTTGTTCATAGATTTATCTAACATTCCAAAATTTAGCACATCAGAACTCCTATTGAGAGGAGTTAGAGTGACCTGTCAGCCTCCTTCCCTGCTTCCCAATACTATAGCTGTATGCAAAAGGTAAGATTCTAACAACTTGGATGTACTTCGCACAACCCAACCTTAAAAAACGGAAAGATCCATTTTAAAGGAGGATGGGGGAAGGAACTAAATTAATGGAACTATTGTGTCAGCTTGTGTGGAAGCAGGGGTAATGGTCAGACATCCTGCGGGACCCAATGGTAGTATAACACAAACACTGCAGGAACAGAAAGTAATAGTTTGAAATCAACCAGGAGGAAGCAAAACTGGGATTAAAGAAATGTCCTGTGCAGGGGCAGTGTATGAGGCATTAACTCACCAAGAATATGAAAGGTAGAAGAATCAATTATTTTTGGAGTCTAAATATGTAGACCCATATATCATGTGATATAAAATATGTATCATATGATACATATTTTGCTTCACATTAAATGGCCATATGAACCAAAAAGGTTTTTTATGAATGGTAGAAACACAATTTAAAGCATAATTAACCAACATTTACAATTATCAGTCCTGTATATGTATATATGGTTTGTATTTTTCCTGATTTTGCCAAGATGTTTGCCAAGATGCTTTCCCACAACATGTGTACAACAATCAATGGAAATGAAATTTTGTTTTGAGTGTTGGAAACTAAGACTGTTTTTAAAATCTAGAGAGGCAAGATGTGACTCACCGAGTGCAGGCGCCAAGGTAGCCATGCTGGGATCCAGATGAAAACTCCCCATCAGGAACTGGGCTTCCGGTCCAGCTGGATCTATCTTAAGGCCTGGTGGAAGGCTCATGTTCTGGGTCAGGTAATATTGGTAAAGCTCAGCCTCAGATGGTGAGGGCATGGCTCCTAAGCCAAGTCGCCCATGCTGCATCTGAGTCACATTTTGTTGAAGAAGCATCATGTTGTGCATGTGCTTTTCACTGGTCATGTGGATGCGTAGATTCCGCGCAACGTTGGTTTCATAGTCACAAACTTCACACCGCCAGGTAGGTTTGCTCTTCGGCTTTGTTGGTGAGGGGGCTCCACATGGCACAGGCATGTGAGTGGACGACTGCGTCGGATGATGGTGTGGAGTATGATGGCTGCTGGCCTGGGTCACTGAAGGTACAGCCACCACTCCACCTGGGGTATGTCCAAATACCTGCTCCTGTGCAGAGCCAATGGAGCCTCCATTCTGCAGTGTCTGCATGTTGTTTAAGTGCTTATCCGATTGCATGTGGATACTTAAGTTGCCCTTTGTCGTAGTGGAATAGTTACACACCTGAAGAAGAAATAATATTTTCTCTTTAAGTGTTATAATGCTATAGAGACATAATTCTTGGCTAAAATTGGACATTATTTTAATTTATCCATCTAAATTAACAAAACTAAAAAACATAGTCAACTCTTAAAAAGGAGCATTAGCACCTTTTCTGTGTTCTTACCTCACACCGGAAGGGCTTGTATCCACAGGTATAACTTTCACCACGGGCCAAACGAGGGTGACTCTGACCACTGCTGCAATACACACAGGAGCCTCCAGAGTCTGGGTGTTTCTCTTTCATATGGGCCTCCAATGTCTGCTGGTACTTATAATGCCAATTGCATTTGGGACACTTTAGTGTCTTGCATGAGTTGCGTGAATGCATCATGGTCATATGACCCCCTAAAGAACGTGATGACCCCAAAACGGTATCACATTTGGGACACTCTACTCCGCTTCCTCCACTCCCACCTGGGCCATGGTTCTGTGAACACTCCCCCATTCCTGTGATGTCACAAGAACCCCCTGGGAGGGAGAGGGAGTGACCATGAGATGACGGGTGGAGGTGATGATGATGGTGGTGTATATGGTGATGATGCAGAAGGGCTCCATTTTCATCCTCTCCTTCTGCTGGGCAATCATTTGGTTCTGGAGCTGTGGCACTATCTCGATTGGCACTTTCATCAGCAGCAGCATTGGTGGACAGAGGTGAGGAAGAAGTGCCAGCAGTGTCATCCTCGCTCCTTCTGACGGCAGCTGCCGCTATTGCCATGGGAACTGTTGGTCCCTGGCAGTTAAAGCTCAGAGGGAGCTCTGATGTCCTCCCTCCACCATCTGCAGCTGAAGCCTCTTCCTTGACAGAGGAGGAAATGGAAGCAAGGGCTTTGCTGTTGAGCGTGGAACTGACTGCAGAGGTGCAGGCAGAAGGCTGGAGAGTGCTACTAGGCAATAATAAAGGAGATTTGGAATTGCTTTGGTTTGAGACAGCTGGTTCCCCCACCTCACTCCCACCGCTGCTACTGTTACCACCACAGGCCACTGCAGTGCTTTCTGCCTCCACCTCATCTTCCTCTTCCCCCAACAATAGTTCATCCTCTTCTTCTGAGCCCCCCAACTGGTTGGATAGCTGCACATTGCTTTCATGTCCCTCAGTTCTCACATCTTCTCCCTTGTATGCCAACTCTTTCCCCACAAGCTCCTCTATTCTCCCTCCCTGTTTGGGCAGGGCACTGGAGTCTTTGGCAGAGCCAGGAGAAGAGGTAAGAGTGGATGCTTTGGAAACACTTAGTCCACCTATAGAAAGGACTGAACCAAGTGGTGTTTGTTGCTGCTGCTGTTGTTGAAGGCCAGAGTCAGAGTCTTTGTTCAGGAGGGTCTCACTGCCCCCACTGCTGTTTCCAGGCTCCAGATGAACACCACTAAATGTACCATAGAAGCTCTGTCCAGAGTTAATGGGTAGCAAGGTAGGTGGCAGAGGACTGCTCCTATTTTTTGGTTCCAGGAAGCTAATAAGGGGCTCCTTGTCCTTCCCAATGCCCTGGATGATGGCAGAGGCATGCTTGTCCCCCAACAGCTGCCGTTCATCTTCACACAGTGTCATGCGGTGATCATGGACAGCATGAGTGGCAAAGGAACGAGCATAGCCAAAGGACAACTTGCAGAGAAAACACATTAGAATGGGCTTACCCTTTCCATAAAGGGCTAGTCCATCAAATTTGGAAAAATCCACATTGTTGGGAACATCTTTGGATACGCAGGACTTCTTGGCAGACCCATCGCTGTTCAGGTAATCCTTGTTGCTTTTGTGCCGCACATCGAAGACACGAAAACTGTGCAGGACAGGGCTGAGACCTGCCATTGATGAGGTATTGGGAAAACCTTGGTCCGAGTTACCAAACCACTTCCCAAAAGATGATGCTATGTGGAAAGTGTTGATGATCTGTGGGTAGACTGAGGATGAAACCCCAGCAGGTTCTCCCAGTTTTCCCCCACTTGTGACAGAGTTTGTAGGAAGCAGGCCAGGTACCATACTTCCACTACTTTGGATCAATTGACTGAGGCTCTCCACAATGTATGCTGAGCCATCTGGCTGGTAGACTATCTCTCCAGTCAGGTTTTCCACATCACTACTCTCCTCTTCCTCTTCCTCCTCTCCTTCTTCACTCCCACTCTCAGGTGGTCCCTGCTGTTGTGTGGGCTGATGTCGCAAAAGAGTGGGCATACCTCCTACCCCTGAAGTTATTGGCACTCCAGGAAAGGGCTGAAGACTTGGAAAACAGCTGTCAATCTCCATTTCATCTAAGTCCTCCGATTCTTCCTCTTCACAGCTCACTCCCTCTTGTACCACTTCGTCAAGACCCTCTCTCCTGGAATGCAGCTGGCCAATGGCAGAGCTATCACGGTGAGCCTGGGGTAATGTCTGTTTTGGCTGCGGCTGCTGTGACTGTAGGTCTCTCACCCTGTCATGAGGGGCAATGGAGTTCAGGGGCTGAGAAGGATACGACCCAGAGAGGGACAGGGCATCCAGAGAAGGGGCCTGGTTGGTGCAAGTGACCTGTGAGCTTGAGTGTTCGTTCCAGGGCTGTGGTGGTTGCTGCTGTTGGGAGGAGCTGAGCCCATCCTCTGTCCCAGAAACCACGGGAGACTCACAGCTGTCCATGCTGATGCCTACATGAGGCGTTCATCGCATCTAGGCCTGCAAAGATACATATAAGAGGTTAATAAATTGTAGATATAATGGACATTTACATGTCAAACCTCAAACCTAGAAACAAATGTCCATATTTTAAGCAAAATTACTTTCTCAATTGAAAAAAAACAAACAAATATAGAAATATAAATATAGGCATAGAACCTGTAAAAGAAAATAATATCAAAAGCATGGCAAATTAAATAAGAGCCAAAAACTCTAAGATATAATTGGAAAGCTGACACCCTACTCATTACGCTAGATTAGGCACTTAAACACAATACCTGAGACAAGCACTAATAAGCCATCCACGATTCATCTTCCTGCCATATCACAAAAGCACCATCTTTTATCTTCACCTTCCAAACAACACCCTTAATCTTATATTCTGCAAATCCTACATCCGTTTTTAATTAACTTGCAGTCAGACTAACTTAATAGATCAAATAGATTTCTTGTGAGATAATTAGACACCGAGAAGCCACCCA